>CM030363.1:128687300-129295216 GCA_017893485.1 Hemerocallis citrina | reverse complement strand
TGACAATTCTTCTCCCGATGAAGAAGAGGGACCAGCTCTGAGTAGCACTGTGGCTTCTCTTCAGAGGCAGGTAAAACACTGCGAGAGAGAGTTGGAGTATTGGAAGCTCAACTGGCGAAGCGAAAGGACAATTTTTCTGTTCTCAGTCACCGGGTATGGGAACTTGAGAAGAGAAAGAACTTGGCAGATGTGCTGAAGGATGAAGTTGATGAACTACGGGAAGAACTTCGAGCAGCGAAGAGGACCCGTAGGAGTTAGATTGTTGTAGCTTCTACTTTTCTTCCGTTCTGATGTTAAGAAATGTTTTTAATTCGAATGTATAAACTTTGGAATTCAATGAAGTGCAAGTTGATTTAAATTCTTGTCTTATACTTCGAATTTAATGGATCTTTTGCATCAGAATATGTCGAGAAGAGGAGCTAGGAATGGGGAAGGTTTGGATCTGGAGACCGAACTTGCAAGGGTCTACCAGACGCTGAATGCAGTGGCTATGAACCAAGGAAGGGGGCCAGTGAATCCAGTGCCCGAGGCGATTAAGCTAGTGGAATCGTTCAAGAGAATGAAACCACCTGTATTCGAGGGAAGGTCAGACCCAGATGCGGCTGACGACTGGATTCGGCAAGTGGAGACAATCTTTGAGGTGTTGGAGACACCGGAGGGCAGCAAAGTCAAGTTGGCGACTTTGCAACTAGAGAAGGATGCGGCTGTTTGGTGGCAGTCGATGAAGAGGACCATGGGAGGTATAGTGCTTGGCTGGGAGGAATTTCTAGAAGAATTCCGCAGTCATTATTTCCCCTCCGATGTTCAGGAGAAGAAGGCTAAGGAGTTTCTGTCACTTCAGCAAGGCAGCATGTCGGTGAGAGCGTATGAGACCAAGTTTACTCAGCTCTCTAGGTATGCTCCAGAACTGGTGATGGATGAGGCGAAGAAGGCCCGAAAGTTCGAGCATGGACTGAGGCCAAGCTTGAGATCCCGGATGATACCTCTTGGTATCAGGCAATTTGACAAGTTGGTCAAGAGGGCGGCAGCGACGGAGGCAGATATGGAGCAGTTCCATGTTGCTCAGAACCGAAGGAACAACTGGCAGTCCGGGAAGAGGCCCGCCAATTCTGAGAGTTTCAAGGGCCAACCATCTGCACAGAGGTTCAAACCGACAGGGCGAACGCTATCAGTATAGCTGGAGGACCTAGAAGCACTGTGGTGAGACCTTCTACAGTCACTTGCTACAACTGTGGTGAGGCGGGACATTACAAATCTCAATGTCTCAAACCACGGGCTGGCAATCACAATGTGCCAATGCAGCAGACTGGGAAGAGGCCGTATCAACCAGGGCGAGTATTTGCCTTGACGGAAGCTGATGCTGAGGAGGCAGATCAGGTCATCTCTGGTACGAGGGCTGATGTTTAGTGGTTCTTGTCATTTCTTCTTCCCGTTCATATTGTGAAACTGTTATGTAATGGCGTGTATTATGTAACAGGAGAACTCTATCTTAATGGAATGAAAGCTGTTGTATTGTTCGATACTGGATCCTCTCATACTTTTGTGTCTCCTAGATTTGCTAAAGTGTTGGGAGTTGAACCGAAGATTTTTCCAGGCAAGATCTTAGCAGTAGCTACTCCATCAGGGGAAACTTTGACCACTGATCGGTATTACGCTGATTGCTATTACGCTGATTGCGAGATTGTAATTGGAGATATGAATCTTTGGCATTGATCTGATCGAGCTGACTATCTTGGGAGTCGATGTTATCATTGGCATTGAATGGATGTCGGTGTACAGTGCAAGCATCGAGTGTAAGACCAAGACGGTGACAGTGAAGGCTCCAGGTGGACCTGAAGTCACTTTCCAAGGGAAGCAGAAGTGTTCTAAGCTGGTGGCAACTATCCGCAAGGAAGAGACTCCTGTGGAATTGCAAGGGATTCCTGTGGTTCGGGACTATCTGACTGTGTTCTTGGAAGATTTTCCTGGGTTACCTCCACATCGTGATGTAGAGTTCAGCATCACTGTTCAATCAGGAAGTGCACCCATTTCTAAGGCACCGTATAGGATGGCTCCAGTGGAACAGGATGAGGTGAAACGGTAGATTGAGGGACTGTTGGAGAAAGGCTTTATTCAACCTAGTGCATCACCTTGGGGAGCACCAGTGCTTTTGGTAAAGAAGAAGGATGGATCGATGAGAATGTGCATCGATTACCGAGAGCTGAATAAGGTCACTGTTCAGAATAAGTATCCAATTCCTCGAATTGATGATTTGTTCGATCGTCTACAAGGAGCAGCCGTATTCTCCAAAATAGATCTTCGATCAGGATATCACCAGGTTCGAGTGAAAGCCGAAGATGTGCATAAAATTGCATTTAGAACTCAACATGGGCATTACGAATTCTTAGTTATGCCATTCGGAGTGACGAATGCACCCGCAATCTTCATGGATTTGATGAACAGAGTTCTGAGGCAGTTCATTGATTCTTTCGTTGTGGTGTTTATCGACGATATTCTCGTGTACTCCAAGTCAGAGGCGGAGCACACCGAGCATCTGGCAGCAGTTTTGCAGAAGTTGGAAGAGCAGAAGTTGTATGCCAAGTTATCCAAGTGTGATTTCTGGAAATCTGAAGTGGCATTCCTAGGTCACATCCTTTCTAAGGAGGGAGTGGCAACTGACCCTCAGAAGATAGAGGCAGTGAGAGATTGGGCTAGGCTTACTACAGTGAAGGAAGTCAGAAGTTTTCTTGGGATGACTGGATACTACCGGAGATTCATTCAAGGTTATGCTCAGATAGCTGTACCGCTTACTGGACTGACCAAGAAGAATGTGAGCTTCAAGTGGACTGAGCAATGTGAGGCGAGCTTTCAGGAGTTGAAAGATAGACTGACTACTGCACCTATTTTGGCTCTTCCTAGAGCAGGTGTTGAGTATGATGTCTATAGCGATGCTTCACATCGTGGGCTTGGTTGTGTCTTAATGCAAGAAGGAAGAGTAATCGCTTATGGGTCTAGGCAACTACGACCACATGAGAAGAATTACCCGACTCATGATCTGGAGTTGGCTGCGATTATCTTTGCCCTGAAGCAATGGAGGCACTATGTGTACGGTGAGAAGTTGAACATGTACACGGACCACAAGAGCTTGAAGTATATATATCAGCAGAGGGATCTGAATCTAAGGCAGCGGAGATGGTTGGAAGTGCTCGAGGACATGCGACCTGAGATCAAGTATCATCCTGGAAAGGCTAATGTTGTTGCTGATGCACTTAGTCGCAAGAGCAGTTTGGCCAGTTTGATTACAACTCAGAGGCATCTAATTGAGGAGCTGGACCGAGCAGGTATTGAAGTTGTCTTGCAAGGATTGGGAGCATCTTTGGCTCAGTTAAGGCTTCAGCCTACTCTGAATGCAAGGATCATTGCAAGTCAAGAGGTTGATGTTGATATCTTGGAGATGAAGGAGCAGGTTGGTGCTGGCAGGTTGCCCGGATTTCAAACCAGGGATGGAGTGCTGTGGTTCGGAGATAGACTGTGCGTTCCAAATCAGACGGACTTGAAGGAGAGTATTCTTCAGGAGGTGCATGCTACTCTTCTGTCTGTACATCCTGGGAGTACTAAGATGTACAAAGACATCAAACAGCATTTCTGGTGGTCAGGTTTGAAGTGGGATGTGGCTGAATTTGTTGCGAAGTGTGAGGTTTGTCAGCAAGTCAAAGCCGAAAATCAGAGACCCGGAGGTCTATTACAGCCGTTACCTATTCCGGAGTGGAAGTGGGATAACATCAGTATGGATTTCATCACGGGGTTGCCTAAGAGTTCTAAGGGCAATGATGCGATTTGGGTTATAGTCGATCGACTGACCAAGTCCGCTCACTTTTTGGCGATGAAACTCACTGCTTCGATGGACAAGTTGGCTGAGTTGTATGTTGGTGAGATTGTCCGACTTCATGGTGTTCCGTCAACCATTGTGTCTGATCAAGATGCGTGGTTTACTTCGCATTTCTAGAGGAGTCTTCAGATAGCTTTGGGTACCAAGACAGATTTCAGCACTGCTTTTCATCCGCAAACCGATGAGCAGACCGAGAGAGTCAACCGTATTCTTGAGGATATGCTTCGGTGTTGTATACTAGACTTTGGATGCAGTTGGGAAAGGCATTTACCTTTGGTAGAGTTTGCCTACAACAACAGTTTTCAGGCTATGGTAGGAAGTGCAGGACTCCTTTTTGTTGGTATGAAGTTGGGGAGCGTCAGTTGTTTGGTCCTGAGCTTGTGCAGCAAACTTCTGAGAAGATTGTTCTGATCAGGAAGAGGTAGGTAGAAGCTCAGAGCAGGCAGAAAAGCTATGCAGACAACCGGAGGAGGGACCTTGAGTTTGAGGTTGGTGACTTTGTCTTTCTGAAGGTATCACCCAGTAAAGGTGTGGTCCGATTTGGCAAAGGCGGGAAGCTAGCCCCAAGGTTTATAGGCCCGTACAAGATATTGAAAAGGATCGGGAAAATTGCTTACCGGCTTGAATTACCAGAAGAGTTGTCTTAGGTGCACAATGTCTTTCATGTGTCTATGCTGAGAGGTTATATTCCAGACCCGAGTCATCATTTTCCTGAAGTGCCGGAAGGTTTGCAGTTAGACCTGAATTACATCGAGTCTCCTGTCGAGATTGTTGATCGTCGAGAGAAAGTCTTGAGGAATAAGACGATACCGATGGTCAAGGTGGTCTGGAGAAACCACTTGGTTGAAGAGGCTACTTGGGAATCTAAGGAGAAGATGTTAAAGGACTATCCTGAGCTTTTTGCTTGATTGTATTTTTTTTTTTTTTTGTGTGTGTTGTATTTTTTTTGTTTTCCTCGCTCTTGACTGTAGTTCCGGGGACGGAACTATTCTGAGGGAGTGATGTAATACCCTGATTTTTCAAATATATGAAAGATTATTTATTTTTACATATGGTATGCATGTGTAGTATGTTGACTATTATTTCTCAACATGATGAATAAAGAGTATTGTTTTCTATAAAGCATTTTCCTAAAGCCCAATGTTAGTTTGCTTATTTTTCTTTTAAAATATTTATTTTGGCCCAATTAATTTAAGCCCATGGTTTAATTCTTTTATTTTTGCAACTTGTATTGTGTAACACCCTCTTTTTTATAAGACTTGTTATGAGTGTACAAGTTTTATTAGTGTGGCTTGTGCTTACACGTGCACTCCATGTACACGTGCATAAGCACACACTTCTTGGCCGGATTGTGGAGAAGTGGGATCAAGTCATGGGTAGTTTTGTAGAGTGTGGATAGTTATTTCAACCTCCTAGTCCATCCTAGCCCTTGATCCTACAACTCCCTAGTGCATCCTAGCCCTCCATCTCACTCAAATTGGTGTATAAATACCCCCCTCTCCTTCATTATTCCTCTTACACTAAAATCCTATTGCAAGAGAGTATATTGTGAGAGAGTTGTGCGTGCTTTTTCTATGGAGGCCGAGTAGCACTTCTGGAGTTTCGGCGTGGAGCAAGGAGCAAGAAGTCGTCCATTTCATTAAGGAGTTTCCTGGATTTCGATTACTTTCGTCAATAAGGTGGGTTCAATTTTCTTTATTTCTAACTAGGAAATATATGGAATTGAATAATGATGCATGAAAAATGATTAATGAGAGTACACTTTTAATTGGAAAATGATCTATTGATTGATTCATGTATGGATGGGAATTTCAGGTGACTCTATTGGTAAATGACATTGTAGAAAGAATTGAAAATGGTCTGTGCAGTCGACTGGTACGAGGCGAATGTTTTTCATGATTTCTGAATTAGAATCCTTATTAAGACTAAAGATTTATTGTATGCAAATAAAGGGATAGATCGATTGCTAGATCAATATTCTCCATGTGGTACACAACCTAGAAAATATGAATGACTGATAATTGAGAAACTGGAAATGACATATACAGTCGACTGAGAATGTTAACAGGCGACTGGCCTATTGAAATAGAATATGAACAGTTCAAAATTCTATGAAACGATGCATTTTAATATGATGTCTAGAATGTTAAATTGAGATTAGCATTTACCTCTGACAGTAAATGACGAGTAAATGAAAGTGCATGCTTAGTAATTTCTTGAGAAGAGAAACATTAGTTATGTGTTATTTACGCTAAATCGAAATGATGTTATGATGAGAATTACATGCTATGTTGACACGAATTTAATGTGATATGGGTAATGAAGTACAGAAAGAGAGATAATTCCTCAAAGTGAAATTTAACCTGTTCAGTCGACCGAATGCTTGAAGGAGTCGACTGTACCGAACATGATAAGTGTATAATTGAACTACACAGTACAGACGACTGATTTGTGGAACAGTCGACTGTTAACTGTATGATATTTTTATATGTGGAAACTGCGGAACAGCCGACTGACCATGTGCAGCAGTCGACTCTTCCAAGTGTTATTAATGAACTGTATTTGACTGGATAAGTCGACTGTTGGAGTTCCAAGTCGACTGTCCAGAGTGCTTTTTGGTATATCGTATGATTTGTTTGTGGTAAAGATTGTGAATCTGGATATTGGTAAACTCTATTGTTCTTGCATGATTGTACATGAAATAAATCATTTATTGCGAATTATGAGAATTAAATGTATATGGAAGCTATGACATGAAAAAGAAAATCTTTGAGATCATGAAGTGAACTCATGAGTTGGAAATGCTCAGATTTTAGAAATTGTGAATTTGAATTGAAATGAAAATAGTAGCTAAGTCTCCCCCGACGATTGAAAGAAATGAAATGAGAATTTGAAATGAAAGACCAAGGTTGGTCATGTGAATAGATGAATAAGTCCGGTTGAGTGGAGAGGCTAACTCTAGAGCTTTGATTTTTATTCATGATTCTAATAAAAACTAAGGATTTAGCACATAGTGGAGATGTGATGAAAGTAGGAGAAAAACATGAGTGAGAGCCATTGGGTAGCGGCGAGAGCATATCCCAGGAATTCCCATGATGAGTCTGGGTGAGGATGCGGCTCCAGAGTACCGTCCCGGTGGTGACGCTCGTGGGATGTTCGAAGACTACGGGTGGTGTCATGTCTACGGTGAGAGCTGAATTACCACAGGATGTCTGTATGATGAGTCATGTTAGCGATGAGATTCCCTCCAGAGTGCCTAGGCATGAGTTCGTAGGTCAGAAGACATCTAGGATACTTACCGTAGTTACAGTAGTAGAGTAAGTCATAA
Organism: Hemerocallis citrina; assembly: GCA_017893485.1. NCBI lineage: Eukaryota > Viridiplantae > Streptophyta > Magnoliopsida > Asparagales > Asphodelaceae > Hemerocallis > Hemerocallis citrina. The sequence goes on along the minus strand of CM030363.1, from coordinate 129,288,020 downwards.
CGAGGGATTGAACCCTACAAAGATGAAGAACGATTAAGGGCTTGCCCTCGGACCTATGTAGTATGGAATGCTTAGAATCCGAACAAGTGCGCATTAGTGTCATGTAACATAAATAAATGCATTAAGGACTAAGTGCACAATCACAACACGACATCAATAGGGTAGTCCCTTTAGTTTGTAATGTGACAAGTTTGTGTTTGTTAAATATGAAAAATTGAGTTATACTATTTCCGGCATAGAGAAGATGGCCGTGTATAATGTTCGTCGGTTGAATAAACTGACGTACCCACAGTCTTATATGCAGGTATGTTAAAGATTAAAGAGGAACAAATGCTTAAGGATTCATTCAATGTTGATGTATAATTGTTTCATTGTTGTAAATTCTACATCTGCTGTGCAATGTAAATGTAATATTGATGTAAACTCTGATGTAAAAAGAAAAATTTAAATTCCTTGTAAAGTTGTACTAAAGAAAGTGAAAAGATCCTGTAGAACATCTCGAATTCAGTGTATTTGGGATTCGGGGCGTTACACCATGACTTGCTCTAAGGACAAATTTTTTCCTCTTTTTAAATGAAGTGTTCACAGGTGATCACGGAGAATTACCTGCAGGAACTGGAGAACAAGCTTTCTAAAGATTTAATGCTTTCTAGTTAATTGTTATTTCATTCGGCTTATTGTATTGGGACTTATTATCATTGTGTTTGGATTTATCATTGTATTGGGCTTATGACCCGGATTATTATTTTCCAGATGTTGGATTACCGTATTTGGTTATTGCAAATTGTCTTATTCCAAGTATTATTGTTCATGTGGTTGTTATTATTGCCTGCACAATTATTTTTTTTTGTTATTATTGTTGAGTTGAATGGGTAAATAGCTTATGGATGACGCAAGTTATTCGCTGGGCCAATGTCACGTGTGTGTTCCGTATTTTTGGGAAGCGGGGCGTGACTAGGTTTTTAGTGGTATCAGAGTCCGGGTTTGAATATTGTATCAGTCAAACATGACTAACGTATGGAGGTATGGCTTTGACTGATATATTATTCAGATTTGGGTTTTTTCCGGTTTGACTCAATAGTATGTGCAATACAGGAATCACATGGATAATTGATAACCAGCTCATTGTAATATCCTGAATTTTCATATAATTAAATATAAACTTTTCATTTGATTTCACGTGTTTCGCACGTGCAAATTTATGTGTGTATTGGCCTTAAAATTATTTTAATGTCATGAAGGAACATTTCATTTTCTCTTTTAAAAGCCTCTTATTAATTATTATAGAGTTATATGCCTAATAACTTAATTCTTGCCCACCCAAAATAAATTAACTTAATTAATTAAAAGCCCATAGAATTAGCCCACCTAACTAGCCCACTAATTAATTCAATTGTTAATTAAAACAACTTGTATGGTAGACTTTTCATGTAACAAATTAGTGTAGTAAATCGGTGAACAAACATAATTATAGTTGTGCATTGCACATGCACGTGCAAATGGAGCAAGGAGTAGGTCGGCCATTCATAGGAAAGTGGAAGAGTGGGAGTTGGTTGTATTGCTTGTGGGTGGTTTTTCTAACCCAAATGCATCTTAGACATTCATCCAAACACATCTCAACCCTTCATTTGTTCATGAGTTGTATATAGGTAGCCCCCTTGTCATTCATCATCCTTTGCACCTTATATTTTTAAAGAGAAAGAGAAGAAACTGTGTGAGAAAAGATTGACTGTGTGTGTTCTTGCAATTGGAGGCCGACCAAGCTTAGAGGAGGGAAGTCTCGGTTTTATGCACGGAGGAGGAGCACGGATTTTTGCAAGCTTGGAGGAGAAGGCTCACAGCTCTGATCAAGGAGAAGGGAAGGCAATCGTGGTTTCAAGGAGTTTTTCCTTAAGAACTCTCAATTCATTCTTCAAAGAGGTAGGAAATTTCTCTACTTCTAATCTAAATATCATGTTAGTAGGTTAAAATTATGAATATGCTAGAGAAAATAGTAAAAATTTGCCACGTGATTGCTTAAAGAGACTAGTAGGGAAAAAGAGAAAATCTTGATGGTTAAATTCGTTGAATGGATTTGAGATTAGTGAATTAAAAATTATCATTTGTGCCATATCAATATTACATGATAGAATATCTATTTTAATGAACCATGCTGATTTGATAATTTTGCTTAGTGAATGGCTTAGTTGTTGATTGAGATGAATGAATATTGATAAGAGAAGAATGAATGAATATTGATTGAACCATGCTGATTTGATAATTCGTTGAATGTGTTAGTTGCCAAATGGCTTAGTTGTTATTTCAATTATGTAGTGATGATGTGATAAGCGAAGAAATAGTCTCACTAGTATATGTTTTATGAGTATAAGAAATTTTATGAAGAAACTTTAATGAGAGACAACTTTTTATTTAAAAAATTGATAGTATAATTTCTTTAATACAAGTTGAAAGGAAGATTTTATTACATTGTGAAAAATAAGAATTTTGTGAATTTAAATATATGCACTATACCATAATTTTGAAAGAAAACAGTCTGGAAAAGAATTAGATTTTGAATGGTATAAATTTAGTTGGAAATCGAAATTGTTAAAGAAATGGTTATAAACAGACTAGTAGAATAAGGGAATTTAATCTTAGAATTATAACAGAGAAATGGTTTGGGAATACTGGTTTACGGTGTGGGTTTATTTTGCTGTGAACAGTGCTAGAAGTCTCGGGTTCGAGTCTTGAAGAGGCTCTGTTTTTATTAAAATTGATTTTTACCAAATCACTGAAGAACCCGTACATAAGACTGTGAGTTCACCTTTAATCGCTAGCCGTTGTCGGGCTTCTTGGTCTTCGGGTGCGCTCTGAGTTGGTCACTGTAGCATGGCGGAGGTCTTGGGTTCGAAACCCGGTAGCCTCTTTTAATTCTTTTTCGATTTTTTGGGCATGTTATTGAGTTTTAAGAGCACTAAAAATTGGGGAAAAATTCTAATATTCTTCTAAAATTATTTAGACTTTAAAAAATATATTTCTACAATAAATTGACATATTTTGTGAGAATTAGAAGGGTTTTTATATTAAATCAGTTGGGATGAAGAACTTGATAACATTTCTTAAACTATGACTTTGGTATAATTAAAGAAAGGGAAAATTTTGAATGTAAACAATTTTGTGTAAAGATCAAATATTGAGATTTTCGACATGGAATATTGGAGTAAGTCAATAAATGAAATTTGGTATTTTAATATATGCAAGTGAGCATGGAAAATGAAATAAAAATATCATGATGGATTATAGAATTTGCGAGTACAAATACTCAATTTTGGTGAATATGAAAAGAGATTAAAATCTAGAGTATAGCTAAATCCTTACACTAGCGTGAATGAATTCTTTGAAGATAAATATTGTGGAAAAAGACTAAGAATGGGTCGTTGTTATCAATTGATGTTTAAGACCGGTGTAGAGAAAATGCTAACTCTAGGGTGTTAATTTACTTATGATTCAAATATCTAAGGACAACACTATAATGAAGATGTGATGAAAGTAAGAGAAAAACACAAGTATGTGGGCCTCGGATTCACGGTGTCGGAGTTTTCACAGGTTGTCTACATAATGTGTCGTGTCATGACGTGAATTCATCTCCGGAATTATCGGGATCGTGGCAACGCATGTGGGGTGCTTGGTGACTACGTAGTGCCATCGTCCCATGACGGAGGAGAATTGTCCATAGTCTGTGTACATGATGCGTCATGTCATGACGTGGGATTCCCCTGTAGCTTGTCTGGACATGGGCTCGTAACTCTTAAAACATCTAAGAACATACCATAGTTACTGTAGTAGTTAAACTCATAACGAGGGATTCAACCCTATAAGATGAAGTATGGTTAAGGGCTTGCCCTCGGATCTATGTAGAATGGGATGCGTAGGTTCGAACAAGTATGCATTAGTGTCATGAAATATAAATAACTACATTAAGGCTAAGTGCACTTGCACACACGAAATCAATAGGATACTCCCCCTTAGCTTTGTTTGTGATCAAGTTTATGATTTCCAAGTAAGAGAAATTGATGTATTATATCCTAGCGTCAGTTGTATGCAACTGACGTGCCCACAGTTTCCATGCAGAATAAAATGAATAAAAGGACTAAAAAAAGAATGTTGCTTAAAGAAATGTTTCAATTGTTATTTTATTCATGTATTATGTTGTAATTTATTTTCGCTGCGTTGATGTAAACATTGTTGTTTAAAATTTTTAAATTCCTTGTAAAATTTGTACGAAGTGAACTATAAATATCCTATGGAACTTCAAATTCAGACTTATTTGGAATTTGGGATGTTATAGAGTGGTATCAGTGCCACGCTTCCAAGTAGTACAAATTTATAAGGAACAACACCCTAGAGTCGACATTAGAGCGTGAGTCGGGTATAGAGAATTAAATGTAAGCTGCTTACATTTGTGTTGCTCTATGATTGATGGTTCTTCTTCTCCCTTCCTAAAGATGGAAAACCACCACGACCCAGCAGACGATGATGAATGACACATAATTGAAGAGGATTACTACCCCACACAAGGAGACTTCGACGAAGAGGAAGAAGATCCCGAGGAATCTGAAGGAGAATGGCTCGAGTCCTGAGTGACCACCCCGCCTACGGACTCATCAGATGATTCATCCAATGAGGAAAAACCAATTTTAAGAGATCGCATCGAATCTCTTGAGAGGCAGGTGGAGACTCAAAAGGAGAGAGCAGACCAATTGCAGGCCCAGTGTGCAAAGTGCAAGGAGAATATTGCAACCCTCAGCCATCGAGTTTGGGAACTCGAGAAGAGAAAGAATATGTATGATGTGCTGAAGGAAAAGGTAGCAGAACTACGGGAAGATCTTAGGAAAGCCAAGAGGAACTGTAGGGATTAGAATGTTGTATTATCTCAATGTTCTTCGCATGAATGTCAGCTGATGTTTTAAATTTGAATTCAATGAAATGAAAAAGTTAATTTAAATTCATGTTTTTGCTTCAAATTTAATGGATCTTATGAATCAGAGTATGGCTGGAAGAAGATCAAGGTGTGGGGAAGGGCCCAGTTATGGACTCGACCTAGAAAAGGAGTTGGTCAGGGACTATCAGGCCATTAACGTTGTTTCCATGAACCAAAACCCTAGGAGGATGCCTGCAGTACTAGTCCCTGAGGCGATCAAACTTGTGGAGTCATTCAAGAGGATGAAGCCACCGGTGTTTGAAGGGAAGTCAGACCCAGATGCAGCTGACAATTGGATTAGGCAAGTCGAGACTATTTTTGAGGTCTTGAAACTCTAGACGGTAGCAAGGTGAAGCTGGCTACATTACAGCTTGAGAAGGACACAGGTATATGGTGGCAGTCCATGAAGATGACTATGGGAAATGGTGCTATCGGTTGGGAGGAATTCTTGGATGAGTTTTGCGGTGAGTACTTTCCATCCGACGTCCAAGAGAAGAAAGCGATGGAGTTCCTAGCACTGCAGTAGGGAAGCATGTCTGTCAGGGAGTATAAGACAAGGTTTACTCAACTTTCGAGTTATGCACCCGAACATGTGATGGACAAAGCAAAGAAGGCTCGGAAGTTCGAGCATGGATTGAGGCCGAGTCTGAGATTAAGGATGATATCCCTTGGTATCAGGAGGTCTGACAAGCTAGTCAAACGAGCTGTAGCCACAGAGGAGGATATGGAGCAGTTTCATGCCGCCCAGAATAGGAGGAACAATTGGAATGTCGGGAAGAGGCCTGCAGTTTCTGGGAACGTCAGGGGGCAACCTCCAGCTCAAAGGTTCAAACCTAGGAGCGAATGCTGTCAATGTGGCTGGTGGACCCGATAATGGTTGGGTGAGACCTCCTGTGTTGACTTGTTTCAATTGTGGAGAGACAGGTCATTACAGATCTCACTGCCCCAAGCAGCAAAATGTCGCCCGAAAGTCACCAATGCAACAGGTTGGGAAGAGGTCGTACCAACAGGGGCGAGTATTCGCTTTGATTGAGGCCGACGCTGATGAAGTGGATCATGTCATTATTGGTACGGGGGCGGATGTTTAAAATCTTTTGTTCTTCATTTCTCTGTTTATTTAGTAAAAACTTTTATGTAATGGGAGTTTATTATGTAATAGGAGAAATTTTATTAAATGGAAAGAAAGCTGTCATTCTGTTCGATACTGGATCCTCTCATACTTTTGTATCACCTAAATTTGATAAAGTCTTGGGGGTCGAATCGAAGGTCTTTCCAGGCGAGGTCCTAGCAGTAGCTACTCCATCAGGGGAGACTTTAACCACTGATCGGTATTATGCAGACTGCGAGATCGAAATTGGAGACAGGATCTTCGAGATTGATCTGATCGAGCTGAATATCCTAGGGATCGATGTTGCCATTGAAATTGATTGGATGTCGTTGTACAATGCGAAAATCGAGTAGAAAACCAAGGAGGTAACAGTGAACGCTCCAGGAGGTTTTGTAGTCACTTTCCAAGGAAAGAAGTGATGTTCAGGTTTTGTGGAAGCTATTAGCAAGAAGATGGTTCCGGTAGAGGTGCAGCAGATTCCAGTTGTTCGGGATTACCCGACTGTGTTCTTAGAGGATTTGCCCGAGCTACCCCCGCATCGTGATGTAGAGTTCAGCATCACTATCTAGCCAGGAGTGCACCTATTTCCAAGGAACCGTATAGGAAGGTGCCTGTGGAGCAGGATGAAGTTAAGCGGCAGATTGAGGAGCTTTTGGGGAAAGGTTTTATTCAGCCGAGTGCGTCACCTTGGGGAGCACCGGTATTGTTGGTGAAGAAGAATTATGGATCGATGAGGATGTGCATCGATTACCGGGAGCTGAATAAGGTAAGTGTTCAGAACAAATATCCAATTCCATGAATCGATGACCTGTTCGATCGTCTACAATGAGCAGCTGTCTTCACTTAAATAGACCTTCGATCGGGATACCATTAGGTTCGAGTGAAGGTAGAAGATGTGCATAAGAATGCATTTAGAACTCGGCATGGGCATTACAAAATCTTAGTTATGCCATTTGGAGTGACGAATGCACTTGCAATCATTATGGACATGATGAACAGGGTTTTGAGGCCGTTTATTGATTCTTTCGTCGTGGTGTTCATCGACGATATTCTTGTGTACTTCAAGTCAGATGAGGAGCACACTGAGCATCTGGCTGAAGTTCTGAAGAACCTTCAAGAGCATGAGTTATATGCCAAGTTATCCAAATGCGATTTCTGAAAATCTGAAGTGGCATTTTTGGGTCACATCCTTTCTAAGGAGGGAGTGGCTACTGATTCTCAAAAGATAGAGGCAGTGAAAGATTAGGAAAGGCCTATTACAGTGAAAGAAATCAGAAGCTTCCTTGGGTTAACTGGATACTACAGGTGGTTTATTCAAGGCTATGCTCAGATAGCCATGTCACTCACTGGTCTGACCAAGAAGAATTTGAATTTCAAGTGGACTGAGTAGTGCGAGACAAACTTTCAGGAGTTGAAAGAGAAATTGACTACTGCTCCCATTTTGGCCTTGCCTAGAGCAGCTGTTGAGTATGATGTCTATAGCGATGCTTCACATTGTGGGCTTGGGTGTGTCTTGATGCAAGAGGGAAAGGTAATCGCTTATGGGTCTAGGCAACTAAGGCAGTGTTCTTTATCTCCTCTTATAAGCGATTTACCTCTTGTAAGAGGAGGTCCACCTCTTACAAGAATTTTTTTAGCGTTCTTTTTTAACCTCTTATAAGCAATTTCTCCCAAAATCGCTTATAAGCCTAAAAGGCTTCTACTAGCCTCTTTCAAATTCTTATAAGCCTTTTATCACTTAAAAAGTCTATATTACCCCAAAGTCTATATTATAATTGTTACTAATTTCAATCTCAAATCCTTGTTTGTCCTGACCCAAGGATTGTCACAGTTTGTTTGGAAGGACTTGAAAACATTCTGAAGGTAAGTGAATCTGAGAAGAACCTAGGAACTACTGGAACCGTGAATTTATATGCTCAGATGATTGATGATGCCGAGGATTTAGAGAAGATTGAGAATTTACAGAGCCATGATACGATTGCTTTTAAGATTGATTTAAGATGCGATTGCTTTTAAGATTGATTTAATCATTTTAAATTTCCATTTGACGTGGTTGAAACTGACATAGTATATTAGTATTCCACATAAAACTGCCTTTAGTCTGGAATTAGGGCGGTTTACCTAGTCTTTTGTCATTAAACTAGTTTATATATTAGTAATTTGACCTTATCTATTCTTGTCCTTCATCTCACTATTTTTATACTTTGGGGTAATATAGGTTCTTGTAAGAGGTGAAAAAAGAACAGAAATCTCTTATAAGAGGTTCTTATAAGAGGTTATTTTTATATAAAAAGAACACCTCAAAAAGAGGCTCTTACAAGAGACTTTTACTGTAAATCTCTTATAAGAGGTAACCTCTTATAAGAGGAAAAAAAAAAGAATAGTACCTAAGACCGCATGAGAAGAATTATCCGACTCATGATCTGGAGTTTACTGCGATTGTCTTCGCTTTGAAGCAATGGAGGCATTATGTGTACGGTGAGAAGTTAAACATGTAGACAGACCACAAAAGTTTGAAGTACATCTATCAGCAAAAGGACCTGAATCTGAGGCAATAGAGATGGATGGAAGTACATGAGGACATGCGTCCTGAGATTAAGTACCATCTGGGTAAGGCTAATGTTATTGTTGGTGCGCTTAGCCGTAAAAGAAGTTTGGATCATTTGATCACGGCCCAGAGGAATCTTGCAGAGGAGTTGGATCATGCTGGAATTGAGGTAGTTTTGCAAGGTTTGGGAGCATCTTTGGCTCAGGTGAGGCTTCAGCCCACGTTGAATGAAAGAATTATAAAAGGTCAGAAGGAAGATACAGAGATTCAGAATATGAAGGAATAGGTTGGTGCAGGCTGATTATCAGAGTTTCAGATCAGGGATAAAGTGTTGTAGTTTAGAGAAAGGCTGTGTTTCGGATCAATCAGAATTGAGGGAGAGTATTCTTCAGGAGGCACATGCCACTCTTTTGTCTGTACATCCTGGGAGCACCAAGATGTAGTATGTACAATGACATCAAGCAGCATTTCTGGTGGTCAGGTTTGAAGCGGGATGTAGCTGAATTTATGTTGAGGTGCGAGATTTATCAGCAAGTGAAAGCCGAGAATTAGAAGCCCAGAGGTTTGTTGCAACTGTTACCCATTCCGGAGTGGAAGTGGGATAACATCGGCATGGTTTTCATCATGGGTTTGCCCAAGAGTTCGAAGGGTAATGATGCGATTTGTGTCAAAGTCGATCGACAAACCAAATTGGCTCACTTTTTGGCAATGGAACTTACTTCATCTATGGACAATTTAGCCGAGCTATGCTGGGGAGATCGTCAGGCTTCATGGTGTTCCGTTGACCATTGTATCTGATCGAGATGTGCGGTTTACTTTGCATTTTTGGAGGAGTCTTCAGGCAGCTTTGGGTACTAAGACAGATTTCAGCACCGCCTTCCATCCTCATACTGATGGGCAGATTGAGAGGGTCAATCGAGTTCTTGAGGATATGCTTTGGTGTTGTGTTCTAGATTTTGGAGGGAGTTGGGAGAGGCATATAGCTCTAGTAGAGTTTGCCTACAACAACAGTTTTTAGACTAGTATCAGAATGGCGCCGTATGAAGCTCTGTATGGTAGGAAGTTCAGAACGCTTGTATGCTAGTTTAAAGTGGGGGCGCGGCAGATGTTTGGGCCCGAGATCATGCTGCAGACCTCAGAAAAGATCGATTTGATCAGGAAGAGATTAGTGGATGCTTAGAGTAGGTAGACGAGTTATGCAGATAATCGGAGGAGGGACCTTGAGTTTGAAGAAGGTGACTTTGTCTTCCTGAAGGTGTCTCCTAGTAAAGGTGTGATTCGTTTTGGCAGAGGTGGGAAGTTAGACCAAAGGTACATAGGCCCTGATAAGATATTGAAGAGGATCGGGAAGACTGCTTACTGGTTGGAGTTACCGGAAGAGTTGTCCCAGGTGCACAATGTCTTCCATGTGTCTATGTTGAGAGGTTACATTCCAGATCCAAGTCACCATTTGCCCGAAGTGCCGGAGGGTTTGTAGTTAGATCTCAGCTACACTGAGCAGCCAGTTAAGATTATGGATCATCGGGAGAAGGTCTTGAGGAACAAGACGACACGGATGGTCAAAGTAGTCTGGAGAAACCAGTTGGTTGAAGAGGCTACTTGGGAATCCGAGGAGAGGATGCTGAAGGATCATCCCGAGCTCTTTGTTTGAATTGTATTATTATTCTTTCTTCTTTTATGTTTTGTTTCTCACTCTTTAGTGTAGTTACAAGGGCGGAACTATTCTATGGAGGGAGTATTGTAATATCCTGAATTTTCATATAATTAAATATAAACTTTTCATTTGATTTCACGTGTTTCGCATGTACAAATTTATGTGTGTATTTGCCTTAAAATTATTTTAATGTCATGAACAAACATTTCATTTTCTCTTTTAAAAGCCTTTTATTAATTATTATAGAGTTCTAGGCCTAATAACTTAATTCTAGCCCACTCAAAATAGATTAAATTAATTTATTAAAAGCCCATAGAATTAGCCCACCTAACTAGCCAACTAATTAATTCAATTGTTAATTAAAAAAACTTGTATGGTAGACTTGTCATGTAATAAATTAGTGTAACAAATCGATGAACAAACTTAACTATGGTTGTGCATGTGGGGGCACGTGCATTGCACATGCACGTGCAAATGGACCAAGGAGTAGGCCGACCATTCATGGGTAAGTGGAAGAGTGGGAGGTGGTTGTATTGCTAGTGGGTGGTTTTTCTAACTCCCAAATGTATCTTAGCCATTCATCCAAACCCATCTCAACCCTTCATTTGTTCATGAGTTGTGTATAAATAGACCCCTTGTCATTCTTCATCCTTTGCACCTTATATTTTTAAAGAGAAAGAGAAGAAATTGTGTGAGAAAAGATTGAGTGTGTGAGTTCTTGCAATTAGAGGCTGTCCAAGCTTAGAGGAGGGAAGTCTCGGTTTTGTACAAAGAGGAGCTCGGATGTAACGCCCCGATTTCCATACACTGGAAAACCATGACATAAGCCAGAATCTTTTCCTTCAATCAGCCACAATACACAGAAAAACAGAAAAATTTAAAACTTTTTATTCAACACAAATGTATTACAAGTCTGAATGTTATAAAACTGCAATACATTACATCTGTGTTACAATATTGCCATACAAGCACAAGTGTTACAAACTTTCAATAAAAATTACATCATAGTACAATAAATAATATATTACACTTGGTACTTTTACTTAGATGCTTCTCAATATAAATAAATTTACAACAGATGTTACAATTGAAATAAAGTCAACACTTTGCTCCTCTAGCCTTGAATCCTTCCGAGTCCTGTACCTGTAGTTTTGCAATCCAGTACCTATTGAAGTGGGGACGTCAGTACAAATACTGGCGCTTTAAGTGTCATGCCCCGCTTCCCAGAAAAGAGAATACAGAATACGGATACGTGACAAAAGTCCAGTGAATGATTTTTATCATCCATAAGCTGTTCGGAATCTTTACAACATCTCACAAGAATAATCAGAGTCGGAAGCAAAAGAATCAACCAAGTATACACATATGAATCAAAATACCAACAAGAATACTTGAAACCAAAATATTATAATCTCAAATAATCCAGATCTAAATAAGTCAAATATCTGGGTCACATTGCCTAATACAAATAAATCCAAGTAACAAAATACAATTGTTCAAAAGATTCAACAAGAAATAATAATAGCAAATTCCAGCACCAATATCTCATATCACCAATACCATCTGGCACCTGGTCTCCAAAATCTGCAATTTAACAATTGCAGGAATAGGAAAAAGAAAACAAACTCCCATCAATGCATGTTACGGGCCGCTTGTAGTGCAGGATACAAGTACATGGGAAAGAATAAACTACATAGCATGGAATAAACATGATAACAAAATAGAACAACTAGTATGGCAAGATGAACAAGTGCAAGTGGCATGTATCAAATGTCAGGTGATCAAGTATCATATAAACAGGTAATAAGTATCAAGTAGGAAGTGTCAAGTATCATGCAAGCAGGCAAACAAGTAATCAAGTATACAGATACATGTATCAGGCAAGCATGTAACATGTATCATGTAACAATTGTCATGTCAAGTCTTGTGTTATTACTATCTAGGTAGAACTTCATGCATCCATCTTTTTACTACATGGTTGCTACATTCAAATAATTACGTTTAGATTTCGTAGGGGATTCTATAGGACTGTGTACTCAGGGACAAGTAATCCAAATCATATACCAATTCCAAATTAACCAAATCATATACCAAATTTCAAAACCAAATCATATACCAAATTCCAAATAATCCAAATCATATACCAAATTCCAAATGTGAGAAACACAAACCCCTTCCGAGTATACTTTTCTATATTGTCCACTACTAGATCTTTCCCTTAACCCCGACTTGTTACTTTTTATTACAAAATACACATGATCACGAGATAACAAGAATAAAATCGGGACAGGAAAAGGATGTATCAAGGTCTCATATGATGCAAGGAACATGTTCTAAATCACAAAATACAAGAAACAACATGCAAGATATTCAAACATAGAAAAATGCCAATTCTGGACAGCGAGACGTTGCTGCACCAAAACTGAGATTCCAGCTACCACAAGAATGCAAATCTAGATCCGTTCGAAGTTCTAGAAAATAGACTCCCGGGCCGAATCCATAAAATATATATAAGTCATATAGTATTTCACAACATCATAACTCAAAACAGGTTTGAATCCAGAAAACACGTTTCGTCAGAAATCAGAAGATTGTATTCAAAGTCAGGAAAACAGCATGAAAACTCATTAATTAAATCCACGAAAAATATGGGGTATTCCCTTATAAGTGTAGTAACAGAAAATAAAGTTTCATAATTTTCCAACAAAATAGGATGGTCAAGTCAAATCAGAAAACAACAAGGCACGACAGTTTTGTAAATCTGAAATCACAAACACTGCAGTACGAAAACAGCAATATCTCACAAACCATAAATCAAAATCAAAATCCACCAAAAGGGTAATAAAATAGATACAGTAGAATAACTTTCATATTCAAGAATATTTTAGAGACAACAAGTAGAATTAGGTCGAAAATCAGGTTCTTTACTGAATAGTAGTAAAATTCTGCATGTAAAGTTTTTATTTGCAAGCATGAAAATATTTGTAAAACTCCTCAAATAAATCCACCAAAATTCTGGGTAAACCCCAATCAAGTTAAGAATTGCTACGCAAAATTTCAGATCAAAATAATAAATTTAACGCCAAAATGAAAATATATTACTCTTCAGAATTCATAGAAAATGCAATCTGGAAATCTTTATACAACTCAGTAGTAAAATAGGCATAACTCACAGACCGTAAATCAAAACTGAGATCCGTCAAAAGGGTTGGAAAATAGAAAAAATTCTTTGTAGATAATATTCACAAAATATTTTCATATACTGACCTTAATAGGGTCCAAAATACTGATTAAAAGCAAAGTAACTGGAAAAATACAGATTTGTTCTTCGAACATAAAATTGTCTAGTTCATGTAAAACTTATCCAAATCAAACCAAACATGAAATATAGTGTACTAGATGTCCAAACAACATTGTATATGGTATTTTGCAAGTCCACGACAAGTATATCACTAATAACACGAACGAGCACAAGGTATCATAAGAACAACATGCATATATACAACAAGAAGAAGTCAATCCTGGGTTATTTCATGTTATGTATATTATGAGGCAATTATGGTCAAATCGTCACAATAGATAACAGAGAATTCACACACAAATTTTCTCTAGAACCCAACTACACTACAGGCGGTATTTAGTACTTGTATTACACAAAGAAAAAATACAAGTTACTTGCCTGAGAGACGACGATGAAAACGAAGCAAGATGCGAGAACAATGGGGACAGATTACCGGGGAACGAACAAAACGATTGCACAACCCACGAACACAAACCAACGAACGAGATGATCATGAGCAAGATGAAGACGTTCGATATCACGAACCCAATCGAACAGCTAGATCAAGAGATCAAGATCAAGATGACCGGATCAGATCGGATGGCCAGATCTCCTTGATGATGAAGATGATGATGATGATGATCGAGATCGATCGATCGAACGGCTGCAATCAAAAGAATTTGATGATCATCATGATCCAGACGATCAAGAAGAGAACAGACGGCTAGGATCTAATCAGATGATCAAGAGGAGTTCGAAGGCCCACATCCAATCAAGCATGATGATCAAGATCCAATGGACGACCAGAATCAAAACAAAGGGGACATGATAATGATGATCAAGATGATCACGACGATCGACGGCTTACATCACACGATCAACCAACCAACAGCAAAGCTTGGCGACAACCGGGTACGACACACGGCAGACATGGGACGTCAATGTTGCGTTGGATGGCAGGGAAGCAGGGAGACAGGCCGGGGGGGGGCTGCTGTACTATATCGCGAGGGAGGTATGAGTAGGCGAAAGGCAGAAAGAGATACCCAGAGGGGGGGGGGGAGGGGGTGGGGGAGAGCAGGGGAGAACACAGAGATGGGTTTAGATGGTCGGGAGAGGGTGAGAAAGGGAGAACAGGGTGAGAGTGGCTGCAAGGGGTATAGGAGAAGGTGAATAGTCAGCATGGTTTTATATAGGTGGGGGGGGGCAATATTAGGGTTTAGGTGATGAAGGGAGAAACAGCTGACGGGTTAGGTAATATAGGGTGATAGGGTGCACTGGGGGTAAGCGGGTATGGAGGTTTTATTAACGGGTTTGGGGATTTAAAATGGGGTATGGGTTTAAACTGTAAACAGGGTAATGGGTTTGGAATAAATGGGTTTAAATGGGTTTTGGGTAATTAGGTGAATAGGTATTGGGTTTGGGTTTATTGGGGTATAAAAAAAATCTAATACAAAAACATAAAATAACCAATAAAACATAATTTATAAAATAATGTAATTTACATGACAATATAGACTTTATTTAAAATAACTAAAATTATAGTTAGTAAATAAAAGTGTATTTTAATAACCAGTTCAAAATATCAATAAGAACAATAATACTAATAACAATAATAATAATAAGGGTAATAATAATAATAAAAATAAGAATTGTGTTACAATATAAAAATCATGGAAATAGTTACAAATAAAATTATTGATCGAAAAAAGATTTTAATAGGATATCCAATAGTACAATTTGACAAAAGAATTTGAAAATCGAAAAAAAAAATTGCAAAAATTTTAAATACAAAAAATACACAAAAATACGTTTTTGGGAAAACAGGGGTTACATTAAGGCTGATGACTAGCAGCGATTCTCAACTTTAAACAAACAGATTGATGAAAACAGAAAAGTGTATACATAATTGATGTTTCAGTATATGCTATGACTTAGACTCTAATGCAAGATTAACTAATGCAAGGATGCACTTATTCTAATGCAAGCAAGACACTGGAACAGTATGCAGCCCATACTACATACGCCCCATATCAAGCCATTTCTTCATATATAGGGATTTGAACCTGCGTCATGAATTCTAATCTTGTACCCATCCTGTTCCTGACAAAATACTACATGACTGATGAGGTTGCAGAAAGGGTCTAGTTCCGCTACTGCAGTACAATATTGGTGGCTATGTTTGCCACTATTTATCTGGTGAACCGGACCTCACTCAAAAGCCAACACAAACCACAAGATACTAGCTAATCTTGAGCTGTGCCCTCAACTCATCATGAGAAGGCATAGAACCTGATGGAATCGTAGGGTCTATTTCCTAGGAAAACCTCCTGTTCTTATCATGACAATTCAGGAATTAACAGCTGAGATACGGATCCCGTGCTCCCAACTAATCATGAAAAAGCACCGCCCGTATCCCTTTGACAGGGGGATACATCCCAATAACACCACCTAGTGTTGGCCTATAGGAGAAGTCGAATTATAAGGTATCACCCCTAACACAAACTCTCACCCTTCGGCAATTCATAGATAAAAATGGTTAAGTAACATTTACTACCCTAACGATGTCACTAATCCTAACCAATCAAATGGGGCCGTACGAGCTACAAGATACTCTCAACCTAGAGTTGTACTCTCAACTTGCCATGAGACGGTACCAAAAGATTAAAACAGGCGAGACATTCCACTGTGCTTCCAACCTATCATGAAAAAGCACGGTACGTGTCCCTCTTCAAAAGAGTATAACAATTGTTGATGCAATCTACAAAGTCTCAACCTAGACTTCACAAGATCTCCTAGGAATCACTCATCGCCTATCTATTCAAGATAATTACTTGTAACCCCTGTTTTCCCAAAAATATATTTTTTGTGTATTTTCTGTATTCTAAAAATTTTCGCAAATTATTTTTTTTCTGGTTTTCAAATTCTTTTGTCAAAATGTATTTTTGGATCTTTTATTAAAATCTAATTTTTCGATCAGTAAATTAATTTGCAACTATTTCCTATGAATTTTATATTGTAATACAATTCGCATTTTTTTTGTTATTGTTACTCAAATTAGTATTATTCCTATAAAATCCCAATGATATATTTTTTATTGGTTGTTTATTTATTTATTTATTTATTTAGTTATTTTTCAAAACCTAATTAAATTTTATTTTTAAAACCCATTAAAATACCCTACCCATTTTAAACCCATTTCCTTAAACTATCCATATATATTTTAATACCCATTTTCCCATAACCCATTATAATATTACCCATTACCCAATTTAACTTAACCAAAACCCCTACCCATTAACACCCCAAACCCAGACCACTACCCATCAGATAATACCCACCCGTTAACAACCTGATATCATCCCTCAGCCTAACCCAGTTATTACCCAACCCAATATAACCCGTATAACCCGATAACAACCCACCCTAATCATCTCTATCCCTACTAGGGATGGCGAACGGGTCGAGTGGGCCGGGCCGGGCCCAACCCGTAAGGGTTGGCATGTACACTTAGCCGGTCCGGGCCGGGTTGCACTCTTATCTGGGCCGGGTTGATGTTTCGTTTGGGTGGCCCGCCCAACCCGTGAACCCTTTAGGGTTCAACCCGGGTTGGGCCGGGTCGACCCGCAGGTTGGCCCGTTAAATATTATTAATTTTTTTTTTGGTAGCTTAAATTAAAATAATAATAATAATTATAATACTAAGTAAGTAATAATACTAATAAACAATAAAAATCGTAATAATAATAATAAGATTGAAAGAGGCAAAGAGTGAAATTGACAACAAATTTTGAAACATTATTCATATGAATTTAAGTTATACAATTTTAACAATTTATAACGAAATGAAGAATTCAATTCACAAATAAGTTTTATACAATAACATATTTCTTATATACAATTTTAATTGAGTACAAGTTTTCTAATTTGACATAACAAGTAAAGCTATTGTTGTTGTTGTTGTTGTTGTTGTTCTTCGGGCGAGTTGCTCCCACTTATGGAACTTGATAGTGCTTTCCCTTGCGTCCTATCTTCAGCCTTCAGTCAGTCTTCTGTGCAAACGAGCATCTCTGACGCCTCGGGCTTCAACCGATTCCTGTAATCAGATAGAACCCTGCCACTTGTAGAAAATGAACTCTCAGAAGCAACTGTAGAGATAGGAGGAGTTAGTAAATCTTTAGCCATAATTGACAGAATACTAAAAGTGTGTTCATGTTCTTTCCACCATTGTAAAATATCTAGTGCAGAAAGAGTAGGCTCAGTATCCTGTTGGTTATACCAATTTAATTCATTTGGTTGATTAGTCCTAGGTTTTTTAGATTGAATTTGTTCAAGTAAACTAAATGTTCTATCACCAATTCTACTTTTACCCTTACCACGATAACTAAATAATTCTTTTTTGAAGAATCCAATCATTGTCGATCCAATGACAGGTTATTCCCATCGTTGGAATATTGTTGACACCGGTCCAACAATCTGAAGTTAAACTAACCCTACAAGTTAAACTCCATAAAATAGCAATCAAAGTGTCCTTCATTTTCATGTACACTTTAAAACAATACTATTTGCAAGTATTTCTCGAATTCTTTTAAAATTAGGGTTTAAGGCCGTTTGATTAAAATTTTCTAAGTTCCTACTCTCGGGATAGGAAAATGGTAACTCTTCCTTAATGACTAATCGGGCCATTTCCTGACGAACAAGTTCGGGATCATAAGGGTGGCTATCAACTTGACCGGTCCTAGGGTTGATTTTTTGTTGGCCTTGTATTTGATCAAGAAGTTCTTTATGATTATATTGGATGTGCCTACTAATTGTACCGGTGTCGTCACCCCTCTTGAATTTGTATGTTTTACTACATGTTTTACACACTTTCAAACCTATACCCGGAGTATGTTCGTTCGGGATATAATCATAAAACTTATGCCAATCGCTAGTTTCTCCTCTACTTTTCCTACTACTACGGGGTTGTGTGGTTTCGGTTTGTTGTTGTTGTTGTTCTTCTTCTAATTGTATGTCACCAACAATATCATCGTGTGTACTCCATTGTTCCATAGTAGGATCAATGTAATCTTGGGCGGGCTCACTAGTTGGGACAATTGGTGGTCTACGTGAAGAGGAGGAGGAATCTTGTCCGCTACGACCGCTACCGCGTGATCTAGACATAATTTAGTAATGTGCTAAAGTATGTAAAAAAAAAAATATACAATGTAGGAGCGGTGAATTGTACAAAAAAAATCTAAAAAACAAGAGGGTTGAGATAGAGAAGTTCAAAAAACGAACAATAATTTTAACTACAACGCAAAAAAAAGTTAACGAGAGAGATAGAGATATTTTGATACCGTTCATCGTGGAATACGCGTATGTAAAAAAAACCGTTAAAATAAGAATACAATAGAAAAGATGGAGGAGCGCTTTGCCGATTCCGCAATTGAATAGTTGAGAAGAGGTTGAAGTAGATTTGACGAGGGTTGAAGAGAGTTGAAGACGTTGAAGACGTTGAATTTTGATTCCGATACGACCGAAATTTGATCGTGTATATGCCTCCTTGTAGACTTGTTTGATGAATACTACAATTGTTCAAAAATTCTTTACAAATGATGTATAATAGTAGAGAGAGTAAGAGAGTGAGGTGTATTTTTTATGAAATTTTTGGGGATATTTATAGGCTAAATATGTGGGAAAAAACAAAAAAAAAACAAAAAAAAGAAAAAAAACCCCCCTAACGGCTCAAAGAGCCGTTCCAAACGGCTCTGTCCCAGACAGAGCGCAGCAGCAGGAAGCAACGCGCAACGGGAGGAATTTCGACCGTTCGACCCGCGGGTCAACAGTCGACCCGTCACGGGTCGAATGTTCGACCCGTACGGGTCGAACGGGTCGGAACCCGCGGGTTGACCCGCGGGTTGGCGGGTTGAATTCGCGAGTTGGGCCGGGTTCGTGGGCCGGGTTTCGCGAGTTTAATTCGCCTTAATTGCGACGTGGGTCGACCCGATACTGTTCACCGGGTTCGACCTGAACCCGCCAAGAAGCTAAGCGGGCCGGGTCGTGGGTGGGTCGCCGGTTGACCCGGCCCAGTTGCCATCCCTAATCCCTACCTATATATTCACATTATCCATCGTCTGTGTCTCTTCATCTACGCCAGCCGCCTTCTCCTTCATCTTTCACCCGCCGCTGCACCGCCCTACCCACCGAGACACAGCCACCCTCTCCTCCTCCTTTGGCGACACCAGAGCACCGCCATCTGCCGACTCCTCAGCGTGCCTCCCTGAACTCCCATTCACCCTCAGTCATCTCCCGACCTCCCTGCCTTCCCTTGCTTTTGCCCTCCCTGTGCGATGCCGCCCCGCCTGCGCGTCTCCCCCGCAGCGCTGTAGCAACAGCAGCAGCTTCACTCAGCGACAGTGCGCTACCCGTGTTGTGCCCTGCCGCTGCCGCCATGTCCCCTCGCGATGCTGCCGACGTGTGCCGCCACCGTCGCTATCCCTGACCAGTCGCGCAGCCTGCCGGTGTCCGCCGTCTGCCATCCGCCCCCGCCACCTGCAGCCCATTGGCTGCCGTCAGCCAAGCCTGGGTGTAATGTTGTATTGGTTTTGATGGATTGAATTTGAGCCGTTGATCGCATCATGATCATCATCATCTTGGTTTTGATCCATTGATTGTGGGCCGTCCGTTGGATTCTTGATCATGTGAGTTTTGATCAAGTGGACCCGAGCCGTTGATCTCTTGATCATATTGATCATTGAGGGTTTGATCATCTTGGTTTGGAGCCGTTCGATTGGATTGTGATCTCATCCATCATCTTGATGGTCACTTTGATTATGGACCGTTGTATCTTGATCTCATCTTCTTGGAGTTTTTGATCATCTTTAATTGGTGGCCGTCCGATCGTCAATCTGATCCGATCATCATCTTCATCATCAAGATACTGATCACATCTCGTTCTTGATCTTGATCTTCGATCAAAGTCTTCCGATCTGATCCGATCGTCTTGATCTCATGATCTCAGCCGTCCGATCGTATTTGTGGGTTGTTTGTTCTTTAGATTTGTTCGTTCGTGATTTGTTGCTATTGAGTTCGTGCCGGGAATCTGTTCACGTTATTCTCTTTCTTTTGTTGGATTCATCGTCGTCTTTCAGGCAAGTAACTTGGACTCTAATTCATTTGTTTGATACAAGTCAAAAAGTTCACCTATAGTGTAGTTGGGTCTAGAGACAACTCTTGATTGTGTTTTCTTTGATGGATTTTGTCTCTATTATGATAATTTGTCCATAGATGACTCACGATACCATATGGACATGATTAACCTAGGATTCGCCTAATTCTTGATTTTTGAACATGTATGTGAGACTTGTGTGCAAATTTGTATTTGGATTGAGACCCATATGATATATTTGGTGTAGACATGTTAATAACCCTAAATCATGATGTTTAGATGCTTGGTAGGCTTTATTTCAAGTTTGAAAGTGTTTGGATCAATATTCTTGAATCTATGGTATTTTTGTTCTTAAGGGTGAAATCTGTAATTTGGCACTGTTCTGTTTTGTTTGCTGTTTTGGACTGTGTTAAAGTCAGTATCTTAATTTCGGTATAAAATATGAGTTTTAGATAATTTCGTCTATTTGCAAACCCCCTTGACCTTGCATGATTTTGATTTCGTATGACTGAGTTATGACTGTTTTAGTACAGAGGTGTCGATCTTTTCTAGATTCTGTTTTTCAGTAATTTTGATAACAAACTATTTTCAAGAACCATGCTATACATATTATTATGATTTGAAACTTTGGTCAGTGTTTTTTTATTAAGTTAGGGATTACACAGAATTTTGGTGAATTTAATTGATAAGTTTTAAGTGATATTTCATGCTCGTTTCTAAAATCTATTCGTGCTGTATTTTGCTCGCTGTTCTATAAAGAACCCTATTTTCACTATGATTCCTTATACTGTATGAAAATTGTTTGTGAAATATGAAATTTAATATATTTTATCTATTTTTACTTTCCTTTGGCAGATTTGGATTTCATTTCACTGGTTGCAGATATCTTAGTTTTCGTACAGCAGTGCTGGGACTTCCAGATTTTCCAAAGTGTCGTTTCTTGATGTTTTCTTATTTTTGATGACTAAATAAATTTTAGTGGAACATTACGAAACTTTATATTTTGAATCTAGACATATAGGGAAATACCCCAGATTTTTCCTGAATTTATTTGAGAAGTTTTGAAGTGGTTTTTCTGACTGAGAATTCGTTTTCCTGATTTCTGACTGAACATGTTTTCTATTTTCAAACTTGTTTTGAGTTAAGATGTTGTGAAATACTATATGACTTAATTATAATTGCTGGATTCGTGTGGAAGTGTATTTACCAGATCCTTCGACGGATCTAGATTTGGATGTTTGTAGTAGCGGGAATCACTGTTTTAGTACAACACTGTCTTACTGTCCTGAATTAGAAAACTAGTTGTTTTACCCTGTTATGTGATATCCTATACCTGTACTTGTTTATCATGCACCCTGAACCTGATACATATTTATATCCTGTTATCCTTGCTTTGTTTTGCGACACATACATCCATGCCTGATTATAATAATAAATGACCAAGCAGGGGTTTAAGGGAAAGATTGAATAGTGGATAATTCAGAAATGTGTACTCAGAAGGGGGCCCGTGTTTTCCATTACTTGTGCCATGTTTCATGACTATATGATTCATGCTTGATATTACTTGTTGCCATGTCTCTTGACTACATGATTCATGCTTGATATTACTTATTGCCATGATTCGTGACGATTCATGCTTGATACTACTTGTTGCCACGTGATCATGACTACATGACTCGTGCTTGATAATACTTGTTGCCACGTGATCATGACTACATGACTCGTATTTGATAATACTTGTTGCCACATGATCAGGACTACGTGACTCGTGCTTGATACTTGCTGCCACTTGTTCACGATTACGTGACTCGTGCTTGATACTACTTGCTGCCACTTGTTCACGATTACGTGACTCGTACTTGATACTTGTTACTTGACTTGTTCCTGAGTACACTGCCATCTATGGTCCACTATGAAATCTAAAGCGAAACTGTTTGTTGTAGCAACCATGTAGTATGGACTG
This sequence comes from Hemerocallis citrina, assembly GCA_017893485.1. Lineage (NCBI taxonomy): Eukaryota > Viridiplantae > Streptophyta > Magnoliopsida > Asparagales > Asphodelaceae > Hemerocallis > Hemerocallis citrina. The sequence goes on along the minus strand of CM030363.1, from coordinate 129,265,361 downwards.
CATGAAGTGTTACCTAGATAGAAATCACTACAAGACTCGATACATGTTACTTGAACAGGATACGTGAACATGATACATGCTTGCTTGAGACTTGATTACATGATACATGAGACTTGATTACAAGAGACTTGAAACTTGACACTCGATACATGATTACTTGGTACTCGATACTTGACACATGTTTATAAGATACTTGTTTACTTGATTCTTGATATATGCTACATGATACTTGATCACTTTACCATACTAGTTATTTATGTTGACATCACACTTATACCATGTGCTAGTTAGTTCTCCATGTGCTTGTATCCTACATTATAAGTGGCCCGTAACTTGCAATTGACGGGTACTTATTTTTTCTCTTTCCCTCTTTCCTGCATTCATTGAATTACAGATTTTGGATGACAGGTTCCAGACGGTATTGGTGACATGATGTACTAGATGCTGGAATTTTGCTGTTATTATTTCTTGTAGTTTGCTTGAACAAATATTGTATTCATGTATTTGGATTTATTCCTGTATTTGGGCAATGTGACCTAGGATTATTTGTGTATTTCAGATCATGACTATTTGTGATTAATATATTTTATTTCAAGTATTCTTGTTGGTATTTGGTTCATATGTGCATGTGGTTGACTCTTCTGGCTTCCGACTCTGATTATATTGTGATATGTTGTAAAGATTCTTGAACAGCTTATGGATGATGAAAATCATTAGCTGGGCTTTTGTCGCGTATCCGTATTCCGTATTCTTTTTGTGAAGTGGGGCGTGACATTACTACATACAAGCCCAATGAGTTACACATGAACAAACAACTACATACGAGCTAGGTGAGCTACGTATGAGACGGACCAATACTTATTACATGAATTATGAGCACAAGGAATACTTATTCCTCATAATCAAGTGCATGATTCAAACTACTAACAATTTATGAACTAGAATTTCGTGTATAAGCATACTAACAAAAACTTGATCTTTTATACACAAAAGCAACATAAAAAGCCATCTAACAAGCTAGAAGCAATTAAACATGCTACTCTTATCGGAATTCAACGAAATTAGAATTTTTAGAAAGGTGAGAACATTTACTACAACTCTCTAGTTGAAAACTTTCTCAGATTAAGTCAATAAGAGGTAGAAAAACCTCGAACAACCTAAACAGCGAGCTTCAGCCAAAAAGGCCAGCTGATGTGACTTTGTAAAAGTCATAACTCCAAATCTGCTTATCTAAATGTAACTAAATAGGACATTTTCGAAAGGTGAAAAACTCTACTACAACTCTCTAGTTGACGGCCTTCTCAGATTAAGTTGTTAAGGGGTAGAAAAACCTCGAACAACCTAACTAGGGAAGCTTCAGCCAAAAGGTTAGCTGCTGTGACTTGTAAAGGTCATAACTCGTACTCCGCTTAACGAAATCTAACCAAACGGACATTTTAGAAAGGTGAGAAACTCTACTAAAACTCTCAAGTTGAATACTTTTTCAAATACAGTAAGTAAGAGATATAAAAACTTCGAACAATCTAGACAGCGACTTCAGCCAAAAAGGCTAGCTGATGTCAATCTTGTAAAAGTCATAACTCCTACTCCGATTATAGAAATCTAACAAAATAGGAAATTTTGGAAAGGTGAGAAACTCTAATAAAACTCTATAGTTAATGACCTTCGCAGATTCTGTCAATAAAATACACAAAAACTTCGAACAATCTAAACAACGAGCTTTCAGCCTAAAGGCCAGCTGTTGTAATTTGTAAGGGTTATAACTCTTGCTCCGCTTATCGGAATCTAACGAAATAGGATATTTAAGAAAGGTGAGAACATCTACGACAACTCTCTAGTTGAAAACTTTTCCAAATTCCGTAAGGAACTCAAAATCCAACTCCTTAAACACAATACAAAAAGCAACAAAGACAGTCCAAAAGCTGAAACTTCCAAAGCTCATAACTTTTGCTATACTTGTCGGAATTTAACAAAATAGGAAATTTTGGATAGGTGAGAACATCTACTACAACATTCTAGTTAACCACTTTTTCAGATTCCTTATGGAGCTCAAAATCCAGCTCTTTGAACACAATTTTAAAACAACAAAAGCACAACAAAAGCTGAAACTTGTAAAACTTATAACTTTTGCTATACTTATCGGAATCTCACAAAATTGGGATTTCTGGAAAGGAGAGAACATCTACTACAACTTCCTAGTTGACTACTTTTTCAGATTCCTTATAGAGTTCAAAATCCAGCTCTTTGAACAAAATTCAGGAACAACAAAAAGCACAGCAAAAGCTGAAACTTGTAAAGGTCGTTACCTTTTCTATACTTATCGGAATCTAACAAAATTGGTCATTTTGGAAAGGGGAGAACATCTACTACAACTTTCTAGTTGACCACTTTTTTAGATTCCGCATAGAACTCAAAATCCGGTCCTTTGAACACAATTCAAAACAACAAAAGTTACAGCGAAAGCTGAAGCTTGTAAAGGTCGTAACTTTTGATATACTTATCGAAATCTTAAAAAATTGGCCATTTTGGAAAAGGGAGAACATCTACTACAATGTTATAGTTGACCAGTTTTTCAGATTCCACATGGAACTCAAAATCCATTCCTTTGAACACGATTCAAAACAACAAAAGCACAGCAAAAGTTACAGCAAAAGGTGACACTTGTAAAGGTCGTAACTTCTACTATAATTATCAGAATCTAACAAAATTGCCCATTTTGGAAAGGGTGAACATCTACTGCAACTTTCTAGTTGACCACTTTTCCAGATTCCTTATAGAGCTCAAAATCCAGCTCTTTGAATACAAGTCGAATCAACCAAAACAGCTTTTGCTTTTTGATGCTCGCTATTTTGGGGAAACGATTTGTTTCACCCATCAAATTAACCCCGAAAAGTCTATAAAATTTAGAGCATGGTATTAACACATACAAGAAGCTCTCAAATTAATTTGGAGTCAAAATTCAAACTTTAACACAAGTAATTAATTCTAACTACATACTAGTTTAGGGTTAATTCTTTAGTGTTTTATTTGTGTTCTACTTCTTCAATCTTGTATGCCCTTTTATTCTAGTCCATAAACATCCATATGCACATGATTTAGTCCAAGTTTTTAACATAATAAGCAAATAACAATAATAATAACAATCAAAAAGTTGAGAACCCCCACCCAACTAGTGTGGGAAGGACTTGCTCTTCTCGTCCTTGCTCCTTGATCTTGCTCCTCTTCAAGAAACACAAATGAACCCACTCTTTTCCTCTTGATTTTGATATCTCTTTCGCTTCTTTCTTCTTAATTTTTTTCTAAATAAAACAAGTAAAAGAAGGAGAAAGAGATGAGAAAGAGATGGAGAGACACAAAATGAATGAGGGCTTTTTCCCTTCTTGTTTGGCTGGCCAAGGAGTGGGGTGGGGGGGGGGCAAGGAGTGGGGGGGGGGGGGGGGGGGGGGAAGGAAAGGGTTTATAGGAGAGGGGGAGAGAGCCTTGTGGATGAGAAGAACCCAAGTGTTCTTCTCATTTGTGGCTCAAAAACATTTGGAAATCAATTTGCATATTTAAATTGCAATCAGTACCCTACTCATCTCTAACCCTCCATTTGATCATGATTGATAAAAAAAATAAAAGGTATTTTACCAAAATCACTTACTACCTGATTTCGTACAAACGTACGAAATCAATACTATACATATAAGTACATATATATGTCTATACAGATAATTTTTATTAGTTTAAACGAATAATCTCTACCAAAAATACTTTAATTCAGAAATAATAATAAAAGTAATTTTGTTACCGGTTCGGAAGATTTTAGTACTAATTGATACAATACAGATGTATACAAACTGGTATATATATATATATAGATAATATTTATTAACAAATCCGGGTAATATCCACCAAATTATTTCAATTCTGAAAATAAAAATAAAATAATAATAAAATAATAAATTTTAATATCAGACCCGGATATTTCAGAAATTTTCTCAAAAACGCATTTTGTAGGATTTTTTACAAGCGCACAAAACAGATACAATGCATATATATACTTACTTGTATATATATATATATATATACAGATAAGTTTTTATTAGTAAAACCGAGTAATTTCTATGAGAAATATTTTAATTTTAAAAATAATAATAGTACAAATATAATATGCGACCGGGATATTACAATACTCCCTCCTTAGAATAGTTCTGTCCTCAGAACCACGTTTAGTCAGAAGAAATGAAAACAACATATACAAAATAACACAGACATAGGAAATGTGATGAACTATTATTGAACAATCCGTTGCATGGATTCCACACACACACACACACACACACACACACACACACACACACACACACACACACACATATATATATAAATCCATTCGGTTACAAAAATTGTTATATCATACATTACTTAAAGTCCAAAATAAAATTCAAAATGCAACTTCAAACTTAGTTGCAACTCCATATGCACATACTGGTAATGGTTCTCCTGCCTTCTTCAACTTGCCTTTAGTAAGTGTGAACTCTTACTCTTGGTGAACAGACTCATTTTCTTTGTGGTTCATCTTTGGGGCTAATCCGCTGCTACTCTTCTGAAACTGGGGACAATCTGGTCGGATATGACCAATCTCCCCACAATTGTAACATGTACGGGTCCCCACCTGAGGGTTTTTCCTCAGACACTGGCTCTTGAAATGACCTTGCTCACCACATAGGAAACAGCTTCCTGGCTTGGTGCCTCCATGTTTGCCCTCCATTTTCTGAGTCTTCTGCTTCTGACCTCGGTTCTTGAACCCTGATGATAGTGCAAATCTTTTTCTTTGTAGTCGTGGACAGACTGATTTCTTTTGTCCAACCTCCTTACAGAAATAACATACTACAAACTTGGTGGTCTCCTAGACTTGCTCCCATTCATGTTATAGTCGTGCCAATCTGGAATTAAAGTGTTCCTGCTCCTCCGCTAGGCTCGCTAATATAGCTCTGCAAGCATCACCCAGTTGCTTAGCTCGATGACCTTTCCCGATCCCGTACTTCCTCAGCTTCATAATTCCCGAATGTATGCCGACCGTCGCCACTATGCGTTGATCCACACTTAGCTCCTGAGATGGTGAAGGCGAGTCCATCTTGAGATTAGCTTGGAGTGAAATCTCCTTCGGCTCCTCACTCGAGATCATCGGATCATCCATCGAAATCGGCTCACTCTCTTCTATCAACACATCCTCGGTTAGGATATCCTCGAAATACCATCCTTAAAACACATATATACAGGAATTAGTCCAGATATAGAAAAATTATAAAACATAAGTTGAAAAAACCCAAAATATGAATTATAACTGCCTACAACTAGCTAAAACCCGACTCCTATAAGGCATCCAAGTTTAATTTTCCTATTGTGTTGGACTGTAAATTGAAGTCGGCTCTGATACCACTCTGTAACACCCCGATTTCCATACACTGGGAAACCATGACATAAGCCAGATTCTTTTCTTTAATTAGCCACAATACACAGAAAAACAGGAAAATTTGAAAATTTTTATTCAACACAAATGTGTTACAAGTCCGAATGTTATAAAACTGCAATTCATTACATCAGTGTTACAATAATGCCATACAATCTCAAGTATTACAAACTTTCAATAAAAGTTACATCAGAGTACAATGAATAATATATAACACTTGGTATTTTTACTTGGATGCGTTTCAACATAAATAAATTTACAATAGATGTTACAATTGAAATAAAGTCAACACTTTGCTCCTCTTGCCTTGAATCCTCCTGAATCCTATACCTGTAGTTTTGCAATCCATTACCTATTGAAGTGGGGACGTCAGTACATATACTGATGCTTTAAGGCAGATGACTAGCAGCAATTCTAAACTTTAAATAAACAGATTGATAAAAACAGAAAAGTGTATACATAATTAATGTGTCAGTGTATGCTAAGACTTAGACTCTAATGAGCCCAAGGATTGATAAAAAATAAGAGGTATTTTCCCAAAATCAAGTACTACATGATTTCGTACAAACGTACGAAATCGATACGGTACATATACGTACATATATCTGTCTATACAGATAATTTTATTAGTTAAAACGAATAATCTCTACCAAAATTATTTTAATTCAGAAATAATAATAAAAATAACTTTGTTACCGGTTTGGAAGATTTCAGTACCAATTTGATACAATACAGATGTATACAGACTGGTATATATATATAAATAATGTTTATTAACAAAACCGGCTAATATCCACCAAAATATTTCAATTCTGAAAATAATAATAAAATAATAATAAAATAATAATTTTTTAATACCAGACCCGGATATTTCAGACATTTTCTCAAAAAGGCATTTTGCAGGATTTTGTACAAGTGCACAAAACCGATACAATGCATATATATACTTGTATATACATATATACTGATAAGCTTTTATTTGTAAAACCGAGTAATTTCTATAAGAAATATTTTAATTTTAAAAATAATAATAATATAAATATAATATCTGACCGTAATATTACATCGGATTTTTGCAAGCTTGGAGGAGAAGCCTCGCGGCTAGGATCGAGGAGAAGGGAAGGCAATCGTGTTTTTTATGAGTTTTTCCTTAAGAACTCTCAATTCGTTCTTCAAAGAGGTGGGAAATTTCTCTACATCTAATCTAGATATCATGTTAGTAGGTTAAAATTATGAACATGCTAGAGAAAATAGTAAAATTTGCCATGTGATTCCTTAAAGAGACTAGTAGGGAAAAAGAGAAAATCTTGATGGTTAAATTCGTAGAATGGATTTGAGATTAGTGAATTAAAAATTATCATTTTTGCTATATCAATATTTCATGATAGAATATCTATTTTAATGAACCATGCTAACTTGATAATTTTGCTTAGTGAATGGCTTAGTTGTTGATTGAGATGAATGAATATTGATATATGTTAGTTGCTAAATGGCTTAGTTGTTATTTCAATTATGTAGTGATGATGTGATAAGAGAAGAAATAGTCTCACTAGTATATGTTTTATGAGTATAAGGAATTTTATGAAGAAACTTTGATGAGAGACAACTTTTTATTTGAAAATTTGATAGTATAATTTCTTTAATACAAGTTGGAAGGAAGATTTTATTGCATTGTGAAAAATAAGAATTTTGTGAATTTAAATATATGCACTATACCGTAGTTTTGAAAGAAAACATTCTGGAAAAGAATTAGATTTTGAATGGTATAAATTTAGTTGGAAATCAAAATTGTTAAAGAAAGGGTTATAAACAAACTAGTAGAATACAGAAATTTTATCTCAGAATTATAACAGAGAAATGGTTTGGGAATACTGGTTTACATTGTGGGTTTATAGTGCTGTGAACAGTGCTAGAGGTCTCGGGTTCGAGTCTTGAAGAGGCTCTGTTTTATTAAAATTGATTTTTACCAAATCACAGAAGAACCCTTACATAAGACAGTGAGTTCACCTTTAATCACTAGCCGTTGTTGGGCTTCTTGGTCTTCAGGTGTGCTCTGAGTTGGTCACTGTAGCATGGCAGAGGTCTTGGTTCGAAACCCGGTAGCCTCTTTTAATTCTTTTTCAATTTTTTTGGCATATTATTGAGTTTTAAGTGCAATAAAAATTGGGAAAAATTCTAATATTCTTCTAAAATTATTGAGACTTTATAAAAAATATTTCTACAATATTTTGACATATTTTGTGAGAATTAGAAGTTTTTTTATATTAGAACAATGGGATGAAGAACTTGATAATTTTTCTTAAACTATGACTTCGATATAATTAAAGAAAGGATAAATTTTGAATGTAAAGAATTTTGTGTAGAGATCAAATATTGAGACTTTCGATATGGAAGATTGGAGTAAGTCAATAAATGAAATTTGGTATTTTAATATATGCAAGTGAGCATGGAAAATGAAATAAAAAGATCATGATGGATTATAGAATTTGTAAGTATAAACACTCAATTTTGGTGAACATGAAAAGAGCTTAAAATCTAGAGTACAGCTAAGTCCTTCCACCAGCGTGAATGAAATCTATGAAGATAAATATTGTGAAAAAAGACCAAGATTGGGTCGTTATTATCAACTGATGTTTAAGACCGATGTAGAGGAATGCTAACTCTAGGGTGTTAATTTACTCATGATTCAAATATCTAAGGACAACACTATAGTGAAGATGTGATGAAAGTAAGAGAAAAACACAAGTATGAGGGTCTCGGATTCACGGTGTGAGAGTTTTCACAGGCTGTCTACATGATGCGTCGTGTCATGACATGAATTCATCTCCGAAATTATCGGGATTGTGACGACGCTTTTGGGGTGCTTGGTGACTACGTAGTGCCATCGTCCCATGACGGAGGCGAATTGTCCATAGGCTGTCTTCATGATGCATCATGTCATAACATAGGATTCCCCTCCATGATGTCTGGACATGAGCTCGTAACTCATAAAACATCTAAGATCTTACCATAGTTACCGTAGTAGTTAAACTCATAACGAGGGATTCAACCCTACGAGATGAAGTACGATTAAGGGCTTACCCTCGGATCTATATAGAATGGGATGCATAGGTTCGAACAAGTGTGCATTAGTGTCATGAAATATAAATAACTGCATTAAGGCTAAGTGCACTAGCACACACGATATCAATAGGATAGTCCACCCTTAGCTTTGTTTTGTTATCAAGTTTGTGCTTTCCAAGTAAGATAAATTGATGTATTATATCCTAGCATCAGTTGTATGCAACTGACGTGCCTACAGTTTCTATGCAGGATAAAATGAATGAAGGGACTAAAGAAAGAGTTCCGCTTAAAGAAATATTTTAATTGTTGTTTTATTCAAGTACTAGGTTTGCCCGTTGACACGTGCCTGCGACACGTTTTCGGAATGGTACACCTTGTTTTATCATATAAAATAATTTTTGAGGTCCAGCAAATTAACACCAGCAAACATAGAGCAAAAAACATATTATTTTTGAATTATTTTTAAAATTTTTAATTTTTAATTTTTTTTTTTTTGTTTTTAATTTTTTTTTTATTTAAAAATTTTTAAAAATTTTATTTTCTTAATTTTTTGAATAGAAGAGGGAGGGAGAGAGAGAGAGAGAATTTTTATAAAAAAATAAATATAGGAGTTGTTTTGGGTGGGAGATTTGAATTTGAGTTTTGGGGGGGAAACTTTTAGGAGGGAAAATATGTTTTGTGAAGTTAAATCTGAGCCTTTGATTTTTGGGGGATTGAAGGAGAGCCACTTGATAGCTTTCTTTGTGTTTTATTATATAGATTATGTTGTAATTTATTTCCGCTGCGTTGATGTAAACATTGTTGTATAAAATTTTTAAATTTCTTGTAAAATTTGTACGAAGTGAAGTGTAAAGATTTTGTGGAACTTCAAATTCAAACTTATTTGGAATTCGGGGTGTTACAGAATGGTATCAGAGCCACGCTTCCAAGTAGTACAAATTTATAAGGAACGACACCCTAGAGTGGACATTAGAGCGTGAGTCGGGTATAGAGATTTAAATGTAAGCTGCTTACATTTGTGTTGCTCTATGATTGATGCTTCTTCTTCTCCCTTCCTAAAGATGGCGAACCACCACGACCCAGCAGAAGATGATGAATGACACATAATTGAAGAGGACTACTACCCGGACAAGGAGACTCCGACAAATAGAAAGAAGATCCCGAGGAATATGAAGGAGAATATCTCGAGTCCCGAGAGACCACCCCGCCTCCAGACTCATCAGATGATTCATCCGACGAGGAAGAACCAACTCCAAGAGATAGTATCGAATCTCTTCAGAGACAGGTGGAGACTCAGAAGGAGAGAGCAGACCAATTGCAGGCCCAGTGTGCAAAGTTCAAGGAGAATATTGCAACTCTCAGCCATTGAGTTTGAGAACTCGAGAAGAGAAAGAATATGTATGATGTGCTGAAGGAAGAGGTAGCAGAACTACGGGAATAGCTTAGGAAAACCAAGAAGAACCGTAGGGATTAGAATGTTGTTTTATCTCAATGTTCTTCACATGAATGTCAGACGATGTTTTAAATTTGAATGTACAAAGTTTGAATTCAATGAAATAAAAAAGTTGATTTAATATTCATGTTTCTACTTCAAATTTAATGGATCTTTGATAAGAGGAGAGCCGCTCCTAGGGGTAATCTTCCTGCAGGTCGTGGTCAAGCCTACAACCTGACTGTGCAGGATGCTGAAACCACTTTTGGCATTGTTGCAGGTATATCTTTAGTTGTGTTTATGTGGATCTTATTTTTCTTGCTATCTTGTTATTCTATTCTATTGCTTATGATGTTATCCTTCCATTCATGTATGTTTCTTGCATTTTGCTTTCTGCATATTGTGTTCTCATCTTTAACTTCTTACTAGGCAGTATCCTTGTTCACTCCTTTCCTGCTCATGTTCTTTTTGACTCTGGTGCTACTAATTCATTTGTTTCCTCCCGCTTCATCGACCTGCATCACTTGGCTAGCAGCGCTATGCCAGTAGCATGGAATATTACTACAGGTGGAGGTGTTGTAGTGTGTTCTCAGATCTATGAGTAGAGTCCTCTGGTTATTGGTGGTGTTGATTTTGTTACCGATCTGATTGTCATCAACAATTATGGTTTTGATGTTATCTTGAGGAAGGATTGGCTTGGTGTCACTCATGTTGTAATTGACTGCGTGTGAAGAATGTGGTGTTCCGAATGCCAGGATGTCAGGAATTTGAATTCTGTGCCGGTTCAACACTGCTTGCCTGTGTGGAGAAATTGGCAAGTCAAGAAGTTGGGGTGATGGAAGAAGTGTGTGCAGATGGTGATGTTGCACTGTTGGTTGTGCAAGACTTTCTGGATGTTTTTCCATAGGAATTGTTGGGATTACCGCCTGATCGTGAAGTGGTGTTCAGTATTGATGTTCAGCCGGGTACAACTCCGATCTCTAAGAGTCCGTATGGAATGGCTTCTGTTGAGTTGGCTGAGTTGAAGGAGCAGATTCGAGAGTTGCTAGATATAGGTTTTATCAGGCCGTGGGGATCTCCGGTACTGTTCGCTAATAAAAAGGATGGTAGTCGCAGATTGTGTATTGACTACTGTGAGCCGAATAATGTCATAGTGAAGAATTGATATCCGTTGCCAAGGATTGATGACCTATTTGATCAACAGGGAGGCAATTTTGTATTTTCAAAGCTGGATCTTCATTCTGGTTACCATTAGGTTAAGGTGAAAGCTGAGGATGTGTAGAAGACTACTTTTCGTACAAGAAATGGGCATTATGAATTCTTGTTGATGCCTTTCGGAGTTACTAATGCTCCAGCTGTGTTCATGAGCTTAAAGAATCGGGTTTTCTCTCCCTTTCTGGACAAGTTTGTAGTGGTGTTCATTGATGATATTCTATTTTCGGAATCGCGATGAGCATGCTGAGCACTTGAAGGTTGTTTTTGCAAACATTGAAGGAGAATCAGCTATATGGGAAGCTTAGCAAGTGTGAGTTTTGGCTTGATCATGTGGCATTCTTGGGCCATATCATTTCTAGTAATGGAGTTTCTATCGATCCGTCCAAGATTTTCGCAGTTAAGGATTGGCCGACGCCGAAGTCAGTATCTAAAGTTCAGAGTTTTCTTGGTCTAGCGGGGTACTACAGAAAGTTTTTTCGGGATTTTTCAAAGATTATCGGGTCGTTGACCAACTAGACTGGGAAAGATTAGAATTTTGTGTAGAATGAGTCCTGTGAAGAAGCCTTTGCTGAATTGAAGAATCGATTGACATCAACACCTGTGTTGACTATACCGGATGGATCAGGAGGTTTCGTAATTCACTGTGATGCTTCAAGAAGAGGTTTAGGTGCTTTTTTGATGCAACGAGGCAAGGATATCGCATATGCTTCTAGGTAATTGAGGCTGCATGAGAATAATTATCCTACACATTATTTGGAGTTTGCAGCTCTGATTTTTGCTTTGAAGCTTTGGACGCATTATTTAATTGGAGACCGAGTGTAGCGCCCCGATTTCCATATACTGGAAAATCGAGACACGAGCCAGGACCTTTTTTTCAATTAGTCACAACACACAGAAAAACAGGAGAATTTAAGACTTTTATTCACTCCCAATGTATTACAAGCCTGGATGTTATACAACTACAATATATTACACCAGTGTTAAGTATTACAACCATCAACATCTTACATCATAATACAAGGAGTGAAGAACAACACTTGGTAACTCTCACTTGAGTACCTCTCAACTAACAGATAATCCATATACATGTTACAGCGGAACTAAACATGACACTGACTCCTCGCTTTCCTTGCCTTGAGTCCTCCTGAATCTCGCACCTGTACTTCTGCGATCCAGTACATATGGGAGTGGGGACGTCAGTATTCACTGACGATTAAAGGCTGATAACATAGCAGCGAATCTCCCAAACAGCATACAGAAAACATGGCAATTGTGTCGGTGTAGTTTAAGTGTTCGTGAGTGCTATGACTAGAATCTAACGCAATATTAACTAGGACTAGGATGCTCCTATTCTAATGTCAGCAAGTCTCCGAAGCAACATGCAGCCCATACTACATGTGCCCCATCTCAAGCCGTTTCTCCATATATAGGGATTTGAACCCGCGTTATGAATTCTAATTGTACACAATCTGTTCCTGACAGATACAGCATGACTGATGAGGTTGCAGACGTGGTCAAGTCCTACCAAGGCAGTACGCTCATGGTGTTTATGTTGCCACTACTACCCGGCTACCCAGACCTCACTCAAAAACCAGACAAACCCTCGGGATTTCCGCCAATAGGAGAGCCCCCTGCCGCCCCCCAGCCTGACCGTAGTCCATGGCCTGTTCGTATCCCCGGCATAAGACCCCACGGAGTTTCGGGATCCATCCCTAGCTCGCTCGCCTTATCATGGCACTTCAGGAATTAACAGTGTGAGATACGCAACCCGTGCTCCCAACTCGTGAGAAGCCACCGTACGTATCCCTTTGAGGGGAAGGTACAACCCAATAACACCACCTAAGGCCTGCCCCAAGGGACAAGTTGGTCGTAAGGCGCCCCCTACAACCAACTCCTCTCTTTCCAGTAAATGGTCTAAGTAAATGATCTTTATAAGTCACTACCTTAATGATGTCCCTGACCCGAACAATCCTAGGGATGACAATATTATAAACACAACATGCTAGGCCTTAAATTGGACTTCGCAAGACAACTCTACTAGGCTGCTCAACCTAGACTCACCAGAATCCCTCAGGATCCGATTCCTGGCCTATCGATCCAAGACTCAGGCAATACGAACATACATGCATGCCACTACCCTGAACTTGGATTCCGTCTATACTCCGGTCCTCGATCAACCTACACCGGTTAAGATCCGACGGTACACAAGGAGTGACTCCTCCAGAGTTCCTTAGGAGTAAGAAAACATATGTCTTGATGGTCGATAGCCCTTAGGGTAATAATATCACCCTAGACGAGCATAACAAACTGTGTACTAGCTAATAAGCTATATACGAGTAAACTAACCACATACGAGCCAACAGCTACGTATGAACCAACCACTCCCTACGAGCCAGGCGGGCCTCGTATGAGATAACAACGTACATACCAGCCAAATATGCCGCGTATGAGACCAACAGCTACGCACGGGCCGGTCGAGCCGCGTACGAGACAACTATATGCAAACAACCATACAGGTAATCAAACCTAGAAGAAACCAAACGTGCTTACTAGTAACTTGATCTTCTATTACTAGAAGCAACAGAAGAATCTATTAATAGTCTATGATAGGCATTCTACCAATGAGAAGCCCGAAGTGACATAATAACCTTTATTGAACTAACTATTACTAATGACCTTTCTAATCCTTATTACCCTTACGGATGAGGAATGTCCCCATGATATGGTCCCATTTCAATTAGGACCTCACACACTAGATTGCATGGTTTCCTTTCCAAACGAACTAGAACTACATGCAACGAGATTCTTGGTTTCTCTTTTGAGTTAGAATTACTTAGGATCTAGATGCATGGGTTCATGGTTCCTTTTTAATCTTTCACTACTATATACAATCAAACATGGTTGTTTAGACTAGAAGGCTACAATACCCTATTCAAGCATACATGATTCTAGCTAAGTAATCTCAACCACGGGATTCCTTCTAGGGATTAACTAGAGATACTTCTCCACACAATATTGCAACTACCATATGATTGGTCCTTTACTAACGCTACAACCACGACATGGATACAACTTAAGTAGAAGCTACTACAAGTTACGGCATGAATAGTTACTAGGTTTGGCCTGGGTAACTCTTACTACCTTAAGCATGGTTAATGCTACAACTTAGCATGAGTACTAATAATGTAGCACGGTATACAACTTAAACATTACCCTACCGCAAGTCTTAAGCATGGTAGGAACCTACAACAATCTTAAGCATAGCTCACTACTTAAGTATTCCTACAACCATCTTGGGCATGGTAGATGAATGAAACATCTATCCTACACATTCCTAAGTATAGATATGTACTTGGCATTAATCTAAGACATTCCTAAGCATAGTAGATACGCATTAATCCTACAAAATCCAAGTATGGTACATCATTTTCCTACAATGATCCAACATGGTATGCTACTTAAGTGTTCAACCTAAGCATGGTATACCCTTCAAACATGAACCTACAACCTTCTAACATGGTAATGCTACTTATCACTAATCTAAACATGAAGACAACTTAGTAGAACATCTACTATACAATTTAGCAAGGATAGAACATATCATAGAATTTCTACAACTAAGCATGGATAATTACTATAGCTTAAGCATAGAAATTGCTACACTTAACATGGATAATTATTATAATCTAGACATGAAGCTTTACTACCATTTAAGCATAAGTTATAATTTAAGCATAAATGCTTACTACTTAGAGCATGTATCTCTACTACCATCTTAAGCATGGATCTCCACTACTTAAACATGATTAATCGTCACAACCCAAGCATGAATATATATTTGACATGAATCTTGCTACATTCCTAAGCATGGTAGATACGCATTAATCCTACAAAATCTAAGCATGGCATATAATTTTTCTACAACAATCTAACATGGTATGCTACTTGAGTATTCAACCTAAGCATGGTATGCGATTCAAACATAAACCTACGACGTTCTAACATGGTAAGGCTACTTAGTATTAATCTAGCATGGTAGTTGATTAAACATAATCTTACACAATCTTAGCATGGTAGGTCGATCTATAATGATCTAAGCTTGAGACGACTTAGTAGAACATCCACCATTTCAATCTAGCATGGATAGAACATAAACATAGAATTGCTACAACTAAGCATGGGTACTTACTTAACTTAAGCATAGAAATTGCTACCATTATGCATGGATAATTAGCACACCTACACATGGATATTACAATTTGTCCTACAACAAGGTGAGCATGATTTACAACCTGGCATGGGTTCCTACAACAATTTAAGCATGGTAATACTACTTAGCATTAATCTAAGCATGGTATGTATTCCATGTAGAGACCTACAACATTCTAATCATAGTATGGTAACTCCTACAATGTATATACAACCTAAGCATGGTTCCTTTCTACATTAAACCTACAACATGATATACACTTCCAGGATGAATTTCCTACAACATGATACACATCATAAGCATGGTTTATAATTCCTACCACATGGTATCTACTTCAAGAATGAATTTCCTACCATAATCTAACCATGAATATCATTAAGCATAAATATCTTCTAACTCAATCATGAACACTATTTAGGCATGATCATATACTATCTAAGCATGGATATCATCTAAACATGAATATCTACTAACTAATCATGAACATCATTAAGCATGAACCTTTACTAACTTAGCATGGATAATAATTAAGCATGAACATCTACTAACTTAAGCATGAATAATAATCCAACATGGTGTACAATTTTCCTACAACCACCTAAGCATGATACCTACTTCAAGCATGGATCTTTTATCAATACTCATGCATGGAGGTATAATCTTTCTACAAGAATATAAACACAACATAAACATCCACTACAATTTTAGTTAACCACAACATCTACTACAATTTCATTTAAACATAACATCTACTAAAACTTCATTTAAATATAAACATCTATTACAACTTTTATAAAACATCTACTAATGCTACTTTATCTGCTATAACTATTTTATTTAAACATAACATCTACTATAACTTCATATAAACATCTACTAAAACTCCTTTATTTAAAACATAAACATCTATTACAACTACTTTATTTAAAACATAAACATCTACTACAATTACTTTATTTAAAACATAAACATCTATTACAACTACTTTATTTAAAGCATAAACATCTATTACAACTACTTTATTTAAGAATAAGCATCTATTTCTTTATTATTACTAGCCAAACATAAAGAAATCTTTTTAACATTCTACAACTAATAACTTAGATTAGTTCTTTTTCATACTAAAATTAACATCTAAAATGGATTCTTTTTACTTAAGATTTATAAAAGGAAATAACAACAATAAAATAAAGTAAAGAGTCCTCCATTTTGGTTCAACCAAACACATGCATTCTTTTTAGTCCAAAGTTCAAGTGTATGTTCTACAACCCCAAAATGGGTGTATGCACCAAGTCATATGCTTATGTATGAGTCCACATTCAAGTCCTACAACCCAAAATGGTTGTATACACAAAGTCCATATGCATATGTTCATTTTAGTCCAATTCATAACACAAAAACAACAACTACTACTACAAGATTCAATCTTTTTGTTCTTTACTACTACTTATCACTTTTCTTTTACCATACAAAAGCTACAACTTATACCACAAAACAACACACAACAACATCTCAAGAAGGCACCCAAAACAAAAGGAAACAAAACAAGAAGGATGAGAAGAAGAAGGACTAAAAACAACAACCCAAACAAGAAAACACAAGTGGAGAAACCCCCACCTTTCTTTCTCTTGATGGAAGGACTTGCTAGCTATTCTTCTCCTTCCCCTAAGCTCCTATGAAAGCTTCTAAAACCTACAAGAGAAAACTCTCAAGTTAAAGGTGGGTTCTCTCTTTCTTTTCCTTTCCTTTCTTTTGTTTTGTAAAAAGTGAGACAAGTGGAGAAGGAGGGAGTATTTATAGGTGGAGGAGAGGGTGGAGAGTGCAAAATTGCACTCAACAATTGCACAAAACCCCTTAGGGTTTGGGGAGGCCGGCCATGCCTTGTAGAGGTGTAGGGATGAGGTGGAGGTATGGGTGTAGGGTGAGGTGGAAGCATGGTGAAAAGAGAAGGCTTTTAAAAGGGTTTTACCTTAATCTTCTCATGCATTCTTAAACCTAGTTTAATCCTCCTAAAATTCTAATAATTAACTTAAATTGGCCATGACAAAGATAAGCACTTTGTCCAAATATACACCTAATCTGCACAATGTACAATTTGCTACAACGCGCATATGTACGTATATATATGCATATACCGCAATCTTCGCATAATTCGTATAAAAATAATTTAATTTTGAAAATAATAATAAAATAAATCTTATTATCAATTCGGAGGATTGCGCTACCAATTTGATGTACTACGGAGGTACACAGACCGATATATGCGCACAGACAATGTTTGTGAACAAACCGGGCGAAAATCACCAAAATATTTCAATTTTGGAATTAAAAAATAATTATAATAAAATAATAATTTATACAAGGTAATATCCGTCCCGGGATATTACACCGAGTGGAGATTTTCACTGACCAAAAAATTCTCAAGTATGTGTTCACTCAGAATGAGCTGAATATGAGGCAGAGACAATGGTTGGAATTGATGGCGGATTATGATATCAGTTTGTAGTATCATCCTGGTAAGATTAATTTGGTGCCTGATGCCCTGAGCAGAAGATCGGTTGTCATGGTTCTCACTGAGCAGGATGAGCTTGTGGAAGCTATGAGGAGATTAGATTTGGATGTGGTTTTGCTTGGTTCCGAGCAGAGTTGTATGGTGCTTCAGTTACAGTCATCTTTGGTGGATCAGATTAAAGAAGCACAGTCTGGTGATGTGTAGTTGCAGAAGTTTCGAGCTGAAGTCGAAGTAGGTTGAAGGAATGATATGGTTATTCATGAGGATGGATCACTCTGCTTTGGGAACCATCTATGTGTTCCGATGGGGGAAGTCGGGCAAAAGCTACTCAAAGAAGCTCACCGTTCTCCATATTCTATTCATCCCGGTGGTAAGAAGATGTATTAGGATTTGGAGTTGCATTTCTGGTGGCATGGTATGAAGAGAGCTGTTGCAAGATTTGTTTCACAATGTCTGATCTGTCAGCAAGTGAAAGCAGAACATCAGAGGACTGCTGGACTTCTTCAACCGCTTCCTATTCCGAAGTGGAAGTGGGAGAATATTACCATGGATTTTGTGATTGCTTTTCCTAGAAGTCCCAAGGGTCACAATGCTATTTGGGTGATTGTGGATCGCTTGATGAAGAGTGCTCATTTTATTCCCTTCAGAATGGGTCAGTCTACGAAGAGCCTTGTATAGAAGTATATGCAGGAGATTGTCAGATTGCATGGGGTCCCTGTCAGCATTATATTAGACAGAGACAGTAGATTCGGATCTCAATTCTGGGAAAGTGTTTAGAACATTCTTGGGAGTAAGCTGAGATTCATTACTGCATTCCATCGGCAGACAGATGGACAATCGGAGAGGACTATTCAAACATTGGAGGATATGTTGAGATCCTGTGTTCTTCAGTTTGGAGGATCTTGGGAAGATCATTTAAACTTGGTGGAGTTTTCAAACAACAACAGCTACAAAGAAAGTCTTAAGGTAGCTCCGTATGAAGATTTGTATGGTCGTAAGTGTAGATCACCAGTGTGCTCGGACGACATTGGTGAGAGGAAGCTTATGGGGCCAGAGTTGATGACGAGGACCGTTGATGCAGTGGCCCAGATCAGGAAGTATCTACAGGCAGATTAGGACAAACAGAGAAAATGGGTAGACATTCAGAGGAGACCGTTGGAATTCAAAGTGGGGGATCATGTGTTCCTCATGGTATCACCATTGAGAGGTGTTATTCAGTTTGGAGGAGGGGGCATGCTAAGCCCTAGATTCATTGGTCCGTTTGATGTGGTGGAGCGAGTAGGCAAGGTGGCCTATAGACTCGCATTGCCGCCGGATCAATCTAGAGTGCATGATGTCTTCCATGTCTCCCAACTCAGGAAGTATGTCAGCGATGATAGTCATGTTATCGACTACTCAGAATTGTCTGTTCGACCAGATTTGTCCTGTGAGATCCGTCCGATTTCGATCTTGGACCGATGGGAGAAGATTTTGAAGAATAAAGTCGTCAAATTGGTTCCAGTTGCTTGGAATCCTCACTCGCCGGGTGAGTCAACTTGGGAGCTTGAGGAAGAGATTCAGAAGAAGTTTCCCCATCTTTTTTTGTGTAGTTCTTTTCTTTTTTTTGGGGTTACCCTACTACCACTTGGTCAAATTTCGAGGACGAAATTTGATTGTAATGTGGGTAGGATTGTAACTACCGTTTTTGTTCTTTTCATTTTTTCCTTCATTTTAATATTTTATTTGCATTTGAATACAATACTCTATTTTCCTTGATCATCTCAATTAAATTTTGTTCATAAACTACTCTTTTTCTTCTTGTCGGGTTATTTTCTTGTTGATCCTATTTTTATTGGATTGTGATTATTTTAGTTGATCCATATTGCCTTTAAATACATCTCTTTTTGAATCTAAAATCCAATTGCAACTATTTCTATACCCAAACCCATTATTATTGGATCCTAGCCCATTAACCCAACAACCTAATTGAACTCTATAAATAATACCCTATTACAAACCCTAAAAACGCAAAAACTCAAACCCTAAACCTAGCCGTCTCTCTCTCTCTCCTCTCTTATCCTGTCAGCCGACCAACTCCCTCTTCCCGCCCAAACCTTCCACCCTCCGGCGATCCCCAGTCGTCAAGTCTTCCCGCCAACGCCGCCAACGCCCAGTCGAGCTATGCTCGACTGCGACCCCCCGCCCTCTGCTTCTCTTCCTGATCGTCAGCACCTATCGATGTCCGCTCGTTGACGACCAGTCTCACCGCCCGACTCTGACCTAGCAATGCCTACGTCAGCCCCTGTCTTCGAGTCGCCATGATGTTGCTACTCTTTACTGTTATTGCTTGGTTTCTTGTGCACGTAGTGTGCACATAATTCTTGTGGGTTTGTTGCTCCGGGATTCTCATCCCGTTATTATTTGGTATTCGAATTAATCATCCATAAGGCAAGTCACTTTTCCTCTTGAATTGAATATTGTATCAAATTCAAGTTTTCATTGAAATTCTTGCAAGTAGATCTAATCGTTCATCGTATCGTATATTATTTTCCTCTTTCGTTGAGTATATTGAGGGTTTACATGAGCTAACCCAAATATTCTTGACTTCGAGCCTTTATTGACTCCAAAAATTGAATCTTTCATGCATTCATGTAGTATTGATAGTAGGGTTTATTCATACAAACAGCACAAAAATAATTTATTGTGGAATTAATTGCTAGGTTCTGTGATTGGATGATCGATTGGTGTTTTGTTGTTGTTAAATTATTGCATGTGTGTATTCTTAATGATGTTTATCATTCTATTATACGTACCATGCTGATTATGAAGTTTATTGACTAATTGGACTGGAACCCATCATGTTAGATTGCTTTATTTTATGAAATCTATTGAAATTCTATATGTTTTTTGTCTGTCTGGAATTTGGGAGACGTTTTCGGTCCATTATTTGACATCAAAATTAATAACTTTCTGAATAAGAGTTGTAGCTCTATGTCTCTAGTTTCCAGAACATCTAAGATCTTTAAATTCCGAGTTGTATTGCAAAAGTTATGATTATTTTACTACTGCTGTATTTTATTTCGAGAATTTCAGATTCATGTATGTTTTCATGTTTAAACTATTAGAAAGCCAAATTAATGTTAGAATAATGCTCTGATAATTTTTAGAATGACAGTTAACATGTTTAGGAGTCTAAAGAATATTTTTGATGAATTTGTAATTGAGTTTTCTCTTCTAAAGATATAACAACTTGATATCGATTTTCAGTTAGAACATGTAATCTGTAAAGAATGTTGTATTTGACCTAGCTACTGTTGTCATATTTTGTATTTTAAATATGCATTGGAATTGAGTGGAAGTCTAGTTTCCAGAATTTCTGACAGTTTCAGTTTTCGATTTTTGTATGAGCGGAAAATCTGATTTTTTTACAGTGTCCTCTTGATGTCTAGAAATTCGTTTTCCAGATTTTCTTAATATAAGTTTATATATCATTGTATTGCATGAATGGAATTGTATATGTTGCATTGTATGATCCTAATATGCTATTGTCAGCATTCTATTTTATTTCATCGAAGTTATCATCCTATTGTTCTCTTATTGTTACTATCGTTCATCCAATGTCCTAAATTGCATAATATATTGTTTGCATCAATAAAATAATTAACAAGCAAGGGTTTAAGGGATTGACTAGAGTAGTTGATGATATAGTGACTGTACTCGGAAGTGTGGGCCATGTTTTCCAAAATAATGTGTGTTGGCAAGTGTTATCATTATCGATTTATTGTTGGATTACTGACTACAGTATCTCGATTCATCGCGTATTGTTTTAGTGTTGCCGACCAGTGTGCACCAATGTTGCATTTAATGACATCGACCATTGAACATTGTTATCAAAAATTGAACTATTGTTTATAACTATTGCATTGATTCTCATTGATATTGATTTTGCTATCGTCCCATATTAATGATTCCTATTGATTTATTGAATTCATTGTTATATCGTTATTCCATTGTTTCCTTGCTTTCTCTACTTGTTGTCCATGACTTGCTTTAAGGATAAATTTTCTCATCTTTTTAGATGAATTATTCACAAGTGATCATGGAGAATTACCTACAGGAATTGGAGAACATACTTTCTAGAGATTTAATGCTTTCTTGTTGATTGTTATTTTATTGGACTTATTGTATTGAGACTTATTATCATTGTGTTTGAATTCATTATTGTATTGGGCTTATGACCCAGATATTATTATTTGTTTCCAGATATTGGATTATCATATTTGGTTATTGCATATTGTCTTATTCCAAGTATTATTGTTCATGTGGTTGTTATTATTGCCTGCACAATTGTTTCGTATTGTTATTATTGTTGAGTTGAATGGGTAAACAGCTTATGGATGACGCAAGTCTTTCTCTGGGCCAATGTTACGTGCTTATGTTCTGTATTTTTGGGAAGGGGGCGTGACAGAAGCCACTGTGGAAACCGGGACAACAAAATATCTAGTGCAATCCTTGCAGGTAAAGGATATTTTATGATACTCCCTCTCCATCAAGCTAATATATCAAAATTTTCCATTGTAGACGCATGTCTAAATCCTTCTTTGAAGGCATGTTTTCACAACTCAATATATTGATCAAATCTAGTCTTTGTCTTTTCACCAACACGTTCCATCCTTTCAGAAGAATTGCTTGACCCAACTTCTTTTGGTACACATTGACTTTTCTAACGAGAGTTTCGAATATCCACCATGAAGTTCCTTGATTAATTTTACAATATTCCCTAACCACCTTGCACCATCATAACCATATATCACATCATAATACAACTTAATGGTTACTGACTTATATCATGGGTCAGAAAAGTCGCAATAGTAAAAAGTTTGTTAGATTTCAACCATTACTTCACGAACTTCTTCTTCATCACAATTGCCTTTCTTACAATTACAATATCTGAACTTCTCTACCATTCATTTAGAAGTAATAGAACTTCACAAAATTCATCAAAAAGAATTAGCAGTACAATAATCAGAACTGGAAATAAGTTTAGTTAGATCACTAAAATGCTTCAAGCAATTACTGAAGGTATCAACATGATTCAATTCATCTCCTGATGGGCAAGAATTGTATTTGTTATTTTTGAGACGAAATTTACTAAATACTTTCTTATATTCAAGTGCAACACTTAACATATCATAAGTTGAATTCAATCTTGTGCATATATCAAGAAAAACATGCATTCCATTTAGACCAAGTTATTTGGCGAGATCATAGGAACTTTCTTGCACTTGTGCTGACATTGTAACATATTTAATGATTTTCCTCACAATATGAATAGCTTCGAAGATTTGCTTCAAACCAACTTGGATAACAAGATTAATAATATGTGCAGCACATCTCACATGAAAAAAGACCCTTGCAAGGAAGTGTACCTAAAATACGATCCTTTGCCATCGAAATAGAAACATCATTAGCTGTGTCATCATAAACGGTAACGGTAGAAATCTTACTATCAATATTTCATTGAAGTTTGCAAGACATAAAAACATCACAGATAATAATCCCTGTACCCCCTCTAACTTTAATAAAACCGATAACCCTCCTTTCCAAAGTCCAAGCATCATCAATGAAATGAGAAGTAACACACAAGTATGATTTTTATTGTGAAGATGCGGTCCACTTATCCATTGTAAAACTTATCCTACTTGTGTGCACTGAAAATGTGTTAAACAACTACTTTTTGTAATCAACATAGACATTCATACACAACTCCGTGATTGTATTGCGAGAAGGAACCATATGTTCGGGATGAAGAGAGTGCAAATAATCCAAAAACCTTTTGGTTCATTATATTAAATGGATATTGTAACCCTTGTTTCCATAAATCCGTATTTTATGTGTATTTTATGTATTTAAAATTTATGTATTATTTTTCTATTTTCAAATTATATATATATTTTTTTGGATAAAATGTAATCTTGGATCTTCTTTTAAAGTCTATTTTTTTAAGTCAATAATTGTAACTAGTTTCAATGATTCTTATATGGTATTACAAATCTTTTTATTATTATTATTATTACTTTGATTGGTTATTAAAAACCTAGTTATATGTATTAATTATATTTGTAGTTATTTCAAATAAACTCTATATTTTAATGCAAATTATATTTTGTTTATAAACCCAATTTTCCCCATTGGATTTTACCCAATACCCATTTTTCCATATTGGATTTTTTTTAAACCTATTAAACCCAAAACCCATTTAAAACAACCCAAACCCTTTTTCCCAATACTCTACCCAAAATCCAATAAACCAATACCCGTTCACAACCCATTAACTAAACCATAACCTATCTGCATTTTACCAAACCCCATATCTACCGAACCCCCATACCCTGTTTTTAAACACCCAGACCTGTTCTTATACCTTACCCGAAACCCGTATGACCCAAAACCGTTCACCCCTATTCATCCTTCATCTAAACCCTAAAACTTTCACCCCGTATATATAAACCCATGCACCTTCCTTCCCCATTCTCATCCCTAGCCGCCACTTTCCATCAACCGAAACCCTGTTCCCCCTTCCGCCTCTTCACCTTCCCGATCCTACCTCTCTCACCTCCCTCCGACTTCTCATCTTCTTCAATCCCTTCCGACCTCCTGCTCTTCCTCCCTCTTACCGATCACCCCTGTCCTCGTTCCCTCTCATTTTCCCCTGCCCTCTCCTCGACAGCAGCAGCATCGTACCCGCACTCCCATCCTGCAGGCCAGCGACCAAACCCCCTGCCGTCCAGTCACGGTTCCAGCATCGGTCGAATCCCCCGTGCGCCTCTCGGTGTGTCGCCCTGCACCTCCTGCAGTGCACCGCTCCGGTGCCCAGCCTTCCAACGTAGTTCCTTCAGCGGAGGATAGTAGCAGCTACTACAGCATCAGTCCATGTTTCCGCCTCCCGACGTTGCGTCGGCAAGCCCTCCGCTATTCCTGCCTCCTCCCAACGCGGCGCGCACTGCTGGTTCCCCTCCCTATCATTCAGCAGCAGCCGCCACAGCAACAGTGACAACATCTCGCTATGCTGCTGCCCATGCGTGTTGTTCGGGGTGTGTGCATGGTTGCGTGGTTGTTCGGTTGAGTTTGCGTGCTCGATTTGGGTTGGTATGCTCATTGGGTTTCTTCTATTTGTTCTTGGAGTGTTTGGTTCGTAGTTGTGTTCGTTGTTGGGTTCGTGATTCGCTCGTGGGTTCGTTGGTTGTTCGTGGAGCATGCACGTGATTGCGTAGTTCGTTCGGTGAAATTCGTGTTCGGTACCCGGGAATCCGTTCCCGTTATTCTTACTTGGAGTCGTTTTCGTCGTCGGTTAAGGCAAGTAATTTATACCCAATTCTTTTGTAGGATACAAGTCATAAATTCCGCTTGTAGTGTAGTTGGGTTCTAGAGATAACTCGTGTGTGATGTATTTTTGATGAGTATTGTCTCTATAGTTCTATTAACCATAGTTGCCTCACGACACAAATTTGACATGAAATAACTTAGGTTTTGACCGTTCTTGATGTGACTATATTTGGGAGATAATTATGAGAATTTGTGTGTTGTTTGGATCCATGTGTTATACTATTGGCGGACATGCAATATACCCTATTTCATGTTGTTTGGACACTTAGTAGACTCTATAACATGTTTGGTTGTGTTTGGAACACGTTTCGTATGTTGAATGTTGATTTGTTGTTAAAAGGAAAATCTATATCTATACTATTATTAAGCAAACCTTCATTTTGGTGGCTTTTTACTATCATGCCCCCATATACATAAAAAACTAAAAAAATATATAAGGTTAATTCTGTAATTTTTACTTCACATTTAAAGTCTTCATAAAATTTTGTTCCCTCAAAAATCGAAACCGCCTCTTTCTCTCCCTCCATCGAATCTATGCATTGCACGTGCATATCCTCAGTGCAAATTAGACGTGCTAACCCATAAAACGTGCATTGCACGTGCAGATTACTAGTTTTGTTGATGATTAGTTTATATTGCTATTTTAGATAATATTAAGGTCAGTATCTTAACTTCAGCATTAAACGTGATTTTAGAGAAATTCGTCTTCTTTCCAAAATTTCTGACCTTGATCGATTTCGTTTTCTTATGTGTGAGATATGATTATTTTACTACAGAGGTGTATTATATTTTCAGATTTCGTTTCTTGATGATTTCGATGACTAAAATATTTTGATACTAGTGCTAAACAAATTATTTTGAACTGAAATTTTGGACAGAATTTCTATACTTGATTAGGGATTACTCAGAATTTTGGTGGATTTATTTGATAAGATTTACATACCGTTTCATGCTTTCGAGTAAAAACCATACTTGCTAGATTTTGCTAGCTGTTCTGTAAAGAAGTATATTTTCACCCTAGTTCCTTTTTCTGTATGAAAAATATTTGTGAAATATAAAAGTTATCTTATTTTGTCTATTTTCTTCTTCCTTTGGCGGATTCGGATTTCGTTTCACCGTTTGCGAGATATTACAGTTTTCGTACATCAGTGTTGGGAATTCCAGATTTGCCAAACTATCATTTCTTAATGTGTTCTGAATTTTGTTGACTAAACATATCTTATTGGAATATTGTGAAACTTTATATTCTGATGCCAAACATATAGGGGAATACCCCAGATTATTCGTGGATTTATTTAACGGTTTTTCATGCTGTTTTCCTATTCTGTAATCCAATCTTCTGATTTCTGGCCGAACGTGTTTTCTGGATTCAAATCAGTTTTGTATTATGTTTTTATTAAATACTATGACTTTTATATATTTGCTAGATTCGTCCGTGATTCTACTTTCTAGACCTTTCAACGGATTCAGGTTTGCATTTTTATAACAACGGGAATATCAGATTTACTGCAGTATGGTCTTGCTGTCCTGAACTAGAAATCTCGTTGTTTTATCCTTTTATGTGTTATCTTGCACCAGTACATGTTTATCTTGCAACTTGAACTTATTACTTGATCATACTATGATATACTTGGCTTGTTTCGTGACACATACATGCTTGTTTGATATTAATAATAAAATAACCAAGCTGGGGTTTAAAGGGACAGATCTAATAGTGGAAAATACAGAAACGTGTACTCGGAAGAGAATTTATTGATTCCATGTGATACTTGGCTTGATACTTGTTACTTGAGACTTGATATTTCGCTACTTGAGACTTGGCTTGATACTTGTTACTTGAGGCTTGATATTTCACTACTTGAGGCTTGATATTTCACTTGGCTTGATACTTGATACTTGATACTTGATACTTGAGGCTTGATACTTCACTCTTGAGGCTTGTTACTTGATACTTGAGACTTGGCTTGTTTACTTGATACTTGAGGCTTGATACTTGATACTTGATTTCTTGAGGCTTGTCCCTAAGTACACTGCTCTATATGATCCACTATGAAATCTAAAACGAAATTGCATTGACTGTAGCAACCATGTAGTAAAAGTATGGATGCATGATGTGCTACTTAGATAGTAATAATACAAGAGTTGAACATGATCACTTGACACTTGATACTTGATTATTTGAAAATGATTACCTGATACTTGCTACTTGATACTTGTACTTGACTACTTGTCACTTATTTACTTGTTACTTAATTACGTGATACTTGATTCATGACACTTGATACTTGTTTCTTGTTTACATGATACTTGTTTACTTGACACTTGATACATGCCACTTGTACTTGTTCATCTTGCCATGCTAGTATTCTATTTTATTATCATGTATATTCCATGTTATTAGTTAATTTTTCTCATGTACTTGTATCCTGCATTACAAGCGGCTCGTAACTTGCATTGATGGGAGTTTGTTTTCTTTTTCCTATTCCTGCAATTGTTAAATTGCAGATTTTGGAGAATAGGTACTAGATGGTATTGGTGATATGAAATATTAGTGCTGGATTTTGCTATTATTATTTCTTATTTCATGCTTTGAACAATTGTACTTGTACTTGGATTTATTTGTATTTGGGTAATGTGGCCCAGGATATTTGACTTATTTAGATTGGGATTATTTGAGATTAATATATTTTGGTTTCAAGTATTCTTGTTGGTATTTTGGTTCATATGTGCATGTTGGTTGATTTTTTTGCTTCCGACTATGATTATTCTTGTGAAATATTGTAAAGATTCTTGAACAACTTATGGATGATGAAAATCATTCGTTGGGCTTAGTCACGTATCTGTATTCCGTATTCTCTTTTGGGAAGCGGGGCGTGATAAGGTTTTTAGTGGTATCAGAGCCCAGGTTTGGCTAATGTATTAGTTTAACTGATATATTAGACAAGCTTGGCTCAAACTGGGATCGGCTCAACATTTCACCAACCATGCATGTATAAATGAATTATTATCAACATTGATCTGGATACTAGTCTTATTCCATTCATTTTGATCCCTTCTTATTCAATCCCTTGATTCCTTGATTCTTCCATCTTTTTCAGTCGTCTTCTTTGATTTATTTCTTCTTGAGTATGAATTCATTCTTCTCATACCCATATTCCTTAATTTTGTTGCCATCCATTCTTTTCTTTCTACTTGGTCTGTCAGTCGGCATTGTTGGATGCTATTGACAGAGTCTTCCCCGATCAGAGTGGCGCACCGGAAGCGTGTGGGCCCATAACCTGTAGGTCCCATGATTCTCTTGTTGTTTCTCCTTCCCTACATTGTTTGCTTCTCTATCCCTTGCATTCATCTTCATCCGTTGACTCATTGCTTGGTTCATCTCTTCCTTGACCATCCTTTCTTCGATTCCAGCTCTATCTATTTTCTTCATCTCTTTGCTTTGTTATCTTGCAAGTCTTGTGTTGTTTCTTCTTCATTTTTGATACCAGGTTACTTTTTTCTTGCATTTTCATTTTGCCATCATGCACCAATTCATTGTTTGATTCAATTCTCCCATGTCCATTCTCTCTTTGATTCCAGTTCTACCTGCTCCCTATCTTGCTTTGTTACATTGTGTTGTTCTTTCCTTTTGATACCATTTGCTTCTTTTCATGTATTCCATTTGACTACATTGTTATCCATCTTCTTCTTTTCCGTTGTTGCCACTGCTTTGTTCCTTTCCCTTTTATCCTCTGTTTTGTTACCCTTCCCCTAGTTTGCTTTTGCCTTGTCCTATGTACCGCCGCCTTCGCAAATTTCGAGGACGAAATTTTGTTGTAAGGTGGGTAGAATTTGTAACCCCTGTTTCCCCAAATCCGTATTTTCTGTGTATTTTATGTATTTCAAATTTATGTATTATTTTTCTGTTTTCAAATTCTGTATTTTTGTTGATAAAATGTATTCTTGGATCTTCTTTTAAAGTCTATTTTTTTAATCAATAATTGTAACTAGTTTCCAATGATTCTTATACTGTATTACAAACCTTTTTATTATTATCATTATTACTTTGATTGGTTATTAAAAACCTAGTTCTCTGTATTAATTATATTTTTACTTATTTCAAATAAATTCTATATTTAATGCAAATTATATTTTGTTTATGAACCCAATTTTCCCCATTGAATTTTACCCGATACCAATTTTTCCTTATTGGATTTTTCTTAAACCTATTAAACCCAAAACCCATTTAAAATTATCCAAACCCTTTTGCCTAATACTCTACCCAAAACCCAATAAACCCATACCCGTTCACAACCCATTAACTAAACCATAGCCTAACTGCATTTTACCAAACCCCATATCTACCTAGCCCATATACCCTGTTTATAAACACCCAGACTCGTTATTATACCCTACCCGATACCCGTATGCCCCAAAACTGTTCACCCTTGTTCATCCTTCATCTCAACCCTAAATCTTTCACCTCGTATATATAAACCCATGCACCTTCCTTCCCCGTTCTCATCCCTAGCCGCCACTTTTCATCAATCGAAACCCTGTTCCCCCTTCCGTCTCTTCACCTTCCCGATCCTACCTCTCTCACCTCCCTCTGACTTCTCATCTTCTTCAATCCCCTCCGACCTCCTGCTCTTCCTCCCTCTTACCGATCACCCTTGTCCACGTGCCCTCTCATCTTCCCCTGCCCTCTCCTCGACAGCAGCAGCATCACACCCTCACTCCAGTCCTGCAGGCCAGCGACCAAACCCCCTACCGTCCAGTCATGGTTCCTAGCGGCGGTCGACTCCCCTACGTGCCTCCCGGTGCGTCGCCCTGCACCTCCTGCAGTGCACCGCTCCGACGCCCTGCCTTCCGATGCAGCGCCTTCAGCCAAGGACAGCAGTAGCTACGGCAGCATCAGTCCATGTTTTCGCCTCCCGACGTCGCGCCAGTAAGCCATCCGCTGTTCCTGCCTCCACCCAATGCGCCGCGCACCGCTGGTTCCCCTCCCTGTCGTTCGACAGTAGTCGCCACAGCAACAGCAACAACATCTCGCTGTGCCGCTGCCCATCCGTGTTGTTCGAGGTGTGTGCGTGGTTGTTCGGTTGAGTTCGCATGCTCGATTTGGGATGGTATGCTCGTTGGGTTTCTTCCGTTCGTTCTTGGAGTGTTTGGTTCGTAGTTGTGTTCGTTGTTAGGGTTCGTGATTCGCTCGTGGGTTCGTTAGTTGTTCGTGGATCTTGCGCGTGGTTGCGTAGTTCGTTCGGTGAAATTCGTATTCATTGCCCGGGAATCCGTTCCCGTTATTCTTGCTTGGATTCATTTTCATCGTCGGTTAAGGCAAGTAACTTGTACTCAATTCCTTCGTATGATACAAGTCATAAATTCCACTTGTAGTGTTGTTGGGTTCTAGAGACAACTCGTGTGTGATGTATTTTTGATGAGTATTGTCTCTAAAGTTCTATTAACCATAGTTGCCTCACAACACAAATTTGACATGAAACAACTTAGGTTTTGATCGTTCTTGATGTGACTATATTTGTGAGATAATTATGAGAATTTGTGTGTTGTTTGGATCCACGTGTTATACTATTTGTGGACATGCCATATACCCTATTTCATGTTGTTTGGACACTTAGTAGACTCTATAACATGTTTGGTTGTGTTTGGAACGAGTTTCGTATGTTGAAAGTTGATTTGTTGTTAAAAGGAAAATCTGTATTTTGTGGATGATCAGTTTTGATTGTAATTTTAGACCATATTAAGGTCAGTATCTGAACTTCAGCATTAAACATTATTTTAGAGAAATTTATCTTCTTTCCAAACTTTCTGACCTTGATCGATTTCGTTTTCTTTTGTGTGAGATATGATTATTTTACTACAGAGGTGTATTATATTTACAGATTTCATTTCATGATGATTTCGATGACTAAACTATTTTGATACTAGTGCTAAACATATTATTTTGCACTGAAATTTTGAATAGTATTTCTATAATTGATAAGGGATTACCCAGAATTTTGGTGGATTTATTTGATAAGATTTACATGGCGTTTAAATGCTTTCGAATGAAAACTATACTTGCTGGATTTTGCTAGCTGTTCTGTAAAAAGGTATATTTTCACCCTAGTCCCTCTTCCTGTATGAAAAATATTTATGAAATATGAAAGTTAGCTTATTTTGTCTATTTTCGTTTCACGGTTTGCGAGAAATTACAGTTTTCGTACAACAGTGTTGGGAATTCCAGCTTTGCCAAACTATCGTTTTTGATGTGTTCTTATTTTTGTTGACTAAACAAATCTTACTGGAATACTGTGAAACATTATATTATGATGTTAGACATATAGGGGAATACCCTAGATTTCTCGTGGATTTATTTAATGAGTTTTCATATTGTTTTCCTGTTCTTGAATTCAATCTTCTGATTTCTGGCCAAACCTGTTTTCTGGATTCAAATCAGTTCTGAGTTATGTTTTTGTGAAATACTATATAACTTATATATGTTTGGTGGATTCGGCCGGGAGTCTACTTTCTAGAACTTTCGACGGATTCAGGTTTTCATTTTTATAACAACGGAAATCTCAGATTTACTACAGTATGGTCTTGCTGTCCTGAACTAGAAATCTCGTTGTTTTATCCTTTTATGTGTTATCTTGCACCCGTACATGTTTATCTTGCAACTTGAATTTGTTACTTGATCATACCAAGATATACTTGGCTTGTTTCGTGACATATACATGCTTGTTTGACATTAACAATAAAATAACCAAGCCGGTATTTAAAGGGACAGATCTAATAGTGGAAAATACAGAAACATGTACTCGGAAGAGAATCTATTGATTCTATGTGATACTTGGCTTGATACTTGTTACTTGAGGTTTCATATTTCACTACTTGAGACTTGGATTGATACTTATTACTTGAGGCTTGATATTTCACTTGGCTTGATACTTGATACATGATACTTGAGGCTTGATACTTCACTCTTGAGGCTTGTTACTTGATACTTGAGACTTGAATTGTTTACTTGATACTTGAGGCTTGATAGTTTATACTTGATTTCTTGAGGCTTGTCCCTGAGTACACTGCTCTATATGATCCACTATGAAATCTAAAACCAAGGTTGTAAACGGCATTAGGCGGTGGCGGTTCGGTCAAGGGGTGCCTAGCGCCTAGGGTGCCTAGGCAGCGCCTAGGCGGTTGAATTTATTTTGCCGATTTAGTTAATTTCAGCCCTTATAATCATGCAATTCAATTGCAAATATTCATCATGTTCTTGTGTAATATGTATAATTAAAGGATGTTTATGCATAAAAATGCTTACTCGTGCAATTAAAAAAAGAATTGTCCAATTGTAATATGTGCAATATGCCAATATGTGTAATATATGTAACATGTACTATTGTAATATGTGTAATAGGTGTAATATGTGCAATCCATCACCAATAATACAAAAAAAAAGTAAAAACAATTCTACTACTATTAAAGATCCATACATATTATATAACAGATTAATAGCTTAATAGATAAATAGTAGTTCTCTTTTTTTGTGTTATTTTATAGTATTTAAAATTTTAAAATATAGAAAACGCTTGGGCGTTGGACATCAGGCAGACGCCTGATCAGCGCCACAGACGCTTACTCAACAGGACGGCCGCCTAATCGTCGCTAATCGCCTAGACCACCGCTTAATACAAAGGCGGTTCGTTCTCCTCCATCTGAGCGCCTAGGCGCCGCCTAGGCGTTCGAGGCGAACGCCATTTAGAACACTGTCTAAAACGAAATTGCATTGACTGTAGCGACCATGTATTAAAAGTATGGAAGCATGAAGTGCTACTTAGATAGTAATAATACAAGACGTGAACATGATCACTTGACACTTGACACTTGATACTTGATTACTTGAACATGATTACCTGATACTTGCTACTTGATACTTGTACTTGACTACTTGATACTTGTTTACTTGTTACTTGATTACTGGATACTTGATTCGTGACATTTGATACTTGTTTCTTGTTTACATGATACTTCTTCACTTGACACTTGATACATGCCATTTGTACTTGTTCATCTTGACATGCTAGTATTCTATTTTGTTATCATGTATATTCCATGTTATTAGTTAGTTTTTTTCATGTACTTGTATCCTGCATTACAAGCAGTCCGTAACTTGCGTTGACGGGAGTTTGTTTTCTTTTTCCTATTCCTGCAATTGTTAAATTGCAGATTTTGGAGAACAGCTACCAGATGGTGTTGGTAATATGAAATATTAGTGCTGGATTTTGCTATGATTATTTCTTGTTTCTTGCTTTGAACAATTGTACTTGTACTTGGATTTATTTGTATTTGGACAATGTGACCCAGGATATTTGACTTATTCAGATTGGGATTATTTGAGATTAATATATTTTGGTTTCAAGTATTCTTGTTGATATTTTAGTTCATATGTGCATGTTGGTTGATTCTTTTCCTTTCGACTCTGATGATTTTTGTGAAATATTGTAAAGATTCTTGAACAGCTTATGGATGATGAAAATCATTCGCTGAGCTTAGTCACGTATCCGTATTCCGTATTCGCTTTTGGAAAGCGGGGCGTGACAGATATTCATGAGCAATGATTGCATGTGGAAGTTTATAGTGACTCTTCTCATCATCAAATTGTAAATTTTCTAGACAACAAGTTTCAACAACTTTTTTGGAGGTTGCTCATATCAACATTTGGCATATATGCTATATCGACTCCCCGTTTCTTTGTCCATGTTGTTATATGGTTCTTAAGGTGTGTAGTTCCAGGTCTACTTTCCTTACTAGTATTGAAATGACACGGTATGCACTTGGCATTTTTACGTTTTATTTCTACGTATTTCCCATCCATCATTTCGTTTAGAACCTCATCATATTTTACAAAATCATTCCACACTTCTGATCTATTTCTTGGTGGTTTTCGTGGTTGAATTTTTGAATTACTTGATGATTTGGTATTAATGGGTTGAGTGATAGATTGTTCAGCAGAAGAAGACATGACGAACATTACTTTTCTGTTAAAAAGATTATAAAATATAACATCTAATTAACCACTTAACAATTACAAAAACAACGAACAAGAAAGTTGGAGTCTAAGAGAGAAATTTATACTATCCCGTCATATAGAATGCGACAAGTAAACTGCAAACAACAACGACGACAACCGAAAACAGACAACAACAACAACAACACAAAAAGCAACGAAAAGGTAGGGATTGTCGGAGAAGATGTCATGTTGTCGGAGAGGAGGTCGGAGGTCGGGAATGAGATATTCAGAGACCGGTGATTGGGGATTTTGGGATTTTGGGAGAGTAGATCTCAATAGGGTTAGGAATTAGGAGTGAAAGAGGTCGGGATGGTAGGAGAGGATGTCAGAGTGAGAGATTCGGGCTTCGGAGTTTGGAGTTGGGAGATTGGGATTTAGGGATTGGGAGATTGGGGATTCCAACTTCGGAGTCCAGAGTCGGAGTGAGACATTCGGTGAGTCGGAGTGAGAGATTCGGTTCGTCGGAGGTCGGGAGTTAGAGCTTTGGAGTTGGGAGATTGAGGATTTATTTTTGGGATTTTGCGAGAGCGGCTGATAGTTAGGGTTAGGACTTAGGAGTTAGAACTTAGAACTTAGGTTATATATTATTAATTTATATTATATATATATTATATATATAAATAAATGAATAAATATTAAAATTGCGGTTATCTTATCCGAATCTGCTTTTTTAGGGATACCTATATCCGTATCCATATCCGATTTTTTTTATTATTTGGATACGAGAATCTTTATTCATATCCGCTCGGATACGAATTTATCATATCCGTATCCACAAAAATTTCAGATTCGGATACGGATCGGATCAGATATATCCTTATCCGAGAAAATCCCTAGCCACCAGCATTACCAATCACCTCCATTGTCACCATGATCACTCACCCGAGTAAGTGTTTCTTGATAAAGGGAAATGAGTCTCTTAAGATCCTGCTGTATTGAGATTTGGGGGTTGTTTATCTCCAGTATACTCTCTCATACAGGATATTGTTAATTGAATATCTTTCTTATACCCTTACCTTCGACGTATCGTGAGTTTGGTCAAACCATGAATATATTGGTTCTGTAACTCCATGGTGCTTGTGAATTTTGTGCGTGTTACAATGCACCGTAACATGAAAAAATTGAGTCTGGCCTTCTGCAAAAGAGTCTTTTAAAGGCCATTGTCATCTCAATGAGATATATATCCACAATCACCAATTTAGGGAGAAAAGTTGCTAATAATTAATAAAATAAAACCTATAATACAAAGTAAGACATGTTTAGATAGTTTTCAGGTCAAAACACAATTCAACATCGGGATAGGAATTCTAGTGAAGTCAAGATCAAATGTCTGAACTGATTGTTTGTGAATATTCAAACCAAACCATATTTCTCCACTAATAACGATATATCAGGGAGTAAGTTTAGAGGATGGGTTCTACGATGAGAGACTTATGAGGGGGTATAAAATGTGCAACATTCTGTTATGACCTTGAGAGAGGACGATTTGGAGATTGTCACCATAGTAGCAAAAGTAAAGAGA
Source organism: Hemerocallis citrina (assembly GCA_017893485.1). Lineage (NCBI taxonomy): Eukaryota > Viridiplantae > Streptophyta > Magnoliopsida > Asparagales > Asphodelaceae > Hemerocallis > Hemerocallis citrina. The sequence continues at coordinate 129,229,538 of CM030363.1, read as the reverse complement.
ATGATTACGTAAAGAGAGAAATGCAATTTCTTTAAAAGATTGCTGAAAGATAAGGATATTTTGGATGGACGGTTGACAAGTTTTATCAGTTGTTGTGCTAAAAAAGAAAAAGTGCTTTCAACAGTCGTCGAACGAGGGTTCTTAACCAAGACTAACAATCTTTTACCAATGGGAGAGTGAATTCTCTCGTATAGGCACAGTACGCGACTAATTTAAGGAAATTATGGACAACTGAAATTTTGTGTTGAGATTCGAGGGGCTGCACACCAGTTGTCTCTCGGGAGAGACTGTTCACTGGACCAGATAACAAGCAAATACCACCTACGAAAGGAGTTTAGTCAAGTCGGGGCAGGTCTCCCCGGCGGGTTTACCTCTGGTGTGTGCCTTATCATACTCGTTATCTTTTTGCTGAATGTCTGTCTAATGTCTCTCATTGTGGGTGTTGATCTAGTCTATCTAAACAACATATTATATTATTATGCGCATATTCTTCTTCATGGTTGTCATATATGATTCATACTTATCTGTGTGCATAATAATATGGTTATCAGTCATGTTTTCTCATGGGTACTCTTCCATATAATGCCAACAGTGAACCACTTATTTTGAGACAAAGCCAAACACTACAAACCGCATGGGCTATAGCGGCATATCTTTCCCGGTGTTTCCACAACATGCCGCTATAGGTATAGGAGAATTTTATTTTATAAAAAACACACTCTTTGAAACGGCGTGTGGCAACAACGCCGCTATAGACTCAAACAGTAATGCCGTTATATATATATGTATAACCTATCGCGGCGGTTATATATACGCGCCGTTATAGGGTGGGGTAAATAATGTTCTGAAAAGCTACCCTGTTCTAAACCCCCGCCCCCCTTTTTACTTTCCCCAATTTTTACGAATCTAATCCCGCTCTACTCTAATCCCGCTCTTCTTCCCATTCTACTCTAACCCTAATCCCGCTTACTCTAACCCTAATCCCGCTATTCTTCCCGCTCAGCACACACAGCCTCCCCTCTAAACCCATCGCGTTTCTCTCTCCCCTCCCCATTCACCGCCTCACCTCCCTCGCGCGCACATCCCTCGCGAGCACCACCCTTGCCGCTCTCCTCCTTCGCCGCTCCTCCTTATTGCTCATCTTCTTCTTCATTCGACCAAAACCCTAAACCCCCTATTCTCTCTCTCTCTCTCTGTAATGGCAGGCGATCGGCGAAATTATCGATTCCAAGAAGCGAAAGCGCGAGCCTTCGAAGAAGGATGTCGGATCCAAGAAGGACCCGAAAACCGTTCAAGTCCAAACCTGCTAAGCCTGCCGTTACGGCGGCGCCGGCGGAGAAGCCTGCAAACCCCGAGAGAGCGCAGACTCGCCGCAAAGGTATCAGAATCTCATTTGGTTTTTCACTAAAATGCCTAAAGTTGATATCTTTTTGCTTATTTATTGATTGTTTGATGAATTTGGATTTAGGCAATGTCGGAAGAGAGAAAGAAGAAGAGGAAACCGAACTACAATCTCGAGAAAGTGAGCACCAGTTCTGTTTAATTTTCAATGTTGGAGTTTAGGAATTTATTTATTAATAGAACATTGCTTATTGATATATGACTAGTGAATTATTATGTGACAAAGGCGAAATGGTAGTTGCTCAATGCCTAAAAGTTGGACTTTTGCTTAAGTTAGAGGCTAAAATGCAAAAACTAACATGAGATTACTCGGGCATTGGAGAATTGATGTACAGGTGTCTTTTGCAATGAAAAATTGGTGTTATCAATTACCAGTTGAAACTATAGGCTAGTTACTTGCTATAAGAAAAACCTAGGCTAGTTTTTGGCATTTTACTATACTTTGTATGATTTTCTGTATGCCTACTATTATTACACATAGGTAATAAAATGTTTTAGTTTTATTGATTATTTGCTGAATAGCTTAGTTGGATAAAATAATATAGTTTGCCACAGTAAAGAAAGCGTCATGAATACAAGATATTATATTATTATTACCTTACGGCATACATAGTGTAGTTCTTCAGACGAGGTGTTTCCATTTTTAAATTTTTTTACTTTTTGTCTTACTTTATTTATTTATTTTGGATAAGTATTAACTTTTGGTAATGTTTGGCAGGAGTTAGCTTCATTGTGGGAAAAAATGAGATGTCATAATATCAGCAAGGAAGAGAGATCCAACTATGTACTTGTTTGTTTATCTTTTGGGAGCATATGTTGTTATTTGTTTAGTTATGTATATTTAGATGTTCGCCTTGCGTTTGCTAATTAGTTTACATGGTATAAGGTTTGTAAGTGAAGCTTTAAAGAAAATGAATGGAAAATATCTAGAAATCGCAAGCGCTCATATCTCTGCTCGTGTTCTTCAAGTGAGTTCGATTTTTCTTAAGAAGTATTATGTTTATCTTTTTTACATCTATTTCATTGCCATTTATTATGCTATCTGAATATGATGTTATGTCGATGCTTGTTTATGTTCTTTTATGGTTTCTGTATCATTTATTCTGATGATCTATTAACGTTTTTCAGACATGTGTCAAATACTGTTCACAAGCAGAAAGTTAGAATCGTAAATTTTGAATTTCTAGAAATTTTTAACTATGATAGTATATTTTTTTTCTTTTAGTAATTTTTTAAAGGAGTTAGAGATCAGCCTTTAAATACCCAGGCTGAGGCTGAAGTTCTGAGTTTATCATGGGGTCAAGTTTGGGTTGTAGATGAGTAAATGACGTGTGAATTTAGCATCATCATTGCCAGTTATAATGTGAACCCATGTAAGTTGCAATTTTTGTTCAACCCGAAATTCCGGCCAACTTAAGTGCTTATAAAATTTCTTTTATTATGTACAGATAAATATACAATAAAATCTTCTAGTCCTTGCAAAATACTTTTTTCCTAGAAAAGTTTAACTTTTAATGTGAGTTCCATAGTAGTTGATTGTGGAATTTTCACATAATCTACTATTTCAAGTTATTGTTCTAATAAAATTTTGTTTGCTTTTGTTGCTAGCATGCATTATGATGTTGGAATTTTCGGGTGCAAATTTTACTTTCGTCAACAATATTCTAATTGAAGAACACCATCAGGGCTGAATGTGTACTACAAAACTTATAACTCGAGCCTTACTAGGAAAAACTGACATGTTATAGAGATCTGCGGGTATTACATAAAACAGTAAACCAATTCTTTCTCGTTACCAGTTTATGCTATGCACTTTATTTGGTTCCCACTTACAAACTTGACAGTTAAAGTATAGTATGTGTTGCATAAGGTGAATAATCAAGAAGTTTGAAGGCATGTGTTGGTCAGAAAATCTTAATTTATAATGCGCAGTGAATGAGTTGCCATTCTCTTTTTGTCATTAGAAAATCACTGTTATCATTATGATTAATTAGTTTGCCTCCGTAATTATCTCAAACCTATTGACCCGACTTGTATAAGTTTGATCACAATGTCGACGAGTTAAACTTCACAGATATCAATTGTATTAAGATGATGTCTAAGGGCCTTAGAGGTTGCCTCAAGAGCTCAATCACCAAGGATAAAGAATTCATTCGGCCCTCACTAATAAATAGTAGCTTTGAAGTGTATGCATGCTTTCCATTAGCCAAAAACAGTGAGTCTGACATGAAACATGTTAATGGCACTATAGGGATGGTCTATCAATTTCCATATGGTTGTGTGATTTTAAACCCTTACTTCCAAGCATGAAGTAGGTTGTGTGGTTTTAAACTCTTGCTTCCAAGCATTAAGGAGACAAAAATATTATTGTCTTTGTTACTCCAGGACCTTGAGATTTAAAGTGCAAGTTAATAACAATTTGTTATTCTTATTTACATGAATGCTACACATTTTAAAAATTACTGATCTATTGAAATTTCGCAATCCTCTCGAATTTTTTCTTACACCACTGAGCAATAGCTGCCCATACCAGATATCTCTTACCTCCACTGTTCCTGTCAATGGATGCCCAGCATAATTGTGAAAACATATATTCTACTAATTCTATACCAAATGAAAGAGATATATTTTGTAATTAATTTTTTTTGTCTTTTCTAGACTATGATTGTGATTATTATTTAAGAGTTAAGTAACATTTATTTCCTCCATTTTAGTTAAACCTGTTTGTTGCTGATCATCTACAGGGGCCTAACAAAAATCATCTCCCAGTTCTGAAAGCCCAGATTCATGAGGTATCAACTGACCCAATTTTGAGCGTTCTGAAATTCTTTTTGTCATGCACAAGTGTGCTTCTACTCAAACCCATTTTTCACTTGAAGGCTTCTGCCGATGATTCATCAAATTCCTCTCCATTGTCATCTTCTAATGGTAAAGGTCCCAAGACTCAGGGTGCTTCTCAACAATCTCTTGCAGATATGGACTTTTTTGTGTTCAAGGCCGAAGTTTCAGATCTTGTAAAGTATGATCTCTTACCTTTATATGCTAAGATCCCAAAATTTTGTTATTATTTATTTATATAGATAATTGCCTAGAAAGATTGCAGGTGTTTCTCTCTTTCATCAATTAATTTCAGTAGTCACAATGGAAAAGTATAAAAAAACTATTAGTTAATACGAAGTGTGAACGACAATTTTGATTGATCTCAATATGGTTCCACACATTCAAGATACAACTTAGCTATTCGCCTTTCTTTTATGAAACTTTCCATCTTCTGTTTCGAGGCATTGTAGTTTGGCAGATATTATTTCTAATTTAATACTACTCTTTTCAACAACTTCTTGCTTGGCCCGTCCCGGTAAGTACCTGCAATATAGTACACACATTTCTGTCATGGAGCTAAACCTGTTTCAGATTCCAATACTTCATAGGTACTCCTTCCACACATGTCTGACCCTTTCTCTAGTGCTTCTTAAATACTGTCGAATATCACAGTTTTTTTAGTAATTTTAAAAATGATACAAACTGTACTACAGGTTTTTTTTTATAGTAATATTTAAAATTTCGATAGTTTTATTTCATATGTGCAGTCATATGTTAGTATTGTACATAATATATACGTGAATGATTTGTAGGCCAGGTATTTAACAATTTGGAAACTTGATCAATAGTTGAACGTAATTTGCCGAATAAATTAAAATTATTAAAATTGAATTAGGGTCTTTGAAGCATGGGAAAAATATCAAATTTCTAATGGCGAGGAAAAGGAAAGATACAAAAAAGGTGGAGCAAGTAATTAATGGAGGCTTACAAGATCTAGTTAAAAGGAAAACAGAGGCTCTGGGACTTTGCAGTGAAAATAAGAATATATTGCAATGCTGTAATTGGTGTAAAGACAACAAGAATCTGATTGGAGTTGGGTCTCTTGTAAAAACCCGTATGTAGACAAATTACTTTCGAACAGAAACATGTTAGGTTACATTTTTTTTATCTTTGAAATGTTCATCTGTTTTTGTTTAAAATTTTAATACTATATTACTTTAAAAGTTTTATGTTGATGCATGAGAACTAATTTCGTTGGCAGGTTTGTTTTAGAAAAAAAAGATAGTGGACTTAAAATATGCAGTGGGAACACGATACTTGGCAGAGAAACTTGAGCACATATATCATATATGATGATGAGAAGACGAACCTAAGGGAGATTTTAGTGGTACTAGAAGGAATGTGTAGCAAGAGTGATTTGGATTCGGGGAGATCTCACCGTAGATAATTTTTCAGTGCAACCTGGTCGGGATGTTGTTTCATTAGCTAAGAATTTACTCAAAAATTATATAAGAATTACTTTCGAAAAACATTTTGAAGTAAAACATTACTTTTTTATATAGCTAAGACTGCATGCACTTGTTTAAGAAGTATATATCTTTCTTGAATGGGTGGTTTTCTTTTTACTAATAGTTATATGTAGTAGAGACAACTGCAGTCTCTACTAACTGCAGCTTCCTTGGCTAACTGCAGTCTCAAAATCCAAACATGAAACATTTAAATTTTATGGTCTTTTTGTATCATTATCATTTATACAGTTATTTATTTCTCTGTGTATGTGTATGTGTATGTGCATGTGTTGCCTCTCATATCCATTACTTTACTGAAATATTTATGTTTTTTCTACAGGGCCAGCGTATTCCATCGGTTTCCAGTCACGCACATACACTAGGGCAAAATAACGATGGAATTGGAAGCAATAGCGGGCAACACGAGGAGACTCCCCTGCTGTAGTTTGTCGAATTTGGACTTTTTTTAAAATATTTTGTAGGAATTATATCTATGTTTTGTAATAACTAAGTGTTGTACAACATATACATTTGATACTCGTTGTATGACAGTTTATATGTGTTATATATTTTGTTTTCTATTGAGTTATTTTTTGTGATGTGTGACTTTTGGTTCTTGATTATGATATTATTGATTTACCTTGATTTGCATTTAAATTTAATATGATTACATGTATCTGTAATATGCGATTAATTACTTGTTTTTTCAATTGAAAATTTTATAATAAAATGTCAAAAAAAAAAACTACCTATCGCGGCGTTTACCACAAAATGCTGTAATAGGTACTACAGCTTTTGAGTACCGTCTATCGCGGCACTGGACCAACACCACAGCAGGGTACCAATGCTAGCTTTTTAATCGTGGTGCAGTCCCGGAGCTTGGAAAAAGAGCCGATATAGATATTTTTTTCAAAACGAAACGCTCCTATAACGGCGGTTTGGCAATGCCGTTATAGGTGGACACCCTATAGCGGCGGCGTCCGAAAACGCCGTGATAGCCTATATGGCTATAACGACGCACGTTCTAACGGCGCTTTTAGCGGCGATTTCAGAGGCACCGTTATGAGCTATAACGGTGCCAAAAAATACCGCTATAGCCTTATAAAAGCGCCGCTATAGCCTGTGCGGTTTTTAGTGAAATCAATTTGAGGTGCTTCGTTCCACCTTTAACTAGTTTCTGTTTCATCGTTTTTTTTTTTTTTTGCAATCAGCTGTAGCGGTTGAATTCTAACTGCAGAATAAACTTAACAACGACGACGAGATGCAAGAACTATAGAATCAAAATAAGAGAAGAAAGAACAACCAAAAGCAACACACAAGAACACACATGATTTTATCGAGGTTCATCCAAACAATGGCTACTTCCCCGTCCAAAGGCACTCCTGCGATTTTCACTAGAAATATGAAGATTAGGTTTACAAATCTCTCAAGAACTCACCACCAAGGTGTAGGGTTTCTTTCTATTTCCCTCTTTCTTAATGACGGCTGGTAGATCTTTATTTTCTTTTTTCTTAACTCTAAAATCGTACACAATACAATATATATAGGATTCCACAACTTTCATCTCAGCCGCTCATCAATCAGCGTCGGGACGGTCGACTGCACCATCTTGACGGTCGACCGGTCTTCCCCTTCGACTGCACGAGTTTCAAAAGAGAGCGGGTCGATCGACTGCGCGATCGACCGGTCATTCCTTCAAGGTACAGAATTGAGTCAGAGAGCGGGACGGTCGACTGTGAAGTCGAACGGTCGTCTTGCCTGGGTGCGGTCGGGGGGTGTGGTCGACCGCGCGGTCGACCGCAACTCAGCTGTAGCCTCCAACTAATCTTGACCTCTTGCTCCCACTTCGACTCTCCTTCCTGCCTATCTTCTTCAACCCATTATCGTGTATTGGATCCACAAACCCCAACAATCTCCCACTTGGAGACATATACACGAAGTCTCTAACCTGTTCTTCATTCTTCCATTGGCCTAGTCTAAGCATATGCCTCTGTGAGTCTCCTTAACAATTAATCTGGAGACAATCCGATAGCGGTATAGCAAAAGTGATATTTCTTGCTATCCACCATCTTAGTGAGCATGTCCGCCGGATTCTTAATGCCAAGAATTTTAGTTAACTTCAACCATTTCTTCTCAACCGCTATTCTGACAAAATGATACCTTATTTGAATGTACCGAGTCCTAGAGTGATATGCCGAGTTTTTTGCCAAGAAAAGTGTACTTTGACTGTCACACCATAGTTCACCTATGGGTTGCATCCTGCCCAACTATTTCATAAGCTCCGAAATCCACAACATGTCTTTCGTCGCTTCTGTAAGTGCCATATACTCTGACTCCGTGGTTGACTGTGCTACAACCTTTTGTAACTGCGAATCCTAACTAACAGATGTTCCACCAACTATAAATACATACCCTGTAGTACTTCTGCAACCATCACGATCGCCCAAAAAATCTGCATCTACATAACCATGTATATGCAAAGAATCTCTCCCAAAACAAAGAGAGTGATCTGAAATACCTGCTAGATATCTAAGAATCCACCTTACTGCATCCCAATGCTGTTTACCTGGATTCTTCATGTAACGGCTGACAACACCCACTGCTTGTGTGATGTCTGGTCTGGTAGACACCATCACATACATCAAGCTCCCAATGGCTGAGGCATAAGGAATAGCAGCCATTTCCTCCATCTCTGCCTCTGTCTTAGGACAAAAATCGATTGATAACTTGAAGTGAGCAGCCAAGGGACAAGTTACTGGCCTCGCCCCATCCATATTGAATCTCTTCAACACCTTCTTCACATAGTCCGCTTGTGATAACCAAAGCTTCTTGCTACTCTTGTTTTTACTGATCTTCATGCCGAGGATTTGCTTTGCTTCACCCAAGTCCTTCATTGAAAACTCTAAAGCTAGCATCTTTTTCACTTTCTTGATCTTTTCCGTACATGAACCTACTAACAATATGTCATCCACATACAATGCCAAGGTAACTGTATCATTGTCCTCATATCTATGAACATACACACAATGATCCGTTTCGCATCTATCGAAACCTTTTCCTCTCATGAAGCAATCAAACTTCAAATACCATTGCCGCGGTGCTTGTTTGAACCCATAAAGACTCTTCTTCAATTGACACACCATGTCTTCCTTTCCTTTAGCTTCAAAACCTGTGGGTTGTCTCATGTACAGCTCTTCTTCGACATCACCATGGAGAAATGCTGTCTTCACATCCAACTGCTCTAAGTACAAGTCTTCAACTACCACAATACTGAGCAGAACCCTAATGGAAGCCATATTCACAACCGGTGCAAATATCTCACTATAATCGACACCTTCTCTTTGAGAGAATCCTTTCACAACAAGCCTGGACTTGTACCTTTTACTGCCATCTGCCTCATCTTTGACTCTGAAAACCCATTTGTTCATAAGAGCGTGCTTCCCTGCGGGTAACTTGGTCAACTCCCAAGTTTGACTCTATTCCAAGGAGCCCATCTCGTCCTTCATGGCTAACTCCTACTGAATTCGAGCCTCATCCCTCAAAGCCTCTTCATGATTCTCTAGCTCTCCTGAATCCATGTACAGAACATGCTCGTGAACAACACTAGCTGATGGATCAAATATCCTGATTGGCCTCCTCTCCTGTGTCAATCTTCTTAACGTGGGTACCTGTTCACCGACCGGTTCAGGTTCTCCGAACTGTTCTGGCTGTACCTGTTCGTCTTGGATAACTTGCTTATTCTCAATAGGCTCACCATGAGCCTCCTGTGCTTCCTGTGGTACCTGTACCTATTGCTGCATTGTAGGGCCTCCACCACTAGGGCCACCTTCAGAATCTGAATTTGAGTCTGAGTCTGAATCCCAATCTAACTCTGAACTGGTTGTACTGTCTTGACCTGTGTGCTTGTCCTTGTATCGAACCTCTTCATTGAACACTACATTCCCTCTGCAAATGACTTTGTTATCCACAAAATCCCAAAGTCTGTAACCATACTCATCGCCACCGTAGCTAATGAACACACACCTCCTGGACTTAGAGTCCAACTTCTTTCTTTCTTCCCTGTCAATTAGTGCATATGCCATACAACCATAAACTTTTAAATGTGAATAATTAACAGTTTTATCTGACCATAGTTCTTCTGGAATGGCCCCATCAAGGGTACTAGACGGGCAACGGTTAATCAAGTACACTGCTGTATCAACTGTAGCGGCCTAAAGATGGACCGGAAGACCTACATGAAGTCTCATGCATCTCGCCTTTTCGAGTATCGTGTGGTTCATTCTTTCTGCTACACCATTCTCTTGTGGAGTCTTAGGAACCTTCTTGATTCCTCTGATACCTTCATTTTTCAGATAGTTAACAAACTCTTTACTTGTGTACTAACCTCCGTTGTCTGACTTTATTGCTTTCACCGTGCAACCCGTCTCATTCTCAACCCTGGCCTTCCAAGCTTTGAATGCCTCAAAAATTTTTGATTTCTCGCGAATTGCATAAACCCAAACTTTTCTGGTAGCATCATCGGTGAATGTGACGAAGTATCTCTTACCACCATAAGAGAATTCCTGAGCTGGACCCCTACACATCTGTATGTACCAACTCTAGCTTCCCAAGCTTCTTCTCACGCCCACCCAAATGAAAGCTAATTGTATTCTGTTTGCCCATCACACAATTCACAAAAATCCATCTTAACCTTCTTCAGTCCCGGTAAAAGATCCCTAAAACAAAGCTGCTTGACACCCCTTTCACCAAGGTGCCCCAACCTGACATGCCATAGAATTGAAGAGGAACTACCTACTGATGTTGTAGCAATGATATCACCTGAATCACCTCCCCTGAGTAAGTACAATATGTCACAACGCTTTCCTTTTGCCACCAACCTGGCACCTGTAGTTACCTTCCATTCTCCATGCCCAAAAATTGTTGTAAATCCTTCTTTGTCTAGTTTTCTAGTTGAGATCAAGTTTTTCTTCAAGCTCGGAATATATCTTGTATCATACAAAACCAATTGCCCATCATTGCGAGCCTTCACTTTCACAGTGCCTCTACCCACAACTAGACATATCTATCCATTACAAACTGAAACTGCACCAAAATCACCTGTCCTGTAATCCTCAAAAACATCCCTCATGGGGGTACAATGATAAGAAGCACCTGTGTGTATACACCAATCATCTTGCAAAATATTAAATCCAGGTGATAAACACAATTCATCTAGACGGGGTTCAATACTTACCACATTGGCTACCTGTGACCCTGCTTGTGCTTTCTTATACTCCTCGCATTGGTCTCTCTTATGTCTTGGCTTCTTGCAGTACCAACACTCACCTCTGCGATGTCCGGTTCTTGACTTGGACCTGGGATTACTGCTCTGTGACCTCCCTCTGTTGTTACTTCTACCATGGTTATCAACTGACAGCGCGGTATTGCTAGGATATGACACTGAAGAGTCTCCATGTCTTTTCCTCCTTGCATCCTCATTCATACTGCTACTTATAACATCCTTTAGGGTTGTCGTATTAGTCATGGTGCTTGTAATAGTCTGCTCTAGTATGCCGTAACTGTCGGGAAGACTGGATAGCAACAACAACTATTGTGCCCTCTCCTCAAACTTTAAACCCGACGATTCCATCTGATTGTAAACCATACGGAAATTGTTGATGTGCTCAGCAACCGAACCGCTTTCTGACAACTTAAAGTTAACCAACTTCTTCAGATGTAAGATCTGATTCGCTACATTCGGCTTCTTAAATATGTCTGTCAATATCTCCATTGCCTCCTTTGCGGTTCTTGCCTTCTCAATGTGAAATAGCGCCTTCCTGCTCAGCGACAACTGAATTTGCCCAAGCACTTTCTGATCCAATCTATTCCAGGCCGCCAACGCAACCGGATCGACCTTCGTCCCTTCTGGCTTCACACCAAACAACGAATCATCTAGATCCTTCTGTCGGAGATACACAGTCATTTGGATCTTTCACATTGTAAAATCCGTTCCATCGAACTCTTGACTCTACTCTTGTCCCCCATCTCAATCAATACTACCAACTTGTAGCTCTGATACCACTTTGTTGAATTCTAACTGCGGAATAAACTATACAACGACGACGAGATGCAAGAACTATATAATCAAAACAAGAGAAGAAAGAACAACCAGAAGCAACACACAAGAACACAAAAGATTTTATCAAGGTTCATCCAAACAATGGCTACTTTCCCGTGCAGAGACACTCCTGCGATTTTCCACTAAAAATATGAAGATTACGTTTACAAATCTCTCAAGAACTCACCACAAAGGTGTAGGGTTTCTTTCTATTTCCCTCTTTCTTAATGACGGCTGGTAGATCTTTATTTTCTTTTTTCTTAACTATAAAATCGTACACAATACAATATATATAGGATTCCACAACTTTACATCTCAGCCGCTCATCAATCAGCGTCGGGACGGACGGCCGCACCATTTTGACGATCGACCTGTTGTAACCCCTGTTTTTCATTTTATGTATTTTGGAGTGTATTTCTCATTTTTGTGTATTTTTATCTCTCTTTTATTTTTCTGAACCATATATTGGATTTGTTTTCAATATATATTCATTTTATTTCATTTTTGAGCTCCTTGTGTTGTTGGTTCGTCGCTTTTGTTCGTTGTTCGTCATTTTGATTCTTTTTCTCATTGTCTTGGCCTCATTCTCTCTATTTTATATTTTTGGTGATGTGATGGAGATTTTGGTGGTGTTTTCCCAAGCCTAGGATTTTTTTTGACTCCTAATCAGATTTTTCAAGAGCCATTAAATTCACTCTAGATTGTATCCCCATTTGTTATTTACCCAATATCCATTACCCAATTGTATACCTATTACTACATACTAATACCCACAACCCATTAACCCACTTTTACCTCCTATATAAATACCCAAACCCCTAACAAACCCTAACCCTAAACCTAATCTCTCCCTCCCTCTCCTCCTAATCCCGGCCTCCCCTAATCTGTGTGCTCCCGGCTGCACATCCCAAAACGGACACCACAACTCCCCAATCCCAGCCACCACATCTCCTCCATAGCCGACCACCACTATACTACAACTTTGGCCATACATCAACCACACCAAAACCCTATGACCCTTCCTTGTTGCTTGCCGACCACCAAGAACACCACCACCACCATCAAAGTTGATTCTTTGACCCCCATACTCTCTTTTTGTGGTGTTTCTCAAAGTAGGTATTGGCCACTTTGATCGTTGCTTCAAGGAGATCATTCGTGGGAGTTTTTGTTCGTTGTTGCTTGGATTCGTGCTTGGTGAGGATTTAGTTCGTGGGTTTTGCTTCTAGGACTAATTGCATCGTGTTCATCTCCATTATAAGGCAAGTAACTTGTACTACAATTCATTTGGTTTGATACAAGTCAAAAAGTTCACCTATAGTGTAGTTGGGTCTAGAGACAACCAAAGATTGTGTTTTTCTTGATGGGTTTTGTCTCTATTGTGATAATTTGGCCATAGATGACTTATGACACCAATCTTGATAGGAGATAACCTAGGTTTTGCCCGATTCTTGATTTTTAGTCATGTAGGTGAATAATGGTGTGAATTTATTTTTGGATGAATACCCATGTGATATAATAGGTGTGGACTTGTTAATAACCCTAAATCATGATGGTTAGATGTTTGGTAGGTTGTATGTCAAGTTTGGATGTGTTTGGATCAATATTCTTGAAGTTATGATGTTCTGGATTAGAAGTGTGAAATCTATATTTACTGGGTGTTCTGTTTTGATTGCTGTTTTCGTCCATGCTACAGTCAGTATTTGAATTCCTGTATAAAAGATGAATTTTAGATAATTTTGTCTATTTTCAAACCCCACTAGTTTTGCTTGATTTGGATTTCGTATGACCGAGTTATGAATGTTTTGGTACACACATGTCGATCAATTCAAGATTCTGTTTTGGGTCAATTTTGTTAACAAACTATTTTCAAGAACTATTTTATACATACTAGCTTGATCTAATATTTTGGTCAGTGTTTCTTTATGAAGTTGGGGACTACCCAGATTTTTGATGAATTTTAAAGAGAACTTTTATATGGTGTTCCATGCTCGTTTCTAAAATCTACTTATGCTGTATTTTGCACGTTGTGCTGTAAAGAACTCTATTTTCACTATGATTCCCTATACTGTATGAAAGTTCTTTGTGAAATATGAAGGTTAGTAAATTCTATCTATTTTCATCTCCCTTTGGCGGAATGGGATTTTGATTCACTGGTTACGAGATATCTTAGTTTTCGTACAGCAGTGGTGAGATTTCCAGATTCGCTAAACTATGTTTTCTTGATGCTTTGATATTTTTGATGACTAATCCATTCTTACTGGAATAATATGAAACTTTATATTTTGATTCTAGACATAGAGGGGAATACCCCAGATTTTTCTTGAATTTATTTGAGAGGTTTTAATGCTGTTTTCCTGATTGAGAATTCGTTTTCCTAATTTCTGACTGAACATGTTTTCTGTCTTCGAACCTGTTTTGAGTTAAGATGTTGTGAATTACTATATGATTTAATTATACTCGTTGGATTCGTGTGGATGTCTATTTTCCAGATCCTTCCACGGATCCATATTTGCATTTCTGTAGAGACGAGAATCACTATTTTAGTACTGATCTATCATGCTGTCTTGATTATGAACATACACCATTTTGCTCGTTTATGTGACTCTATATTATCTATACATGCTGATTTGTTTCCCTGAACCAAATGCTGATTATACGATGTTGTTTGACACTATTTCGTGCACATTCATGTCTGTCGAATAACAATAATAAAAGTAACCAAGCCGGGGTTTATGGGAAAGATCTAGTACTGGGAAAGCATAGAAATGTGTACTTAGAAGGGGGTCCGTATTTCCCATCTGATCATCTGTTATCTGTTGAGATCATTTTACATGATCTTCTGTTATCTATCTGAACCCTGAGTACACGGCCCTATATGATCCCCTACGAAATCTAAAGCGAAATTGTTTGTTGTAGCAACCATGTGCTAAAATATGGGATGCATGAAGTGCTACCTAGATAGTCATCGTAACAAGACTTATAAGAACATGATATCTGTATCTATATCTGAATTCTGAAATCTGAATCTGAATCTGATTACCTGACTATCTATTATCTGATTATCTGATTATCTGTTATCTTTCTAACACTATCATGTGACACATTACTTGACACTATCAGTATATCTATTTGCATACTATCTGAAACTTAACACTTGAGATATGTTAGTATACCATGCTAGTTGATTCTGCCATACCATGCTCGATCTGTTTCTTCTATTAATTAGATTTGTTTAGTTTTTTTCCCATGTGCTTATATCCTACATTATTTTTGACCCGCGACTTGCCATTGGCTGGTACTTGTTTTCTTCTTTTTCTCCTTTCCTGTAAATTTACTAATTGCAGATCAGGATGGTCAGCTTCCAGATAGTAATGACGAAAGGATGTATTAAGTTGGAAATTTCTGCTTTATGATATTTATTAGTTGTTGCTTGAACATTGAATAAATTGTATTTGGGTTATTAGATATTATTTGTATTTGAGCGATGTGACATAGGATATTTGTTCTCTCCAGACTCTGATTTATTTAAGAATATTGTATTTGGTTTCAAGTAAATTTCTGTTGGTAATCTGTTTCAATAATGCATAATGGTTGTGCTTTTGCTTCCGACTCTGATTATATCTGTGATGTGTCGTAAAGATTCTGAAACAGCTTAAGGATGATGAAATTCATTCGCTGGGCTTTTGTTACGTACTCGTATTCCGTATTTTTGGGAAGCGGGGCATGACAGGGTTTTTAGTGGTATCAGAGCATCAGGTTTGGCTAATGTATTAATTGCCTAATATATTAGACAAGCCTGGCTCAAACTGGGATCTACACAACATTTCACCAACCAGGCATGCATAAATGAAATATATACCAACTCTGAATCTGGATACTAGTCTTGTTCCCTCCATTTTGATCCCTTCTTATTCAATCCCTTGATTCCTTGTTTGCTTCTCTCTATCCCTTGATCCTCTATGTTTTCTTTCTTCATTATTGTTTTTCCCTCACCCTTGATCTTCTATGCTTTCTCTTTGTCTTTGAATCTTTCTAGGTATCATCCTTGTTTGCTCTTTTCCTGCCTATGTTCTTTTTGATTCTGGGGCAACCCATTCTTTTATCTCCTCTCGATTTGTCACTCACCATCAGTTAGAATGCAGCAACATGTCAGAGGCTTGAAACATCGTGACAGGTGGTGGAGTTGTCAGTTGTTCCCGTGAGTACAGGCAATGTCCCGTGGTTATTGGAGACACAGATTTCAAAGCCAACCTGATTATAATTGGAAATTCAGGATTCGACGTTATTCTGGGTATGGATTAGCTGGGTGAAGCCCATGCCGTTATTGATTGCCGTGCCAAGAAAGTTGTCTTCAGAATTCCAGATCGAGCAGAATTTGAGTTCCATGCCGGAGAGTCTTCTCTTCGTCGAGCTAAGATTGCAGTTGAGCAGGTGGATTGTGCGATGGAATTGCACTCAGGCTGTGAGGCTGTGCCTCTAGTAGTTCGGGATTTCTTGGATGTTTCTCCAGATGAGTTGCCTGGCTTACCCCCTGATAGAGAAGTGGAATTCAGTATTGATGTTTAGCCTGGAACAGAGCCGATATCAAAGAGTCCCTACAGGATGGCACCGGTTGAGCTAGTAGAGCTTAAGGTGCAGATTCAGCAGTTGCTTGATTTGGGTTTCATCAGACCTAGTATTTCACCTTTGGGTGCTCCGGTCCTTTTTGTTGATAAGAAGGATGGTAGTCATCATCTGAGCATGGATTATCGAGAGCTGAATAGAGTTACTGTGAAGAATCGGTATCCATTACCCAGGATCGATGATTTGTTTGATCAGCTGAATGGGGCTGCTATTTTCTCGAAGTTGGATCTTCGTTCTGGATATCACCAAGTCAAGGTGAAGGCTGAAGATATACAAAAGACTGCTTTCAGGACTAGATACGGGCACTATGAGTATCTTGTGATGCCGTTCGGGGTTACGAACGCGACAGCTATATTCATGAGTCTTATGAACCGGGTCTTCTCTCAGTACTTGGACAGATTTGTGATGGTCTTCATTGATGATATTTTGGTGTATTCTCAGAATCGAAAAGATCATGCTGAGTATCTTAGAGTGGTTCTGCAGACTTTGAGAGAGAATCAGCTCTATAGGAAACTTAGCAAGTGCGAGTTTTGGCTCGACATGATTTCTTTCTTGGGGCACATTGTTTCTGGCGATGGTGTTTCTGTGGATCCTGCCAAGATTGAGGCTGTGAAGGATTGGCCTATTCCCAAGTCAGTTTCAAAAGTCAGGAGTTTTCTTGGTTTGGCTGGCTATTATCGGAAGTTCGTCTAGGATTTTTCGAAAATAGCAGGACCAATGACTAAATTGACTGGGAAGGATCAGAAGTTTCATTGGTCTGATGAGAGCAATGAGGCTTTTGTTGAGTTGAAGAACAGACTGACGTCAGCACCTGTGTTGACTATTCCAGATGGTTCAAGCGGATTTGTAGTTCACTGTGATGCTTCTGGTAAGGGTCTTGGAGCAGTTCTTATGCAGATGGGCCGTATTGTTGCGTATGCATCGAGACAATTGAGGCCATATGAGAAGAACTATCCTACTCATGACTTAGAGTTAGAGGCAGTAATCTTTGCTTTGAAGCTGTGGAGACATTATTTACTTGGAGACCGAGTGGAGATCTTTACAGACCACAAAAGTCTCAAGTACGTCTTCACCTAGAAGGAGTTAAACATGAGGCAAAGGCATTGGTTGGAACTTATGGCCAATTATGATATCAGTTTGCAATACCATCCTGGTAAAGTACATTTGGTGTCAGATGCTTTGAGTAGGAGACCGGCAATTATGTTTCTTACTCAGCAGAGAGAGCTCATTGAGCAGATGAGGTGGTTGGATTTGGATGTTTTGTTGCTGAGTTCTGGTCGGAGTTGTTTGGCACTCCAGCTGTAGTCGTCTCTTATTGAGCAGATTAAAGAGATGCAGGCTAGTGATGCGCAGTTGTAGGGTTTTCGATCTGAGGTTGAGTCTGGGTCCAGGACGGACATGGTTATTCATGCAGATGGTTTGCTTCGTTTTGGCTCCCGGTTATGTGTCCCTAAGGGTGAAGTTCGTCAGAAGTTGCTTGAGGAAGCCCATCAGTCTTCGTATTTTATCCATCCCGACGGTACTAAGATGTATCGAGATTTGAAGCTTCATTTCTGGTGGCATGGTATGAAGAGGGCTGTTGCTCGGTTTGTTTCTCAGTGTTTGGTCTGTCAGCAGGTTAAGGCAGAGCATCAGAGAACCGCTGGACTTCTTCAACCGCTTCCTATTCCAGAGTGGAAGTGGGAACATATCACCATGGATTTTGTGACTGCTTTACCGAGGAGTCCTAAGGGTCATAATGCTATTTGGGTGATTGTTGACCGTTTGACGAAGAGTGCTCACTTCATTCCTTTTCGTGTCGGTCGGTCTACTGAGAGCCTTGCTGAGAGGTACATGCAAGAGATTGTTAGACTTCATGGGGTTCCAGTCAGTATTATATCTGACAGGGATACGAGATTCAGATCTCAGTTTTGGGAGAGTCTTCAGAGCAGTTTGGGGAGCAAATTAAAGTACAATACAGCTTTTCATCCCCAGATCGATGGACAGTCAGAGTGGACTATTCAGATTCTTGAGAACATGTTGGGATCCTGCATGCTTCAGTTTGGTGGTTCTTGGGAGGATCATCTGCACTTTGTAGAGTTCTCGTACAATAATAGCTTTCAAGCCAGTATTAAAGCTGATCCGTTCGAGGCACCCTATGGACGGAAGTGCAGATCACCAGTGTGCTTGGATGACATTGGTGAGAGTAAGTTGTTGAGTCCATAATTGATCACCAAGATAGTGGATGCAGTGGTTCAGATAAGGAAGCACTTGCAGGCAGCTCAGGACAGGCAGAAGCGATGGGCTGATGTCCATCGTAGGGCTTTGGAGTTTATTGTGGGTGACCATATTTTCCATAAGGTATCGCCATGGCGTGGTGTCATTCGGTTCGGTGGCGGGGGCAAGCTTAGCCCGAGGTTTATTGGACTGTTTGAGATTTTGGAGCGAGTAGGCAAGGTGGCCTATCGTCTTGCATTACCGCCAGCTTTATCAGGAGTGCACGATGTTTTCCATGTCTCACAACTCAGAAGATATTTCTGAGATGAGTGCCACGTGATCGACTATTCAGAGTTAACCGTTCAGCCAGATTTGACTTGTGAGATTCCACCAGTTGCTATTGTGGACCGGTGAGAGAAAGTGCTTAAGAACAAGGTCATCAAGCTGGTTCGTGTTGCTTGGAATCATCACTCGCCTGGTGAGTCGACTTGGGAGCTGGAGGAGGGAATTCAGCAGAAGTTTCCTCATTTGTTTGAGTAGTTGCTTTTGGTTTTGTTGGGTCTTCTTTTTTTTTTTCTTTTTTGGGGTTACCCTATGTATCTTCTTTTGAATTTCAAGGACGAAATTTTCTTGTAGGTGGGTAGGATTGTAACCCCTGTTTTTCATTTTATGTATTTTGGAGTGTATTTTTTATTTTTGTGTATTTTTATATCTCTTGTATTTTTCTGAACCGTATATTGGATTTGTTTTCAATATATATTCATTTTATTTCATTTTGAGCTCCTTGTGTTGTTGGTTCGTCGCTTTTGTTCGTGGTTCGTCATTTTGATTCTTTTTCTCATTGTCTTGGCCTCATTCCCTCTATTTTATATTTTTGGTGATGTGATGGAGTTTTTTGTGGTGTTTTTCCAAACCTATGATTTTTTTTGACTCCTAATTAGATTTTTCAAGAGCCAGAGAATTCACTCTAGATTGTATCCCCATTTGTTATTTACCAAATATCCATTACCCACTTGTATACCTATTACTACATACTAATACCCACAACATATTAACCCACTTTTACCTCCTATATAAATACCCAAACCCCTAACAAACCCTAACCCTAAACCTAATCTCTCCCTCCCTCTCCTCCTAATCCCGGCCTCCCCTAATCTGTGTGCTCCCGGCTGCACATCCCAAAACCGACACCACACCTCCCCAATCCCGACCACCACATCTCCTCCATAGCCGACTACCACTATACTACACCTTCGGCCATACATCAACCACACCAAAACCCTACAACCCTTCCTTGTTGCTTGCCGACCACCAAGAACACCACCACCACCATCAAAGTTGATTCTTTGACCCCCATAGTCTCTTTTCGTGGTGTTTCTCAAAGTAGGTATTGGCCACTTTGATCGTTGCTTCAAGGAGATCATTCGTGGGAGTTTTTGTTCGTTGTTGCTTGGATTCGTGCTTGGTGAGGATTTAGTTCGTGGGTTTTGCTTCTAGGACTAATTGCATCGTGTTCATCTCCATTATAAGGCAAGTAACTTGTACTACAATTCATTTGGTTTGATACAAGTCAAAAAGTTCACCTATAGTGTAGTTGGGTCTAGAGACAACCAAAGATTGTGTTTTTCTTGATGGGTTTTGTCTCTATTGTGATAATTTGGCCATAGATGACTTATGACACCAATCTTGATAGGAGATAACCTAGGTTTTGCCCGATTCTTGATTTTTAGTCATGTAGGTGAATAATGGTGTGAATTTGTGTTTGGATGAATACCCATGTGATATAATAGGTGTGGACTTGTTAATAACCCTAAATCATGATGGTTAGATGTTTGGTAGGTTGTATGTCAAGTTTGGATGTGTTTGGATCAATATTCTTGAAGTTATGATGTTCTGGATTAGAAGTGTGAAATCTATATTTACTGGGTGTTCTGTTTTGATTGCTGTTTTCGTCCATGCTACAGTCAGTATTTGAATTCCTGTATAAAAGATGAATTTTAGATAATTTTGTCTATTTTCAAACCCCACTGGTTTTGCTTGATTTGGATTTCGTATGACCGAGTTATGAATGTTTTGGTACACACATGTCGATCAATTCAAGATTCTGTTTTGGGTCAATTTTGTTAACAAACTATTTTCAAGAACTATTTTATACATACTAGCTTGATCTAATATTTTGGTCAGTGTTTCTTTATGAAGTTGGGGACTACCCAGATTTTTGATGAATTTTAAAGACAAGTTTTATGTGGTGTTCCATGCTCATTTCTAAAATCTACTTATGCTGTATTTTGCTCGCTGTGCTGTAAAGAACTATATTTTCACTATGATTCCCTATACTGTATGAATATTCTTTGTGAAATAAGAAGGTTATTAAATTCTATCTATTTTCATCTCCCTTTGGCGGAATTGAATTTTGATTCACTGGTTGCGAGATATCTTAGTTTTTGTACAGCAGTGTTGAGATTTCCAGATTCGCTAAACTATGTTTTCTTGATGCTTTGATATTTTTGATGACTGATCCATTCTTACTGGAATTTTATGAAACTTCATATTTTGATTCTAGACATATAGGGGAATACCCCAGATTTTTCTTCAATTTATTTGAGAGGTTTTAAGGCTATTTTCCTGATTTTTGACTGAACATGTTTTCTGTCTTCGAACCTGTTTTGAGTTAAGATGTTGTGAATTACTATATGACTTAATTATACTCGTTGGATTCGTGTGGATGTCTATTTTCCAGATCCTTCCACGGATCCATATTTTCATTTCTGTAGAGACGATAATCACTGTTTTAGTACTGATCTGTCATGCTGTCCTGATTATGAACATACACCATTTTGCTCGTTTATGTGACTCTATATTATCTATACATGCTGATTTGTTTTTCTGAACCAAATGCTGATTATACCATGTTGTTTGACACTATTTCGTGCACATTCATGTCTGCAGGATAACAATAATAAAAGTAACCAAGCTGGGGTTTATGGGAAAGATCTAGTAGTGGGAAAGCATAGAAATGTGTACTTAGAAGGGGGCCTGTGTTTCCCATCTGATTATCTGTTATCTGTTGAGATCATTTTACATGATCGTCTGTTATCTGTTTGAACCCTGAGTACATGGCCTTATATGATTCCCTACGAAATCTAAAGCGAAATTGTTTGTTGTAGCAACCATGTGATAAAAGTTGGGGCGCATGAAGTGCTACCTAGATAGTCATCACCACAAGACTTATAAGAACATGACATCTGTATTTGTATCTGAAATCTGAAATCTGAATCTGAATCTGATTACCTGACTATCTGTTATCTGATTATCTGATTATCTGTTATCTGTCTAACACTACCATGTGACACATTACTTGACACTATCTGTATATCTGTTTGCATACTATCTGACACTTAACACTTGAGATATGTTAGTATACCATGCTAGTTGATTCTGCCATACCATGCTAGGTCTGTTTCTGCTATTAATTTGATCAGTTTAGTTTTCTCCCATGTTCTTGTATCCTACATTATTTGTGACCCACAACTTGCAATTGACGGGTACTTGTTTTCTTCTTTTCCCATTTTCTGTAAATTTACTAATTGCAGATCAGGATGGTGAGCTGCCAGATGGTAATAGCGAGAGGATGTATTATGTTGGAAATTTCTGCTTTATGATATTTATTAGTTGTTGCTTGAACATTGAATAAATTGTATTTGGGTTATTGGATATTATTTGTATTTGGGCGATGTGACCCAGGATATTTGTTTTCTCCAGACTCTGATTTATTTGAGAATATTGTATTTGGTTTCAAGTAAATTTCTATTGGTAATCTGTTTCAATAATGCATAATGGTTGTGCTTTTGCTTCCAACTCTGATTATATCTGTGATGTATTGTAAAGATTCTGAAACAGCTTAAGGATGATGAAAATCATTTGCTGGGCTTTTGTTACGTACTCGTATTCTGTATTTTTGGGAAGCGGGACATGACTCCGGTCTTCCCCTTCGACTGCACAATTTCCAACAGAGAGCAGGTCGATCGACTGCGCGGTCGACCGGTCATTCCTTCAAGGTACAGAATTGAGTCAGAGAGCGAGAAGGTCGACTGCGCGGTCGACCGGTTGTCTTGCCTGGGTGCGGTCGGGGTGTGCGGTCGGGGGGTGTGGTCGACTGCACGGTCGACCGCAACTCAGCTGTGGCCTCCAACTACTCTTGACTGCTTGCTCCCACTTCGACTCTCCTTCCCGCCTATCTTCTTCAACCCATTATCGTGTATTGGATCCACAAACCCCAACAGTAGCTACCCACTGTGGGGGAAAGAGAGATTTTTCCCACATCCGTAAATTAATTCTGCCAAGGTCAGAATCGAACCTTTACCTCTTACTTAAGAGTGAGAAACCCTATCAACTGCACTATAAGTGCTTACTCCTTAACTAGTGGTTACTAATGAGTTGCTGCAAAACACACACATCCTTCACATTCTTTTAGGCAGTGAAACCTTCTGCTGATCTTCGTCAGCCTATCCTTCCACAGTCTACACTACAGTTTTCTTCCATATATTATGTTAGAGGATTTCAATTTGGGGCTTTATGTTTTGATTGTTAGTTTCAAAATAGGGACTTTCATATCTCTCTCGCTATCTTTTAGGAGTCTATTTCATCCTTTTCATTCATTCAGTGGCATCTTGGTTCTTAGGCAAGCACATTTCAAGTATGGTTAGGTTCAACAACTCCTATTAGGACTGGGTTTCCGTGTCATTTCTCGGTAATACGTTGGGCCTGTCCATATGTATCAGACTAGATTTTGATCCACAATGGAGGAACATCTCTGTATCAACTAATATTTTGAATTATATTTCCAAACTAACATTTCTATCTTTTCCCTCAACTTCTAAGCTCCCTTGATGGAGGATCATTCATGTGAACATAGGAAGCACAGATACCAGTATAAGGTGTTATGTTATGCCTCATTGGTGGATTCTAGATATTCTACACCACTTGAGAATTGTTAGTTCTCCCATAAAATTCATGAGTCTCCACACTTTTCATGTCAAGTGTACAAGGCTTAGGAAGGGGAAAGTTCATGAAGGTGCAAGGCTCAAAATGCATGTTGGGTGGTGTGCTAGTGGATCATTATGATTGGACTCTAGACACTTCCACCTTTAAGAATAAATAGAGGGTCACTCCTTCATTCTAAATCATCCAAGAATCCAAAACACAAAAACTCTAAAAGTCTTCGTGTATAGTAGTAAGGTGACTTGTGAGGGTTTCAAGAGTGTGTATAACTCGTGGTAAACAGTGTGTATAACTCTTGGTATAGAGTGATCCTTCAGATAGGGAGTGTGTACAAGAGATATCTTTTTGAATACAAGAGTTCAAGTTGTGTATACTTAAGTTGATATTTTATTGTACTTGTTAATTTCTTCTAAAGGTGTAAAATCTCTTTATTTTCTGAGTTTTTTATATCTTTTTCCATCAAGTTTTCTACTTGCAGGACGGGGGTTATCTCTCTTTTCTATAGTGGTATCAGAGTAAGATTCATCGATCGTGAGTTTTTCATCATGGCATGTTTCAACACTTCACAATTTTGGGTGGAGCAGTTTGATGGAAGATGAAATTTCACCCTTTGGTAGAGAAGGATGAAGGACATTTTAGTTCAACACGGCATAGCAAAACCGTTGAAGGAAAATGATGTAAATCTAGAGAAAACTTTAGATGCAGACTGAGAGGATATGGAGTCTAGGTATGTCAGCACTATTAGCCTTTATATTGCCGATAATATTACCAACAACATTAATGATGTATATTCTGCACCTGAGCTTTGAGAAAAGTTAGAGAAGCTTTATCTTGGGAAAGGTCTTCAGAAGCTAAATTTGAAATGTGACCTTTACAACCTCAAGATGGTAGAAGGTGGGAATCTCATGGAGCACATGAACGTGTTCAAATGGGTGCTGAATCAACTAGCAATAGTTGAAGTAAAAATTGAGGAAGAAGACCTGGCCCTTTCGCATCCCGATTCGTATGAAAATATTATTACGACAATTGTGTACAGTAAGGATACACTGAAGATGGATGAGGTGGAATCAACTCTATTTTCACACGAGAAGAGAAGGAGAGCTGATGATTCTCAAGGTTCTATCATTGTTTCTCATGATCATCATCATAAGGAAAGGTTAATGTAACC
The DNA here is from genome assembly GCA_017893485.1 of Hemerocallis citrina. Taxonomy (NCBI): domain Eukaryota; kingdom Viridiplantae; phylum Streptophyta; class Magnoliopsida; order Asparagales; family Asphodelaceae; genus Hemerocallis; species Hemerocallis citrina. The sequence goes on along the minus strand of CM030363.1, from coordinate 129,204,724 downwards.
CCTGTTTTTCATTTTGTGTATTTTTTAGTGTAATTTTTTTTTTGGGTGTATTTTCTCTCTTGTATTTTTCTGAACCGTATGTTGGAGTTGTTATCAATATATATTCGTTTTATTTCATTTTGAGCTCTTTGTGTTTGATTGGTTGCCTTTTTAGTTTCGTTCTTCATTATTTGTTCTTTCTTTCATTTGGTCTCGTTCTCTTTATTTTATTTTCTTGGGTGCTTGTGGTGGTGGTTGGTTGTTATCCTTTTCCCAATCCTATTGTTTGAACCCCTAAAGATTACCACAGACAAATTAAGTCCATAATCCTATTTGTTATCCTATGAAATTAATCTTTATCAAAATCTATTAAACAAGTCCTATTACTACTCCTAAACTATCCACAACCCAATTAAACCCAATTACCTAATTAAACCCTAGAACCCCATATATATATATCTCTCCCTCACACAAACCCTAACCCTCTACCTCTCTCTCCTGGCCTCTCTTTCCCTCTCCCGCTGTTTGCGCCGCCCCCAGCCAACCCCCGCACACCCCAGCCTCCCATCCCGTCACCCTAGCTGACCACCTCTTCGGCTGCACCCGACCGACCAGCACCCAACCCCTAGCCGTAACCGCCGATCACCTCATCCACCTCTTTACCATCCTTCATCTCTCTCCCTTGCCGTCTGTTGCCGTCGCCGCCCAGTAGTGGAGCTCCAGCTAGCTGATGCCCCTCTTGATCTATTTACTCCCTTTTCGCTTCGTGGGTTTTGCTCGTGTGGAGTTTTGCACGAGTATTGTTTGGATTCGTTGGTTCGTAAATTTTTGTTCGTGGGTTTTGTTCGTTGTCGGGATCCACTCCTGTTATTTTTGATTTTCGTCGTTTTTCGTCTTCGGTTAAGGCAAGTAACTTGTACTCAAATTCCTTTGTATGATACAAGTTAAAAATACCACCTATATTGTAGTTGGGTCTAGAGTCGACTCTTGTTTATGTTATTCTTGATGGGTTTTGTCTCTATAGTGCTATTTGACCATAGATGGCTCAAGACATAAAATTTGACATGAAATAACTTAGTTTTACCCGTTCTTGATTTGATCATGTATATGGGACTTTTGTTAGAATTCGTGATTTTGTTGAGACCCATATGATATACTTGGTGTGGACATGCTAAATACCCTAATTCATGATGTTTGTACACTTGGTAGACTCGATTTCATGTATGGTTGTGTTTTGAACAAGCTTTGTATGATATATGTTGAGTTGTGGTTAAGGGGAAAAATCTGTATTTTGTAACTGTTTTTTTTTGTTTGCTGTTTTGGACTGTCTTGAAGTCAGTATCTTAATTTCGGTATAAAATATGAGTTTTGGAGAATTTCGTCCATTTTCAAACCCCTCTGACCTTGCTTGATTTCGCTTTCGTATGTGAGTTATGACTGTTTTACTACAGAGGTGTAGATCTTTTCTAGATTTCATTTTCGATGATTTTGATGACTAAATAATTTTGATACTTGTGCTACACATATTATTTTGATATGAAACTTTGGTCATTTTTTCTATATTTACTTAGGGATTACCCAAAATTTTGGTCGATTTTATTGGTGAGTTTTATGGGCCGTTTCATGCTCGTTTATGAAAACTATACTTGCTGTATTTTGCTCGCTGTTCTGTAAAGAATCATATTTTCACCTTGATTCCTTTTACTGTATGAAAAATGTTTGTGACATATGAAAGTTATTATATTTTATATATTTTCATATCCCTTTGGCAGAATTGGATTTTGTTTCACTGGTTGGGAGATATCATAGTTTTCGTACAGTAGTGTTGGGATTTCCAGATTTGCCAAACTCTCGTTATTGATGTTTTCTTATTTTTGATGACTGATCTAATTCTACTGGAAAATTATGAAACTTTATATTTAGATTCTGGACATATAGGGGAATACCTCAGATTTTTCGTGAATTTATTTAATGTGTTTTCATGCTGTTTTCTTGTTCTTAAATTCGTTTTCCTGATTTCTGGCTGAACCTATTTTCTTTATTCAAATCAGTTTTGAGTTATGTTTTTGTGAATTAGTATATGACTTATTTGTATTCACTGGATTTGGTTGGGAGTCTATTTTATAGAAGTTTCGACGGATTTAGATTTTCATGCTTGTAACACTGCAAATCACTGTTTTACTACAGTATGGTCTTGCTGTCCTGAACTTGAGATTTGTCTATTTTATTCTTTCATGTATTATCTTGCACTCGTACATGTTTACCTTGCAGCTTGAACTTGCCACATGATCATGCCATGTTATTCTTGATATATTTTGCACATATACATGCTTGTTTGACATTAATAATAAATAACCAAGCCGGGGTTTAAGAAACAGATCTAATAGTATTTAATTCAGAAACGTGTACTCGGAAGGGGATCCAATGATCCTACGTGATTACTTGAGACATGATACTTGACACGTGATTACTTGATACTTGCACGCAAGACACGATACTTGCCACTTGCAAAACTTGACACGTGATCACATGGTACATGATACATGATACTTGGAGCTTGGAGTACGATTACTTGACTTGTCCCCGAGTATATTGCTCTCTGTGGTCCACTATAAAATCTAAAACGAAACTGTTTATTGTAGCAACCATGTAAGGTGGGCTGCATAAAGTACTACCTAGATATTAATCACTACAAGACTTGGTACATGATACATGCTTGCTTGATACTTGACTACATGATACATGAGACTTGATACTTGACACTTGATACATGATTACATGATACCTGACACTTGATGCATGTTTACATGATACCTGATTACTTGACACTTGATTCATGTCATTTACACTTATTCACTTTGACATGCTAGTTGTTTATGTTGACATCATACTTATACCATGTTGCTAGTTAGTTTTCCCATATACTTGTATCCTATATTATAAGTGGCCCGTAACTTGCAATTGATGGGTACTTGTTTTTCTCTTTCCCTCTTTCCTGCATTCGTTGAATTGTAGATTTTGGAGAACAGGTTCCAAACAGTATTGGTGACATGAAGTATTAGTGCTGGATTTTATTATTATTATTTCTTGTAGCTTGCTTGAACAATATTGTGTTTGGAGACTTGGATTTATTCTTGTATTTAGGCAATGTGACCCAAGATATTTGTCTTATTCAGATCATGACTATTTGAGATTTATAGAATTGGTTTCAAGTATTCTTGTTGGTATTTTGGTTCATATGTGCTTGTTGGTTGATACTTTTGCTTCCGACTCTGATGATTTTTGTGAATGTTGTAAAGATTCTTGAACATCTTATGGATGACGAAAATCATTCGCTTGGCTTTTGTCTCGTATTCATATTCCGTATTCTTTTTGGGAAGCAGGGTGTGACAGTCCACTATCAAAGGATTTAGCGAACATAGCAGGTCTAAATTCAAGGGCAGGGAAAAGGGCAAGCAATGCTAGAAGTGCAAGGAGTGGGGACACATTATTCCAGATTGTCCATTGAAAAAAGAGAAGAATGATAAGTCTCCTTTGGCTGGTGTAGCAGATATGGCTGAGGATTTTGGAGAATTTCTCACGGTCTCCAAAGGTAATAACACTATTTCTCAAGAAGATTGGATACTAGATAGTGGTTGTTCTCATCATCTTTGCTCTAGAAAAGAATAATTTGATATGTTTCAAGAAGCTCGAGAATTCATAACTCGGGGTGATGGCACTAAGTGTCATGTCATGGGTAAAGGAACAGTTAAGATCAAAATGTTCGATGGAGCGGTTCGCATTTTGGGTGATGTGGTGTATGTCCCATAGTAGAGACATTAGCCACTTGTTTCCAGGTTCCAGATGATGGGGAGAAGAAATATACTGTTGGTGAAGATGTAAGTATTGGTCTCTCTTCGAGACCAATTAGTGATTGTTGACTTGAAACAGTTACACATAGCATTGGCCATTATGAACCATGGGGAGTTAGGATCGTATGCAACTGATTCTAGATATGTGTAGTTGGTATAAGAACATGGCCAATAGAGTGCTTGTGGATATAACAAGTGAACTTCAGGAATTAAAGTGGCGGTGCGAAATTATCCACCTAAGTCGGCAGGGGGAAATTGTTATGTTATGCTTCCTTGCTGGATTCTAGATATTCTAGACCACTTGGGAATTGTTTGTTCTCCTGTAAAATTCATGAGTCTTCACACTTTCCATGGCTGTGTGCATGGCTTAAGAATGAGAAAGTTCATGAAGGTGCAAGGCTCCAGATGCATGTGGTTGAGTGGTGTGCTAGTGGATGATTATGAATGAGCTCTAGACACTTCCACTTTTGTGTATAAATAGAGGTCCATTCTCAATTATCCAAGAATCAAAAACACAAAAACTATAAAAGTCTTCGTGTACAGAAACAAGGTGAGTTGTGAGTGTTTCAAGAGTGTGTATAACTCTTGATAAATAGTGTTTATGACACTCTTGGTATAGATTGATACTTTAGATAGAGAGTGTGTACAAGAGATATCTTTTTGAATACAAGAGTTTGAGTTTTGTATGAACTTGAGTTGATATTTTCTTATACTTTTTATTTGCTTCTAAAGGTGTAAAATCTCTTTATCTTCTGAGTTTGTTTATATCTCTTTTCAACAAGTTTTCTAATTACGGGACGAGGGTTATCTCTCTTTTCTCTACATAAGGACTGGGCAAGGAAAATTTGCAGAAAGTCAGTAGTAAACAAAGACACAACCTTAATATTGTAAGTTATAGTATAATATATCACAATTAAACATAAATTCAATCCTAATGATACCCAAGATACCCAACAATATGATTCTGAGTTCCATAATTGAAGAGAAAAAGCTTACCTGTAAGGGAGATTAAAAGATCTCTGATTAGGAAAGGAATCGATGCCTTATACTTTTTCCAATCATAAAGTTGGTTCCTTACTTTCTTCACCAATTCTTTGTTGATGAGTCAAATACCCAAACCGAGATGCAAACAGGAACCAAAATAAATAAATAGAAACAAAATCAGCCAACAACTTCAGCATGGAGAGACACTCATTCGATTTCCACTAGAAAATATGAAGTAAATCAAGTTACAATCAATCAAGATATCACCATCAAGGTGTACGATTTATCTTCTCTCTAATCTCTCAGGAACGACAGCCTAAACTATATATAAGTGTTGGAATAACTCTAATCATGTGTGTGTATATATATATATATATATATATATATATATATATATAGATCTCGGCCGTTGATCTAATTCTCAAATTTTCCGCCTTGCAGTCAACTACACAAGATTGCAGTTGACTACAATGAATGTCAAGAAGTCACAGAGCTCCACTGATAGTTGCGGTTGACTTCCCTCTTGACTAGGGATGGCAACTGGGCCGGGTCAACCGGCGACCCACCCGCGACCCGGCCCGCCAACCCGGCCCGCCAACCCGGCCCGCTTAGCTTCTTGGCGGGTTCGGGTCGAACCCGTTGAACAGTACCGGGTCGACCCGGGTCACAATTAAGGCGAATTAAACTCGCGAAACCCGGCCCACGAACCCGGCCCAACTCGCGAATTCAACCCGCCAACCCGCGGGTCGACCCGCGGGTTCCGACCCGTTCGACCCGTGACGGGTCGACCGTTGACCCGCGGGTCGAACGGTCGAAATTCCTCCCGTTGCGCGCTGCTGCCTGCTGCTGCGCTCTGTCTGGGACAGAGCCGTTTGGAAGGGGTTATTTTTTTTTTGTTTTGTTTTTGTTTTTTCCCACATATTTAGCCTATAAATATCCCCCAAAATTTCATAAAAAATCACACCTCCCTCTCTTACTCTCTCTACTATTATACATCATTTGTAAAGAATTTTTGAACAATTGTAGTATTCATCAAACAAGTCTACAAGGAGGCATATACACGATCAAATTTCGGTCGTATCAGAATCAAAATTCAACGTCTTCAACTCTCTTCAACCCTCGTCAAATCTACTTCAACCTCTTCTCAACTATTCAATTGCGGAATCGGCAAAGCGCTTCTCCATCTTTTCTATTGTATTTTTATTTTAACAGTTTTTTTTACATACGCGTATTCCACGGTGAACGGTATCAAAATATCTCTCTCTCGTTATTTTCTTTTTTTTTGCGTTGTAGTTAAAATTATTGTTCGTTTTTTGAACTTCTCTATCTCAACCCTCTTGTTTTTTAGATTTTTTTTGTACAATTCACCGCTCCTACATTGTATATTTTTTTTTACATACTTTAGCACATTACTACATTATGTCTAGATCACGCGGTAGCGGTCGTAGCGGACAAGATTCCTCCTCCTCTTCACGTAGGCCACCAATTGTCCCAACTAGTGAGCCCGCCCAAGATTACATTGATCCTACTATGGAACAATGGGGTACACACGACGATGTTGTAGGTGACATACAATTAGAAGAACAACAACAACAACAACAAACCGAAACCACACAACTCCGTAGTAGTAGGAAAAGTAGAGGAGAAACTAGCGATTGGCATAAGTTTTATGATTATATCCCGGACGAACATACTCCGGGTATAGGTTTGAAAGTGTGTAAAACATGTAGTAAAACATACAAATTCAAGAGGGGTGACGGCACCGGTACAATTAGTAGGCACATCCAACATAATCATAAAGAACTTCTTGATCAAATACAAGGCCAACAAAAAATCAACCCTAGGACCGGTCAAGTTGATAGCCACCCTTATGATCCCGAACTTGTTCGTCGGGAAATGACCCGATTAGTCATTAAGGAAGAGTTACCATTTTCCTATCCCGAGAGTAGGAACTTGGAAAATTTTAATCAAACAGCCTTAAACCCTCATTTTAAAAGAATTCCAAGAAATACTTGCAAATCGAATTGTTTTAAAGTGTACATGGAAATGAAGGACGCTTTGATTGCAATTTTATGGAGTTTAACTTGTAGGGTTAGTTTAACTTCGGATTTTTGGACCGGTGTCAAAAATATTCCAACGATAGGAATAACCTATCATTGGATCGACAATGATTGGATTCTTCAAAAAAGAATCATATCACTTGCGGCGTTGCCGTATCCCCATAGTGGCGCTAAAATAGCAAACCGTATTATAGAAATTTGTGATGTTTTTCATATTCGTGATAAAATTATGGCTATTAGTTTTGATAATGCATCTAACAATAATGTAACAATTACTACTTTAAAATCTGTATTAAACCCTCCATCTGACAATATTTTTCATGTTAGATGTGCATGTCATATTATAAATTTATGTGTTCAAGATGCATTAAGAATAACCGATCCAAATATAGTTAAAATTAGAAATTGTGTACATTTCATTACATTAAGTCCAAGCATTTTACAAGAATGGAAAGCTTGGTGTAGGGTTAGAAATGTTCATTTTAGAAAATTTCCAAAGGATGTTAGACACCGATGGAATTCTACTTTTGATTTACTAAATGTTGTCACCGATTATAAAGCAGTTGTAAATGATTTTTGTATCGCAAAAAATATGCACAATTTTGGAATGACTCCCACCGATTGGTTTTTTGCCGAATCTTTGTTGAAATTTTTAGAACCTTTTAAAACCGCAACTTTAAAATTTTCAAAAACATATGAATCTACTTCTAGTAGCATTTTTATTGAATTAGTTAGCATGATTCAAATATTTAACGAAATGTTAAATGATCCCTTTATTAGTGACATTGTAAAACCTGCATTTACAAAATTTTTGAAGTATTATTTTCCTCCTCCTATGTTGATTTGTGTTGCTACTGTTATGGATCCTCGTATCAAATTAGAAGGTACGAAGAATTTGATAGAAATATTTTTTGGATATTTAGAGGTAAATGTAGAATTAACAATTGATTGCGCTACTTTTTTAGTTCAGTTTGAATCTACGTTAAATAACTTGTATGATTATTATGATAGACGTTTTGCTTCTAGTAGTACAACTTCTGTAGTTAGTTCTTCTTCTGCTAGTTCTAAAGGTAAGGGTAAAAGTAGAATTGGTGATAGAACATTTAGTTTACTTGAACAAATTCAATCTAAAAAACCTAGGACTAATCAACCAAATGAATTAAATTGGTATAACCAACAGGATACTGAGCCTACTCTTTCTGCACTAGATATTTTACAATGGTGGAAAGAACATGAACACACTTTTAGTATTCTGTCAATTATGGCTAAAGATTTACTAACTCCTCCCGTCTCTACAGTTGCTTCTGAGAGTGCATTTTCTACAAGTGGCAGGGTTCTATCTGATTACAGGAATCGGTTGAAGCCTGAGGTATTAGAGATGCTCGTTTGCACAGAAGACTGGCTGAAGGCTGAAGATAGGACGCAAGGGAAAGCACTATCAAGTTCCACAAGTGGGAGCAACTCGCTCGAAGAACAACAACAACAACAACAACAACAATAGCTTTACTTGTTATGTCAAATTAGAAAACTTGTACTCAATTAAAATTGTATATAAGAAATATGTTATTGTATAAAACTTATTTTTGAATTGAATTCTTCATTTCGTTATAAATTGTTAAAATTGTATAACTTAAATTCATATGAATAATATTTCAAAATTTGTTGTCAATTTCACTCTTTGTCTCTTTCAATCTTATTATTATTATTACGATTTTTATTGTTTATTAGTATTATTACTTACTTAGTATTATAATTATTATTATTATTTTAATTTAAGCTACCAAAATAATAATAATAATAATAATAATAATAATAATAATAATAATAATAATAATAATATTAAACGGGCCAACCCGCGGGTCGACCCGGCCCAACCCGGGTTGAACCCTAAAGGGTTCACGGGTTGGGCGGGCCGCCCAAACGAAACATCAACCCGACCCGGCCCGGCCCGGATAAGAGTGCAACCCGGCCCGGACCGACTAAGTGTACATGCCAACCCTTACGGGTTGGGCCCGGCCCGGCCCACTCGACCCGTTCACCATCCCTACTCTTGACAGACGACTGCCCTCTTAGATATATATATATATATATATATATATATATATAGACACACACACACACACACACAAGGAAATAGATCTCGGCCGTTGATCTAATTCTCAATTTTTTGCCTTGCAGTTGACTACACCAGATTGCAGTTGACTACAATGAGAGTCGAGAAGTCAGAGAGCTCCGCTGATAGTTGCAGTCGACTTCCCTCCTGACAGTCGACTGCCCTCTTTGTCAAGAGCATCCCAGCAGCATTGCAGCTGACTGCAAATCAAAGCAGTCGACTGTCAAGTCCTGCTATTGCTAGTGCATGCTACTGCTACTTGCTGCCTTGCTTGTTGCTCTCACTGCTTCTTCTCTGTCTTGAAAATTTTATGATTGTGTATTGGATCCATTCAATCCTAACAATCTTCCACTTGGACACATGTTCTTCATTTCTCACTTGGCCTATTCAAGGCATGTGCCTCTGCGAGTTTCCCATCAATTAACTTGGAGACAATCCAATAGCAGAATAGCGAAACTGATGCTTCTTGCTATCCACTACCTTTATGACCATGTTAGCCTGATTCTTTGTGCCACGAATCTTTGATAGCTTCAACCACTTCTTTTCAACTGTCATCCTGATAAAAAGATACCTCACCTTTATGCGTCTCCTAGTCTGAAACACCGAGTTCTTTGCGAAGAATACTTCACTATCACTGCCACACCATAAATCCCCTATGGGTTGCTTTCTACACAATTAACTCATAAGTTTCGAAATTCATAACATGTCCTTCAAAGACTCTCTAAGTGTCATAAATTTTGACTTTGTTGTTGACTGAGCTACGACCTTTTTTAATTGAGAAGCCCAACTTATAGTTGTACCACCAACCGTGAATACATATCCTGTAGTACTCCTACGACCATCACGATCACCATAATAGTCTGCATCGACATTACTATGTATCGCAATGTAAAACCCCCAAAACATAGAGAACGATATGAAGTACTTGCAAGATATCTAAGAATCCACTTCACTGCATTCCAATGCTCTTTACCTGGATTGTTCATATATCGGCTAACAACTCCTAGTACATGTGTGATATCTGACCTTGTAGACACCATCGCATATGTAAAATTACCAATGGCTAAGACATAAGGAATTTTAGTGATCTCCATTTTTGCATCCGAGGTAGGACACAAGTCCATAGATAACTTGAAGTGTGCACCTAAGGGACAAGTAACCGACCTCGCACGATCCATATTGAATCGGTTCAACACTTTCTCTACATAGTCTGCTTGTGACAAGCAAAGCTTCTTACTCTGCCTGCTTGTAATGATTTTCATGCCAAGAATTTTCTTTGCCTCCCTCAAATCTTTCATAGATTACTGAGAAGCTAGCATATTTTTTACATCATTAATTTCTTCATACATGAACTTGCCAATAGCATATCATCCACATACAACGCTGAAATTACTGTATTATTGTCACCATACCTACTCACATACGCACAATGATTTGACTCGAATCTTTTGAATCCCTTTCCTCATATGAAACAATCAAACTTCAAGTACCATTGCCATGGTGCCTGTTTCAGCCCGTATAAAATCTTCTTCAATCGATAAACCATGTCTTCCTTTCCTTTGATTTGAAAACATGTGAGTTGCTCCATGTACAATGCTTCTTTTACATCACTATGGAGAAAACCTGTTTTGACATCCAACCGCTCTAAGTGCAAATTTTTCATTACCACTATACTGAGCAAAACCCTAATTGAAGCCATCTTCACAATTGTATCGAAGATCTTACTATAGTCAACAACTTATTTATAAGAAAACTCTTTGACAATAAGTCTCGCCTTGTATCTTTTGCTACCATCCGCCTCATCCTTAATTCTGAAAATCCACTTGTTCATAAGAGCACACTCCCCTGCAGGTAACGTATCAACTCCCATGTTTGGTTCTATGTCAAAGAGTTCATCTCTTCCTTCATAACAAACTTCAACTGAATTTGAGCCATATCTTTCAAACCCTTGTCATGAGCCTCTGGCTCACCTGAATCTGTGTACAGAACATGCTCATGGACTGTGATGGCTGATGGATCAAATATCTTTGTCGGCATTCACTTTTGTATCGATCTTCTCAAAGCAGGTACCAGTTCACCAACCAGTTCAAGATCCCCGAATGGTTTGGTTTTACTTGTTTGGCTTGGACATCCAGCTGAATCCCAATAGACTCATCGTGATCCTTTTGTGCTGCCAGTGGTATCTGTACCGGTTGCTGCACTATAGAGGCCCCATGTAATGCCCCAAAAATTTTAATATGCTATTTCGAATTAATAAATAATTTTCTAAATAATTAATTTAAGGCTAAATTAAAAAAAAACCCATTGAACTTTGGGCCATTTTAAAAAAAACGCACTAAGTTTTTTTTATAAAAAAAACTGCACAAACCTATTGTTTAAAAAAACACACACTGACAGAGTTAGGGTTAGGGCTTGGGTTAGGGTTAGTTCACGTGGGTTTATTTAAACATCTGATTAGTTAAGTGATGTTTTTTTAAACACAAACAAAAGATGAATGTGGTTTTTTAAAATTTAGCCTAACGGAAACCTAACTTTGTTAAAGTGAGTTATTTTAAACTATAGTTTTATGCAGTTTTTTAAAAAAAAAACATAGTGCGGTTTTATTAAAATGGCCCAAAGTTCAGTGGGGTTTTTTAAAATTTAGCCTTAATTTAATTATCTTAATTTTTTGTGAAATTATCATTTTGCACGTGAAAAACACGTGCAAATATTTTTTGAAATGCAAGTTTTAAAATTTTGAGTTGCTAAATTAATTCTCTTATTTATAATTGGATATATTCTAATTTTTGGAATTTTTCTGAATAAGAGAAACTGCTTTTGTAAATATTTTGAAAGAAGGGGACTTTTGTGCAAGAAGTCGTTTGGAGCCAAAAATTAATTTCAAAATTTTGTTAGCTGCATTTGGGGGCCGGTTTCCAGTATAGGGATTGGTGGATGTATTTTTATCCATATTTGATTGGATTGTATTTGGAAAGATTGAGTAAATAACTAATTATGCAATTTTGGGATTGTTAAGGGGACTTAATTGCAAAACTGTGAATAAAACCCTAATTTTCCAGAACCCGATCATATAAGAGAGGGGATGAGCAGGGAGTTTCAGCTTTCTCATATTTTTGCTATTTTGGTGATTTTGGTGGCTTGGAGATGTGATCTATATCTTGGAGAAGAAGACTACTACCTTGTATAAATTTTTCTTCAAGAGATGGGCATCTACTCTTGTCACGCCCTGCTTCCAAAAAGGAATATGGAATAAGAGTACGTGACGAAATCCAGCGATTGATTTTCATCATTCATAAGCTGTAGGATCGACTCAGCATCATAACAAGAAATATAGCAAAATATATTCAACCACACATGCATGAATAACTTATTAATCAACAAAAAATATTTGAAACAAATATAAATATCCCAAATAAATCCATGATCTACATCAAAAGTAAAAAAACTTTGGGACTACAGGCACGTTACATGTTTCAAGTAGCAACAGAATTAAATAAAATCAAATACAAAATAATTAAAGCAAGCTTTTCCCAAGCGAAGCCTATTAAGTTTGTTCACCAACTCCAGCAGGCAACTCGTCTCCAAAGTCTGTATTATCATGCAGAAGAAAATGGAGAAACAAAGAGAAATGCCCTTAGTGCAAGTTAGGGCCGCAAGTAGTACAAGCAAGGGTATGAAAATAAGTGAAAGAAAATATGAAACAAGATTTGGAATTAACGGTATACAACATGATTGACAAGGATGCAACAAGTAGTGAAGTTCAAGAGACTATCTAGCACGTAAGATAAATCAAGTAACAGGATCGGGTAATAAATGCAAGTGGCAGGAACAAGTAACAAGTAAGCATGTAGTTGTATCAAGCATCAAGTAACAAGTATTACATACAAGTGTCAAGTAACAAGTATTAAGTAGGGTATCAAGTGTGTACAAGTGACAAGTTATTTTTAAGTCTATTGTTTAATTCTATCTAAGTAGCACTTCATGCGTCCCATCTATTTACCACATGTTTGCTACATAAAAGCAGTTAAGTTTAGGCCAAGTGGTGAATTTTATAGGATGGTGTTCCCAGGCATCAAGTAGCAAGCAAGCATGTTTAAGAATCGGGTAATCATATAACTAGTTCATGTGTCAAGTAATAACATGACAAGTCATAAATCAAATAATAATATACTAGTTCATGAATCAAGTAATAATAAGTCCATGAATCGAGTAATAATATACTAGTTCATGAATCAATAGTGAGTTCATGAATCGAATAATAATATAACTAGTTCATGAGACAAGTATCAAGTGGGAAACACGGGCCCCCTTCCGAGTACACTTACCTTTATTGTCCACTACTATGGTCTTTCCCTTAAACCCCGGCTTGTTATTTATTATTATTTTCAATACAAGCATGAAAGTGTGCAAAACAGGGCAAGTAAACATGATCAATAATATGGAACAAGTTTATGATAATTAGAAGGCATATTCGAAGGTCAAAACAAATTAAAATTATCAAGAACTACGAGAATTCCAATTCTGGACAGCATGACGTTGCTGCACCAAAACTGCAATTTCCGTTGCTACAAGAATGTGAATCTGAATCCATCAGAAAATCTAGAAACTAGAATCTCTATCAAATCCAGAGCATATAAAAAAGATACATGAAAGTGGTAACAACTGGAGTCAAAACAACAAACTACACATAATTCATGTTCAGCCAGAATTTGTAAAATTGTGTTTATAAGTATGAAACAGGTCTGAAACTTCATTAATTAGTTCCAAAAAAATTAGGAAATGTTCTCTAGTGTGTCTACTATTAGCATGCAAAATTTTAAGTCATTATATTATAGGTAGCATGGTTAAATTAATTGTAAATCAAAGTGTCGCAGCAAAATTGTGAATCTGAAATTTGAGACACAGCAGCAGTAAAACTGCGATAATTCACAAACCATAATTCGGAATTCAATTTCATCAAAAGTTTAGAAAACTAGATATCTGGGGCTACATTTCATGTTTAGAACTCAAGTCCAAACTCTGATGTTATGAGGGTCGAAACAACAAGCAAAAACAGGAACAACTACATAGACGGTTCTTTTGTATAGAAAGTGAGATGATTAGCAACTAATATGAGTCTAAATTAATGTGTAATTCAAATCAAGGTGTAATATATATCAATCAGCAAGTCACATTTATTTTTCAACTCAAAGAAAAGGAGAATCGACACATACATCATACAACATGCATCTACAAGTCAAGGTAGTTCTTAGTTTCATGTGTTCAAGTAATCAAGAGATAAATTAGATCCGACAAGTTGTGAAACGAATATATCAACGAAAGGTTGCGACTCTTATGATCATGGAGTTGATAAGGATTAAAATAAGATCATCAAACGATAAGCCAAAGGGGTGTCACAATTACTATCTACTTGCAGTATTTTCAAATAAAAGCTTGTACTAGAACAACAAATTGTACAAGAAGATAATTGCCTTGATGTCGATGAATCCAGACAACAAACAAATGACGGGATGAGAATCCCGATAAACGAAGCATGAACACTGACACACAAACACGTGCGAGACACGTGCAAAACGGTAAACGGCACACACCGAATCAGCAACACACAGCAGGATCCTCGCTTCACAACACCAAACACCAATTCAAACCAATCCCTTCACTTCTTCCTTCTTCTTGATCAACACAGCGACTGACTGTGGAAGCTTCTACCGTGGCGACTAGCGGCGACGACTATGGGCGACACTGCGACAGCGAGATGGCAGTGACGTCGGGGGTGACTAACAGCGGCGCTGCGGTCGAGGAGCGACGCAGCGATGGGTGGTGGTCAGGCTCTCTGTTCTTGGGAGAAAACAAAGGAGCGATGGGGCACCGGCAATGGCGGGAGATTCTGAGCTTGGACGGTGACGACAACGACGGATGGGGCACAGACGATGGGGTAATGGGTTCGAAGGTCGATGAAGGTGGATGGGTTTACGAGCGGGGATGACGAAGGTAGAGGATTTGCGATGAAGGTGCGGGGATGAGGATGACCAAGATGATGGTCGATGGTGAGGTGGAGGGAGACGAAGACGAGGGTGATGTGAAATGGCAGAGGGAGATGAAGTGACGGGAATTAGGAGGAATGGGGAATGAACGGGGAAGATGAACAGTGCAAGGGTTTGTGGAGGCTACCGTTTGGGGGGCTGAACAATGAATAGGTTTAGGATTAATTAGGGTTAGGAGTTAATTAGGTTTATATAGTATAGGGTTTTGGGTTAATGGGTTTGAATAGGGTATGATCCATTAAGCAAAAGGGTTTTGGTTTTGGGTTTAAAATCTAATAGGAGATAATTAACTAGAATAGGCTTTATAGAACATACTTATATATATATATATATAATATATATATATATATATATATATATATATATATATATATATATATAAAGTCAAATAATGAATACATATAAAATAGAGTATGTTCGGCTTAAAATTAAATAATAATAATAATAATAACAATAAAAATAATGATACTGCAAATAACAACACTAACAAAAATAATACTGATAATAGTAATAATAATAATATTTGTATATCAAAATGCAAATTCAAGTTTAACAGATTTATTAAAATAATCCAAACAATATATAGTGTAAATAGTCGATCAATAAATTAAAATACACTGTTATTCGAAATAAGTATAATTTTCGAATAATAAAATGAAATAGAAAATTTCTTAGAAACCAGAATAATATTTTGTTAAAATTCGATCAATCGAAAGTGCAATTGTTGGAAAAGTAATTTAAAAACGAGAAGAAAGTTATAAAAATTTTAAATATAGAAAATACACGAAAAATACATATATATAGGGAACAGGGGTTACAACTCTATATCACTTGATATGATTTATTTCTCATAAACAATATAGAATCGTGCTAGGGTTTAAATCTTTGTGAAATATGACTATATTAGCATGAGTATGATGTTTTGTTATGAGATGACTATAATGATTGATTGTTATATAAAGATTGGTTGTTAATAAGAGATAAAAGTTTAATCTTGATGGCATGATGTTCTTAATTGACCTGCTCTTGAATTTTGAATATTATTAAGTGTGAAAGATCAAATCTTTTACAGATGAAGATGGATTTAATGAACCCATATATTATTGTAGATGATTACAACTTGTCTTATGTTTTTAAAATTCATGTTGATCATTTAAAGATGAGATCTTTATGTTGAACTCACTATTTTTATTGAGTAGAATTTTTAAAATTTAAATTCCATGGATTGGAGCATGAAATAGTGTCTTTGAATAAAAAAAGAACCGAATTTTTGAAGGTTAAGGGTTCGACAACTAGGGTAAGGGTTTGGTGGCTAACCCTAGGGGTTGGGGTTTCATGGTTGAATAGTACACGAGGTTGCACAGTGCCGGCCTGAGCACTGTGCAAACCCAGGTTTTCTATTTTGCGCAATGCTGGTTTCGACCAACATTGTGGGTGGATTTTGGTGTGTGTGGGGGGGTTTTTGATGGTGCACTAGGGTGCAAACCCTAGGGTAGATATGGGCATGCATATATATGTTTATACTCGGCAATAATGTGATGTTTTAAGTGAATTGTTGATTAAGTTTTATAGTTGCATGTTTCAGATTTTTAGAAGAATCTAGTTTTAGTTTATTGATGATTTAGAACTTCAAATTTTGTGCGAATGGATTATAAATTTGGTGTCGTGATATATGTTTATGGTGTAAATATAAACTCAAATTTTCAGCATTAAATATTCATTTTTGAATGGACTGCTCTTAAGGATAAGAAGGCATAAATTTTATATTTAAAGAGAAATGAGTTTCAGTTTTGGCAAGTTTGAGTTGTGATTTCGAATGTATAAAACTATAAATTTTGTGGAAGAAATTCTCAGTTTTGAGGGAAACATATATTTCAATTTTGGAGGATAAATGTTCAGATTTAGAAGAGCTATTTTTCAGTTTTAAAAAGTGTGAATTTCAGATTTTGAAATTGTGAATTTCATATTTTTAGGGATAAACCCCAGAATTGAAGACGGTTATTTCAGTTTTAATGTTGATGAATCTTCTAGAAATTGTAGTGTGATTTCAAATATGGAAAGGTTTACTGTGACTTGAATTTGAAGAGGTATAATCAATTTGTTTTGTTTATGTAAATGAAGGGGGTCTTCATGGAAGTGAAATGTTTATTAAATGATGAGTAAGTTAAGATAGAATGATTTTGGATAAATGAAGGTTTATATTTGGAATGAGATGATCTTAATTGAGATGTTTTGTGGAAAAGTGATGTTTCCATAAATAAATAAAAGAAAGAATGTTTTGATAATTGAACCAAGTGGTGGTTCATATTGAAATATGCTATTGTTGAGGTTTTGTGTTGTGGGCAATAGAGGCTGAGCAGGACCGAAGATTACCGGCAGTGAATTATTTGATCGTAGGAATTAGCCAGTGGGGCTAGTGTTCCCAAATTTGTAGAGTTAAGTCTGGTAGGGTGGAGCTAGCTCTAGGTGGCTCAGGTTACTTTTTTACTCATAATGACATGCACTAGGTTGGGAGTTGTGATGGAACTTATGCAAACGTAAGTGTGGGGAGCTCTTTATAGTCGAGCGGATGTCTTCCAGAACTTTAGTTATAGTAGAACGGATGTATTCTGGGACTGCAATTTTCATAGGATACGAGTTTCAATTATTTCCAGGACTATGAATGATCGAGCGGATATAATCCAAAATTATGAATAGTCGGGTGGAAGGGAGACAGATCCCCAGTATTCTGAGCTAGAGCAACGTTTACGGGATATTTGCGCGTTAAGGGTCGATACAGTCGGATGGATGTATTCCGGGATTGGGACTTATTCGGGGAATGTATGAATCTTCCTTTCTGTTACCATTATAGGATTGCATAGTGAGGGACTGAACACTAAAATGTGGTGACCGCTAAGGGTTGCCCTTGGACCTATGTAGAATGGGATGCATAAAATCAGAACAAGTGTTAGTGTGCATCATGTGCATTGTGTTTTCTTGAACATTGTTTTACGCATTTTTTTCTGTTTTCTTAACACACACTTAATCTTTTAGTTTAGTTCAGTTCCACTTATTGATTTATGAATCTTTTCTATGATTATTCAATTTTTATGTTGTGCAAAAAGCTTGTGGTTGTGAGGTATTGGAGAGTCACTGCTTTAATTAACTGAAGTGTCAGTTACATTAAACTGACGTGCCCACTTTTTGGTCAATTTATTTTACAGGATTTGCAAGTGAGTAGCTTAGCAGGAGTTAAAGCCTGGGCTATGAGAAGACTGAATTTAAGTTATTGATTCAAGTGGTATTAAAAGTATTGTAAATTTCCGTTGTGCTTTGTATTAAGTATTGCTGTAAAGATAGTTTAAATTTTTTCCTGTATTTTGTGTTGTGATTGGTTTACATTGAAGTAAAGATTCTAGATTTGTGCCTCATATTTCCTATTATGAAATTTGGGGCGCTACACCCCATCACTAGACCATCTTCGGAACCTGAATTTGAATTCAAATTTGAAACTATTTCTGGATCTAAACCTGTTGTATCACCCTGATCTGTGTGTCTATCTTTACACAAGGTCTCTTCACTGAAAACCACATTTCTGTTGTGTTATCAACAAACTCTCATAGTCTGCATCATACTGGTCGCCACCGTAGCCAATGAAGACATTTTCTAAATTTTGAATCTAGTTTCTTTCTTTTTTCTCTGTCAATTAGAAAATAGGCAATACAACCATTAACTTTTAATTGCAAATAATTAAAAGGTTTACGTGACCATAGTTCTTGCGGTTTTCCCCCATCAAGGGCACTAGACAGGTAATGGTTGATCAAATACACTGTATCCATTATAGTTGCCCAAAGATGGACAATAAGACTCGCATGAAGCCTCATGCATCTCACTCTCTCGATTATCGTGCGGTTCATTCTTTCTACTACATTTTTCTGTAGAGTTCTAGAAACTGTATTGATTCCATGGGTACATGCATGTGCCAGAAAATCACTAAACTCTTTACTCATGCACTTACCACTGTTGTATGATTTTACTGTTTTCACTTTGCACCCCGTCTCTATAATGCCCCGAGCCCCTCTTAGCTGCACACGCGAAAAACAAATCCTAATCTACGACCCACCACAGGCACTGCCTTACATAGGTGCTATAGCTAGTTGGTACCTCTTGATCTTAGGCTATACTATTTATACACTCTTTATTTCTTCAATTTATCTGATATGGGACATTTCATTCCCACATCTCTCATATGAAGATCCCTTCTTCATGTGCATGCATAGATCTTAGGCTATACTATTTATACACTCTTTATTTCTTGATATGGGACATTTCATTCCCACCTCTCTCATATGAAGATCCCTTCTTCATGTGCATGTTATGCATGCTTCTACATGCACATCAACCAACCGGGTCCAATAGTCAAAGCACAACCACCACTCACTTTAAACCATATACACTTATATTTATATATATCTTAAGGAATGCAGGGTATTACATAAACTCCATCTTGAGATCTTAGCATCCTCGCTAAGCTCGGAACTTGCAATCTAGCAAATGATCGCCTTTCTATCTGATATGGAGTGGAGTACCCTGCTTCTGCTAGCATACTGCCCTAGTCTTTCTACTAACGTACTGTCCCAACTCCATCTCAAGCGTACCTCTGACCGACTCCTACCCACAGTCGGTGTCGAAAACCAGCTCTGATACAAATTGTAAGGTCCCGAGCTCGGCTCAGCTACCCACGTGCTACACGTGTGCGCACACGTGACAAACAAATCCTGATCCATGGCCCACCATAGACACTGCCTCATAAAAGGTGCTATAGCTAGTTGGTACCTCCTGATCATAATATATACAATTTATACAATATTTATTTCTTCAATTTCTTCGGTATGGGACATTTCATTCCCACCTCTCTTACGTGAAGTGTAATACCCCGTTTGAGATGGGCCTTCATGGTGGGCTTAGTAATTAATTCATGGTTAGATTGGCCTATAGATTTGGTAGTGTGTGTATAGAGCCTATAGAAAGAATGAATTAATTACTATGGAGACATGGTGTTCATGGTAGGTGGTGGTGACTTAGTCCCACATGGAAGGTGAGTTAGGATTGTGTGTGTATATATTAGGAAGCCTATGATCAAGAGGCACCAACTAGTCATGACACATTTTGAGAGGCAGCCTGTGGTGGGCAGTTGTTAGAATTTGTTTGAGTGGGGCCATCGACATTACATGAAGATCCCTTCTTCACGTGCATGCTATGCATGCTTTTACATGCACAACAACCAACTAGTCCCAATAGTCAAAGCAAAACCACCACTCACTGTAATCCCATTTAATAATCCATACACACAAGCCCATAATACCACACTGTAGGCCTACCATATTATTATATATACTACCATCTATACATATATTTATATATATCTTAAGGAATACGGGGTATTACAGTCTCATTCTAAACTCTTTCCCTCCAAGCTTTGAATATCTCAAACACCTCAGACTTCTCTTGAACTGCATAAACCCAAACTTTTCTAGTAGTATTATCAATAAAAGTGACGAAGTATCTCTTGCCACCATAAGAAAATTCCTGAGCCGGACCCCACACATCTGTATGTACAAACTCAAGCATTCCATGCTTCTTCTCACTCCCACTCATATGTAAACTAACTACCTTCTGTTGCCCATTACTCAATCCTCATAGAAATTCATCTCAACCTTCTTTAGCCATAGCGAAAGATTTTTGAAACAAAGCTGTTTGACACATTTTTCACCAATATGCTCCAACTTGACATGCCATAAGCCTGAAAGAGAATTACTTGTAGATGTTGTAGAAATGATATCACCTGAACGCATCCTCTGAGTAAGTACAATGTGCCAACACGTTTTTCTTTTGCTACTAACCTAACACCTGTAGTAACTTTCCATTATCCATGTTCAAAGGTTGTCGTGAGTCCCTTTGTATCCAATTTGCTAGGCGAGATCAATTTTTTCTTCAAACCTAGAATTTTCCCTTACTTCATGCAAGACAAGTTGCCCATGACTATGAGCTTTCACAGTAATTATGTCTTTTCTAATAACTAGGCGTCTTTGCCCATTCCGAACTGTAACTGAACCAAAATTACCTATCATATAGTTCTCAAAAGCATCCTTCACTGGGGTACAATGAAAATAAGCACCTGAATCTATAAAACAATCACCTTGTATAATATCAACCCCAGCAGATAAAAATAAATCTTCAAAAGAAATTTTGTTGCTTATGACATTGGCTCCTTGTGATTCGTCTTGCATGTTCTTGTACTCTTCGCATTGGTCCCTCCTATATCCTAGCTTATGACAATGCCAATACTCTTTGTGATCTTCTGCTCTAGACTATGACCGGTGATTTTTACTTTTCGAACTCCCTCTGTTACTGAATCTCATTAATCCCTAAATTTCGCACTCAATCGCCCCCATGGTTGTCCGCTGACAGTGCAGAATTACTAGAAGATAACGAAGACTCTCCATTCATCTTTCTTCTCACCTCCTCGCTCATGATGTTGCTCACAACATCCTTCAGAGTAGTCGAATTAATCATAGTACTTGTGATAGTTTGTTCTACCGGGCCATAGCCGTGACTAGATAGTAGTAACAATATCCATGCTCTCTCCACAAACTTCAATCCTGACGATTCCAATTGATTGTATACCATGTATAAATTATTCACATGCTTCGCTATTGAACACCTCCCTAAGAACTTCACGTTGACTAGCTTATTCAGATGAAGAACCGTGTTCGTAGTACATAACCGTGAGAATCTCCATTGTCTCCTTCATGGTCTATGCCTTCTTAACATGGAATAGCATTTTCCCACTCAACGCCAACTGAATTTGCCCAATTGTATTCTGTCCAAACGGTTCCAAGCCGTCAACACAACTGCATCTACCTTTGCTCCTTCTGGCTTCTTACCAAACAATTAATCATCTATATCTTTCTTTCGGAGATACGCTATCATCTGGATCTTCCACATTGAGAACTCTGTTCCAACGAATTTTTTGATTTTCCCATTTTCACCCATCTTAAACCCACCCGGTGCTCTGATTCCACTTTAATGAGTCAAATACCCAAACCGAGATGTAAACAAGTAACCAAAATCAAAGAAACACAAACACATGCAACCAACAACACACAAACACACGAGACTTTTTCTAAGTTCACCCTGTGCAATGGCTAATTCCCCGTGCAGAGGCAACCTGCGATTTCCACTAGTGATTATGAAGTAAAACAGGTTTTTAATCACTCAAGATCTCACCCTCAAGGTGTAGGATTTATCTCCTCTCTAATCTCTCAAGAACGGCTGCCAAAATTCTCTCTAAGTGTAGGAATAATTCTAACAATCGTACAACATACATATATACAAGATTACATAACAATAGATCTCGGTCGTTGATCTAATTCCCAATTTTCCACCATTGTGGTGGACTGCACAAGATTACAGTCAACTGCTATGAGAGTCGAGAAGGCAGAGAGCACCACAGATAGTTGCGATCAACTGCCTCCTAGCATTCTACTGTCAAGTCCTCTTGCTGCTATTGCATGCTGCCTTGCTTGTTGCCCTCGCTATTTTTTCTCCTTCAAGCCTTGTGCTTGGGTATTAGATCCACTCAATACCAAAATTTTCCTCGATAACTCTCCTCCTTATTGTTATCATAGCATATGGTGCATAAAAAGTAAATGTTACATTTTAGCATTTGAATGAAGAATGATGCATTAACGGACTAGATTCATGACTTTAGAAATGCAAAGAAGTTTGTCTTACCATGTGTTATTATGCATGTGCAAAATTTCTTCATGAATGCATTAACCTTTACACAAAAGTTGGATGGTTGTGATTTAATCTATTCATAATTGGATTGTTGATAATGGTAAAATCTGCAACAAATTACGACCATACGATTCCAGCACAAATCTTATAGCTTCCACTGACAGATTAACAGTAATGAGCCTCCCTAACATGTCCATACCTTCTCTAGGCTCACTAACAAGATATGGGCCGCATTCAAGCCCATCAAAAGCGACTAGCCTCACTAGGAGAGACACCCAGCTTATCAAGGCTATGAGTCAAATCTCTAATCCTCAACAAGAGAGTAACCAATTCTATTTCTTAAGGAGAAAATGTACAAATAACAGATTTATGTAAATCTTCTAACTGATTCCCATGCCTATAAATACCCTCCCCACTCTTTTAGTCAGAAGGTAATCAATCTATTCTGCTCTCAAACTCTCTTCCTCTCAGTGGTTTTGACTTAAGCGTCAAAGGGTTTGTTGTCCCCGGTATTTTAAGATTTTTTGTAGGTCCATCGGCCGCATCGGCTACCGTCAGATCCCGATCAGGTGCTCTTTCAACGATTCAAATTCAATATCCAGAGATTCACCAACTTTCACAACAATGATCAAAGGTCAGATCTTTAGTAGTTTCCTTCAGAATTTAAACTCACCATCTATTTGCTCCCAAAACAGAATTAGCAGCAATAGATTGACGCTGTCTGTGGGAAACTACACAGATGTACGTCATAGATCAGAACTTGCCAAAAGAAACACTGAGTTTTCCCGTCGTGCCACCGAAGTTAAGTGGGAGAGCAGCGACATCAAGTTGTCAAGCCAACTCTCCTCATCAACAAGCTCCTCATATGGAGGACCCTATTCCTCCTCGTCAGTAGGATCGACCCCAATAGACCAATCAAGCTCCTCTCAATGGAGATGCATCGAGGGGCTTTCGAAAAAGCCGTTATGAACCACGTCATGAACAACACCCTCTACACCACCATGTCTCAGTTCATATAGCTGCCAGCAACTCAACAACCTCGTGGAGTCCCCCGGGGTCAAGTTACTGCCCAGTCATCAACTCCGGACAACAGAGGTCTGACCTCCGGATCCACTTGAATGTGGGGCATGCCCGGGGCGAGGCCTCTCATTCCGAACATCAGGAGAACTGGAGAAGCAACTCTCCTTGAAGGAAGAGATCAAGATGCTCCTCCTCTTATTGGGGGGGCAGTGAAGAAAGAAGCCCAACTCATGAAATTCGAAAGCTGCATGAGAAGAACAAAAAGCAAGAGGCCCCAGTCACTAGGGTCGAACTTAAAAACATCAAGCACGACATTCTCCAAGCTATCCGAGGTACTCATGATCAGGGTCGACACTCATGGAGCTGGCACTCTACTCCTTTAAAGGAAGGAGAGTCCTGCGACCCAATTATATCCAATGATAAGGATGACCCAGTCTTTTGCCACATCCGAGAAATAGAGGGTCGCCTGAAGCAGATAAAGCACGAAGGGAACCGCTCCAGCAGGGCTTACCGCCCCAGCGACCTCCTTTCAGTGAATCCATTCTCACTGCACCCATTCCCAAGAACTTCAAAGCTCTTCAGTTTGAATCGTACGATGGTGAATCTGACCCGGCCGATCATATTGAGAGTTTTAAAACTCTCGCGATAATCTACAACACCACCGACGAGATCTTGTGCCGAACATTCCACACAACCTTAAAGGGATCGGCGAGGGAGTTGTACTCTCACCTTACTCCAAAGTTGATATTCTTCTTCGACGAACTCGAGGGACTCTTCAATGCGTACTTTGTCACTAGCCGCAAGGCTGAAAAAATAAGTGCTTCTTTGTTAGAGTTAAAGCAAAGAGACGAAAAGCTGCTAAAAGTCTTTGTCAAGCGCTTCATAGCCCAAGCGAGGTCCATTTCCTCCCCAGACATCTTAGTGGTGGCTTCCACCTTCCGGCGCAACAATGCCTATAAGGACCTGAAGGCCTCCCTCGCATAGAAGTTGCTAAGGATTTCACCAAGCTCCTAGAGAGGAGTGACAAGTATATCAGAGCTGAGGAAGCCCCCCATCGTCAAGGCCAGAAGGATCCTTATTCCGGGAACAAACAGAAGAATACTGGTGGGGAAGGACCCAGGAAGTTTCAAAAAAGGATGCAGCTCAATGCCGCCCTCCTCCAGTGCCACTATTCGATAAGTTCACTCCTCTTAACACAAGTGTGTCAGCCATCCTCATGGATTTAAAAAAGGATGGAATAACAACCTCCCCCCAGGATGACCACAACCAGTAATGGGAGAGATAGGAACAAGTGGTGCACATTTCATAGGGACCATGGACACACCACCGACAACTGCCGAGCCCTCAAAGAAGAAATTGAAGGACTAATTCGTCGAGGCCATCTCTCTCAATTTATCCAGTAAAAGAACAACACTGAAACCCCTCCGTCACTGGGGGCTAATAAGCTTCAAGAGAAGTCATCTGAATCACAACACTCAGAGCACATGGCAGTATTTCACTCCATCCACGGATAACTGATGGGGGGAGATTCGAACTCCTCCCGTAAAATGTTCATTAGAGAGGTAAACTTAGTGCATAACACCCCCTGGCAAAAAACATAGGGGTTCCAATATCTTTCTCTGACAAGGACTTCGAGGGTGTCCGAACACCACATTGTGACACATTGGTCATAAGCCCTTGCATAATAAATCATGAGGTACGCCGCATCCTAGCGGACAACGACAGCTCGGTAATCATCCTTTTCATGAACACATTCAACGGTCTCAAGCTCTCCCAAGACCGACTCAAGACAGCTGGCTATACACTACACGAATTCTTCGGTGTCCCCTTTCAAGTTGAACGAATCATCACACTTGATGTGACTGTTCTCTAGCCACTCGAATGGAAGTGCTGGACTTTATGGTAGTCGACTTCAGAGTCGCGTACAATGCGATATTTGGCCATCCGGGCCTGGTAGCCTTTTAAGCATTTGCTTCCACCTACCACAAAAAAATGAAGTTCCTAACAAAAGCAAGCATAAGTCAAGTTGTAGGGGAGCCAATAGGCAGCACAAGCATACTACAACACCACAATGGGGGCATCGGTTCTCCAAGCCCGTAAACTAGCTCGAAGCAACTACAGTAGACAATCCTGCCAAGAACATCCAAACCTGTTGTCACGCCCCGCTTCCCAAAAGAGAATACGGAATATGGATATGCGACAAAAGTCCAGCGAATGATTTTCATCATCCATAAGCTGTTCAAGAATTTTTACAAACTCTCACGAAATAATCAGAGTTGGAAGCAAAAGAATCAACCAAGTATGCACATATGAACCAAAATACCAATAAGAATACTTGAAACCAAATATTTTAATCTCAAATAGTCATGATCGGAATAAGTCAACAAAATTCCGAGTCATATTGTCCAAATACAATAATAAATCCAAGTGTCAAAATACAATTGTTCAAGCAAGCTACAAGAAATAATAATAACAAGATCCAGCACTAATACTTCATTTCACCAATACCGTCTGGAACCTATTCTCCAAAATCTGCAATTTAACAATTGCAGGGAAAGAGGAAAAGAGAAAATAAGTATCTGTCAATTGTAAGTTACAGGCCGCTTGTAATGCAGAATACAAGTACATAGGGAAAAACTAACTATTAACATGGAATAAGCATGATATCAAGTATAACAACTAGCATGGTAAGGTGAACAAGTACAAGTAGCATGTATCAAGTGTCAAGTGAACAAGTATCATGTAAACAAGTAACAAGTATCACGAATCAAGTATCACGAAATCAAGTAACAAGTTACAAGTGTCAAGTAGTCAAGTACAAGTATCAAGTATCATGTTCAAGCATCAAGTCTCATGTATCACGTAATCAAGTATCAAGTAAGCATGTATCATATTCAAGTGTCGTATATTAAGTCTTGTAGTTATTACAATCTAGGTAGCACTTCATGTGCCATCATTTTATCACATGGTTGCTACAGTCAACACAATTTCATTTTAGATTTCATAGTAGACCATAAAGGGCAGTGTACTCATGGAAAAGCCTCAAGAATCAAGTATCAAGTATCAAGCCTCAAGTATCAAGTAAACAAGTCTCAAGAGTGAAGTATCAAGCCTCAAGTATCAAGTATCAAGTCAAGCGAAATATCAAGGCTCAAGTAGTTAAATATCAAGCCTCAAGTAGTAAAATATTAAACCAAGTCTCAAGTATCAAGCCAAGTATCACATAGAATCAATAGTTTCTCTTCCAAGTACACGTTTCTGAATTATCCACTATTAGGTCTGTCCCTTTAACCTCGACTTGGTTAATTTTATTATTAGTGTCAAACAAGCATGTATGTGTCACGAAACAAGGCAAGCATGTCATGGTATGATCAAGTAACAAGTTCAAGTTGCCAGATAAACATGTATGGGTAATATGTAATACACACAAGAATGAAATAACCAAATCTCAAGTTCAGGACAGCAAGACCATACTGTAGTAAAACTGAAATTCCCAATGTTACAAACATGCAAATCTAAATCCGTTGAAATGTTTAGAAAATAGACTCCCAACTGAATCCAGCGAGTATAAATAAGTCATATAGTATTTCACAAAATCATAACTCAAAACTGATTTAAAACCATAAAACAAGTTCAGCCAGAAATCAGAAAATCGAATTCACAGTCAGGAAAATAGCATCAAAACATTTCAAATAAATCTGGAAAAAATATGGGGTATTCCCCTATATGTCTAGTATCAAAATATAAAGTTTCATAATTTTCCAGTAAGATTAGTTTAGCCAAAAAAAATCGGAAAACATCAAGAAACGATAGTTTGGCAAATCTAGAATTCCCAACACTGCTGTATGAAAACTATGATATCTCGCAAACCATGAAACAAATTCCCAATCCTCCAAAGGGAGGCGAAAATAGAAAAAAATAAACTGTCATATTTCACAAATATTTTTCATACAGTGAAACGAATCAGGGTGAAAATACAAATCTTTACAGAACAGCGAGTAAAATATAGCAAGTACAGTCTTTATATGAAACGACATATAAAACTCATCAATAAAATCCACCAAAATTCTGGGTAATCTCTAGATAGATATAGAAACACTGACCAAAATTTCAGATCAAAATAATATATTTAACAATAGTATCAAAATAGTTTAGTGATCAAAATCCTCAAGAAACGAAATCTGGAATTGAAATAAACCTCTATAGTAAAATAGTCATATCTCACACATACGAAAACGAAATCGAGCAAGCTTAGAGGGGTTGGAAAGAAGATGATTTCCTCTAAAAATCGTGTTTTATACTGAAATTAAGATTCTGACCTTAACAAGGTCTAAATTACTGATTAAGACAGATTATCGACAAATTAAAGAATTTACTCTAGGAACAAAACTAACATGAATCACATGAAACTTGGTCGAAGCATCACTAAACATGAATTAGAGTCTACTAAGTGTCCAAACAACATGAAATAGGGTATACGACATGTCCACAACAAGTATATCACATGGATCTCACAAGCACACAAGTTCTCATACTTGTTCACATATACATCACATGAAGAACGAGTAAAACCTAGGTTGTTTCATGTCAAATTTTGTGTCGTGAGGCAACTATGGTCAAAACATTATAGAAACGATACTAATTCAAGATAACACACACGAGTTGTCTCTAGGACCCAACTACACTACAAGCAGTATTTATGACTTGTATCAAACAAAGGAAGTTGAGTACAAGTTACTTGCCTGAGGGACGACGACGAAAATGACACCAAGCAAGAATAACAGAACGGATTCCCGGGCACGAGCACAACGGACGAATCACGAACCAATCACGAACACATGATCATGAACAAGATGAAGACGATGATCACGAACACAGTCAGACGGCTGAGATTGAAGATCAAGATCAAGATGATCGGATCAGATCGGACGGTCAGATTTCCCTGATGAAGATCAAGATCGATCGATCGAATGGCTGCGATCAAAGCAAATTGATGATCATCATGATCGTGACCATCAAGAATAGATCGAATGGCTAGGATCTAATTGGATGATCAAGAGGAGATCGACGACCCACATCCAATCAATCATGATGACCAAGATCCAACAGACGGCCAAGATCACCCCGATGGTGATGATCAAGATGATGATGATCAAAGTAGATCTGACGGTCGAGATCAAGGGATCAAGATCATGGGTGAAAGATGGCCAGGAATCAATCAAATCAAGATCAAGATCAAGAGATCATGATCGAAATCACGATGGGGATAGGACGGCCCACGTTCAAAGTGAGCAACACACATGATCAAACAGTGAGCACATGGGAGAGGCAGCCGGGGTCGGATGGGCACTACGAGGAGGAGACAACAGCGGGAAAGGGATGTCGACGATAGGGGTCGTCATAATGGCGCTAGCGGCTAGGGGGAGCAGCACAGCGTAGGGATGCTGCGCTGCACGGCTGTCGAGAGGAGGCAGGGGCACCCAGGAGTCGCTGTGGTGCTGTCGCGGCTTCGGGAGGGTGACACAGGGCAATCGCCGGCAGGGAGGAGGCTGACGACGACTGGGGAAGGGCGACGCGAACAGGCCGAGGGCAAGGGCTGACGACTGTTGGCATCGAAGGTGGGAGAGGGTGCAAATAGAGGACAGAAAGGAAGAGGAGGTGGGTTTTGCGGAGGTGAAGAGGGCGGCGCTAGGGTGGCACGAGCAGGAGGAGGGGACCAGGGAGAAGGGGAGAGGAGATGAAGCGGCGGGTTTAAATAGGTGAGGGTAGGGGTTTAGGGTTAGGCTGAGAAACAGGGGTGAACTGTTTCGGGTTGGGTCTAGTATAAATAGGGTAAGGGAGGGTAAGTGGCTAACGGATAGGGTTATTTAAATGGGTATTGGGTTTGGTTAGTTTAAGTTAATGGGTATAGGTCTAAATAGGGTTCTAATGGGTAAATGGATTTAAGAAAAATCCAATAAGGAAAAATGGGTATTAGGTAAAATCCATTGGGGAAAATAGGTTTTATAAACTAAATATAATTTGCATTAAGATAAAGAACTTATTTGAAATAAATAAAAATATAATTAATACATAGAACTAGGTTTTTAATAACCAATCAAAGTAGTAATAATAATAATAATAATCATAATAAAAATGATAATAAAAATAACAGTAATAATAATAATAATGTTTTCCTTAATAATCAAAGCAATATTAATAATAATAAAAAGATTTATAATACAATATAAGAATCACTGGAAACTAGTTACAATTATTGATTAAAAAAGAAATAGACTTTAAAAGAAGACCCAAGAATACATTTTTACAAAAAAAAATTAAAGAATTTGAAAACAGAAAAATAATACAGAAATTTTAAATACATAAATTACACCGAAAATACGGATTTGGGGAAACAGGGGTTACAAATCCTACCCACCTTACAACAAAATTTCGACCTCAAAATTTTCTTAGAAGGTACATAGGACAGGGCAAAAACAAACTTGGGGGAAGGGTAACAAAACAAAGGGCGAATGGGGAAGAAACAGAGCAGTGGCAACACCAGAAAAAGAAGGAAGGGGGTAACAATAAGGTCAAAGGAATGCATGAAAGAAAATAAATAGGTATCAAAATGAGAGAAACAACACAAGACAACAAAGCAAGATAGAGAGTAGGCAGAGCAGGAATCAAAGAGAGAAAGGACAGGGAAGAATTGAATCAAAAAAAACGAATGGGTGCATCACAGAAAAATGGAATGCAAGAAAGAAGTAACCGGTATAAAAAATGAAGAAGAACCACACAAGACTTGCAAAATAACAAAGCAAAGAGATGAAGAAATACATGGAGTCGAAATCAAAGAAAGGATGGACAAGTAAGAGATGAACTAAGCAATGAGTCAACAGATGAAGATGAATGCAAGGGATAGAGTGAAGCAAACAAAACAAAGGAGGAGAAGCAACAAGAGAATCTTGGGACCTGTGGGTTATGGGCCCACAACACTTCCGCCGCACCACTCTGATAGGGGAAGACTCTGCCAATAGCATCTAGTGATGCTGACTGACGGACCAAACAGAAAAGAAAAGAATGGATGGCACCAAAATCAGATGGATATGGGTACGAAAGAATGAATCCATACCCAATAAGAAATCAGTCAAAAAGAACGACTGAAAAAGACGTAAGAATCAAGGAATCAAGGGATTGAATAAGAAGTGATCATAATGAATGGAATAAGACTAGTATCCAAATCAATGTTGATAATAATTCATTTATGCATGCATGGTTGGTGAAATGTTGAGCAGATCCCAGTTCGAGCCAAGTTTGTCTAATATATGAGGCAACTAATACATTAGCCAAACCTGGTGCTCTGATACCACTAAAAACCTTGTCACGCCCCGCTTCCCAAAAGAGAATATGGAATACAAATACGCGACAAATTCCCAGCGAATGATTTTCATTATTCATAAGCTGTTCTAGAATCTTTACAACATCTCACGAAAAAATCAGAGTCGGTAGCAAAAGAATCAACCAAGCATGCACATATGAACCAAAATACCAACAAGAATACTTGAAACGAAATATATTAATCTCAAATAGTCATGATCTAAATAAGTCAACAAAATTCCGAGTCACATTGCCCAAATACAAGAATAAATCCAAGTGTCAAAATACAATTGTTCAAGCAAGTTACAAGAAATAATAATAACAAATCCAACACTAATACTTCATCTCACTAATACCATCTGGAACCTGTTCTCCAAAATCTACAATTTAACAATTGCAAGGAAAGAGAAAAAGAGAAAACAAGTACTCGTCAATTGCAAGTTACGGGCCGCTTGTAATGCAGGATACAAGTACATAGGGAAAACTAACTAATAACATGGAATAAGTATGATATCAAGTATAACAACTAGCATGGTAAGGTGAACAAGTACAAGTATCATGTATCAAGTGTCAAGTGAACAAGTATCATGTAAACAAGTAACAAGTATCACGAATCAAGTATCACGAAATCAAGTAACAAGTTACAAGTGTCAAGTAGTCAAGTGCAAGTGTCAAGTATCATGTTCAAGCATCAAGTCTCATGTATCACGTAATCAAGTATCAAGTAAGCATGCATCATATTCAAGTGTCGTATATTAAGTCTTGTAGTTATTACAATCTAGGTAGCACTTCATGTGCCATCATTTTATCACATGGTTGCTACAGTCAACACATTTTTGTTTTAGATTTGATAGTGGACCATAAAGAGCAGTGTACTGAGGAACAAGCCTTAAGAATCAAGAATCAAGTATCAAGTATCAAGCCTTAAGTATCAAGTAAACAAGCCTCAAGATTGAAGTATCAAGCCTCAAGTATCAAGTATAAGGTCAAGCGAAATATCAAGGCTCAAGTAGTGAAATATCATGCCTCAAGTAGTGAAATATCAAGCCTCAAATAGTAAAATGTCAAGTCAAGTTTCAAGTATCAAGCCAAGTATCACATAGAATCAATAGATTCTCTTCCGAGCACACGTTTCTGAATTATCCACAATTAGGTCTGTCCCTTTAACCCCGGCTTGGTTAATTTTATTATTAATGTCAAACAAGCATGTATGTGTCACGAAACAAGGCAAGCATGTCATGATATGATCAAGTAACAAGTTTAATTTTCCAGATAAACATGTATGGGTAATATGTAACACACAAAAGAATGAAATAACCAAATCTCAAGTTCAGGACAGCAAGACCATACTGTAGTAAAACTGAAATTTCCAGTGTTACAAACATGCAAATCTAAATCCGTCGAAACATCTAGAAAATAGACTCCCAACCGAATCCATCGAGTATAAATAAGTCATAAAGTATTTCACAAAATCATAACTCAAAACTGATTTAAAATCAGAAAACACACACACGAGTTGTCTCTAGAACCCAACTACACTACAAGCGGTATTTATGACTTGTATCATACAAAAGAAGTTGAGTACAAGCTTAGAAGGGGTTGGAAAGAAGATGATTTCCACTAAAAATCGTGTTTTATACTGAAATTAAGATTCTGACCTTAGCAAGGTCTAAATTACTGATCAAGACAGATTATCGGCAAATTAAAGAATTTACTCTAGGAACAAAACTAACATGAATCACACGAAACTTGGTCGAAGCATCACTAAACATGAATTAGAGTATACTAAGTTTCTAAACAACATGAAATAGGGTATACGACATGTCCACAACAAGTATATCACATGGATCTCACAAGCACACAAGTTCTCATAATTTTTCACATATACATCACATCAAGAACGAGCAAAACCTATGTTATTTCATGTCAAATTTTGTGTCGTGAGGCAACTATGGTCAAAATACTATAGAGACGATACTCATCAATATAACACACACACGAGTTGTCTCTAGAACCCAACTACACTACAAGCGGTATTTATGACTTGTATCATACAAAAGAAGTTGAGTACAAGTTACTTGCCTGAGGGACGATGACGAAAACGACACCAAGCAAGAATAACAGGAACGGATTTCCGGGCACGAGCACAACGAACGGATTACAAACCAATCACGAACACATGATCACGAACAAGATGAAGACGATGATCATGAATACAATCGGACAGCTGAGATCGAAGATCAAGATCAAGATGATCGGATCAGATCGGACGGTTAGATTTCCCTGGTGAAGATAATGATGAAGATCAAGATCGATCGATCAAACGGCTGCGATCAAAGGAAATTGATGATCATCATGATTATGACCATCAAGAAGAGATCAGATGGCTAGGATCTAATCGGATGATCAAGAGGAGATCGACGACACACATCCAATCAAGCATGATGACCAAGATGGTGATGATCAAAGTAGATCTGACAGTCGAGATCAAGGGATCAAGATCATGGGTGAACGATGGCCAGGAATCAATCAAATCAAGATCAAGATCAAGAGATCATGATCGCAACCATGATGGGATCGGACGGCCCACGTTCAAAGTGAGCAACATACATGATCAAACAGTTAGCACATGGGGAGAGGCAGCCGGGGTCGGATGTGCACTGCGAGGAGGAGACAACAGTGGGAGAGGGACGTCGGCATCAGGGATCGGCATAATGGCACTGGCAGCCAGGGGGAGCAGCACAGCACAGGGAAGCTGCGCTGCGCGATCGTCGAGATGAGGAAGGGGCACCTAGGAGTTGCTACGGTGCTGTCGCGGCTTCGGGAGGGTGACGCAGGGTGATCTCCCGACAGGGAGGAGGCTGACGACGACTGGGGAAAGGCGACGTGAACAAGTGGAGGGCAGGGGCTGACGACTGTTGGCATCAGAGGTGGGACAGGGTGCAAACAGAGGACGAAGAGGAAGAGGAGGTGGGTTTTACGGAGGTGAAGAGGGCGGCGCTAGGGTGGCACGAGCAGGCGGAGAGGACCAGGGAGAAGGGGAGAGGAGATGAAGTCGCGAGTTTAAATAGGTGAGGGTAGGGGTTTAGGGTTAGGCTAAGAAACAGGGGTGAACTGTTACGGGTTGGGTCTAGTATAAACAGGGTAGGGGAGGGTAAGTGGCTAACGGGTAGGGTTATTTAAATGGGTATTGGATTTGGTTAGTTTAAGTTAATGGGTATAGGTTTAAAAAGGGTTCTAATGGGTAAATGGGTTTAAGAAAAATCCAATAAGGAAAAATGGGTATTAGGAAAAATCCATTGGGGAAAATAAGGTTTATAAACAAAATATAATTTGCATTAAGATATAGAATTTATTTGAAATAGGTACAAATATAATTAATACATAGAACTAGGTTTTTAATAACCAATCCAAATAATAATAATAATAATAATAATAATAATAATAATAATAATAATAATAATGATAATAAAAATAATAGTAATAATAATAATAATATTTTCCTTAATAATCAAAGCAATAATAATAATAATAAAAAGATTTTTAATACAATATAAGAATCACTGGAAACTAGTTACAATTATTGATTAAAAAAGAAATAGACTTTAAAAGAAGATCCAAGAATACATTTTAACAAAAAAAATAAAAAATGAAAACAGAAAAATAATACAGAAATTTTAAATACATAAAATACACAGAAAATACGGATTTGGGGAAACAGGTGTTACACCTGTCAAGTCATCTCCCACCAGGTTCAAAATTTTCCTCGTCAGAATACAATAATAAACCAGAATCCCCCGCCAAAAACCACTCCGCTCATTTGACGAAAAGAAACAATCCTGCCTAAACATATTGAAAACCCTGAAGATCTCTCATTCTCTCTGCAAAATAAGGGGAGTCTCTCTCCAAAATAGGCTAGTCCAGACAAGGTCTATCAAGTTGTTTGCCTAGTCGCTCATCAATTTGAAGACTCAGGGGGCAAGGAGACATCACCAGGGACATGGAATATGGAATGCCTCATGAACTTTGACAAGGGCACTTGACTCCCCCCTCCTCTATATATTTTCAGTAGTTTATACTAAATGGCAATTTCCCCACCGGTTACTGCATGTAATAAAGGTCAGCCACTAGAGCAGCCATTTAGTTTTAATTCTTTAATACCGGTCATCGCATGTAATAATGGCCCATCACTAGAGTAGCCACTTAGTTTATTTTTCAACGTGCCATTTATCTTTCCAAAGATCTTGTACAATTCTCTTTATGCAAACAATGAGTTAAATATCAAGTTTACTCCTAGAAATAGCTCCAAAAACTTATTAGAAGCTCCTCATAAGATGAATTCGGAGTCCATACCCATGGCTTGGAGTTGCTCTAGCAATTTAAAATGAAGTAAGTTCAGAGCTGAACTTGCCATTTGACCTGCTCCTGCAACCCGGAAAAACCTTCAACAACATGTTCGGAGTCCATACTCATGGCTCAGAGTTTCTAAAGCAACCTACAACCATGTATGTTCATAGCTCAACTCGCCATTCGATATACTCCCGCAACCTGCTAAACCCCTAAACAACAAGTTTAGAATCTATACCCATGGGTCGGAGTAGCTTTAGCAACCTGCAAATAAGCAAGTTCAGAGCTCAACTAGTCATTTGATCTGTTCCTTAAACTTGTTAAAACTTTTAAAGACATATAAGATTTCCATAATCATGGATTGCAGTTGCTCCATAAAACCTGCAAATAAACAAGTTTGGAGCTCAACTCGCCACTAGAGGCAACTCTCACAATTCTTTGGTGGACCCATACAGCAAGCTCGGTGTCTAACTCTTTCATAAAGTTGCTCTTACAACTAGCTAAACACAATACAGCAAGTTCAGAGTCCAACTCCCTCCCAGAGCTGCTCCTAAAACGAGCTAAGTATAAAACAGTAAGTCCGGAGTCCAACTCTTCCCCAGAGCAGCTCCTTCAACTAGCTAACCCCCATGACGACGAATTACATGATAAGGGTCAAGCATATAAAAAACTTCCATCGCACAAACAAGTTTCTTTATAACTGCTGAATTATAACAAATCTATGTCCTAGATCCAATATCACTACAAAAGTTTACAAGCACAAAACTACATGTCATGTTACAATTTCTGAATTACAATGAGTCTGCAACTTCAAGTAAAAGCATCATTACAAAGGTTTGGCTAATGCTAAGCGATATGGTAGTCATGCAAGATGATCTACAGACCGTCCTTCTGGCTGCGTTGGCGAGGGATGTTTCTCCTAAAGGATACGATCCTCCTCCCAGACATTCTGCCAGACACCACCTCTCATGGGCCGCTTGAACTCTGGGTAGGAAGCGCTAGGGTTGGCATTCGGGCTGGGCGGGCCGGTCTAGGCCCAAACCTTTTGGGTTCGCCTGTGTTGGGGGTGGGTCCGGGCATGGTTGGGTCTAAACTCAGGCTGGGTTACAATTTCAAGAAGGCCACTTGAACAGACATGCGAACCCACTCAGGTCTAGCCCATCCAGAGCTGCCGCGGTTTTAGATTCCCCCCCTCCCCCCTCCCCCCACCCCCCTAAATAAAAAAAAGAATAGTTAATGTACAACGAGTATAAGGTGAAACAAAATTGTATATATTATTCATTTAAACTTGGAATAAGTTTTTACAACAATGAAATTACTGAACAAATACATGTAATAAAAACAAAAACAAAAACATACTAAGTTATAAAATTACATGATTATTTAAGGGCATAATCTACATTTTGACACCCTAGATTTAGATTGATGAGAGGGCATTGGACTATTCTCGCGCACCTCAACTTATCTAAATATAGGATTTTATCTTCCAAAAATTTTACTCAGCTTCGACGTGATCTTCAGGAGAGTTGCTTCCACTTGTTGAGATGTCCACTGCTTTTCCATGAGTCATGTCCTCTGCTTCCATCCAATCTTCAGTGCACACGAATATCTCCAATGAATCCATCTTCAAGCGTTTCCTTAATCAGTAAATACCTTGCCACTTGAAGAAAAACAGTTTATAATGCAATTGTTGACACATAAGGGGTTAGTAGATCTCTAGCCATGTGTGAAAGAATTGAAAATAAAGTTTCATGCTCTTTTCACCACTGTAACACCTCAATTCTAGCATTAGAACTCTCGCTATCTTGTGAATTATACCAGTTTAATTCATTAGGTGCAATAGTCGTAGATTTTTTAGAATGAATACTAGCAAGAAAATTTACAGTGGCATCTTCTAATATGCTCTTACCCTTACCTCTAGAAGTAGAAGAAAAAGAAGTTGATACACTAGTTTGTCGTGTGGTACCACTAGATACATAAGTTCTATCGTAAAAATCATCCAAATTATTCAATTTCAACTGAAATGTAGCTAAATAATCATTACATTCACACTGAGATTCTTCTCCAAGTAAAGCAAAATACATTTCCATCAAACTTTTCATACCCGGTAATTTGATATGAGAATCCATAATAGTCGCAATACAATACAACATAGGATGATGATTAAAATACTTCAAAAATTTATCATAAGCGGGAATAACAATATGGCCAATGTAAGGATCCGAATTCATTTCTTGAAAAGTTTGCATCATACTAATTATTGAAATAAAAATACTATTAGAAGTGAAATCATAAGATTTGAAATTTTCACAGTTGCTGTCTTAAAAGGTTCTGAAAATTTTAGCAAACTTCGGCAAAATACCAAGAATCGGTAGTCATTTAAAAAATTTCCATATTTTTCGCAATACAAAAATCATTTATAACCGCTTTGTATTTGGTATCAACATTCAAAAGGTCAAAAGTAGAATTCCATTGGTGTTTAACATCTCTAGAAAATTTTCTTTATTGTACATCCTTAAGATTACACCATTCTTTGAATTATTGAAGTATAGTACGACTCAAAACGATGAAATGCACACAATTTTTAATTGCATTAACATATGGATCGACTACATTCAATGCATCTTGTACACATAAGTTAAGAATACGACATGCACATCTAACATTATAAATTTCAAGACATGGAGGAGCTAAATTTTGAACTAATGTGGTAATCACAATAGTATTGTTGGAAGCATTTTCAAAACTAATAGAAAATATTTTATCGCAAATTTGAAATAAATCACATATTTCTAAAATACATTTTGCGATAACCGGACTACTATGGGGGTACGGCAAAGCCGCAGGTGTTATGATCCTCATTTGAACTAGCTATTCACTATCAGTTCAATGACAATTTGTGCCCATCATCAGGATATCGTTACAACCTTTCCAACCATCAAATGTTAACGACACTCTATAGGTTAAAGAATACAAAGGAGCAATTAAAGCATATCTCATTTCGGAATAGAGTTTCAAAAAATCAGGCCTTAAGGTGTTCCTAGGAATTCTTTTGAAATGGGGATTTAGTGCATTTTTGGTTAAAGGCCTCTAGGTTCCGACTCTCAGAATAGGAAAATAATAACACTTCCTTAATAACTAGTCTAGCCATTTTCCGATAAACGGATTCGGGATCAAAGCTGTAGCTATCTACTTTCCCGGTCCTACGGTTGATCTTTTGTTGGAAGAGTTGGTCTTTTACTAATTCGGGGTGTATAATAGTAATGTGTCGACTAATTATACCCGTCCTCTCACCCTTATTCCATTTTTAATGTCTATGACAAGTTTCACATACCTTATATACCTCTTTCAGATTATCAACGTTTGGGACAAAGTAATAAAATTTGTTGATTTCGTAAGTTTGGCATCTTTGTTTTTTGGAGGAAGTGGTTTATGGGACATCAGTGTCTTTTGTTTGTGTGTCTTTGGCTAGGATTTCATTATGTTGTGTGTCGTAAATATTGTAATATATATATATATATATATATATATATATATATACTAGGTTTGCCCGTTGACACGTGCCTACGACACGTCTTCGGAACGGTGCACCTAGTTTGATTATATAAAATAGTTTTGGATGTCCAGCAAATTAATTGAAGTAGCAAACATATTATATGAGAAAACAGTATATCTACCTTTAAGCTTAACCATCGCCTTCTTGATCATTAACTTGAACTTACTTGAAATGCATATAGTTTGTTAGAAGCACTGCATAGAGTTTTTTTAACTTCAGCATCACTTTTAGATGCTTGTAATAGTTATGGAAGGACATTATCATGTAAGTTTTATAGAGCTTACTCTAATCCCAAACCACTATGAGCATGTTTAAATACAAAGGTAACGCAAGTGCATGTGTGAAGGTATTTACAATACCAATAATCTAAACATTTGTTTGTATGAGACTCAGTTTGCAATTGAAATACCAATTATTATTATTTCAACCAAAATGAAATACATGAAGTTCTCAAAACTCTAATCCAAGCTAATCATTTCTTTTATCTCTACTTTGTCTCCCCATTGCACCTTTATAAATAAAAAAAAAGGGTAAATAACAAATTTACTTTAGCTGTCTTTCTTGTGTGGAGCGTTTGCACCATTCACTGGTAAACTCCAGTCATCCCAATCCTATATATCCAGACATACACTAAAAGTTCTTATATGTTATGTTATCCATGGTTTCTAATAACCAGTGAAGGGAACACTTCACGATAGTATTTTCTCTTGTAGTAAAAAAATTAATGTTGCATATTTGCCAAGTTATTTTAGGTTTCTAGTCAGCTTACCTGTCCTGCTATGGTTTGGAAGCCCAAATTGAGGCCACCAAATAATCTATCTCTCACTTGCGTACACCTTAAATCAAAACCAATAAAAAACTCATCAAATAAATGACCAAATTAAAATTTTTAAACCCAAAAGTAAAACAATCATACATCTCTGCACATAAATCCCATGCACACAAAAAATTCGAGTCAGCAAAAAACTGAGTAATCTCTTGCACACAAAAAATTTTAAATTAGAATGAAAACTCGGTTAATGAGATGAAATTAGAGTCGTTGCATCGCATATAGAGGCTCTCGATTCGGTGGAGGGGAGTCGCCGATATGGAGTCGCTTGATATTAGCGCTCGATTTGGTGACGGAGAGTCACCGATATAGAATCAGTAGCGGATCAGATATCGGCGACGACCTCTTGATTGGGGTTCGACATTGGATTTGGATTTGGATTTGCTTTGAGATTTTCAAATTTTAAAATTTCAAAAATTCAAATTTTCAAAATTTAAAATTTTTCAAATTTCCAAAATTTTAAATTTGTAAATTTGAAAATTTTTTAATTTGAAAATTTAAAATTTTTTTTTTAACTTTTGATTTTTTATAAATTTTTTAAAATTTCAAAATTCTTAAATTTTAAAATTCTTTAATATTTTTTTTAAAAAATTTATTATTTTTTTATTTATATAATTTTTTATAATTTTTTTTGATTTTTTTTTAAAGTTTTAAAATTTAAAATTTTTTCTGTTTTGAAATTTTTTTAATTAAAATTTTTTTTTCTTAATTTTTTAAATTGTAACCCCTGTTTTTCCAAATCCGTATTTTCTGTGTATGTTTGGTATTTTAAATTTTTGTAAATTATTTTTCGCTTTGAAATTATTTTTGTTAAAATGTATTCTTGAATCTTCTGTTAAAGTCTATTTGTAATCGATGCTTTTATTTGTGGCTATTTTTCCGATGAATTTATGTAGTAATTCAAATCCTATTATTTTTGTTACTATTGTTATTATTACTATTATTTCGATTACTCTTATTATTATTATTATTGTTATTCTTAGTACTATTACTATTTTTATCACTTTTCTAATTATTGTTATTATTTTCAGTATTATTATGATTACTGTTATTTTTAATACTACTATATTATTATTATTGTTATTGTTATTGTTATTGTTTTTATTATTATTAGTAGTATATCTATAAAATCCTAATTGTATATTTTTATTAGTGATTTTATTTTTCTAAATACCCAAAACTATTTTTATTTTATTTGATTTTTTAAGACCATATAACCATTTAATACCCAATAACCCGTTTTAAATCCCCAACCCAATAGCACTATTTACCCAAACCCATTAACTATTACCCTAACCCGTTACCCGTTAATAACCTAAAGCCTAAACTTTTCCCCTGCCTATATATTAACCCCCCTATACTGTTCTTCATCCTATCAATCCATGCAGCCGCCCCTACCTTATTTCCTTCAGCCTCTTCACTTTCCGCTCAACTCTCACCCCCGACTCCATCTCCCAAAACAAATAACTGAACAAATTCCCACTAAACAAGTGGCTCAACAACATATCTCAAAATCATGTTCTTAACTGAACATCTCAAAATGAATACTGAACTGAACATCTTAAAACAAATACTGAACTGAAGATCTCAAAATTATATGCTGAACAAAATGTCTCAAAATCAAACACTGAACAAAATATCAATATCCTTCAGGACCAGTCGACTGCATATCTTACCAGTCGACTGTCCAGAGGACATAATCCAACATTTCTCAAAAATAAATTAAGGCATGGTCAGTCGACTTACCAAGGAGTCAGTCGACTGCCCCGAGACAAAAACAAATAATTTTCATCAAAAATATTCTAAGTATATAAGTCGACTGAAATGGTTCATAGGTCGACTGTCCCGAAAGGACTGAACAAAATACAAACAGAAGATCAGTCGACTGACCTCAGTCTAGGTCGACTGTCCCGAACAAATCTCAAAGACTACAAGTACATCAGTAGGCTCGAACCAGTCGGCTGCTCTACATGCCAGTCGACCGTCGGCTACAGGTTTCCAAACAGAATAGATCTGAACACAAATCAAAACTAGAGTTTTCTAAAGATTTACTGATCACCAAATTAACTTGTATCCAGGCAATTAAACAACTCTCAAAGATCTCCATCATGGATACATTTCTCAATTAATCAAACACTCAAATCTCATCTCCTCATGATCTAAACTCTTAATCCTTTGATTAGGGTTTTCTCAACAAAACTAAATGTCGTCCTCAACACATAAACAAGATTGGTTTGCAATCACTAAATCCAGATGTGTAATATCTGATCACAACATAATCAGTTCTTAATTTGCTTTCTAACAACATGGTCTCATAAATCAACATATCCTGAACGAATCTAAATCTTTTCTCATCATGGTCCAAATATCAATAAAAGTTCTAATCATCCATATCAAATAAAAGATCCATATCATATATACCATGAGATTAACAAACAATAGCATGACGATCACAACAATCATAACAAAGGTCTCATGTCCATCATTAATCAAGCAAACAAAGTACACAAACAAACAAAACAAAACAAAACAACCACTCACTTTGTTCTTGAAGAAAAATCCACAAAAAGCTTCCTCCTTTTGCTAGATCCAAGAATCCTCTTCTTGTTCCTCAAACGAATCTCAATAATCTGAATATACTCAATGACGGCTGGGAAAAGAATTTCCCTTAAATATGCCGGATTGAATTATTAGGGTTTAATTCCCACTTTGCAAAATAATCCTTTTAAGAGTACATCTTACACATATAATTGTATTCTTGAAAATTAAATCAAATATCATTTAAATTAGGATCTAATAGAAAAATATATTTTCAACCCTCAATAAGTACTGATCGGAAAGTCCAGAAAACATCTTTTGCACTTCAACCCTTAAAATTGTCAATTTTGCAAATAAGTCCTTCTTTTCTCAAAAATTGCAAATAGTATCAATTAACTTCAGAAAAATCTGGAAAAATACTACATAAATTCTAAATAATAAATAATGATTTTTCATAAAGAAATCTTAATTTTTCAAACTTCTAAAAATCATTTACACGTGTTTTGCACGTGTACAAAAGATAAATTTCTTGGAAAAACATCAATTAAATCCTCAAAAAATCATTTAAATTCATTTTCAAATAATTAAATAATATTTGAAAATACGGGGTTCTACATTGGGGTTCGACATTGGATTTGGATTTGGATTTGCTTTGAGATTTTCAAATTTTAAAATTTCAAAAATTCAAATTTTCAAAATTTAAAATTTTTCGAATTTCCAAAATTTTAAATTTTTAAATTTGAAAATTTTTTAATTTGAAAATTTTAAATTTTTTTTTTTAACTTTTGATTTTTTATAAATTTTTTAAAATTTCAAAATTCTTAAATTTCTAAAATTTACAAAAAAAATTAAATTTTAAAATTCTTTAATATTTTTTTTAAAAAAATTATTATTTTTTTATTTTTATAATTTTTTATAATTTTTTTT
This sequence comes from Hemerocallis citrina, assembly GCA_017893485.1. Classification (NCBI taxonomy): domain Eukaryota; kingdom Viridiplantae; phylum Streptophyta; class Magnoliopsida; order Asparagales; family Asphodelaceae; genus Hemerocallis; species Hemerocallis citrina. The sequence goes on along the minus strand of CM030363.1, from coordinate 129,161,335 downwards.
TGATTTTTTTTTAAAGTTTTAAAATTTAAAATTTTTTCTGTTTTGAAATTTTTTTAATTAAAATTTTTTTTTCGTAATTTTTTAAATTGTAATCCCTGTTTTTCCAAATCCGTATTTTCTGTGTATGTTTGGTATTTTAAATTTTTGTAAATTATTTTTCGCTTTGAAATTATTTTTGTTAAAATGTATTCTTGAATCTTCTGTTAAAGTCTATTTGTAATCGATGCTTTTATTTGTGGCTATTTTTCCGATGAATTTATGTAGTAATTCAAATCCTATTATTTTTGTTACTATTGTTATTATTACTATTATTTCGATTACTCTTATTATTATTATTATTGTTATTATTAGTACTATTACTATTTTTATCACTTTTCTAATTATTGTTATTATTTTCAGTATTATTATGATTACTGTTATTTTTAATACTACTATATTATTATTATTGTTATTGTTATTGTTATTGTTTTTATTATTATTAGTAGTATTTCTATAAAATCCTAATTGTATATTTTTATTAGTGATTTTATTTTTCTAAATACCCAAAACTATTTTTATTTTATTTGATTTTTTAAGACCCTATAACCATTTAATACCTAATAACCCGTTTTAAATCCCCAACCCAATAGCACTATTTACCCAAACCCATTAACTATTACCCTAACCCGTTACCCGTTAATAACCTAAAGCCTAAACTTTTCCCCTGCCTATATATTAATCCCCCTATACTGTTCTTCATCCTATCAATCCATGCAGCCGCCCTTACCTTATTTCCTTCAGCCTCTTCACTTTCCGCTCAACTCTCACCCCCGACTCCATCTCCCACTCATCCCTTTCCCTTTGCGCCCCCCCCCCCCCCCCCCCCGTCGCGACGTCAGCCACGACACCTTTCTGACGCCCTCCCTGTGCACCGTCACCCCCAGCGTCACCCCCTGCCTCTCCCTGTTCTCTGCCGCAACCAGTGCAGTCAGCCACCTCGCGACGCACAACCGCACCGCCGCCAAGCTTTGCTGTTGGTTGGTTTTGATCATCTTCGATGTGACCCGTTGATCGTCGTGATCATCCTGATCATCATGATCATGTCTCTTAGTTTTGATTCTGGCTGTCCATTGTATCATGATCATCATGCTTAATTGGATGTGGACCGTTGATCTCCTCTTAATCATTCGATTAGATCCTAGCCATCCGATCTCTCCTTGATCATCACGATCATGATGATCATCAATTTTCTTTGATCGCAGCCATTCGATTGATCGATCTTGATCTATTCATTATCTTCATCATCAGGAAAATCTGACCGTCCGATCTAATCATATCATCTTGATCTTGATCTTCAATCTCAGCCGTCCGATTGTGTTCGAGATCTCGATCGTCTTCATCTTGTTCATCATCGTGCGTTCGTGATTGGTTCGTGATCCGTTAGTTGTGTTCGTGCCCGGGAATCCGTTCCCGTTATTCTTACTTGGTGTCATTTTTGTCGTCGTCTTTCCGGCAAGTAACTTGTATTAAATTCCTTTGCAAATACAAGTACTAAATACCGCCTATATTATAGTTGGGTTCTAGAGACAATTTGTGTGTAAATTTCCTTGTTGATATTGTCTCTATAGTGATGATTTGACCAATAGTTTCCTTACGACATACATGACATAATATAACCTTGGATTGACCAGATCTTGTTGCATATATGCGTGTTGTTCATGTGTTATCTTGTGCTCATTCGTGTTATTTGTAATAGACTTGTTGTGGAATTGTAAAATACCCTATACTGTGTTACTTGGACATCTAATATACTCTATCTCATGTTTGGTTGTGTTTTGGATGAGTTCTATATGAACTAGTGGATTTTCTGCACATGAGATATTTTCAGTTTTGACGATTTTCAGTTTTGATCAGTATTTTAGACCCTATTAAGGTCAGTATTTTAAAATATTTTGTGAACATGATTTATAAAGAATTCTGTCTATTTTCCAACCCTTTTGACGGATCTCAGTTTCGATTTACGGTTTGTGAGTTATGTCTATTTTACTATGGTGGTGTCGAAAGATTTCCAGATTATGTTTTCCATGAATTCTGAAGAGTAATCTATTTTTATTTTGGTGTTAAAATTATTATTTTGATATGAAATTTTGCTCAGTAATTCTAGACTTGATTGGGATTAACCCAAAATTTTTATGGATTTATTTGATGAGTTTTACAATCGGTTCTTTGTTTTAAAACAACTACTATTCTAGCAGATTTTTACTACTGTTCAGTAAAGAACTTGATTTTCGACCTATTTCAACTTAGCCTCCTGTATTTACACACAACTTGATATTTTCGACCTATTTCGACCTATTTCTGAATATGAAAATTAGCCTCCTGTATTTATTTTATTACCCTTTTTGGTGGATTTGAATTTCGATTTATGGTTTTTGAAATATTGCTATTTTCGTACCACAGCGTTTGTGATTTCAGATTTACAAAACTGTCGTGTCTTGTTGTTTTCTTATTTTACTTGAATACTCTTTATTTATTGGAAAATTCTGAAACTTTATATTCTGATTCTATACATATAGGGGATTACCCCAGATTTTTCGTGAATTTAATTAATGAGTTTTCATGCTGTTTTCCTGACTTTGAATAAGATCTTCTGATTTCTAGCTAAACATATTTTCTGGATTCAATCCAGTTTTGAGTTATGCTTTTGTGAAATACTATATGACATATATATGCTTGCTGGATTCGGCTGGGAGTCTATTTTCTAGAGCTTCTGTCGGATCCAGATTTGCATTCCTATGGTAGTGGGAATCTCAGTTTTGGCACAACAACATCTTGATATTTTTCCATGTTTGAATACTACTTGTTGTTTCTTGCATTTTGTGATTTAGAACATGTTCCTTGCATCATATGAGATCTTGATACATCCTTGTCCTGTCTCGATTTTGTTCTCCACTACAAGGAATTTTCCATATACCAACGGACACCTATAGTGACGGATCACTAAAACTGTGGGGTATAGCCATCATATACCTACAGACGCGTAGTAAACTGTGGGTATAGACAAGATAGAAAACTTTTAATTCCTACCAAAATCCCAATCTCTAATTTAATTCTCCCCCCACCCTGTCTCTCTCAAAACCCCAAATCGAAAACCCCTCACCCACTTCCTTCTCTCTTTTTCTCTTCACGCGCTTCTCCGAAACCCTATTTCTTTCTTCTCTTTCCTCCTCGCCCTCAACCTCTCCGAAACCCAATTTCCAATTTCCCTCAATCCTCAATCTCCCACAATCCCCAATTTCCTTCTCTCTTTCCCTCTTCGTGCTCAAGCCGGCCATTCGCTCTCCCCTCGCCGTCGTCATTCGCTCTCCCATCCGCCAGCGCCGTTCCCTACCCTTTCCCGTCGTCGCACAGTTTCCTTTCTCTCACTCCAAACCACCCCCATCGCCCCATCTCTCTCTCCTTCGGCGTCCTCCCCCATCTCGTCGAAACCCTAGGTATTGTCAAAATTCTAATACTGTGATTTTCCTATGTTCATAATTTATTTCGTTTTTCGTCCTCCTCCATCTATCGAAATAAGTTATAATGAAATACCTTGAAGTCTTACTTTGAGCAGTTTGCTGAATTTCTAGAGGCTGTGGTCATCACTGACAAGGCTACTCGAAGATCCAAAGGCTATGGATTTGTGATACTTTAATTAATTTTATTCTATTTATAGTTTTTGTATTTCAAATTAGTACTCGTATGATCACGATTTTTTTTTCCTTTTATACATTTTATGTGCAAATTTGTTATCTCTTTCATCAATAGGTTTAGCTTGATACTTACCTGTACCATGAGATCCAAGTAGATCTCTATAGCTTTTCAGAATAAATTAATTAATTAATTTATGTATTTTTTGTTTCTTTTTCTTTTATTACAATTAGGTTACATTTCAGAGGCTGAGGCAGTCATGAAAGCTTTTGTGGATCCTGCACCAGTGACCGATGGGAGGAGGGCTAATTGCAATCTTGTTTCTCTTGGTATTCAAAGAACTAGACCTAAAACACCTCAGCAAGGTAAATTTAATTATGGATTAATTTCTTTTCATCGACCATTACAATTAGGGATCTGTTGTTATTTTTAGTTGTATTAATTTACTTGATAATCTATTTAATATATACTAGTATACTTTAAGTATGTCTTTCACTAGCCTTCTTGTAAAAATAGTAATATTTGTGTATTTTTTTAAGATAAAGGTGACTTGTATTTGCGTATTTATTCTAGCTATAGCTCATATCAGAACTAAACATGCATATCTGTTGAGTCACATATTAGTTAGACAAGTACATATATTCTACTGCATCACAGACTAAGAGTTTCTCCTTTGCTTATTTAGATTTCTTATATATTGAATCCATGATGCACATGTTGATAGATCTGGTTTTGTAAGTAAGTTTATGCTCTTGCTTTAGCATATCTGAATACATGTGCCTGCCAAGCTATGAAGCATAGCATTATGCCTGTGTTGCACATGTGTGTTGCACATGTATCTGACATGATACAAGCCATTTTGTCTTAGCTTTTCATAAGATCTCCTATAACATTGTCTTTTCATGCCCATGTCCATGCTTAGCTGCCAATACTAGACTTCTGAGTGAAATTCTCTATATTGAATAGATCTATGTTGAACATAATTTAGCTAATGATACATGCAATATATATGGGGATATAATAGATGCAGTTTCAGGTGGTTGGAGCAGTTGATATAATAGATGCAGTTTCAGGTGATTGGAGCAGTTGCATTTCAGAACAGAAGGCTTACCATTCCCCCCAAAACTTGCCCTGAGTTAGCTGCCCTTGCGGAATCTTGCTGGGCTGAGTAAGTATTCTTCTTTTGTTATTCTTTTCTTCCGAACAGTCAACATGGATTGCTTAATTTTCATGTTTCACACAAATAGCACAAGCACTAATAACCAAGCTTTGATAAGAGTATGATTGGAATGTGTTGTCATGGAGCTCTAATAACCAAACTTTGATATGATTAGAATATGTTGTCCTTGCAGTTGGACTTACAGACTTGCAGATTCGCTTATATCTTACTTTCTAATGAAATCCATATGCTTACAGAGATACAAAATCCATAAGCTTACGGAGATGCGCACTGCAGTAGGGCATTTTGGTAATGATTTTTTTTTTATTTTTTGCTAAAAATAAATTTAAGTGCGAAGCAAGTAGAATGGATGTGACCAAATGGGAATAGCTCCTCCTCCACTTCCAAAAAGAAAATAAAGAGTGTTACTTGTCTCTCTCCACCTACATATAAATATTCACATTATCCAGTTTGGTACAGATGCTCGAAGGGATGAAATTAAGAAACATTCTCTTTTCTGAAAATTGACTAAAACATTCTTTTTCCTGGAAATTGACCAATTAACAAATAGAAAGGTTAGAGAAGTCAAATTTACATTATCCAGTTTGGTTACTTGAAGGAGAATTTCCATCTAGAACTTCCATCTAGGGGGAAGTCATCTCCATCTTTGGCTATTTTGAAGAACTTTGTACGTTCTTGTATCAGAAATGCATTTCTACATGCTCCCAAACAATCCACACGCTGAAAGGTTTTTATCTCTCTGTTTCACCCTTAAACAGTAAAACTAGCTCTTTTTTGCGATCTAAAATTGTTTAATGTTTTATTCTTATGTATACTTAGTGTATTACAGCAATCAAATTGAATGCAGAAATGTTATGTATACCTAAATTTATGTCAAACATGACTAAATTAAACTTGAAACCTTCAAACCCTTTTTAACTCATGTTCCAATTTATATCATGCTGTCTAGGGACATAAAGAAGCTCTTGAAAAAAATTAAGCGTTAAGTTTATCATCGTTCACCTTATTTTACCAGTTTAAAATTCAATTTGATTTTTCTGAGAAATATTTTAAGGTCGTAATATGTCTTTGTGAACTTAGCTCACGTCTATTGGCATCTTATATTCTTCTTTAGATATATCATGTTCCTGTCAGAGGTATGCTTCAACTGGAGCCAGTGTTGGCAAATAATTTTGTAGTTGAGACTAATGTGAAAGCTGTCAGGATATATTTTAGACAGATATAGATCTGAAAAAGAAAGATTGTCATTAATTGTACGAGAAACTTCATAGCACTCACGTTGTATTAGAAGAGAAACATATGGAGCTCACAAGCAATGATGAGAGCGAGCTCCATAGACCGAATTCCTTGTGTGTATAGTGCCATAGTTGTGAAATTGTGAGAGTGAGTTCAGTGCCCCGCATATTTATTTTCTATTCCTTAATTTTACTTTGTTGCTTATTATTTTCTCTACTTATTATAGTTCATCTGATTACTTTTCTCTTTGTTCCAGAATTTTGTGGGGCTATCGATTTATGATGGATACATTGCTGCAGGTTCTGAAACAAATGAGGTAAGCATCATTTGCTTCCACGTCTTGTACTTATCAGTGAACATAGCAAGCAAGATTTTTTTTTTGGTCTCATTATCATTTAGCTAAATCTCTACAAATAACATTTCTGCAATCTTCAACTTAATGTTTAATTTAGTCTGGCTGCATGCTAAGAGAGAAAGCAACAAACCAACACACATTAACACTTTATCTATAAATATTTTAAAAAAAAGACAAGACTGGATTTAGGTGTTTTTAGAAGTTATTAACCATTCACTATTAGTTAACTTGAAGAAGCTAATATTATATTTTAAAATGATATGACAATTCCACGACACTGGAACTCTTTCAGCGATTTTAGTACTTTATGAGTCCATTACCGTTAGTGTCAGCATCGATACTGTATCAGCTGTATTTTGTATCAATGCAATAAACTATGTAATGTGGGTGACAAATTGTAGCAAACTAATTTGTGTGCAAAATTTTAGCAGAAACAGAAGGTAAACAATTTGTTTCCATCTGAGTTTGGATTGGTGAAAAGATTCTGGAGATATCTACTGGACCGTGAGGTCATATATACTGTTTATTAGAATATACATTTATCTTCAGTATGTACTGCTTCTGTATTAATATGATTCATCCCTTCTCAGAGTTTAGATAGGGATACACAATGGGCTTCGGTACTAAATAACTGTATAAATTCTATAGCTCTTCTATTGAAGCAATGCCCTTTTAAGGTCGTAGGAAAGGTATACTGCAGTTCTATTCCTTTTCTTTTCCATATTGAAAGCTTCTTTCGTGCTTAATCCATTCACTAAACTTAGAAGTTGTTCTTAATTATTTTGTAGGGACAATTCAAAGATGAATTTGTCACGGCTGGTGGTGTTCCACTATGAAGACCAATGTCATGAAGCAACCTATGACCAGTTTGGATGGAGAGGTATGAATGTGTTCATTTGTGCAACCCCTCTTCCATTAGAACTAATAATTAGTATTGAGGCTTTTGCGCTGGTTGATGAATATCTATTTTGCGCTGGTTAATACACTGCTGTGTAAAAATGAATTGAAGATCTAGAGTACACTGTTCTCTAGATCTCTAGATCATTTATCAATACAGCGCAGTGTGTATTAATTGTTGATCATTTCACTTGAAGTTTTTTGTTTCACAGTGCATCCTTTTGCTACGTACTAGTAGACTGGTTCCTATCAATCAGATCTAGAGTACACTGTTCTCTTTTTGACTATTTGTTGATGACCAAAGTTGGATCTTTTTGCTTTGTTTTGTTTGTGAAGGGCTCTCAACAAGCGAGAAATGATTGAATTCGCTCAAAATGCAGCCGAGTTTGTGTTTGCCAACGATGAAGTGAAGAAGGTTGTAAAGAAGATTTGCAGGATGCTAAAAGAAGATTACTTCAAAGAGAATCAAGATCAATCAAGATCTGATTGCCGTAAAATAAGAAAATTGTTAGTGTCGTATCTCAAGTGAGGAGTTAATTGAATGTTATCTTATAATGTCATTGAATATGTTGATCGTAGTTTAAAGTATTGATTCTCCTGTCTGCACATATGAATTCAATTGTGTATTTGGTTATTAACTATTTTGTAATTTGACATGCTTGTAATACTTCATTAATTTTTAATATGATTGAAGTTTAATTTTATTTAATTTTGTTTCATAAACACATGTATTTATTTCATTATGTATTTGGTTTATAATTGAATTAATATTATAAAAGAAAATATTAAATTATCATAAGCGTAATTAATAAGAAAAAATTGTGTATAGAGCGATGGGTATATATTCAAATAATTAGATGCGAAAACCATCGCTAAAACCTATAGCAATGGAGCTTCAACCGTGGGTATAGGAAAGCAAAATGTGTCTTTAAAACCTATACCAACGGATACGAAACCGTGGGTATAACACCAAGATTTTGTCCAACGGGTGAAAAAACCGTCGCTATAGGCTATAGTGATGGCATTTTGCCGTGGGTATAGCTAATTGAAAACGACAGAAAAATATGTCCGTTGGTATAGGTTTTACGGGCTATACCTACGGTTTTTCGCCTTTTACCCACGGATTTTTGCTGTCACTATATGTCAAATTCCTTGTAGTGATCGTTTATCTCGTGTTCATGGGTATTTTGTAATAAAAAGTAACAAACTAGGGTTTAGGGAAGGATCTAGTAGTGAACAATATAGAAAAGTGTACTCGGAAGGGGGGCTGTGTTTTCCACATTTGGAATTTGGTATATGATTTGGATTATTTGGATTTTGGTATATGATTTGGTTAATTTGGAATTTGGTATTTGATTTGGTTAATTTGGAATTTGGTATATGATTTGGATTACTAGCCCCTGAGTACACTTGTAGCGCCCCAAATTTCTAATATGATATCTTAGAAAATACGTGGCACAATCCCAGCATCAACTTCAATGTAACAGTAAACACAACCAACACCAATAAAATTTTCAACTTTTATTACAAAAAACTTTTTCATAGCACAGCGGAATTAAAAAAAACATCTCAATCAAAATTTTCCTTTATTTACAACACAAAACTATCTCAAATTTGCTTTTACAAATTTACACAAAACTTTTTCAAATTAATTTATCTCAAAACCAACTCTAGCATCCAACCTCCAAACTCTAAGCAACAACCTGCAACATATGAGGCTAGAGATGATCCCTAACCCCCAAAACTAAAGGGGTCAGCCATAACTGGTGTGAGTGACATAAAACAACAAACAACATAAATAATCATTAAGCAAGGATTCATAAGTAACATATAGTGAACCAAAATACATAAAATATGAGATAGCAGGAAATGTAACAACAAGTGATACTAAACCAAGTGTCAAGTGTAGAAAACCGGAAAACCACATGCATAAAACTAAGTCAAGAAAACAAAAATTCTATATGTGGACTCTCTAATGCGTACTTGTCGAAGTCTATGCATCCCACTCTACATAGGTTCGGTGCAAGCCCTTAACGTCTCCACTTCATAGGGTTCAATCCCCCGCTATGCAACTAATCCTATCACGATGACTACTATGAGATAAAGATAAACTGTGAGAATTAGCCCATGCCCGATAATTCCGGAGATAGATCCCACATCTCAGGTAATTTACCTGGATAATTCCGGAGATCATCCCACACCTAAACATTGACACATCATCACATGAATACCACATGTGCGTCGCCTCGACTCTGATAATTCCGGAGATCAATCCCACACCGCAAGTAATTACCTGGATAATTCCGGAGATATATCTCACATCGCAGGTAATTTACCTGGATAATTCCGGAGAAAGATCCCACACCGCAAGTAAGTTACTTGGATAATTCCGGAGATTAAATCCCACACCGAAAGCCATACTGAGGTACTTGACCCATGTTCCCGTTCATCATATCACCACTAGTGTCTGTCCTTATTATTTTTGGGTTATTTAATTACTTAACGAATCTCCTAGAGTGGTGTACCCTACCGGCCTAAATTCACAACTGAATAACTGAAATGCCTCTACGGGCCTCAACAAAATAACTCAACACCGGTATACTAGGGTCACACACCTCTAGAGACTCAACTCAAATGTCTAAACCAAAGTTCCACTAAACAAAGTGGCTCAACTGAATATCTCAAATCAACTGCTTAGCTGAAGGCAAAGTATAGACTGAATTATCTGAAAGCCAATCATTCGAAAGAACACTCAAGTTACAAAAATCCATCAGTACCAGTCGGCTCATACTGTAGTAAGTCGACTATCCAGAGGACAAATATCCAAAATTTTACAAAAATAAACTAAGTCATACCAGTCGACTTGAAAGCCATCAGTCGACTTAATCGAGACAAAATTCCAATAATTCTCAAGAAAATATTCTAAGTACATAAGTCGACTTAAAGAGGTCATGGTCGACTGTCCAGAAAGGACTGAAATAATTTTACAAAATAAGGTTTCAGGACACCAGTCGACTGCATAAGAGTCTAGTCGACTGTCCAGAGGGGATTTCAAAAGTTCTGAAGAAACAACAGCAGGGTCGTACTAGTCGACTGAATAGTAGACCAGTCGACCGTCGGCCTACAGTTTTCATAATTTAGGTCTGAATACAAAAATCAAAACTGGAGTTTTCTAAAGATTCTTTGTTCATGAAATAATTCATATTCAGGAAAAATATTTAATCTCAACAATTCCCCATTATGGATTCATTACTCAAAACATCAAATATGTCCAAACTCAAGTTCTCATGTTCTAGATTACTAATTCTTCCATTAGGGTTACTCAAAACTAAATTTCTTTCACAACTCTAAATCAAAATCTGAATTATAAACTCAATGTCCAGATGTTCAATCATCCGTTCATAACCATACTCAAATCTTAACATGCTTTTTAGCAACACAATTTTATAAACCAAGATCTACTAGTCATTCATAGATTTTACATACATAGTCCAAACAACGACAATTGTTCACATGAATCATACCACAATATAAGATCCATATCATTCTCAACATCAAATCAAAACAACATTGTCACTCGCATACATAGACCAAAACAACAAAACAATTTTATATCACTCACCTTTGAATTGAGAAAATCCACGAAAAGCCTTCCTTTTGCTAGATCAAACTTCCTCTTGCTCCTTCAAACAAATCACCAAAATTCTGTATATTCTCAACAAATGACGGCTGGAAAAATCCCTTTAAATATCCGGGATTAGGTTTAGGGTTTTACCCATTTTACAAAATAATCCTTTCCAAAATACAACTTCACATATATAGGTCTAGTCTTGGAAATTCGACCAAAATTCATTTAAATTAGGATTTAAAGGAAAATATAATTCTAAATCTCAACCAATACCGTTCGAAACGTCCAGAATTACACATTTTACATTTTAACCTTAAAAATGTCAAATTTGCAAAAAGGTCCTTCTTTTCTCAAAATTTGCAAATAGTTCCAATTAATTTCAGAAAAATCTGAAAAAATACTAAATAAATCCCAAATATTAAATAATGATTTTTCATGAAGAAAACTTAACTTTTCAAACTTCTCAAAAGTATTTGCACGTGTTTTGCACGTGTAAAAAGATAAATTTTTCTGAAAATATTTATTAAATCCTCAGAAATTCATTTAAATTCATTTTCGAATATTTAAAATAATATTTGAAAATACGGGGTTTTACAACACTGCCCTCTATGGTCCACTATGAAATCTAAAGCGAAACTGTTTGTTATAGCAACCATGTAAAGTAGGCTGCATGAAGTGCAACCTAGAAAGTAATCGCTACAAGACTTGATACATGATACTTGAATATGATACATGCTTACATGATACTTGTACATGAACATGCTTACTTGATATTTGATTACTTGATACATGACACTTGATACATAATACTTGACACTTGATACTTGTTTACATGATACTTGTTCACTTGACACTTATTACATGCTACTTGTACTTGTTTATCTTTTCATGCTAGTTCTTATATTTTGTTATCATGCATATTCCATGTTATTAGTTAGTTTTTCCCATGTACTTGTATTCTGCACTATAAGCGGCCCGTAACTTGCATTCACGGGAGTTTGTTTTCTTTTTCCTCTTCCTGCAATTTATTAAATTGCAGATTTTGGAGATCAGGTACCAGATGGTGTTGGTGATATGAAATATTAGTGCTGGATTTTGCTATTATTATTTCTTGTTTCTTGCTTTGAATAATTGTATCTTGTACTTGGATTTATTTGTATTTGGGCAATGTGACCCAGGATATTGACTTATTCAGATCTGATTTATTTGAGATTATATTATATTTTGATTTCAAGTAAATTTTTGTTGGTATATTTGATTCGATTATGCATACTTGGTTGATTCTTTGTCTTCCGACTCTGATTATTTCTGAAAAATGTTGTAAAGATTTTAAACAGCTTATGGATGATGAGAATCATTCACTGGACTTAGTCATTCTCTTTTTGGGAAGCGGAGCGTGACATGAATAAAAGAGAGAGAGAGAGAGAGAGAGAGAGAGAGAGAGAGAGAAATAATTAAATAAATAAAGGAGTTGTTTTGGATGGGGGAATTTGAATTTGAGTTTTGGGGGAAAACTTTTGGGGGAAAAAATATGTTTTGGAGGGTTAGATCTGGGCCTTTGATTTTGGGGGGGATTGAAGGAGAGCCACTTCATAGCTTTCTTCGTGTTTTATTATATATATATATATATATATATATATATATATATATATGAAAATGCTCCATTGAAAACGGGTCTAGTTTTCGCGGGTTGGAAAACACCAAACTGAGCGGTTGGATCGCTCATGATCGTGATCAGCGGCTCAGATCGAGCTCCCCATAACTCATTTCAATTGATCTGCAGAGGGTTATTTTGAGAATTTCGTCCCAAATAACTCTTCATTGAACAGATTCTAAAAAAATCGATATAACCTAGGCCGTTGTTGGGAACAACGGCCTAGGTTATAAAAAATTGAATTATAGGCCGTTGTTTGGAACAACGGCCTTAATCTAAATTTTTATAACCTAGGCCGTTGTTCCCAACAACGGCCTAGGTTATATTCAATTTTTCAGAGCGAATCACGCTAAGTTATTTGGGACAAAATTCCCAAAATAACCCTCCGCCACTTAAGTAATATTGGGTGATGGGCGGAGGCAATCTAAGCCGCTGATCACGATCAAAAGTAATCCAATGGCTGAGATTAGTGTTTTCCAACCCGTGAAATCAAACCCGTTTTCATTGGAGCATTTAATGGAGCATTTCCCATATATATATATATATATATATATATATATATATATATATATATATATATATATATCTGTGTGTGTGTGTGTGTGTAACGCCCCGAACTTCCTATATGGAGAATTCGAGACACGAGCCAGGACCTTTACATTCAATTAGTCACAATACATAGAGAACAGGAAAATTTTAAACTTTTTATTAATACAATATTACATGCCGAGTGTTTCCATTGATTCAATATATTACATCAGAGTATACATGAATGAAAATGATAAACATTATGCTTTTCACCTGTAGACCATGCCATGACTAAAGTCCTCCCGGTTCGTGATCTTTTATCCACAACCTATTAGAGTGGGGACTTCAGTACATATACTGACGCTTAAAGACTGATGACTAGCAGTGGATCTCCAAAAACAAGCATATAAAAACATGGTAAAATATGTCTGTGTAGTTAAGTGTTCGTGAGTGCAATGACTAGAATCTAATGCAATGTCAACTAAGGCTAGGATGCTCCTATTCTAATGCAAGCAAGAATCTGGAATCGTATGCATCCCATAATACATACGTGCATATCAAGTCGTTCTCCATATATAGGGATTTGAACCTGCATTATGAATTTCTTCTTGTACACAACCTGTTCCTGACAGATACAACATGACTGATGAGGTTACAGAAGTGGTCAAGTCCCACCAATGCAGTACGCTCATGGTGTCAATGTTTGCCACTACTACCTGGCTAATCGGACCTCACTCAAAAACCAGACGAACCCTCGGGGTTACCGCAACACAGGTTAGCTCGATGCATCCCCTGTGGCCCCCTAACTCATAGACCGCAGTCTATGGCCTGTTTACTTCCCGGTATAGAACACGACGGAGTTTCAGGGTCCATCCCCTAGCTCCGCCCGCCCTTATCATGGCACTTTAGGAATTAACAGTGTGAGGTACGCAACCCATGCTCCCAACTCGTGAGAAGGCACCGTGCGTATCCCTTTAATGGGAAGGTAAAATCCAATAACACCACCTAATGTCCGCCCAAGGGACGATTTGGCCATAAGGTGTCTCCCCTAATACCAACTCCTCTCTTTTGGCAAAAAGGTTAATTAAAGATCTTTATGAGTCACTACCCTAATGATGTCACTAATCCTAAATAATCCTATAAGATTTTCAACTTAGGTTATCATGATCTAACTCACGGTTCCTCGATCCAAGACACTAGTAACGAGATCTCCCTCACTCATCACTACCCCTAACTTGGATCCTATCAACACTCTTGGCCCACGATCAACCCACACCGGTTAAGATCCGTTGGTGCCCGAGGTGAGATCTAACCATAGTTTCTAAGGTGGTAGGATGCGGTCTTGATGGTCGATGACCCCTAAGGTAATTAGAAGACCCTAGACTAGCTATTATCAAGCTAACAATTATTAGTGACTTTTCCAACCTTTATTACCCATGAAGATGAAGAATGCTCACATGCTATGGTCCAATTTCAATTAGAACCTCGTACAACTAGAATCCATGGTTCTTCCTCCTAAATTGAACTAGGATTACATGCAACAAGATTCTTGGGTTCTTTCTCAAGGTTGAGCTAGAATCACCAAGAACTAAATGCATGGGTTCTCTAATCAATTGAGCTAGAACTGTCATGGTGCTAGTTTCATGGGTTTCTTTTTGAAGTTGACTAGAACAACATAGAACATAGGTTCATTTCAATAGTTAACTAGAACACCTAGCTTAAGCATGGGTTCATGGGTTCTTTTTAATCTTTCACTACCATATACAATTCAAGCATGGTTCTTTTAACTAGAATGCTACACTCTGCCATTCAAGCATGTATGGGCTCTTTACTAGCACTAACTACAACAAGATAGTTAACACTACAACTACAACATCATTCTTTTACAACAACTTAAATACAACATGAGTATCTACTACTACTTTAAGCATGGGTCATTTCTACCACTCAAGCATGGTATACAACATAGGCATGGTTTCTTTTCTACATTAAATCTACAACATGGTATACAACATAAGCATGGTTTCTTTTTCTATTACTTAAGCACGAATCTACCATGGTATATAACTAAAATATCAACCTACAACTCTCTTAAGCTTGAATACAACTTAAGCATGTATTTACAACAATCTTAAGCAAAGGTAATTACTACAATCTAAGCATGAAGCTTTACTACAATTTAAGCATGAGCTACAACTTAAGCATGAATGGTTACTACAACTTAAGCATGTATGTTACTACAACTTAATATGAATACCTATTCACTTTAGCATGGATATTTACTACAACTTAAACATGAGCATTTACTACCATTCAAGCATGAGTAACTATTACACACTAAGCATGGATTTCTACTACAATTTTAAACATGGATATCTACCACAACCTTAAGCATGGTATATAACTTTCCTACAATAATCCAAGCATGGTATATAATTTTCCTACAACAATCTAAGCATGGTATACAACTTTTCTACAATAATCCAAGCATACTATATAACTTTTCTACAATAATCTAAGCATGGTATATAGTTTTCCTACAATAATCTAAGCATGGTATATAATTTTCCTACAACAATCTAAGCATGGTATACAACTTTCCTGCAATAATCCAAGCATAGTATATAACTTTCCTACAATAATCTAAGCATGGTATATAATTTTCGTACAACAATCTGTGCATGGTATACAACTTTCCTACAACAATCTACGCATGGTATACAACTTTCCTACAATAATCCAAACATAGTATATAACTTTCCTACAATAATCTAAGCATGGTATATTGTTTTCCTACAATAATCTAGGCATGGTATACAAGTTTCCTACAACAATCCAAGCATAGTATATAAATTTCCTACAATAATCCAAGAATGGTATACAACTTTCTATAACTCAAGTATGATTTACTATGGTTCTTCTACTACTACTTAAGCATAAATTCGTACTACTAGCTAAGCATGGATGTTACTTAAGCATGAATATTATTTAAGCATGGATATCTACTTACTAGCTATTGCAAGGATTATTTCTCTTTACAAATTACAAGTTTTGAAATTATTACAACAATCTAACTTATGAACTATATCTTACATACAGCAAAATTACAAGTCCTACTTATTACAACATTCTTTTCTTTAACCACTTAGTTCCCACATTCAACAAGTTTACCCTTTCTTTTTATAAACAAAAGTTAGCAAGATTTGATAGTTAATCAAGTAGAGAGCAATAAATAAATAAAGACTCATTTTAGAGTTCTACAACCTCAAAGGGTATGTAATACTATGTGCTTATGCCAAAAGTCCTTGTTTGAGTTCTACATCCTAAATGGGTATGTACACAAATATATGCATATGTTCATGTCAAGTTCTACAACCCATAGATGGGTATGTACATCAATCTTTATGTTCTTGTGTCCATTTAGTTCAATAACAACAACAAGAACAAAATTTGTCACAATCCAAGATTCAATCTTTTTATGTTCTTTTATTTAAGTTCTACCATTTACTTACTATTATTTATGCTTAGAACTAAGTTCATATTATTTTAGAACTCAACAAGAGAACAACAACACAATACTACAGAGAGAACAAAACAGTTCAACAAAACACACAACAAAAATAGAACAAGAAGAATCAAGAATCAACAAAAGGTAGTAAGAAAAAATGGAGAAACCCCCACCTTGATATTTTTCCTTGAAGGAAGGACTTGCCTATGCACCTTCTCCTTCCCCTAGCTCCTATGAAAAACACCTAAGAAAACCTACAATGAAAAACTCTCTAGTTAGGCTTGTTCTCTCTTTCTTTTTCTCTCCTTTTTTTAGTTCCTGTAAAATGAGACAAGAGAAGAGGGGATGGGGTATTTATAGTGTGAAGGAGAAGAGGGAAAGTGCAAAATGCACCAAGGAAATTTTCAAAATCCCCCTTGGGGTACAAGGCCGGCCATGCATAGGTGAGGGGAGGGGTGAGGTGGTGCTATGGTGAAGGGGGTGAGGTGGAGGGGTGAGGTGGAGGAGAGAGAGCTTCTAGAAGAGAACTCCCTAATCTCTTATGTCCTTTTAATCCTAGGTTTAAACTTTCAAAAAAAACCTAATAATCTAATTAGGTTGTCATTACAAAAAGATAACTCAACATGAAAAGAAATAAAATAATTAAATAGTTGAATACTAATAAAAATAATATTATTAATAATCGATCGGGACATTACAGTGTGTGTGAGAGAGATTTGGGCCTAATATTAATTGTTGGATTAATATAATATGGCTATGAAGAAAAAATGTGTGTGATGTGCTTGATGTGGGCCCGTGAAGTGAAGTGTTCATGCTTGAAGAAGCATGCACGTGCAAAGAAAATGTGCATGAAATGTTCAAGTATTGGTTTGGTATGGAGTTCTTTAAATCCCATATCGGATGGGTAATAGGATTAAGAGTGTTTAAATATTAGTTGCCAATGATCACTAGGTACCTACAAGTGATGCCACCTTTTGTGAGGCAAGCCTATGGTGGGCCATTGTTAGGATTTGTTTTTCTCGTGGGCGCGCACGCGTAGCCGTGTACACAACTGAGCCGGACTCGGGGCGTAACAAATATAATCATGAGGATGAACACTTTCATAATCTATATTAAGATTATGATTATAATCGGTCTATAATTGTGAGATTAAAGGAGGGCAACGAGATGAACAAGTGGATTCTTGTCCACTTTAGCTATGGCCGCTACAGCGTGATCGTGACATTATACAATCAGTGTAGTAGTATAAATGAAAAATATCTAAAAAGAATGAAGAGTTGAGAGAGTTGAGAGAGTAGTAGTGTATGTGAAAAAACAAAAACAAGTGAACTAATAGAAAAAAAATAAAAATCTACATATTATTTTGATATCATACTTCATGAATTAAGAGTTGAGAGAGTTGAGAATAATAAAGATTGTTGAGTAGACTTGAGAACTTGAGATTAACCTTCTTCACTTCATCAACTATGTTCTTCCTTCACTAGATTGAGAGTATTAGAGAGAGTTGATAGTAGTAGGGACATTGCTTCTTCACTTCTTTGTTGTTTCTTCCTTCCCTAGATTGAGAGTAGTAGTAGTAGATAGTTGAGAAATTTGATAGATAGAGAGTATTGTGAATTAGTGAATAAGAATGAAAGAAGTATATGTGATTTTATAAGAAAAAATATGTCACGCCCCACTTCCCATTACACAAAAATACAGGCACGTAATCGAGGCCCAGCGAATAATATAAGTGTGCCAACTCATATCATCCATAAGCTGTACAATGCCGGTATGCTCAACAATACAATAATAATGACATAAACAAGAATAAAATGCAATAACCAATATTTGAGGTACAAGAACTTACCAAATAGCCAGAGAATATGCAACGCAATAACGGTACATCAAGTGCTTCAGTATCTCATCATCAGTACCTATATAAACAATAACTCAAAAGAAAGATAGAGAGTACCCGCTAGAGCAAGCTTCGGGCGACAAGTAGTAGCAAGCAGTGTAAGAAATAAAGGACTATATAACAATAGCAAGAATTTGGAATGATGTCAGAGTCAATAAATAATAAACAATAACAATATCAAAATTCAATAATCAATGGTACGATGTTCGATAAATAATAGTCAAAAATCAGTAACTGACGACCAATAATCAATATCTATAAATCAATAGTCAATAATACAGTTATCAGTAACAATGGTCGGTAATATGATCAGGTATTATGAGTCGATATCAGGAATCAGTGTTCAAGAATCATTAATCAGTTATCGGTGTCAATGTTCAATGTTAAACTTATGTCTATCAATCTTTTATCAGTCTATCTAATGCACGCAATGTTGCATCCCATACGACAGGTTCGAGTGCATACAATCAAGTGAAGGTTTGACTCTAGTGCTGAATTCTATAGATCATGTACTCAGGAAATCATGTGGACAATAAACAAGATCGAGTTATTCAGTCATTCAGTTATTCAGTTATTCAGTTATTCAATCATTCAGTAACAGGAATCTTGATACTATAGTAAGTAATCCGTCATCAGAAATCCGTAACAGTAACTAGTAGCAGTAGGGAAACCACGATCACCCTTCCGAGTACAGTTCCCTATATTATCCACTACTAGGCCTTACACTTATTTCCCTGGCTTGTTACTACTTCATTAACAATCAGGTATGAACATGTAATCAATACAATCCATGAGAACGGTAATGTCAAGAATTATGCAACGGGTATAATCGATGAGGGCGGTAGCATTAATACAATGTCAAGAAGATATCAAGGCTATACCATAAGTGAAGTATACATGGTTCAAATCATTAAATATTGAAAATAATGGGTTTATATGCAAAATATAACAATGAAGGTTCTGGACAACAACACCTATTGGTACTCAAATTTACTTTTCCGCTGCTACAGGAATGCAAATCCAATTCTGTCAGAGATTCTAGAAAGTAGATTCTCTGTCGGTTCGAGCACATATACACACGATACATGATAGTCACAATAACTAGGTCGATCAATCAATTCTTTACGGATCTCCTGCACAGTCTCGGTTCTAGAAATTATAATATGTCAGTACTAAAACAGTGATAACTTCCAATCCATAAATCGGATTAAGAATCTGTAAGATGTTCCGGATTTAGGACTCTGTGTGCTACAATTTCTATGTACAAATTTACAAGTATTGATTTCAAAAATTGGGTCAAAACCTCAGTACAAACTCGGAAAAACGATAGGGTAGTATATTTGAATGTGCAATAATAAGATAAATTAATAGTTCATGTTTTAAGTGAACAACAATGGCACGACAAGAAGGCTATGAATCATTAACATGATATAATAAATAAAGCAATGGAGTTCAATTAGATGCGATATTCAATTTGATTACTACTTTTCGGATTTCAAGGAGTGTTTTCTTGAACTAGAACAATAAAATTGAGTTCAAGAGATGCTTGCCTGTTAGATGATGACTTCGAACGTAAAAGAATAACGGGACGAGAGTCCCGGCGGTAATACATGGAACAACAGACACGGCGAACACACGTGCAAAGAACGGACACCGCAAAAGCACGTGCAAACCACGGGGCGGTAGCACGTGGAAGGGACGGGACAGCAACACAGGAAATGCACGGAAACAACAGCAAGAGACACCTCAACAATGGTAAGAGACAAGGCAACCAGAACAGTAAAGGCGATCGCAACGAGGAGGAGGGCACAGGTGCTGCGCTATTGGAGAAGGCGAGATGAAGTGGCCATCAAGGTAAGTGAAGGTAACAAGTCTACAAGCAACGCAGCAAGAACAATGAGGATAGCGAGAGCGAACAACAAGGTAGTAACTCCGTAGCAAGGGGTGAGGCTTCGGTGATGGAGTGGTTGTGAAGGAGCTGTTCAAGAATGAGGTTGAAGGGGAGTAGCAGCGGGTGGAGCTTGCGGTGGCTCGATGGAGGCGCAGGGCAAGCGATGAAGGAAGATGGCGATGGGGTGGCGATTGGCACTATGGATGGCCAGGGCAAGGAGGTCAAGGAGGTCGTCAAGTGGCAATGGAGATGTGGTGGCTGCAGGGTGAGGGCAAGCTTTGCCAGGCAAAAAGGCGGGAGCTCGATAAAGTGGAGTTGCAGTCGAGGATCGAGTGGTGGTGGAGTTGATGGGGGAATGGGGCAAGGAGGAGCAGCGGGTGGTAGTCGAGGTCGGAGGGGTCGACGATGGCAAGGCTTTGACGAGTAGAAAACTGAGGACAATGAAGACGTTGGGCAGTGGTGGTTGGAACAGCAAGGCGACGGGGTCGACGAAGTGTAGGAGGTGAGCTCAGGGGGAGTTGCAGGCAGCAGAGGTGGAGAGGGAGCAAGGCGATCGGGGTGTGGGGTCGCGAGATGAGTCGCGAGGAAGAAGATGAAGGAGTCATGGGGTTGGATTTCGGCAATGGTGGTAAGGTGAGGGCGGTAATGGCAGAGGGCCCGAGCGGTGTAGTGGATATTGAAGAGGTGAGGAGGATGGAGAGGGTTGCGATGAAGGTGAGGTTCGGGAGGAGCAGCGAGTGGCGCTGCGGAGGCGGGGGTGCAACGGGGGAATATGGGGATGGTTTGGCAATGCTCTGTTTGTTTCGAAGCAGAGGAAGAAAGGAGAGAAAAGGCAAAGAGAGAATCGGGGAGAGAAAGGGTACGAGAGGGAGAGTGTATAATTATAATAATATTATAGTGTGTGTGTGTGGGGGGGGGGGGGGGGGTAGTTAAGGAGAGTGAGAGATTAATGAGTAGTTATGGAAATATTTGTGGGGGTGTGGGGTTACGAATTAAATCATGGAGGAAAATATGGTTGGGTTTTAAAATGTGGGTTTGGGTTAGGATCCAATAGGATTTGTTTAGGGGTAAAAAGTGTGGACTTGGATTAATAGTCTTAGGCTTTAGGTTTGGGCTTCACAATATAAAATAAATAATTATAGAATGGATAAAAGATCTTCAATCAATAATAAGATATAAAATAATATGGACTAGGGATTAAATATGGTTTGCCAAATAAATAATTTAGACAAATTATAGAATGGACAAGGAATCTTAAGTTCAAAATTAATAAATCAAATAATATTTTATAGAATAGTTTCAAATTAACAATCAAATAATAACAACAGACATGGTCTGGGTTATACATAATTAAAATAAGAAAAAGAATAAAATTTCTACAATTAAAGTATATAATCGTTTGAAAATTACTACAAATACAATTGATGTTTAGAACTGACTTTAATAGAAAGTCCAAGATGAATAAAAACGAATTTGAGAACGGAAGAGAATTTATAAGGAATTGAAATTAAAAAAAAAAATACGCAGAAAATATGTATAGACAAAAACAGGGGTTACAATCCTACCCACCTTACAACAAAATTTCGTTTTCGAAATTTGCTTAGGCGGTACATAGGATATAACCAAGGCAAAGCTTAAAAGTTAAAGAAACAGGAAATCAGAGGGAGGGAACGAAGTGGTGACAGCACTGGGAGCATGGATAAGATTGATGTCAAATAATGAATGATGACAAATGGAAGAAAGTAAATGGTATCAGAACAAAGGAACAACACAAAACTTGTGAGATAACAAAGCAAGAAGATGAAGAAGTAAGTAGAACTGGAGTCAAAGAGATAATGGATAAGAAAGAATTGAACCAAACAATGAGTCGATGGATGAAGATGAATGCAAGGAATGGAAGGAAGCAACCGATGCAAATAAGGAGAAGCAAGATAATCCTGTTATGGGCCCACCACGCTTCCACTGCGCCACTCTGATCGGAAAGACTTCGTCATCAGCATTCATTAACTCCAGCAATCTGCATGCACATCTTGGAGTGAACGACAATGCTTCCTCTCGTGGTGATGTTCCAAGTCACTGACATGTCGTTGTAGATCACGTGTACCCGATCGACGAACCGAACAAGAATAACAGAATGGTGGCACCGGAATCAAAAAAATATGGGTATGAAAAGAATGTATTTATACTCAATAAGGAATCGAGCAATGAGGACGTCTGTGAGAGACTGAAGGAAACAAAGAAGGAAAGAATTGAATATGGAGGATCAAAAATGGATCGAATAGGGTAAGTACCAGATTCAAGTTGGTTATTATATGTTCATGTGATAAATGCGGTGTATACATTGTTGAGCTAGCCTGGCTAAATCCAACATGGTTATATTCTAACCTGGCTAAACCCCAAACTAGTTAGGGGCTAACCTGGCTCTGATACCACTAAAAATTCTGTCACGCCCTGCTTCCCATTATAAGGAAATACGGTACGTAACCGAGGCCCAACGAATGATATAAGTGTACCAACTCATATCATCCATAAGTTATACAATACCGGTAAGCTCAACAATACAATAATAATTACATAAACAAGAATAAAATGCAATAACCAATATCTGAGATACAAGAACTTACCAAATAGCCAGAGAATATGCAATGCAGTAACAGTACATCAAGTGCTTCAGTATCTCATCATCAGTACCTGTATAAACAACAACTCAAAAGAAAGATGGAGAGTACCTATTAGAGCAAACTTTGGGCAACAGGTATTAGCAAGCAGTGAAAAAAATAAAGGACTATATAAAAATAACAAGAAATTGGAACAATGTCAGAGTCAATAAATGATAAACGATAACAAGATCAAAAGTCAATAATCAATGGTACGTTGGTCGATAAATAATCGTCAATAATCAATAACTGATGACAAATAATCAATATTAATAAATCAATAGTCAATAATACAGTTATCAGTAACAATGGTCGGTAACATGATCAGGTATCAAGAGTCGATATCTGGAATCAGCATTCAAGAATCATTAATTAGTTATTGATGTCAATGTTCATCGTTAAACTTATGTTTATCAATATTTTATCTGCCTATCTAATGCATGCAATCTTGCATCCCATACCACAGGTTCGGGTGCATACAATCAAGTGAATGTTTGACTCTAGTGGTGAATTCTATAGATCATGTACTCGGAAAAACATGTAGATAAGAAACAAGATCCAATTATTTAGTCATTCAGTTATTCAATTATTCAGGTATTCAGTTATTCAGTTATTCAGTCATTCAGTAACAGGAATCGAGATACTATAGTCAGTAATCCGTCATCAGAAATTCGTAACAGTAACCAGTAACAGTAGGGAAACCATGAGCTCCCTTCCGAGTGATGTCCCCTATATTATCCACTACTAGTCCTTATCCTAATTTTCCCAACTTGTTACAATTTTATTAACAATCAGTTATGAACATGTAATCAATACAATCCATGCGAACGGTAGTGTCAAGAATTATGCAACGGGTACAATCGATGAGGATGGTAGCATTAATACAGTGTTAAGACGATATCAAGGCTATACCAAAAGTGAAGTATACATGGTTCAAATCATTAAATTTGGAAAATAATGGGTTTATATGCAAAACATAACAATGCATGTTCTGGACAACAGCACCTATCGATACTCAAATTCACTTTCCCGCTGCTACGGGAATGCAAATCTGATTCCGTCAGAGATTCTAGAAAGAAGACGCTTTCAGTTCCAGTGCATATACACATGATACACAATAGTCACAGTAACTAGATCGATCGATCAATTCTTTACGGGTTTCATGCATGGTCTCGGTTTTGGAAATTATAACATGCCTGTACTAAATTAGTGATAACTTCTTATCTATAAATCGGATTGAGAATCCATAAGATGTTCCAGATTCAGGAGTCAGTGTGCTACAATTTCTATATACAAAGTAATAAGGTTTGATGTCAGGAACTGGGTCGAAACCACAGTACAAACTCGGGCAAATGACAAGGCAGCATATTTGAATGTGCAATAATACGATAAATTAACGGTTCAAGTTTTAAGTCAACAATAATAGCACGATAAGAAGGCTATGAATCAATAACATGATATAATAAATAAAGAAATGGAGTTCAATTAGATGCGACATTCAATTCGATTACTACTAACCGGATTTCAATGAGTGTTTTCTTGAATTAGAACAATAAAAATGAGTTAAAGAGATGCCTGCCTGTAAGATGACGACTTCAAACGTAAAAGAATAATGAGACGAGAGTCCCGACGGCAACACTTTCAACAACGGACACGGCGAACACATGTGCAAACAACGTACACCGCAAAAGCACGTGCAAACTACGGGGCGGCGGCGGCACGTGCAAGGGACGGGACAGCAACACAGCAAAGGCACGGCATCAATAGTAAGAGATGCCTTAACAACGGTGAGAGACACGGAAATCAGAACAGCGAAGGCGATCGCAGCGAGGAGGAGGGCACGGGTGCTGCGCTATTGGAGAAGGCGAGATGAAGTGGCCATCGGGGTAAGTGAAGGCAACAAGACCGCGAGCAACGCGGCAAGAACAATGACTACAGCAAGAGCAAATAACAAGGTAGTAACTCGGCAGCGAGGGGATGAGGCTTGGGTGATGGAGTTGCTATGAAGGAGCTGTTCGAGAACAAGGTCGGAGGGGAGTAGTAGCGGATGGCACTGCGATGGCTCGACAGAGGCGCAGGCCGAGCGATGAAGGAAGATGATGTGGGTGGCTTTGGCATTGTGGATGGCGAGGTCGAGGTGGTCGTCGAGCAGTAATGGAGCTGTGGTGGCCGGTGGTGTGAGGGGGAGGCAATGGCTGCAAGGGAGGCTGCAACTGGTCGCAGTATGCGCAGGGGATTCTGTCGGTGGTTGCAGGGCAAAGGCAAGCTTCGGCAAGGAGAAAGGTGGGAGCTCGATGAAGTGGAGTCGCAGTCGAGGATCGAGCGGCGGTGGAGTTGATGGGGGAATGGGGGAAGGAGGAGCAGCGGGTGGCAGTCGAGGTCGAAGGGGTCGATGGTGGCAAGGCTTCGACGAGTTGCAGGCTTAGGATGACGATGGCGTTGGGCAGCAGTGGTGGGAACAGCAAGGCAACGGGGTCGATGAAGTGAAGGAGGTGAGCTTGGGTGGAGTTGCAGGCAGCAGAGGTGGAGAGGGAGCAAGGCGATTGGGGTGTGGGGTCGCAAGATGAGCCGCGAGGAAGAAGTTGAAGAAGGAGTCACGGGGTTGGGTTTCGGCAATGGTGTTGAGGTGAGGGTAGTAATGCCGGAGGGCTCGAGTAGTGCAGTGGAGGTGGAAGAGGTGACAAGGACGGAGAGGGTTGCGATGAGGGTGAGGTTCGGGAGGAGCTGCGAGTGGCGCTGCGGAGGCAAGGGTGCGATGGGGGAAGATGGTGATGGGTTGGCAACACTCTATTTGTTTCATAGCAGAGGAAGAAGGGAGAGAGGGGGGAGAGAGAGAATCGGGGGGACCGAGGGTACGAGGGGGAGAGTGTATAATTATAATAATATTATAGTGGGCGGGGGGGGTGTAGTTAATGTGAGTGAGAGTTTAATGGGTAGTTATGGTTAGATTTGTGGGGGTGTGGGGTTACGGATTAAATCATGGTGGAAATAATGAGATAGTGGGGACCAGTTATGGAGATGAGGGGATCTGGTTGGGTTTTGGGTAGTGGGTTTTAAAATGTGGATTTTGGTTAGGATCCAATAGAATTTGTTTATGGCTAAGAAGTGTGGGCTTGAATTAACAGACTTGGGCTTTAGGTTTGGGCTTCACAAAATAAAATAAATAATTATAGAATGGATAAAAGATTGGGCTTCAATCAATAATAAGATAATAAAATAATATGGACTAGGGGTTAAATATGGTATGCCAAATAAATAATTTTAAAAAATTATAAAATGGACCAGGAGGGGGCTTAAGCTCAAAATTAATAAATCAAATAATATTTTATAGAATAGTTTCAATTAATAATCAAATAATAACAATAGACCTGGTCTGGGTTATATATAATTAAAACAAGAAAAAGAATAAAATTTCTACAATTAAAGTGTATAATCGTTTGAAAATAACTACAAATACAATTGATGTTTAGAATTGACTTTAATAGAAAGTCCAAGATGAACAAAAACGAATTTGAGAGCTGAATTTTTTTCACAAGGAATTGAAGTACAAAAATACGGAGAAAATACGTATATACGAAAACATGGGTTACAAAATCCCATAAAATTCAAAAAACAAAAACAATAACAAAAACAAATACAAAATCAAAAAAAAAAAGGTAGCCAACGATTGGCCTGGTAGGGCCAACTATTTGACCCGGGTTGTAACTTCCCATAAATTTTAAATATAATATTTGAATTAAAAAATAAATTTTAATTAATTTTTTTAATTATTTTGAATTTCTGTGAAATTGTCGTTTTGAACGTGAAGAACACGTGCATAATTTTTGAAATGCAAGTTTTAGAATTTTGAGTTGCAAAATATATTCTGTTATTTATAATTGGATATATTTTAATTTTTGGAATTTTTCTGAATAAGAGAAACTGATTTTGTAAATATTTCGAAAGGAGAGGACTTTTTTTTGTGAAAAGTCGTTTGGAGGAAAATTTTGGATTCCAAAATTGGTTGGCTGCATTTTGGGGGCCAGTTTTGGAAGTCGAAAGATTTTGGAAGTGGAAAGATTCTGCATGGATCTAAAATAATTTGTTCTTGAATAATGGAGTTTTTTATGCATGAAATATCAATTTTTTATTTGTAGAAAATAGATCTAATGAACATATATGTTATTGTAGATGTGTAGATCTTATTGTATGATTAAAGAAACATGGTTTGAGTAATTAAAAGATGGAATTTTTATAAGTTATTTACTGTTTTAATGTGAATTCATGAGGAGTTGAAAACTAGAATATTTATATACATTTATTTCATGGTAAAACACATTGAAAAAATATAATTTGATGTTGTGAACCTAGGGTTAGGGTTTCGAGGTTAAAACCTGGGCCTAAGGTTAGTTGGGGGTTGCAGTTTTGAGGGCTGCACAACAACCCGGGTTACACAACGCCAACCCGAGCATTGTGCAGACCCGGTGTTGGCCGTTTGGTTTGTTTTGGCTTTCGGTTTGGAGCTTGTGGCTCGTGTTTGATTGCTTTTACGAAGGGGTTGGGTATTAGGGCTTAAGAACCCTAGTGTGCATATAGATGAGTATATGTATGTATTTAAATCTAGTATTTGTATGAAGTTTAATTGATTCTTTTGATCAAGTTTTGAATGTGCAAATTTCAAATTTTGTTGAAACCTAGTTTCAGATTCTAATGTATTCAAGTAATAATTTTGAGGTTACAAATCTATATTTGTATGGAATAAATTATCAGTTTTGAGGAGATATATGTTTCAGTTTTTAGAGAAAAAAACTTTGAGTTCTAAAGGGTTATTTTCAGTTTCAAAAGCGGTAAAATTTCAGCTTTTTTGAACTAAAGAATTTCGGATTTTAGGGATGAGATCCCAGACAATAAAGAGAGTTGTTTCAGTTTAAATTGATTGGATTAAAGAGAAATTCATTGGGTTTTATGTATGTAAGGAAAGTGAAATTTAAAGGATTTCGTGGATTGAATTTTGTTTCCGTATAAGAAAGAGTTTTTATGGCAGTAACGGTTTATTAAAAGAAATGTGAATAATGAAGAGATTTGTGGATATGCAAATGTTTATTTTGGAATAAAGTATTTCAAGTTTGAGATTTTGATTCACAGTCGTGGTTTTGTGGGAAAGTATTGTTTTTCAGAAAAGAGAATATAAAGAGTATTTTGAATGATTGAACCAAAGGGGGGTTTGATTGCAATTAGGGTTATTGTGACAACCTTGGATGGATGCTTGAGGCGTTGAGTTGGGAGCACTAGATACTGAGCAAACCCAAGAATATCGGCAGTGGATATTTTGATTCTAGGAAAATTAGCCTGAAGGGCTAGTGCTCCTAGTTTGGCAAGTGTAGTCTGGTAGGGTATAGCTAGTTCTAGGTGGCTCAAGTTGTTATGATTACAAATCTAAGGATAGGCACTAGATTAAGAGTTGTAATGGAACTTGGGCAACGCAAGTATGAGCTCTATTTTCAATCGGGCAGATGTATTTCGGGACTGTATATTTGTTTTGTCTCTCTATTATGTTTGTGAGTTGAGGGTTGGCAGGCCTATTTGTGGAATGTCTAGAAGTGAGACGGATTTGGTATGTTTGCGCATTGAGGGTCAGCATGCCTATTCACAGAATGTACGGTATGTTTGCGCGTTGAGGGTTGGCAGGCCAATTCGCGGATTGTACAGCAGGGAGCTGATTCACTGTATTTAGAGCGATGCTTGCGGGATGCTCGCGTGTTTACACTTGTATAGCTCGGCGGGATGTGTACCGGGGCTGTGGTTTATTCACAAAGTGTTTAATCTTGTCTCTATCACCGATGTAGTTTTCATGGCAAGGGATTGAACCCTAAAATGTGGTGAATGCTAAGGGCTTGCCCTCGGATCTATGTAGTAAGGGATGCATAGAACCCGAACAAGTATGCATTAGTGTGCATTGTGTGCATTGTGTTTTCTTGGATATTGTTTCATGCATTTTTCCTTTGTTTTCTCGACACACACTTTATCATTTAGTGTAGTCACTTGTTGATTTTATGAATATTTTATCGTTGTTTTATTTTATGTTGTGTGACAAGTTTGTGATTGTGAGACTTTGGAGGGTTACTATGTAACGCCCCGCCCCAATACTCAGACAATTTTATTATTTTATTTATATTATTTATACTACAACTGCCCACCACAGGCTGCCTCATGAAAGGTGCTATAGCTGATTGGTGACCTCTAATCCCATGCAATTATATTTACTAGTATTTTACATGTGCTATGCACGTAGGGGAATTATTTGGAAAAAAAAATGAATTACAGTGTAGACTCATCAATCATCACCCCTTTCCTATTATATATGTAGAGATATACGAAGACTGATGAGATAGAGATAGACATGCATTGTACGGGTTGGGATATGTACAAATTACACTAAGGCCTTCTCCCATTACCGTAGCAGAGATTAATTATTAATCTTGTATTAATCCTGATAGGGGACCATTCCAATACACCATGCTGTCCTTCTCTTGCGTCACTGACGTCAGCCACCCCCTTAGGCCCACCCACCAGGACACACGCATCACGAAGAGACATCGTTGTCTCCACTTCCCGTGCCCCCCCTTGCCACCACGTGGCGCTACTACAACACAACAGTTGCTGTCTGCCTCACCCTGGGCCCCACGCTGCGGAGAATCCAAACAACCCTCCCATGGGCAATTCTACAATTTTCTATATATATATATATATATATATATATATATATATGTAGTTATGGGGTGTTACATACCCTCCTCCCCGCCTATTAGAAATCAGCATCCTTGCTGAGTACGGGGCATGTACATTCTGGTGCAGGATCAACTTTCTACCCAATGTGGAACAGTTTCATGAACATCGCCTTGATCCCAATAATCAGGAAGACTAGCCACATCGCAAGTGCCTCACACCCCGATAATCAGTGAAACCATCTCCTATTGCAGATCATATGAGGCCCCCTACCCACATTCTCTTCACACTCGGTGTCGAAAGTCAGCTCTGATACTATTTGTAATGTCCCTCCCCAATACTCAGACAATTTTATTATTTTATTTATATTAGTTATAGTACAACTTCCCACCACAGGCTGCCTCATAAAAGCTGCTATAGCTGATTTGTGACCTCTACTCCTAGGAAATTATATTTATTAATTATTAATCTTGTATTAATCCCGATATGGGACAATTCCAATACACCCCGCTGTCCTTCTCTTGTGTCGCTGACGTTAACCACCCCCTGGGCCCACCTGCCAGCACATGCACATCACGAAGAGACAGTGTTGTCTCCTTTGCCTGTGGGCCCCCCTGCCACCACATGGCACTACTGCAGCACAGCAGCTGTTGTCTGCCTCACCCTAGGCCCCACGCTATAGAGAATCCAAACAACCCTCCCATAGCAATCTAAATGGGCAATTCTTCAATTCTCTATATTATTTATTATATATATATATATATATATATATATATATATATATATATATATCTGAAATTACGAGGTGTTACATACTGTTATTATTGTATTGTGTCAGTTGTATTCAACGGACGTGCCCACTTTTCTTGTCAGTTTTTGCAGGATTTACGAGTAAGTTTCTTGATCAAGGTTGAAGCTTGAACTTCGAGATGACTAAAGTTTAAGTGTTGGAATGTGTTGTAATATATATGTTTAATTTTCCGCTGTGCATTGTAAGAAAGAACAGTTGTAAAGAAAAGTTGTAATTTTTCCGGTGTTTATACTGTGTTCGGATTACATTGAAGTAAAGATTCTGGAGTTGTGTCTCTTATTTCTATTACTGAAATTCGGGGCGCTACACGGGTGGGCCGCCTGTTGGACCTAGCGGGTTTCCCTTCCTGGCCTAGTGTTGGCTTTTATATGGGTTCAGGTCGGGTTCGGGTCGAATCAGAATGGGTTGCTGGTTAAACAGGCCGGGTCGAGCAGGTTTATTCTAACTTTTTTTTGACCCGGTCCGACCCACAACCATAGGCTAGTTTGGCTCGGGCCCGGACTTGATCACAGCATGTTGGGTCAAGTGGCAGATAGTTCCACAGAGGCCTCGGACTGGCCCAGTCCGTCTGCCACCCCTAAGAAGCCCCAACCCCAAAGACAGTGTTTGGTGATCATAACTCGACATACGCGATCGTCTGTATGTAGAAACCAAAACCTGACAACACGGTCTCCCCACTCTGAGCATCACCAGGGTAACAAGGGCCACCCGTGCAATCGAGCTCGCTCCTCCAGCTGTCGACCCCGTTCCACCAACCGTCAATCCGCTCCAAGACCAACAATACGTGAAGCGCTAGTCGATCGCAACCCTCCAAGCTTCTCTTAGAGACGGTATATCTCCAAATCCTTCTCGACCATCACCTCCCTAAGAAGAGCACACTCCCCAATACTGTCCATCGTCACATCAGGGAGCAAGAGCATGCCAATGAGGCGATCGTCATGCATAAGGGTTAGCTCATAGTCCCTCTCAACTAACACTGCCTTAAGGCAAAGCGTCTCCAAGCATTCATCCTCCGACTGGTCGCGCAAGCAATCGAGTGCTAATTTTGTTATGCATAATCTGTTGTGAAGTTGCTCAACTTCACCCCCTCGGGGTTCCCCTAGCACCTGCGAACATCTGCCAAGGAGAAGGATCAAAGAGTTATCTCAACGTCGACAAGACAAAGAATACAATCACAAAAGAGATAAACATCAAAATATCACAACCAAGAGTAACTATGAGTATGCTAAAACAAGACACAAGTACTGATAAGCAAGGAAGCATTTTTCGTCAACTAAAATGGAAGATACAAGGATGCGGTGGCTAGTCCGCTATATGGCATCATACAAAAATTAAAAAAAAAGCAACTAAAGTGCCAAGGAGGAATCAAGGATCCACCTACCTCTGCAGGACTACGGGCAAGGAGCCCCCAGCCGCCTCCTTCCACTTCCCCTTCTTGTTGTAGCCATCCTTCATGCCCACCACAGGAGTGCCACCCTCATCACCAACATCCCTATCTCCATCCTCCCTGGGAGCCTCTCCAGGACAAAGCATCACATGGTACCCTCCGGGAACACGCTTGGCCACGTGAGAAATAGCTCGGGCGTAGGACCTGTTGATCACATTCTGCAGCTTAGCCTTGGCATTTGTGTCCTTCACCATCAAGTCCGTTTCAGCCTTCATTTTCTCCAACACCGACACAATATCGGCAACCCTCTTCTGCGATGACTCAAGCTTCTTACACGACTCTTCTTCTATCTTCTCTAATGCCTCCAGCTTCAGGCGTAACTCCTTACACTTCTTCTCGATGTCTTCAACTCTGCCTGAGCCACTTGACAGCCCATTTCTTCTCCCTCTTAGCACGGGAGACCTGTGATCTTAGCTCATTCTCCTCGATAGCATAAAAAGTCAACCAAGTGGCTGAAGTGACAAGCCATCTAGAAAAAGAAGAAAAACTTTCAAGACGTTGAACTACAAAGAGAAATATGGAGGTCACACATAAAAAATACTAGACATACTGTCATATGCGCCCGAGCGTTCTCCACGATGGACCTATCAGGTGACTCCATCTTCAGCCTCTCCCGATCAGCCGGAGTCAGGAGGTGGCGGATCCCGTCCAACCAAGCAGCTGAGTTACCAAGGAAGCTCCCCTACTACTTCATGCTCCAGTTGGGAACATGAATCATCTCCCGCTCGTCGTTAATAATCACTGCAGCCTTGGCAATTAGTGAGAGAGGTGTAGCACCCGCTACAATAGCCGCCGGGGAAGGACCCTCTGTGACAATGTCAAACGATGCACCCAAAGGAATCTCTATTGGAATGATCAGGGCCGGAGCGGAGGGATCCTTCGACATCTTTGAAGTAGGAGTATGGCTCGCTTTCTTCTTACACTTCCTAGGCTCGTCGGCCTTTTTGTTTTGGTGGGTCTCTAGATCGATAATCAAGTCATCGAAATCCATCCTTGCTTTCCCTGTGAAATGAGATGCAAAGGGATGAGAACTCACAATACAATGCAATGCAAATAACAAAAACATCAACTAAAGTACTACAAGTATGAAAGGAAATGAAAGCAGTAAATCATATTAGGGTCTACCCAGCTAAGACAACCCTCGAAGAGAACTTCCTCAGGGATATCTCTCCATGCAAACATCTTATGCGCGAGAAGAGCATCACGAAGACTCTTCTCTCCCGCAGTCATCACTGGTTCCTCCTTCAGTGTCGTCGAAATCATCTTTCCCCATGTCGTGGGAATTCCCCACTATTCAAGACTGCAGACGATGAAGAACTTTTCCCTCCAATAGTTGATCAAGTTAGGAACATCGATGACTCCCCAGTTACTACGAGGACAAAGATACCACCGTTCCTCCATCTTGTTCAACTGGGCAATCATAAAATGCCGCCTAAAATGGTTAGACTCGGTTCGACTACGAGCCTACGACACTGTAGGATGAATCCCACCACATGCCTCCATGCATTCGGCATAAGCTGGATAGAACCCACCCTATACCAATTTAGGACCTCTCTAATAAAGGGGTGAAGAGGCAGACGAAGCCATGCATAAAAGGCATCACACGTTAAGAAAAAAATACTCGTCCTATAGCATGGCCCTAACTCCGGGATCCGGCAAGAGTAACCCATACTTGGAAGGAATCCCAAAGGCCTACCTAATCATGGCAAGCTCCTCCCTCATGAGGATTGTGCTGGCAAAGTCAGCCTCAGTACTGTGAACTGGGTCCGGCTAAGCATACTCCAGGCCATTCCAAAGAAAATCTGTTGTGCAATCTAGATGATCTAAATAAATAGATAAACTAGACACAAATTAAAACCTTCACAAGTGTACGAATCGTTTATAGAAGCGTAGTGACAAGCAAGAGTCGATCCCACAGAGATTGTAGTACTTAACTCACTAATCAATAAAACAAAGAAAAATACAAATAATGAAGTTTGTTCTAAAAGTCTGATTGAAAGGAAATGAAAGAGATAAAAATCTAAATTAAGTAGCATCACAATTTGAGTCACGAATATCTATTAAAGTAGCTGGGCTTTGATTTCCACCTATAGTCAATAATGCTAAGTCACCTTCTATACTACTCCAATCACTCATGTTTGTTCCTTTAACGGGCATGGTATCTACTCCTTAAAGTTAATGTTTTCCTAGGCCAAGAATTAGGCATGGTATCTACTCTAATTCGTTTCTTTCCTTAAGTATTTAGCATGGTATCTACTAAGTTGCACTTAAAGAAAACATAGGAACAATGGAAACGAACAAACACTCAAAGTTCTAGAAATTGGTATCAGATCTAGATCCTTCAAGTTGATTAAACCAAGAACCCTTAAAGATTCCTGTGTTACAAGTTATGGGCACGAGATACGGGTCGTCTCTATGCTCATATAACAGATTTAGTTTTATAATACGCAAACTTGATAATCTCAGGTTCTGCATGGCAGTCGACTTGCTGTCACTCTCAGTCGACTGCTCTAAGAACTTCTGAACAAGTTTGATTCATATTATAAATCTATACCACTACAATCAGGTTTAATCAATAACTAATAGAGTAGCATTGAGAAGAATATCAGCATTACATAACTATGGTTTCAATCTACCCAACTATGAAATTAGTTGCACATAATACAACCTTTATTGATTAATAAAATAGAATTCATGACTCTACAATAAAAATAAAAAGTAAAAGGAAGAACAGAAGAACACTGATTTGTATGATGTTGAAATTGAGCCCAATCAGCAGTCGACTTGTTCTCCTCCTTCTTGATGCTGATATCTTGATTCTTGCTGGTCGATCCTCTTTCTGATGGTAGATGATTCTCTCTTTATTATAGTTTCTCTTGTCCTTGTCTGCAAATATCAAGTTCCTAATTTCTTATCTCTTCAAGCATAGGACTGAGTCCATCTTCTTACTTGCCAATTCTGGTTCTTTAACTTTGATTGTTGGTGAGTTGTTATTTGCAGATAACCCGGGTTTGGATAACTTCCATTTGATTCGGATTTGGTTTAGGATGGATCTTAAACTATCTTTATCTTTTAACTTCCCTGAATACCAGTCGACTGGTTTTGGAATCAGTTGACTGTGTCGAGACATCTGTAGATTCACAATCACTCCGTCAAGTCGACTGTCTTTGGAGTAAGTCGACTGTACTGCGTAGCTTCGGGATTTCATACTCCTCTGTTCAGTCGACTGTCTTTGAGGACCAGTCGACTTGTGTCCTGCAGCTCCCTGTGTATCATCCTCTCAGTCTGTATTAGCCTTGAATCTGCTTTGCTTAGCTGCTTTTAGGCTGTTTCCTATTGAAAAGAGAAAAGAAGAGTAAATTACCACATATAGAGCATTTAAATGTCTAATTGCATTAAGATTATTGCTCCTAAATGTGGATATTATTGGATTCATCAAATACCCTCAAACTTAGCTTTTGCTTGTCCTCAAGCAAAATTAAACTACAAGCATCTCTTGAACATCTTTACCCTTCCAACATTTACCTCAGAGAACTTGCTACATTAGGTGTCAAGGTTAGAACAAGCATTAAGATAGGTCTAAAAAGTTGTAATTCAAATGTTAATCACTTATTCACAAGAATACTTAACTTGAATATCAAATAATAGTGTGGCCAATGCCTCTGCAACATAATCATGATTAAGGTTAGCAAGCTCAACTATATTTCAACTCCAAAATCTCACCATGGCATACACTCCCAAAGAAATATGCTCTCATTGACATGGGACATTCAAATTAGATCTCGTGACAATTTATCATTACTTGGATGAAACCATATGCTTGATCTTGCTACTACATCTTCACACCATTGATCTGCACGCTACTTGGATCAAACGGTCTTTAAATAGGTTGTAATGGGGTCATGGGTGAGGGTTTAAACAATTGAAGGGAAAAAGGAATACAACATTTCTAAAGAATTAGTAGAGCAACTTGCATTGTTCTAAGAGATTTTTTTTTTTTTTTGCACATATAATATTTAAGGCCATATATCACAGGCCTATCTTTATTTCTACCAACACCTTTCCCCTATCCACAACTCAGCAATTTACAACTTTTCATTTTTTTTTATATGACAAATCCTCCAACTTTTCTTTATATTTTCATCCCCTTCATCTTGACATACCACATCTCTTTTACAATTCTTGCTCTACTAACTCAATATATATAGGTAAGGTAACCTATTCATCTAGGCATGGTTAAGGATGATGTGTTTTACAAATAAAAAGGCTTTTATAGGCTTCAAAAGGGGCAACTAGTGAATAATTGATGTTGGGTAGCCTATTTGTCCTTGGTGATAAAATCTTAGGTGCCTTAATCATTTCCAAGTTTTTATGCAAAAACCAAAAATAAGTTTCGAAAAGTAGCAAAAACAAGTTCTAGTTCACCTCAAGAATACAGTCAACTGAAATCTTCAGGTGTATGATTCTCTCACAAATAAAATAAATAAGGCTCAAAACTCACAATTTGTGTATTTAAGTTTACTCACAATTGAACTTGCTATTCTCTTTCAAGATTCGTCGAATTGACATGACCATATGAATAAAAATTTCAAGTATGATCCATATGAAAAGTTATTAACATTTTTAAGGATAAAGACCACAATTAATATTTGTTCTCCACTCTCTACCTATAGTAACTGAGCTCAAATCATTCAATGTTGGAATGGTTAAAATCAAAAGACTCCAAATGTAAATAACTACCCCCAAACTTAGATGGAACATTGTCCTCAGTGTTTGCACAAAACTTTAAAAATAGGCATGTGTTACCACCCAGTTTGAAGGAAAGAAAATAAAGTAAAGAAATAAAGAAATGATTAAAGAAATAAGTAAATAGAGAGTGTAAGTACTCCCCTGAATAATTGGGTTGCCTCCCAATAAGCGCTGCGTTTCTTGTCCTCAGCTAGACTTGATGAGTTTATGCAATGTATTGAATGGCTCGCGGCTCAAAACTCATCTTATTATAAGGTTTCCCACTATGCCCATTCACCTTTGAACGTTTGATTTTTCTCCAACGTTCCATGTGGGGAAACCTTTGCAACAATGTACGGACCGTACCATCTTGACATAAGCCTATCTGCAATGGTCCACCTTAATGCACCCTTGTGTTCTTGCAAGACTCCCTGCAGCTTCTCTTCTTCCTGCATCCTTAAGTTTGCAGCAACTGTCACAGGTAATGTCTGGTTTTCCCCCAAATATTCATACTTCAAGTGTTCATGTAGTGGCTTCAGCTCCACATCTGGTGTCCTGGTAAAAGAAGAAACAAAAGTATTATTAGACACAAGATTTTCAAACACATGTGCAAACTTACCTGCATATGATTTTTCATTTCCAAGGGTATGTATTTTCTCTGCAATCCTCCAATCATCATATTCCTGTTCAACTTGAGATAGTATTAGAGGGTGTGTAATTGTTGCTTGTAATGGATCAACACCATGTTTCCTGAAATGTTTGGTCACATATTCCCTGAACCACATCAATATTATAACATCCATGATCATCGTGTGGTAATTTTGGTGCATCAAACATTTTAAACTCAATCTCGTCCTCTAGTGTTGTCACTGATTGGAGCTGTTCTTGTCCTCTAGGGTTTGGTATGGTTTGTGATGGGAGTTCTCCGGCCTTTCTTTCACTTAACTCCTTAGCAATTTGACCGATTTGAGTTTCTAATTTTTGAATGGCCTGCCCTTGTTGGTTGCTTGTTTGCTGTTGTTGTTGGAGTAATTGAAGAACGGTGGATTCGAAATCCAACTTCTTCTGTTCTTGCACTAGCCGATCAAACCCATTCCCACTCTGGAATTGCTGCGTATGCCCTTGTGCAAATTGATTGCCTTGATGGTTTTGATTATTGCTCCATGAGAAATTTGGATGGTTTCGCCACCCTGGGTTATACATGTTTGAAAAAGTGTTGTTCTGGGGTGGGTACATTCCCTGTCCTACGTAGTTTGCGTGCTCATGATCTGTGAAAGAAGACATGGGACATGTATCAGTTGTATGATCAGAATGAGAACAAATTGCACAAATTTCTTTTGGTTGGTTTTTTACGCCACCCAGCGTTGAAATCGCATTAACAAGCATATCAATATTTTTGTTCATGGTTTCCATTTCTAGTTGCATGTTATTATTATTAGAAATTTTGTAAACTCCCTGTTTTTTCGAAAGGCCTCTTCTCCTTGTTGAGAATTGCTGTGAGTTCTCGCTGAGTTCTTCAAATAGTTCGATGGCCTCCTCACCACTTTTCCTCATCAAGATTCCATAGCAAGCTGAATCCACAATTGCTTTGTTAGAGTCATTTAAACCCTCATAAAATGCTTGTACCTGATCATCCTTAGGTATATTGTGCATAGGACACTTGAGAAGCTTGTTCTTGAAGTCCTTCCATGCCTCGAAGAATAAATCGCCATCTTTTTGTTGGAAGAGTAGAATTTCCATTTTTAGTTGTCTGGTTTTCTGAGCTGGAAAGAATTCCTTCAAGAACTTTGTTGCCAATTGCTCCCATGACTGAATTGATCCTGGTTCCAAAGAATTATACCATAATTTAGCATTAAGTTTTAAAGAAAATGGAAAAAAGGTTAACCTGATTTGTTCAGGGGTAAGCCCTTGGACGCTTTGTGTTCTGCAAAGATCAAAGAAATCTTGCAAATGTAGATGCGGATCCTCGTCTAGTCTGCCACTGAAGTGGGGAACCAGGCTGAGTAATTGAGGTGATAGGTGCATATTCCATGTGACATTAGGTTGAAAAGCTATGCAAGAAGGTTGCTCAATATTCTTCGGAGTGAATTTGTCTTGCATTGGTACTCGATTTAATACTTTCTCACCCATTGTTGCTTTTTGAATACTTCGCTGTACAGTCGACTGATCCTTGGAGACAGTCGACTGGTCTGAACCTGTCTGTGCAGAGAGTAAACTAAAAGAAAATATAAGAAAAGAAAAGAAAAAGAAAAAGATTTTTACTGATTTGTAAGTTAAAATACTAAACAATCCCCGGCAACGGCGCCAAAAACTTGTTGTGCAATCTAGATGATCTAAATAAATAGATAAACTAGACACAAATTAAAACCTCGCAAGTGTACGAATCGTTTATAGAAGCGTAGTGACAAGCAAGGGTCGATCCCACAGAGATTGTAGTACTTCACTCACTAATCAATAAAACAAAGAAAAATGCAAATAATGAAGTTTGTTCTAAAAGTCTGATTGAAAGGAAATGAAAGAGATAAAAATCTAAATTAAGTAGCATCACAATTTGAGTCACGAATATCTATTAAAGTAGCTGGGCTTTGATTTCCACCTATAGTCAATAATGCTAAGTCACCTTCTATACTACTCCAATCACTCATGTTTGTTCCTTTAACGGCATGGTATCTACTCCTTAAAGTAAATGTTTCCCTAGGCCAAGAATTAGGCATGGTATCTACTCTAATTCGTTTCTTTCCTTAAGTATTTAGCATGGTATCTACTAAGTTGCACTTAAAGAAAACATAGGAACAATGGAAACGAACAAACACTCAAAGTTCTAGAAATTGGTATCAGATCTAGATCCTTCAAGTTGATTAAACCAAGAACCCTTAAAGATTCCTGTGTTACAAGTTATGGGCACGAGACACGGGTCGTCTCTATGCTCATATAACAGATTTAGTTTTATAATACGCAAACTTGATAATCTCAGGTTCTGCATGGCAGTCGACTTGCTGTCACTTTCAGTCGACTGCTCTAAGAACTTCTGAACAAGTTTGATTCATATTATAAATCTATACCACTAAAATCAGGTTTAATCAATAAGTAATAGAGTAGCGTTGAGAAGAATATCAGCATTACATAACTATGGTTTCAATCTACCCAACTATGAAATTAGTTGCACATAATACAACCTTTATTGATTAATAAAATAGAATTCATGACTCTACAATAAAAATAAAAAGTAAAAGGAAGAACAGAAGAACACTGATTTGTATGATGTTGAAATTGAGCCCAATCAGCAGTCGACTTGTTCTCCTCCTTCTTGATGCTGATATCTTGATGCTTGGCTGGTCGATCCTCTTTCTGATGGTAGATGATTCTCTCTTTATTATAGTTTCTCTTGTCCTTGTCTGCAGATATCAAGTTCCTGATTTCTTATCTCTTCACGCATAGGACTGAGTCCATCTTCTTACTTGCCAATTCTGGTTCTTTAACTTTGATTGTTGGTGAGTTGTTATTTGCAGATAACCCGGGTTTGGATAACTTCCATTTGATTCGGATTTGGTTTAGGATGGATCTTAAACTATCTTTATCTTTTAACTCCGCTAAATACCAGTCGACTGGTTTTGGAATCAGTCGACTGTGTCGAGACATCTGTAGATTCACAATCACTCCGTCAAGTCGACTGTCTTTGGAGTAAGTCGACTGTACTGCGTAGCTTCGGGATTTCATACTCCTCTGTTCAGTCGACTGTCATTGAGGACCAGTCGACTTGTGTCCTGCAGCTCCCTGTGTATCATCCTCTCAGTCTGTATTAGCCTTGAATCTGCTTCGTTTA
The DNA here is from genome assembly GCA_017893485.1 of Hemerocallis citrina. Classification (NCBI taxonomy): domain Eukaryota; kingdom Viridiplantae; phylum Streptophyta; class Magnoliopsida; order Asparagales; family Asphodelaceae; genus Hemerocallis; species Hemerocallis citrina. The sequence continues at coordinate 129,120,721 of CM030363.1, read as the reverse complement.
GCTGCTTTTAGGCTGTTTCCTATGGAAAGAGAAAAGAATAGTAAATTACCACATATAGAGCATTTAAATGTCTAATTGCATTAAGATTATTGCTCCTAAATGTGGATATTATTGGATTCATTAAAATCCTGATCTACTTCGGCATACTCCCTAATCAACTCAGGAACTAGAAATAATAATGTCTTAAATGCACACCCCAAATCTCACCGACTCGACGACTATCTCCTCTAAAGTGGAACGACTAACCTCACCCTTCCCCTTCTCCTCTCTAGTATAATGACTAAACAATACATAATCGTCTACCTCTAAATAGACCAAAATAGAAGAGGAGTAGCTCGATAAATTGCGAGACATAACTGATAGCAATTGTGAAAGAGTTACCTGACAAAGCTCTTAAGAAATCCAAAGATGCAACGACCACTAGCACCACTGTTAAACCACCAGGAAAACCGCCAGCACCGCCCGACAACCACCAGAAGAGCTAGAGAAAGAAGCTCTAAAAATATTCATAGAGAGAGAAAACGGAAGAAGAAAATAAGCAAATGTGAGAAAGAGGGGTGGGGTTGTGTCTTATTTATAAGGCCACCAAGACCAAATCGCCACGTGGCAACATCTAAGCCATCCACAAGATCCAACGATCGAAGCTCTTAGCACCCAAATCAACGGAAAACTCGTCCAAACAATGAAATGCTCGATCGACAAAATAAGTTAACAACAGAATGTTTGGTATGCGAAATAGCGGTTCAACGAAACTAACGATGGGACGCTTGATCAACGAAGCAAGTGAACAACACTTGGTTGATGAAAGAGCGATTCGATAAGATAGACCACAAAAAAAAAACACTTGGTGGGTAAAAACTCAAGAATCTCCAAACCTAATCTGATGTCACCCAAAAAGATCACCAACTTATTAAACTCGACCAAAACCCTAGGTCGGCTACAACCAAGGTGGAGTTCGACCCAAACCTAAACTTGAAAAAGCTCCGAAGATGGCCAATCCCGAACTCAACAAAAGCTTTGAAGTTGGCAAGACCCGAGCTCAACAAAGCTCCAAAATTGGCAAAGACCCAAACTCGACAAAAGCTTTGAAGTTGGCAAGACCCGAACTCGACAAAACTCTAAAACTGATGAAGACTCGAACTTGGCAAGACCCGAACTTGGCAAGACCCGAACTTGGCAAGACCCGAACTTGGCAAAAACCCTAACTTGGTCAAAACCCAACTCGGCGAAGGAACTCTTGCTAATGGGGTGTTGGTAGATTGGAGATAAAAGGCTTGCTCGACGAAGAAGAATCTCAAAGGAGTTGGACGCCAAATGCTTGGTCGACGAGGTCACCGAAGTTTGTTGCTTGGCAAACCTTAGCACCTGCTCTTGATCAAGCTCTTCCTGGACCGGGTGTTGGTTGACGGGGTGTTGGTCGAAGAGGAGGTGGTTGCCGGAGCACTTTGTGTAGTGCCCCGAATTCCTAACATAGGAACCCGTGACACTCTTCAGGATCTTTCTTCAAATGAGTCACAACACAACAAAAATCACACGAAATTGAAACTTTTTATTACATCAAATTGTTATTACAATGTCCATGATTTACAACAATTTCTAATTAATTGTTACAACAAGAATGTACAATAAATTTGGACAGTAACTTTCACTTGGATGCTTTTCCCTGCTAGAGCTTTCCCGCGATCTCAAGTTGGCAATCCTGCATTGATAACTGTGGGCATGTCAGTTGATTACAACAGACGAAATGCTATATTTGACTATCCCGCCATAATATAGCGATTTCAACCTCAACAATCACAAATAATATTTGATGCAAAGAAAAAGGTGGTGTGAAGCAAGTGTCAGTGTATGCCATGGCCTAATCTAATGCACACTATGCACACATGTTCCTAAAGCTGATGCATGCTTGGTTGAGAGATATGCATCCTATACTACACACCCCCAACCAAACGACGTTCTTCAGGTTTGATGGGGCTCGATCCCGCGCTACGCATCCTACTCTTGCGCTCTCTCCTGTTTCTGATTCCATTGATGGTAAGGCTGCAGTCGTCCGGCTTACCCGTTGCTGCTGTCATTAGTGGTGTCTAATCCTCATGTTTTATCCACTATGCCCGGGGTCCTAGTTACAGGCTTACCCTGCGTGACTGTGCAGGCTTACCCTGCATGACTGTAATTAAATCGGCTTACCCGATATGTTGCTGTATCTACGTCTCCTCGGAGCTCACCAAAAGTTGATATATGGACACAAAGGCTCTCCGCGAGTGACTAGAGTAATTCCCGATATAGTCTAGCTCATCGGGATATCGTCTAATCCGTCTGCCCACATTGATCAACAAAGGACCTAACGGATATAGGGTTTCCTTAACTCCGCTACACTCATCCTTACACTAGAACAGAACTTGCAGTCGAGACGACATCAACAATCCAAATCTCCTCAAAGGTTTTTACGGATCATAAAGGTATTTCTGCCGAGATAGTGGAGCCCCCACAGCCGAGATAGCGGAGCCCCCACAGAGTCTTCCCGACTCCCCAGAGCAGCTCGGGGTCACTGTCCGCATTAAAAGAACCTAGGATTCGATCGGGCGTGATGATGCCATGCGTCCCCCTGACAGGCGAACACCCTCGCTAGTGCCTGTCCTTACATTAAACCAAGACTCGATCTAGCCCTACCCAAGTATCAAAGCTACCCCATTTCAAGAATAAGGTTGAATTCAAGATTTGTTTTATCGACCGATTACTAAAAACTATCACTCTAGCCAAACTCTAATTCTCTTTTCTTTTTATTATTAGAAGTATGAACCTCTATAACTATCTTATATCATCCATCCCCTTAGCTAAGCGATCTATCCACCATTTCCAAATCCCTAACTTTGGTAATCAACTTTGCTTGTCATGATTAACTAGTTCAGTTCCATTTGTGGATTCTCCCTAGTCAGTTACCTTTAACAATAATGGATCTCAACCCATTCTACACTAGGACTCAACTAGCCCTCTAATCTGGCCCAAGGGTTAACCCACCCACACTTGGCACGAACCCATGGCGAATCGACCCCGTCGATTGCCGCAACCACCATCCACGCTTGGAGTTTGATCGCATCCTCGGCCTGACAAACAAATAGCTCCCTACTAAACTTAACGCTCCCTGGTCCTTGACAGGTGGTAGCTCCAAACACAAACCATGGAATCCATCCATGTACGGCAAGTACGTCGGTGCACGAGTCATCTCCTCCAACGTGTTCGATGTGATATTCTATCCGTCAAGATTTGTCAACAAGACTAAATCCTAGGATCTCAAAACTCAACCGACGTATCCCAATGAGATACACTACACTAGGAGTAAGTCTTAACCCAAGAGTACCCAAAAAGGGGTTCTAAGAGTCCTAAAAATGACAATTTAAGATTCCAAACAGTAAGCACACACTTGGCATTTATGCCAAAACGGAGTCATTCCCGGTCCTGTTCCCTTGAGGAATTGCGATCGGGAGCTCCCCATGCTTCTACTCAAAGTAGATAGCAAGTACAAGCACACAATGGGCATGAATTTTATCTCAAAGTGGTCTACAATAATACCCTAATATCCAATGCAATTTTCACTTCAAAACATTGAACAACGTTGTCTATATTGGGGTCTACAAGCAACTACGGGCTACTCTTAGCAAGAACTTTAGATCACTTAAGTCCTAACTCATATTGACTATATAACATGATTCTTGACCTCAAACAGAAACTCTAAGCCAACAAGATACAAGTTCAAACTCATTTCAATGAACAAGGTGCAAAACAGTAAGCTCTAGAATTTACTGTGTTTCTGTTTTCACTTGCAAATATCATATAAAATCGCACACTTATCCAAATCATGATTTCGTGGTCAATCCAGAAAGGTCTATGTGTCTACTATAACTTCCTAGTTTCAAGTTTCTTCATAAAATGTCGTTTACAAGCTCTTATTGTCCCATCTTTAACAAGTATACAGACTTCCAGAATAGCAGATCAGATCAACACAGTCATGGGATAAAAATCCATTTAAAATAGCATTTGGTGTCAGATCATTATGAAATTTTAGAATCTAGTTCCTGACACTTCCAAAAATCAAGTGATTCTACCAATTAGATTTCCAATTATGTCCTTTTGAATGTCATCCAAAAACAGGACAGTAACAACAATAGTTCTGTTTACTAAAATAACTATCTAAGTTTGCATGATTTTATTAACATAGCTACAGTGGTCCAAATTCCTGAAATTTTAAACATAACCTTTCATTTTCTTAACTCCCAAAACCCCCTAACCTTTCACTACTCCACCTCTTCAAAAACCCAACTCCCATCTCTTCACATCCAAACCCCCAATCCATTCAGTCCGGTTTCTCTCCCCATCTTCCAACCGATCTTATTAATTCTACATTTCAAAAACTTTAAGGCTATGTACTAGGTGGTTTGGCAAATGAAGATAGCCTACAAACCGATTTCAGCCCAGGCACAACAGCACACAAATGTGCATTCTATCCACGTGGGGCCCTCCATTCATGTAAACATTTCACACACTTAGCCCACCTACCCTTGTACATCATATATCATATCTATATAATAAAACACAAAGAAAGCTATCAAGTGGCTCTCATTCAATATGTTCAAAATCAATGGTCTAGATCTAACCTCACAAAACATATTTTCCCGCCCAAAAGTTTTCCTCCAAAACTCAAATTCAAATCCCCCCAAAACAACTCCTTTATTTATTTATTTCTCTCTCTCTCTCATTCTCTCTCCATTTACTCAGAAATTTATATTTTCAGATTTCATGTTTGTAAATTTTTATATTTTTTAGACATTTTTTTATTGCTCATGTTACATTGAAAATAACAAATATCTCATCAACAGTTAATTTCATCATTTTCCACACTCAAAGTTCTAAGAAGTTGAATTTTACACTCCCATTTATAATTATTTTTCAACATATACTAATGGAAACTTGAATTTTTATTTACAACTAATATTGTTTTACTATTCAAACTTGAGCTACATAATTATTGTTTTACTATTTACAAAATTTTCATATGCTGTATCGTTCCGTAGACGTGCCGTAGGCACGTGCCCACGGGCAAATCTAGTATCTATATACTATATATATATATACTGTATATTGTAAGTAAAATAGTTTCAATTAAAATTTACAGTGTATCATGCATAATTAAAATAAATACACATACTCTAAAAGTTTTATTTTTAAAATGGATAAGCTCAAATACGCGTACCGAAACACGTGCGTCGCACGTAAAACGCCGAAATACGAAAAATCAATTTTATCAAATGGAAAATTATTAAAACATAATCGAAAACAACATAAGAAAACATGTTTACTAATTTTATGTATTTCACGACGTAATTACTACGTACGTAGAAAACACGTGCTTTATACATATAAAAATCATTTTAACCAAAATGGAGAAAAATGAACTTCCGTTCATAAAACGAGTTCGAACGCGAAAAATAAATAATCAATACTCATAAAAATATCACACGTAGCGATGGAAAAATACGTAGTTGATACGTGCATCGAAAACATATAAAAAGCACGTAAAAATACAGAGATTGGAATATCATTTTTTTAGTTGACCCAAATAGGATAAAATCGATACGGGAAATACATAAATAGTCGGTAATCAAAATACGTAGTGAAAATACGTTACAAAATATACGTGTGTAACACACGGGGGCAAAATTGTAATTTTCAATTTTGCGGGGTGTTACAACAAAGGAGGCAGAGACCGCCAAAGGCACGATTGCAAGTATTCTACCATTTTATCATATTTCAGTTCTTACGTCATTTATTGCTTTCCATAGCTTGCATTCATCTTCATTTATTGATTCAATATTGGGTATCATACTTGTTATTTCGTCCCCCCATGTTCTCTTCAAATTTCGGTGATACTGCCCTCTTCATTTTCCCCTCACCACATCCGGTTCTCTCACTCCATATTTGGTCCATCTCTTCTACTCATCTTCACTCCTTGATTCCAAACTGGGTATACAATCATTCTTTCCCTACCAATATTGTCTTTGATTTCCATGCTCCACATTCCTTTATTTTCCCGCTCGTTTCGTCGATCAGCAATACTTGCTAATAGCAGAGTTCACCCGATCAGAACTGCACAGCGGAAGCGTGGTGGGCCCATAACCTGCAGGTTCCATGATTATCTTTTTGATTCTCCTTCTTTGCATTGTTTGCTTTTTCCTATCCCTTGCATTCATCCTCATCTATTGACTCACTATTTGGTTCAATTCGTCTCCAATTCTACTTACTTCTTTATCTTCTTGCTTCGTTATCTCACAAGTCTTGTGTTATTTTCTTTTTCTTCTGATATCGTTCACTTTCTTCAATTTGTCATCATTCATTATTTGATATCAATCGTATCGACATTCCTTCTTATTCCGGTGTGTCACAACTTTGCTCCCCTCCCTTTTTAAATTCCTACTTCATCGAATCTCTAATTCCTTGCATCGTTTTGCTTCTTTTCGTACATTCCATTCGCCATCCTTCTTTGAGTCATTATTTGACATCATTTTTACCAATATTCTTGATTATTCTGGTGTTACCACCACTTCGTTTGACTCCCTCTAATTTCCTACTTCGTTATCTCTTCAGCTCTGCTTTGGTTATATCCTTTGTGCCGCCTATGCAAATTTCGAGGACGAAAATTTGTTGTAAGTTGGGTAGGATTGTAACCCTCATTTTTGTTTATACGGAAATCTTCTGCATTCTTGTATTTTGTTGTCTATAAATTATTTTGTTTCCGGTTGTACGAATTTTTTTCCGTATTCTTGTATTTCACTTACCTTGTAATTTCTTCTTTCATTTGAATTAATTTCCTTGTTCATCTTCTATTAAAATCCATCCTAATATTTATTTAAAAACCCAAGTTCATATTCCACAATATAATCTTACACTAGTAGAAAACCTTGCAATAATAATGGATTATTTGCAAGCACAAAAAATCCCTTGTTGGTGCTACCATCAACAATAAATTAATCACAACAAACCCATCCATTGCAAATGTTTTAACATCCGCAAGAGATTCTATTGAATTGTTGTAGGTGTTGATAATTACAAGGGAACAATTGTAACAAACAATATTCCATTACCAAAGTAGAAATAAAATATTTAAATTTTAAAATAAATTAAGTATGAACACGTGCTTTACACATATAATTTTGCCGCTCAACAATTTGATGCTAAAAAGGTACCCATACTTCTCAAATATTGAGCGGGAAAAAAAAAGAAAAAAGAAAAATTAAAACCAGCAACACTCCCAATAACCATCAGATCTCTCCCCATTCCCATTTCCCAATCTCACAAACCCTAGAAATAAAAAAAAAAACCAAAACCAAAACCCCAACCCTATCATCCATCTTCTTCTCTGTAGGATTCTCAAATCGGAACAGAGAGAGAGACAGAAATGGCGGCGGCGAATCAAGTGGCGGCGACGACAACGGTGACCTTGGTTTCTGATAGATGCAGTCCCATTTTTTTTCTTGTGGATTTCCTTGAGATGTTAGTACAAGGAAACTTTTTAACACCCATCATCGTGTGGTTACTTATCAGCTGTTAGTTCGTAGGTGAACATCATAGAGGGTAAGCCTTATGCAACATACAATTTCCTTTGTTACTCCATGTTGTGGAAACTTTTAATTACAAAATTTTACTATTGTTATTTAATTCTAGCTATAAAGTTCTTTACAACAACCTTTATCTGTTACCTCATCTCTACCACCCAATCTTTCGGGAAAATTGTCTTTTGGGAAAATTATCTTTCAGCCATTAACAGTAGTTGAAACTGATTCTCTTTTTAGTACTATGTATATGCAACCAATAATATGCTACAATGACCCTACTTTTTCCTTCTTGATTTTAGAGGTGGTGGTGGCTGTGGTAAGAAGTGGCACCAGGATGGGAAGCATATGAAAAAGCAAAATTCGATTAATGATTTCATTTCATGCGCTGAATTTCTAATGGCAAATGGCATTGTTCAAGAAAATAAGCTTGCTGGCTGGGGATACAGTGTTGGAGGTCTTCTTGTTGCTTCTGCTATTAATATGCACCCAGACGTATTCCATGTTGCAATTTTTAAGGTATGTATTGATTAATCTAGTTCTCCTTTTCTTAGTTCATTATTTATATCATGACCAATTATGTTTCTTGTTAAATACTTATTTGGATTCATAACATTTATCAATGCATACACATGTGAATCTGTTCCATATCCTTAATTCATGCTTTTAGGGGTAATGTTGAGTATATGGTCAAATCGGAACAGAGAGAGAGAGAGAGAGACAGACATGGATGAGCGCATATATTGGTGTGTATACGGACATTCATTCCAGTGCCATTTTCTTTTATTATGTTGAATTTGAAATCTGCGGACTCTAAGTTTTGCAATGCTTTGTAGACCATTCAGGATTTTTTTTTTTTTCGATTGTTGGTTATTGGACGAGTGTATAAAGTTCATCCATTTTTTGTGAGCTGCATCCTGATAAGATGGAAGCCTTGAAACAAAGGTTGAAAAATACTACTGTCGACTCATCCAATAGTCAAATACGACAAGAGGTAGCCATATATTTAATTGCCTCAATTGGATAATATATTATTATCTATATATATTGAATAATGAGTTCTAATTTTGTATTGTTTCTTTTTCATGTAGTCTATATGTAGTGGCGATGACTATCAGACAGTGGGTAATGAGGAACATGCAGAAAACCTTACGTGAAAAGTGAAGTTGGGGATACATGGAAGCAGTAGCGGGTTAAAAGTTATTTTGGAAACATTTTATTTTGTTTCTTGGAGTTTCACAACTTATCTTTTCTTCTAGAATGTATTCTTGTTTTAGCACTATGAAACAAACAAAAAATTTTGTAATGAGAAGGTTCTGAATTATATAATATTCAAACTTATTTTGCATTATTGTGTTTTCTTTATATAATTGTGTGAATCGATATGTGAAATAATTATATGTTCTTCATTGTAAAAATATATTGTTTTAATTTGTAAATTTGGTTAAGTCATTCAAATATAACCAGTAATGAAGAAAAAATGTGTACAATTGCATTTGCGAGGTAGCAATTGCAAGGGAATCAGTATCTTGCAGATCTCTGTAGCAATAGTTCATCAACAACGAGAAAAATCTCCTTTAAAACACATTTGCAAGAGACGAATTTGTTGTAGATATTCTCTTATATATGGGGATAGCAAGGTACAACTTTCATTGCAGATATTCTATTGTCGCTAATATTCGCAAGGGATAGTTAAAATTCCGTTGCGAATGTGTACATTAACCAGGAGAGATTTCGCAACAGCACAATTACAAGGGAATGAAGAAAAATCCCTTACAAATGTACACTAACCATGGAATTGTACTCTTCTACAAGGGAAATTTCTGTTGCGACTGTAGCATTTTCTGCTAGTGTTAGTTTCTCATCTTTTGGTTATTTATTTTGAAGCCAAACCAAGTCTTGCTTCACTCATATTGTAAATATTACTTTCATTTATTGAAGCACAATTTTAATCCACACAATCATGTTATTTTATTGATTATTTTAATTTTATTTGAAGCCCAATCCTTCTGCCCAATATTACTATTAAAATTTTATTCTTTGGCCCAACCATTGAAGCTCATCCTATTATTGGATCTCCGTTGGATGCCCAAATGCCTAAGATTAAACCCAAAACCCAAACCCGCATTGGGGTACCCAAACCCGTTAACCCAACTCAACCCACAAACCAATTCTCCCCCCCTCCCCCTAATATGCTTATTGACCACATCAACCTTCAAATCTCTCTCACATCCCCCGGTATCTCCTAACTACCCCCCCAATGTATTGACCCCCTTATTTTAATATCATTATAAACCCAGACTTTCTCTTTCTCTCTCTCTCTCTCTCTCCCATGTACTCTCTCTCCCTCCTCTGTTCCAAAACAAAATATAGTGCACCTCATTCTTCTTCCTTGCTCATTTTAGAAACCCACAACCATTGACTACCTCCTTAGCGTTCGTAACCATCCTGTCATCCCGTCCTTTGCTCGAACCTCCCGAGCGCCACCCATCGCTCGCTCCACTTCTGCTCGCCCCCAACTCGAGCACCATCCTCACCATTGCTGCGCTCCTGACCAACTCCTCGACTCCTTCCTCCACTCGTCGCCCTCGTCATCAACCCCACCGTTGCTCCCTGTCTCCACCGTAGCAGCCATCACTGCCTCGCCCTATTCCTCCGCAACCCCGAGTGCCCCTAACCTTCGCAACAGCACCATTGCCGCTCTAACCCCACCCTCGACAGTCCCCGTCATCTGCCACCTTGCGCCGCCTCCTGCCATTCCCGAAGCTCCATCCTCAGACCCCCGTCGCTCACCATCATTCGAGCCACTGCTGCTCCTCTGCAGTCGCCTGAACCCATCCTCCATCAATAACACCCCACTCTCCATCCACCATCGCAGCCAATCACTGTCGCGACCCCCCTGCCTTCTCACCGCCCTCTCGCAGCACCCCCTGCCGATGCTTACCCACCATTTCTATCGCCATTGCTCCAATCCGCTCGAACCCATCTCCCTCGCATCCCGTCGCCACCCCTGTTCTCAATGACCTTGCCATCGCCAGCACTACCACCAAACTGCCCCTGTCTCCACCTCCGATTCTGCACCTCATCCCGACCACCCCTCGTCACCCCAGACTGACCATCGTAGCCACCAGTCGCCGTCGAAGCCGAAGTCGCACTTACCGCTTATTGCTATTTGGATCATCGCCGTTTTCCATTTTGTGGCTGTTGCGGTGTGGCTCTTGCTATGTTGCTATCTCTTTGTGCACGTGTCTCAGTGCACGAAACTTTCACGTGATTTATTGCTCGGGATCCTAATCCTCTTATTCTTATAACCGGTATCATCGTCACATTAAGGCAAGTTTTCCCTTGTACCAAATTTATTGTTCTCGTACAAGCCTGTTATTGAAAATTCGTAAGTATAATTCATTGTTAAGTCATATTCCTATTTGTATATCGATAGTGTGATTCATTGACAAGTCTATTCCACTTGAATCTCTGTTTATCAAGTATTCGTAATCACGAATATTCGTATAAATTCATGCATCACACGAACAGGAAAATAATTAGATGATTATACATATATAACTATACATGAATCATGTGTGATTGTATTGTGTGATTAATTTCATGGTAATAATAATGATCTGTAATTTAGAGAGAATATACTAAGTTATGACTTTATAAATGTTCATCTAATTCAGGTATAGATTATAACACTCGTTCGAATTAAACTGTATTTGTTTCAAGTTACTAAAAAACTAGAAATACTACTGTCCTGAGATTGTAGTGCTAACTCGACCTAGATACTGTTAATAAAACTTAGAAATGTGTAAACAAAAAAGATAGTCCCTTGTATCTAGTTTCCAGAACTTTCAACGGATCCAAAATTCAATCTTTTAAGTACGGGTTATGATATTTTTACTACAGATTGGTTTACATTCCAGATTCCTAATTCTAAGTGTATTGATTTAATTATTAATTTAAAAAGCCATGTATTAATAGAATTTTTTCATGAAAATTTCCAGTATGCCACTTGTCCCTGTTAGGGTTTAGAAAATAATTTTTATAGATTTAAAATGAAATTTCAGTATTTCAATAAAAATGAAGACTGTATAAACAATTTTCTGCTAGAACAGTAAGTCAATAAATGACTCTATTTTTGACCTCCTTACTGTTAGTGTAATATATCATGTGTATATGCGTTGGAATCGGCCAGGAGTTTAGTTTCTAGAACTGCTGACGGATTCTGATTTGATTTCCTGTACCAGCGGGAAATCCAGTTTTGGTGCAACAATGTCTTGCTATCTAGAACTGATACCATGTGGTTTTTAAAGATTTATATGTTTGTTCTTGCATTTCATGAATTAGAATATGTTCCTTGCATTGTTTAAGTTCTTGATTCATCTTTGACGCTATCCTGACATCGTTCTCGCATTCATGATCATTGTTGTAACCACTGTTTTTCATTTTATGTATTTTGGAGTGTATTTTTCATTTTTGTGTATTTTATCTCTCTTGTATTTTTCTGAACCGTATATCGGATTCGTTTTCAATACATATTCATTTTATTTCCTTTGAGCTCCTCGTGTTTGATTGATTGTCTTTTTCGTCTCGTTTGTCATTATTTTGATCTTTTCCTTATTTTTGGTCTCGTTCTCTTTATTTTATTTTTCTCTTGGTGTTATGGTGGTGTTTTGGTGGTATTTTCCTAATCCCATTATTTTATCTCCTAATAAGATTTCCAAAGCCAAAAATCCCAATCCTAATTGCATTCCTATTGTTGTTTGACCCAAAATCCAAAACCCATTTGTATACCTATTTCTAGATACTAATACCCACAACCCATTAACCCACATTTAAACTCCTATATATAAACCCCATAATCCTTAAACCCTAAACCCTAACCCTAAATCTCTCTCTCCCTCTCCTCAATCCCGACCCCTACTCTCTCCCTCACCTTGCTTGATCCCGACTGCTCTCCCCAAACCCGACACAAGTCCACCAGGCCGACCACCATATCCCCACACCACCTTCCCTAGGCTGGCATACTCCATCTCCGAGCACCCTACATCCCCACCTTCGGCCAAACCCAAACCCGAGAATCCATCCCCTTGATTGCCGACCTCCATACCACCATACAACCATTAAATCCTGCATCAATCCCTTCTCTCCTTGTGGTGTTCTCAAAGTGGGTGCTTGCCGCTTTGATCGTTGCTTCAAGGAGGATCGTTCGTGTGGAGTTTTATTCATGAGCGCTTGGATTTGTTGCTTGTAGCGGATTTCGTTCGTGGTTTTTGCTTCTTTTCGCGTTTGCATCGTTTTTCATCCCCAAATTAAGGCAACTTGTGCTCCAATTCATTTATTTGATACAAGTCAAAAAGTTCACCTATAGTGTAGTTGGGTCCAGAGACAAGATTGTGTTTTCCTTGATGGTTTTTGTCTCTATTATGATATTTTGGTCATAGATGACTCATGACACAAGTCTTGATATAAAATAACCTAGGAATTGCCCAATTCTTGATTTTTAGTCATGTATGTGAATATTTGTGTGAAATTGTGTTTGGATTGAGACCCATATGATATATTTGGTGTGGACATGTTAATAACCCTAAATCATGATGTTTAGACACTTGGTAGGTTTTATTTCAAGTTTGGAAGTGTTTGGACCAATATTCTTGAAGCTATGTCGTTTTTGTTTTGAAGTGTGAAATCTGTAATTTGGCACTGTTCTGTTTTGTTTGCTGTTTTCGTCTATATTACAATCAGTATCTTGATTTCCGTATAAAATATGAGTTTTAGATAATTTCGTCTATTTTCAAACCCCTCTAATTTTGCTTGATTTTGATTTTGTATGACTGAGTTATGGCTGTTTTAGTACAGAGGTGTCGATCTTTTCTAGATTCTGTTTTTTGGGTAATTTTGAGAACAAACTATTTTCAAGAACTATGCTATGCATATTATTTTGATTTGAAACTTTGGTCAGTGTTTCTTTATTAAGTTAGGGATTACCCAGAATTTTGGTGAATTTTATTGATAAGTTTTGTGTGATGTTTCATGCTCATTTCTAAAATTTATATGTGCTGTATTTTGCTCGCTGTTCTGTAAAGAATCATATTTTCACTATGATTCCTTATACTGTATGAAAAATATTTGTGCAATGTAAAATTTATTATATTTTATCTATTTTCATATCCCTTTGGTAGAATTGGATTTCGTTTCACTGGTTGCGAGATATCTTTGTTTTCGTACAGTGGTGTTGGAATTTCCAGATTTGCTAAACTATGTTTTCTTTATGCTTTCGTATTTTTGATAACTGACCTATTCTTACTGGAATATTATGAAACTTTATATTTTGATTCTAGACATATAGGGGAATACCCCAAATTTTTTCCTGAATTTAATTGAGAAGTTTTGATGCTGTTTTTCTGATTGAGAATTCCTTTTCCTGATTTCTGACTGAACATGTTTTCTATTTTCGAACCTGTTTTGAGTTATGATGTTGTGAAGTACTATATGACTTAATTATATTCGTTGGATTTGTGTGGATGTCTATTTCCCAGATCCTTCGACAGATCCATATTTGCATTTCTGTAGCGACAAGAATCACTGCTTTAGTATTGTACTGTCATGCTGTCCTGAATATGAACATACACTGTTTTGCTCGTTTATGTGACTGTATATCGTCTATGATTGTTTAATTGTTTCCCTGAACCTACTACTGATTATACCATGTTAGTTTGGCACTATTTCGTACACATCTTGCATGTTTGATGACCATAATAAAATTAACCAAGCCGGGGTTCCTTAAGGGAAGATCTAGTAGTGGATAATATGGAAACATGTACTTGAAAGGGAACTAGTATTCCGTACTGTTACTGTTACTATTACTGCTACTGTTACTTTTCTGCAGCTGTTACTGTTACTGCTACTGTTACTGATACCTGAGTACACTGCCCCTTCATGGTCCAATATGAAATCTAAAAGCGAAACTGTTTGTTGTAGCAACCATGTAGTAAAAACTGGGATGCATGAAGTGCTACCTAGCTAGTAATACACACAAGACTGTAAGAACATAAAATTGATACTGTTAGACTGATACTGTTAGACTGATACTGTTGGACTGATACTGTTGGACTAATACTGCTATACTGTTATCCTGAGTCACTGATATACTGAGCTTACTGTTACTAGAGACTGTTACTTGCATATGACACCGCCTTAGACATAAAATATTTGTACTGTTAGTATACCATGCTAGTTGACTGCCATGCTATTAGTTAGTTTTCCCCATGTGCTTGTATCCTACATTATTTGTGACCCGTGTCTTGCAATTGACGGGTACTTGTTTTCTTCTTTTCTCCTTCTCCTGCAAATTTACTCATTGTAGAAAAGGACAGACGACTGCCAGATGGTATTGGCAAGATGATGTATTAGTACTGGAGATTCTGCTTTATTATTATTATTTTTATTGTTGCTTGAACACTGAATAAAGTGTATTTGGTTGATTGGATATTTGTTGTATTTGGGCGATGTGACCCAGGATATTTGTTTTTGTCCAGACTCTGATTTATTTGAGAATATTGTGTTTGGTTTCAAGTAAATTTATGTTGGTAATGTGTTTCAATTATGCATGTTGGTTGATACTTTTGCTTCCGACTCTGATTATTTGTGTGAGATATTACAAAGATTCTTGAACAGCTTATGAATGATGAAAATTATTCACTGGGCTTTTATTGCGTATCTGTATTCCGTATTCTTTTTGAGAAGCGGGGTGTGACAGGGTTTTTAGTGGTATCAGAGCATCAGGTTTGGCTAATGTATTAGTTGCCTAATATATTAGACAAGCTTGGCTCGAACTTGGATCTGTACAATATTTCACCAACCATGCATACAAAAATGAAATATATACCAACTCAGATTCTGGATGCTAATTGTTTTTGATTTTGTGCAGACTATGTCTCCCAGAGGTTCTACTTCTCAGTCGCAGGTTGATCCGATTGAGGCTGTCACTACTGTGCTTGAGTGGCTGATTAATCAGCAGCAAAGCCACAGTGATCTTGTGATGGCTGCCCTTGAAGTTGTCCGAGTTTTGCTTCTCGTTGTGCCAGTGCAGGCAAATCTTATCTTTCGCCTCGCCCCGGGAAAGTTACAGATTTTACGAGGCTGCATCCCGATCATTTTTCTGGCACTGAGACGCCTTTGGAGGCTGAACAGTGGTTGATCCGAACTGAGCGCTTGTTGTTAGCGGCTCAGGTTGCCGAGGCTGATCGGGTGGACGTTGTTTCCATCCAGCTGGTGGATTTGGCTCATATTTGGTGGATAGCTGAGTCTGAGCGTCTTGAGAGGCCTATCGCTTGGGCTACTTTCACTCGGAGATTCTTGGAGAAGTTCTTTCCCAGTAGAACTCGAGTTGAGATGGAACAGCAATTCTTGGTCCTAAAACAGGTTAAGTCATTGTTCCATTTTGGATTTGTTACATAATTGTTCATACAATGTTGTAACATGGACTTTCTTGCAACAGGGCTCCAGGTCAGTAGATGAGTACACTGCTGATTTTACTAGGCTTAGCCGCTTCGCTGTCGTTCTTATGGCAACCGAAGAGGATAGGACTCGTAGATTCACAAATGGGCTTGAACAGGATATCAAGAGGCATATGATCTCTCTTCATCTGCGTACTTATGCTGAACCTCTTGAAGTAGCTCGAACTCAGGAGCAGGCTCATGGTGGTTTGGTTCCTTCTCCGCGGACTGTTCCGCATTCTGCTGCCAGGCCTTCTGGTGGTCCTGTTTGGAGGCTTGTCCCAACCCATCTGGTCAGGACAGCTCCGTATCCTTCTGCTGGTTTCTAGAGGGGTGGTTTTTGTGACTTCTGTCAGATGTCGGGGCATGAGCGTAAGAATTGTTGGTGCATCAACCACCAGTCTTTAGGTGTGGTGCCGCTGATCATTTTGTATGCGATTGTCCGGAACAGCAGCAGGTGGCTCTTCCAGCCAAGGGTCCTGTTTAGCAAGCAGGCCCAGCTCGTGGTCCAGTTAGGCCACCGCTTCCTTCTCAATGCCAGATTGTCGGTCAGAGGACCGCTGTTCCGAGGAGAGGTCAGGCTTTTAACTTGACTTCTGTAGATGCTGAGACAGCTGAAGGAGTTGTGGCAGGTATATCTTGTTTTGTTGTTTTGATGTTTCATTTCTCTCTTGTTTTCTTTCTTTTAGTCTTGCCTTGCTTCCTTTTGCTATTTTTCCCTGCACTGTTGTTTTTCTCACACTTGATTCTCTATGCTTTCTCCTTGTCTTTGACTTCTTTTAGGTATCATCCTTGTTTGCTCTTTTCCTACCTATGTTCTTTTTGATTCTGGGGCAACCCATTCTTTTGTCTCCTCTCGATTTGTCGCTTGCCATCAGTTGGAGAGTAGCAACATGTCAGAGACTTGGAACATCGTGATAGGTGGTGGAGTTGTCAGTTTTTCCTGTGAGTACAGGCAATGTTCTGTTATTATTGGGGATGCAGATTTCAAAGCCAACCTGATTATAATTGGAAATTCAGGATTCGACGTTATTCTGGGTATGGATTGGTTGGGGGAAGCCTATGCCGTTATTGATTGCCGTGCCAAGAAAGTTGTCTTCAGAATTCAGATCGAGCAGAATTTGAGTTCCATGCCGGGGAATCTTCTCTTGGTCGAACAAAGACTGCAGTTGAACAGGTGAATTGTGCGATGGTATTGCACTCAGGTTGTGAGGCTGCACCTCTAGTAGTTCGGGATTTCTTGGATGTTTTTCCAGATGAGTTGCCTGGCTTACCCCTGATAGAGAAGTGGAATTTGGTATTGATGTTCAGCCTGGAACAGAACCGATATCGAAGAGTCCCTACAGGATGGCACCGGTTGAGCTGGCACAGCTTAAGGTGCAGATTCAGCAGTTGCCTGATTTGGGTTTCATCAGACCTAGTGTTTCGCCTTGGGGTGCTCTGGTCCTTTTTGTTGACAAGAAAGATGGTAGTCATCGGCTGTGCATGGATTATCGAGAACTGAACAGAGACTGTGAAGAATTGGTATCCGTTGCCCAAGATCGATGATTTGTTTGACCAGATGAGTGGGGCTGCTGTTTTCTCAAAGTTGGACCTTCGTTCTGGATATCACCAAGTCAAGATGAAGGCTGCAGATATACAGAAGACTGCTTTCAGGACTAGATACGGGCACTATGAGTATCTTGTGATGCCGTTCAGGGTCACGAACGCATCGGCTGTATTCATGAGTCTTATGAACCGGGTCTTCTCTCAGTTCTTGGATAGATTTGTGGTGGTCTTCATTGATGATATTTTGGTGTATTCTCGGAATCGGGAAGATCATGCTGAGCATCTTAGAGTGGTTCTGCAGACTTTGAGAGAGAATCAGCTCTATTGAAAACTTAGCAAGTGCGAGTTTTGGCTCGACAGGATTTCTTTCTTGGGGCACATTGTTTCTGGCGATGGTATTTCTGTGGATCCTGCCAAGATTGAGGTTGTGAAGGATTGGCCTATTTCCAAGTCAGTTTCAGAAGTCAGGAGTTTTCTTGGTTTGGATGGCTATTATCGAAAGTTCGTTCAGGATTTTTTGAAGATAGCAGGACCACTGACTAAATTGACTGGGAAGGATCAGAAGTTTTATTGGTCTGATGAGTGCAATGAGGCTTTTTTGAGTTGAAGAACAGATTGACGTCAGTGCCTGTGTTGACTATTCCAGATGGTTCAGGCAGATCTGTAGTTCACTGTGATGCTTCTGGTAAGGGTCTTAGAGCAGTTCTCATGCAGAAGGGCCGTGTTGTTGCGTATGCATCGAGGCAGTTGAGCCTGCATGAGAAGAACTATCCTACTCATGACTTGGAGTTAGCGGCAGTGATCTTTACTTTGAAGCTGTGGAGACACTATTTACTTGGAGATCGAGTGGAGATCTTTACAGACCACAAAAATCTCAAGTATGTTTTCACCTAGAAGGAGTTAAACATGAGGCAACGGCATAGGTTGGAACTTATGGCCGATTATGACATCAGTTTGCAATACCATCCTGGTAAAGTAAACTTGGTGCCAGATGCTTTGAGCAGGAGACCAGCAGTTATATTTCTTACTCAGCAGAGTGATCTCATTGAGCAGATGAAGAGGTTGGATTTGGATGTTGTACTGCCGAGTTCTGCTCGGAGTTGTTTGGCGCTCCAGCTGCAGTCGTCTCTTGTTGATCAGATTAAAGAGGCACAGGCTAGTGAAGCATAGTTGCAGAGTTTTCAAGCTGAGGTTGAGTCTAGGTCCAGGACAGACATGGTGATTCATGCAGATGGTTCGCTTCGTTTTGATTCCCGGTTATGTGTCCTTAAGGGTGAAGTTCGTCAGAGGTTGCTTGAAGAAGCTCATCAGTCTTCGTATTCTATCCATCCTGGCGGTACTAAGATGTATCGGGATTTGAAGCTTCATTTTTGGTGGCATGGTATGAAGAGGGCTGTTGCTCGGTTTGTTTCTCAGTGTTTGGTCTGTCAGCAGGTTAAGGCAGAACATCAGAGAACCACTGGACTTCTTCAACTGCTTCCTATTCCAGAGTGGAAGTGGGAACATATCACTATGGATTTTATGACCGTTTTGCCGAGGAGTCCTAAGGATCATAATGCTATTTGGGGATTGTTGACCGTTTGACAAAGAGTGCTCACTTCATTCCTTTTCGTGTTGGTCAGTCTACTGAGAGCCTTGCTGAAAGGTACATGTAAGAGATTGTTAGACTTCATGGGGTTCCAGTCAGTATTGTATCCGACAAGGATACGAGATTCAAGTCTCAGTTCTGGGAGAGTCTTCAGAACAGTTTGGGGAGCAAATTAAAGTACAGTACAACTTTTCATCTCCAGACTGTTGGAGAGTCAGAGCAGACTATTCAGATTCTTGAGGACATGTTGAGGTCCTGCATGCTTCAATTTGGTAGGTCTTGGGAGGACCATTCGCATCTCGTGGAGTTCTCGTACAGTAACAGCTTTCAAGCCAGTATTAAAGCTGCTCCGTTCGAGACACTCTATGGACGGAAGTGCAGATCACCAGTGTGCTAGGATGACATTGGTGAGAGGAAGTTGTTGGGTCCAGAGTTGATCACCAAGACAGTGGATGTTGTGGTTCAGAGCAGGAAGCACTTGCAGTCAGCTTAGGACAGGCAGAAGCGATGGGTTGATGTTCATCGTAGATATTTGGAGTTTGCTGTTGGTGACCATGTTTTCCTTAAGGTATCGCCGTGACACGGTGTCATTTGGTTCGGTGGAGGGGGCAAGCTTAGCCCAAGGTTTGCAAGGTGGCCTATCGTCTTGCATTGTCGTCAGCTTTATCAGGAGTGCACGATGTTTTCTATGTCTCACAACTCAGGAGATATATCCGAGATGAGAGTCATGTGATCGACTATTCTGAGTTGACCGTTCGGCCGGATTTGACTTGTGAGATTCCGCCAGTTGCTATTGTGGATCAGCAGGAGAAAGTGCTTAAGAACAAGGTAATCAAGTTGGTTCGTGTTGCTTGGAATTCTCACTCGCCTGGAGAGTCGACTTGGGAGCTGGAGGAGGAAATTCAGCAGAAGTTTCATCATTTGTTTGAGTAGTTTGTTTTGGTTTTGTTTTGTCTTTTTTTTCATTCTTTTGGGGTTACCCTATGTATCTTTTTTTTGAATTTCGAGGACGAAATGTTTTTTGTTAGGTGAGTAGGATTGTAACCCCTGTTTTTTATTTTATGTATTTTGGAGTGTATTTTTCATTTTTGTGTATTTGATCTCTCTTGTATTTTTCTGAACCGTATATTGGATTCGTTTTCCATATATATTCATTTTATTTCCTATGAACTCCTTGTGTTTGATTGATTGCCTTTTTCGTCTTGTTTGTCATTATTTTGATCTTTTCCTCATTTTTGGTCTCGTTCTCTTTATTTTATTTTTCTCTTGGTGTTATGGTGGCGTTTTGGTGGTATTTTCCTTTTCCCATTATTTTATCGCCTAATAAGATTTCCAAAGCCAAAAATTCCAATCCTAATTGCCTTCCTATTGTTATTTGACCCAAAATCCAAAACCCATTTATAAACCTATTACAAGATACTAATACCCACAACCCATAAACCTACATTTAAACTCCTATATATAAACCCCTTAATCCTTAAACCCTAAATCTCTCTCTCCCTCTCTTTAATCCCGGCCCCTACTCTCTCTCTCCCTCTCCTTAATCCCGACCCCTACTCTTTCCTTCTCCTTGCTTGATCCCGGCCGCTCTCCCCAAACCCGACACCATTCCACCAGGCCGACCACCATATCCCCACACCACCTTCCCTATGCCGGCATACTCCATCTCTGAGCACCCTACATCCCCACCTTCGGCCACACCCAAACCTGAGACTCCATCCCCTTGATTGCCGACCTCCATACCACCGTACAACCATCAACTCTTGCATCAATCCCTTCTCTCCTTGTGGTGTTCTCAAAGTGTGTGCTTGCCGCTTTGATCGTTGCTTCGAGGAGGATCGTTCGTGTGGAGTTTTGTTCGTGAGCGCTTGGATTCGTTGCTTGTAGCAGATTTCATTCGTGGGTTTTGCTTTTTTTCGCGTTTGCATCGTTTTTCATCTCCAAATTAAGGCAAGTAACTTGTACTCCAATTCATTTGTTTGATACAAGTAAAAAAGTTCACCTATAGTGTAGTTGGGTCTAGAGACAATATTGTGTTTTCCTTAATGGGTTTTGTCTCTATTGTGATATTTTGGCCACAGATGACTCATTACACAAATCTTGATATGAAATAACCTAGGAATTGCCCAATTCTTGATGTTTAGTCATGTATGTGAATATTTGTGTGAAATTGTGTTTGGATTGAGACCCATATGATATATTTGGTGTGGACATGTTAATAACCCTAAATCATGATGTTTAGACACTTGGTAGGTTGTATTTCAAGTTTGGAAGTGTTTGGACCAATATTCTTGAAGCTATGTCGTTTTTTGTTTTGAAGTGTGAAATCTGTAATTTGGCACTGTTCTGTTTTGTTTGCTGTTTTCGTCTATATTACAATCAGTATCTTGATTTCGGTATAAAATATGAGTTTTAGATAATTTCATCTATTTTCAAATCCCTCTGACTTTGCTTGATTTTGATTTCGTATGACTGAGTTATGGTTGTTTTAGTACAGAGGTGTCGATCTTTTCTAGATTCTGTTTTTTGGGTAATTTTGATAACAAACTATTTTCAAGAACTATGCTATACATATTATTTTGATTTGAAACTTTAGTCAGTGTTTCTTTATTAAGTTAGGGATTACCCAGAATTTTGGTGAATTTTATTGATAAGTTTTGTGTGATGTTTCATGCTCGTTTCTAAAATCTATATGTGCTGTATTTTGCTCGCTGTTCTGTAAAGAATCCTATTTTCACTATGATTCCTTATACTGTATGAAAAATATTTGTGAAATGTGAAAGTTATTATATTTTATCTATTTTCATATCCCTTTGGTAGAATTGGATTTCGTTTCACTGGTTGCGAAATATCTTAGTTTTCGTACAGCAGTGTTGGGATTTCCAGATTTGCTAAACTATGTTTTCTTAATGCTTTCGTATTTTTGATGACTGACCTATTCTTACTGGAATATTATGAAACTTTATATTATGATTTTAGACATATATCGGAATACCCCAGATTTTTCCTGAATTTTTGGGAAGTTTTGATGTTGTTTGCCTGACTGAGAATTCGTTGTTTTCTGATTTTTGATGCTGTTTTCTGATTTCTGACTGAACTTGTTTTCTGTTTTCGAACCTGTTTTGAGTTATGATGTTATGAAGTACTATATGACTTAATTATATTCTTTGGATTCGTGTGGATGTCTATTTTCCAGATCCTTTGACGGATCCAGATTTGTATTTCTGTAGCGACAAGAATCACTGCTTTAGTACTGTACTCTCATGCTGTCCTGAATATGAACATACACTGTTTTGCTCGTTTATGTGACTGTATATCATCTATGATTGTTTAATTGTTTCCCTGAACCTAATACTGATTATACCATGTTAGTTTGGCACTGTTTCGAACACGTCTTGCATGTTTGATGATCATAATAAAAATAACCAAGCCGGGGTTCCTTAAGGAAAGATCTAGTAGTGGATAATATGGAAATGTGTACTTGGAAGTGAACTAGTGTTCCGTACTGTTACTGTTACTGCTACTGTTATTTTTCTGCTACTGTTACTGTTACTGTTACTGCTACTGTTACTGATACCTGAGTACACTGCCCCATCCTGGTCCACTGTGAAATCTAAAAGCGAAACTGTTTGTTATAACAACCATGTAGTAAAAACCGGGATGCATGAAGTGCTACCTAGCTAGTAATACACACAAGACTGTAAGAACATAAAACTGATACTGTTAGACTGATACTGTTGGACTGATACTGTTATATTGTTATCTTGATTCACAGATATACTGAGCTTACTATTACTAGAGACTGTTAGTTGCCATATGACACCACCTTTGACATAAAACATTTGTACTGTTAGTATACCATGCTAGTTGACTGCCATGCTATTAGTTAGTTTTCCCCATGTGCTTGTATCCTACATTATTTGTAACCCGCGACTTGCAATTGACGGGTACTTGTTTTCTTCTTTTCTCCTTCTCTTGCAAATTTACTAATTGCAGATCAGGACCGACGACTGCCAGATGGTATTGGCGAGATGATGTATTAGTTCTGGAGATTCTGCTTTATTAGTATTATTTTTATTGTTGCTTGAACACTGAATAAAGTGTATTTGGTTCATTGGATATTTGTTGTATTTGGGCGATGTGACCCAGGATATTTGTTTTTGTCCAGACTCTGATTTATTTGAGAATATTGTATTTGGTTTCAAGTAAATTTCTGTTGGTAATTTATTTCAATTATGCATGTTGGTTGATACTTTTGCTTTCGACTCTGATTATTTGTGTGAGATATTGCAAAGATTCTTGAACAGTTTATAGATGATAAAAATTATTCTCTGGGCTTTTGTTGCGTATCCGTATTCCGTATTCTTTTTGGGAAGCGGGGCGTGACAATTGTAATGAAAAGTAACAAGTCGGGGTATAAGAGAAAAGATTTAGTAGTGGGCAATATAGAAAAACATACTCAAACGGAAACTCGTGGTTTTCTGATGCAAGTTGCAACAAGTTGCAAGTTTGCAAGTTACAGGTTCCATGTTCCACGTTACAAGTTTACACTCTACATGTTTCACGTTACAAGTTTGCACGTATCTCGATACAAGTTAGAAGTTTACATGTTTTCCCGAGTTCGTGACCTATAGAATCCACCACTAAGTCTAAACGTTTACTTGATTGTATGCATCAAACATGTGGAATGGGATGCATGATTGCTAAATTAGGTAGGCCTGATAAAACCTGATAGACTTAAGTTAAACACTGTACACATGCATGTTCCTGTTACTTGATCCTTGTTTATAGGTTACATGATTCTCGTTTACATGTTTACATGTTTATCTGACGTCTCAATTTCTTGTTTATATATCATGATCCTGTTTATATGTTGCAATTATCCTGTTACGTGATATATTCTTGTACACTCAATTCCTTGCTCCTTTCTCTGTTTTCTTGTTTTGTTTTGTACTTGTCCCCCTAGTTTGTACTACTTGCGACCCGTGACTTGCACTACAGGCATCTTCTTGTTTCTCCATTTGTGATAATGTACTTGCAGGTCCAGATGGAGAGTTACCCGATGGTGTTGCTGATCAAGTGTTTTAGTCTTGTTTAATTATCGTGCTTCCTTAGTTCATGTTTTATTCATGCTACTTTTTGTTGTATTCCGACATGTTTGAACCATAACTATATTTCTTTCCAGTTGTTGGTTATGAACTGTTTCTTAATTTATTATTATCCTGTTTGTGATTTAACATGCATGCGTGGTTGTTATTGTATTGTTGTTGAGTTATGTATACAGCTTATGGATGATGTGTTTACATCGTTCGTTGGGCCTCGGTTATGTGCCATATTCTCGTATAACGGGAAGCGGGGCGTGACATAAACACATTCATAATAGTTAGATATTGTGAGCACATAAACCCATTTGAAAGCCGTGCATTTCCCACACTTGTTGGTCGGCCAATTTGAAATAGGAGGGAAAGAAAAATATTTGAATGAGTTGTGGGTAGTTATTTGAGTTGTGGGTGGTTTTATAAACATATCCATGTTTAAATATATATACATACTTCACACTCCATTCCTTCCACCTTCCTTCACTATCTCCTTCTCTTATCTATATATATATATATATATACATCCTAATAGGCTAGCCAACACTAGGGGAGAGTTGCATTTCTAAGTGGTTTGGAGTTGAGGAGAAGAAGTTTAGGGATTTCTAGTGAAAGAATTCATCGATTATGTGAGCGTTCCTTAACTTTCAAATTTGTTCTTGTTAGAATTGCATGCTAGATATATATAAATTGAGTATCCAAGCTTAGATTATGTACTGACTTTCGTTGGATTATGTGTTATTAGACAATGGTTTGAAAGTATGATATGATTAACTTAGAAACGTTTTTATGGTTGTTGTCCTGAGTTTTAGTCTCACTTCAAAAAATTATTTATTTTTATTTATATGGAATATGAAGCTAAAAATTTTATATGAGTATTCTATATATGTCAAGAAAATCTCCTACAAATTTCATAATCTTTGGATGTTTTTTGGTAATTTAACAAAATCCGAACTTAGGACTGGTTGACAGTTTGGCTAGTTGCTAGAAATTTTTACACCTTTCGGATTTTGATTAATTCAGCATCTTATATGTAGTTGTTTGAGGAAAATAATAAATAAGTTGAATTAGACTCATTAAACATTCTTTAGAGTCTAAGAAGTCAAGTTTTCAAGAAGTATGGAATTTTATGTGATTTTTACAAGTAGCATGAGCTACAATTTTCGAATTCTGAACCTACTATTTTGTAAATGAATTTAGACGAAGTAATTGAGGATGATATAGATGATCTTAACTGCAACTTTGTGTAGACTCATTTGGGTTTTATATGAAACTAAGAAATTTATTTTCTGATAAGTATCGTAATATAAATGATTTTTGCAAGACGATTGAGATGCTGTCCAAAGATAGTTGAACACTCAAATAGTGGATTATATATATATGTTGTTATCTTGAAAAGAGTTAGATAGATAAATAGGCTTGGATTATTGGTTAGTGCATGTGGCTTAGGACCTTTGAGATTGCAGGTGTCTTGGTGAGCTCGAATTTGATTGTATTTACTGTTTTTGAGTATTTCAAAATATAAATTGATTTTTGGAAAAACATTTTGATGGTAATTTGTACAAAATTTTTTGGATCAACTTCCTCACTTAAATAAAGGATTAAACACATATTTGGTGATTGAATTTGAAGAATTTGTGTAGAGATGATTTTAAAGGATATTAGTATTTTAGAGAATTAATGATAATTGGTACAATTGTTTTGGATTAAATTCCAAGTTTGAATGAACGATTTTAGTACATATTTTAGTAATTTGAATTGAATTATTATAACAGACTTGTTGATTGAATTGAGACTTTTGAAGTCCTACTATAATAGTTTGAGAAGTTTCATCTAGTTATTTGAGAATGACTAGTTTGATGGAATGAATAAAAGATGAATTGAGTATATGAATGAATGGAATTTGTAATGATTATAAAAGACGTTATGGATAACCTAGAAAGTTTATGAATGTTTGAATGTGTGGATTCTAGAGGCTGAGCGAGACCTAGGGTATCGCAAATTTGTGATTATGAAAGTTTGAGAAGTGTCCAGTATGTGCTAATGTACTTGTGTGGTGATTTAAGTCCGGTAGGAGGGTAAGCTAGCTCTAGGAAATATTAATTATGTTTGAACATAAGCACAAACACTAGAAAAGGAGATGTGATGAAGCATGGGAAAACGTCAGTCAAGGGCTCTATATATTCGGGTGGATGTACTCCGGAACTGTAGTTACAGTCGGGTGGATGTATTCCAGGATTGGGCTCTACATAGTCGGGCGGATGTATTCTGGGACTATGCTTACAGTCGGGCGGATGTATTGCGGGACTGCGACATTCATGCGAGACAAGTCTCATTTATTTCCAGGACTATGAATGATCGGGCGGATGTACTTCGGGATTATGAATAGTCGGGTGGAAGGGAGACAAATCTCTAGTATTCTGAGTTAGAACGACGCTTATGGGATGTTTGCGCGATAAGGTTCTGTATGGTCGGGAAGATGTATTCCGGGACTGGAGTCAATGTTCGCGGAATATATAAATTTTACCTTTGTCACGGTTGTAGGTTTTCATAACGAGGGATTGAACCCTATAATGAGGAGTACATTAAGGGCTTGCCCTCGGACCTGTATAGTATGAGATGCATAGAATCCAAACAAGTGTACATTAGTGTGCATTGTGTGCAATTGTTGCTTTCTTGAATACTTGTTTTATGCCATTGTTTTATGCATTTTGACTTTTGTTTCATGGCATCCACTTATACACTTAGATTAGATTCACTGTCTCTTATTTATTTATCTTCATTATTGCTTTTGTTTTGTGCATCATGTTTGTGATTGTTAAAGTTGAGGATCGTTGTATTATAGCATTGCGTCAGTTGCATTCAACTGATGTGCTCGTAGTTCTTAAGTTTTGTAGGGCTCGGATTAGCGAGCAGGGTGGGCAAGAGTTTGATGTCGATGGATGTTACAAGATTGAAGATTTTGACAATATAAGTTGTATTTTATATATATATTCCGTTGTGCATTGTAAAGAACTATTTGGTATTGAAAGAGTTTTAATTTCCTTGTAATTTTGTACGAAATTGAAGTTATGATCCTGGTTGTGCTATGAATTTCCTGTATTTGGACTTCGGAGCATTATATCATCACACAAATGTCCCATGAGTGTCGCACTCGTCTCGGAACTCTGGAGATCAATCCCACCTGAGAATATCTATATAAGATCACTCTGGACCCACATACCTATGTTTGCTCAAGTTTCTTCACATCTCCTCTCTAGTGCCTATCCTTATGTCCAACCTTAATTAATATTCCCTAGAGCTAACTTACCCTACCAGACTTAAATCAACACACCAAGAACATTTGCCCATACTGGTAATTTCTCAAATTTTCAATAATCACAATTTGCCGGTATCATGAGTCTCGCTCAGACTCTAGAGTCCACACAATGAGTCCACATAATTCAACCAAGAAATTTACTAGGTTATCCTTTACCTTTTTCATAACAATTCTCATTCATTTAATTCAGTTCATTCTTTTATTCATCCCTCTCAGTTAGTTATCATTTAAAAATAATTAAATCACGTCTCTTAATCCTTACAATGGGTTCACCAAATCCCAACATAAGATAAAACTCATCAAATACTTCATACCAAATTACTCAAACTATGGTTGGTCATTTTCTCGTAATATGGAAAATTAATTCCTCAAAATATTGATTCTCCACTAAATAACTCTCGAGCATATAGTTTTTATGTTTAAAAATATCAAATTATAATTTTTTGTAAACAATATTTCAACTTCATAGGATCAAACGCAATTTATAAAGAATACATAGATAATCTCACAACTTATATATATATATATATATATATACACACACATTTTTTTCTCTTTATTTGACATACAAACTTAATTTTTCATAATCTAATCTAGTTAGTACTTCTAGACAATGTAATTTAATTTACTTAAAGTTTAAATTAAAAACAGATTTACCATTTGAAGATGAGAGACCATTTTAATAAGGAAATAAATATAATTTAAAAAAACTGAAAGTAAGGGAAAACCTCAGGTTCAAACCAGTGTGCCAGTGGCATTCTAATCTACACCCGCTAACCAGGAATCCAACTCACTGTTGGTGTAGAGTTCTTCATAAAAAATGTCCTATATAAGAGTTTACAGGAATTTCAAAAAGAATAAAGCTCCCAGGGACTCGAGCCCGAGACCACTTGCACCCAAATCGCACACACAAACCAAATTTCCAATCCTATAATTCTATCAACTTGCTCTCAATTAATTAATATGAACCAACTATCACTCCGAATAGTTTTAAAATAAAAAAAAATCAATTTGCACTCAAGTAGGATCGAACCCGCGATCTGAGTATTGTACACAGCGCCCAACTCCAAACACGACAACCAGGCTCTCAAGCATCTAAAGATGTCGAAATCGTCTCAGGAATATGAGCACAATTTACTACTCCATGCCACATTTTCATTATTTTAACATTGAAACACCAATTCTTAACTTGTAAAATTTAAGTTCTATATTTCAATCACATTACAGAGAATAATATCATGGAAATTCAATATTCATAATATCTACAACTATATCTATCAACCTAATGCATCAACATAATTTATTCATATCAATACGAGCAAGCATTCCTACAATTACATTTCATACAATTTCCCAAGATAATGTGTTAATTTCTATTTAAAATTTGACTAGCAAAATAGAACATTTTCATATTAACAGACTAACAAAATTTTAGAAATTTAACACCTGATATCAAATTTGTTTCTTTTATTTTATTATAATCTCATTAAAATTAAATCAACCGGCATGCATTCGATTCTAAAAATTAATTTACACTTAAAAGAGAGTTTAAAGCTACTCATAACATGATTTCTATTTATATAACATAGCATGATCCTACTCAAGAAAACTGTACAAATCAAGGAAACACTTACCTCTTGATGTATCCCTAACAATTGCAACTATTAGAAAAATCTCCAAGCTTCCAATTCTCCAAGGCAAGAGCTCCAAGTCAGGAGTATTTGGTTTGCAAACAAAACAAAAAAATGAAATGGACCCTCCCCTTCATTATTGGTCGGTGGGTGATAAAAGGGAGTGGGTGATGGGGAGTTTCTAAAACTACCCACACACTACTAATAACGACCCACAACTCATTCAAATTTTTGTTTCCCTCCCCTTTGAAATTGGCCGGTCAAAAACATGGGTAGAGCACCGGTTTGAGATATGTTTGTATGTGCACATAAGTTACACACAAAACAGTAAGAATTTTACTTAATATCATTACAGGTGTTACTCTATTTAACATGGATTTAATAAAACTAGTTTAAATTAATCATAATAAAAAGTTGTATGCACATTTCATTAATTCTATATATGTACAACAATATAATCAACACGTGCATTTAAAATACGTGTAAATCACGTACCAATAGATATTCATATAAATTCGAGAGAACAAAAATATGTCCATAACAATCGAAATACAAAATAAGTAAAAATATTTGTATTAATAATGTTATGGATATTACATGTAACGGTATAAAATACATGTGCGTAACACGTGTGGAGCAAAATTGTCATAACTCAATTTTGCGGGGTGTTACATTATGAGTCATCTTCTTCAGTTCATCTTCTTTCAAAACCATAATTACCTCGGCTACTGTAAGTGTCACCTTGGCAAACTTTTCTTGTAGCATACTAGTTATCAAGTGATCATAATAAATCAACAATGAATATATCAAGTTGAAAGCTTTATTATCTTCGCTAAGATCATCAGCGTTACTTTATTGAACTCCACAATATAATCTTGAAGATGGGTACCTTTCTTCATTGAGGAACGCAACAGCTTCATCTTTCAGTACATTTATTCCAACAACGAAGATCCCGAGTAGTCATGTAATGCATCGAATTTCAAACACATGTAATTCGTAGCACAAACATGATCTTTTACTTCAAATTCATACAAAAATACAAGGAATTTATAACTTTTTATTACAATGGTATTAATTACAATACACAGCAAAAATGTACATCAAAGAATTACAATTTATAAAGTACAATATCTTCAATATTACAATAGTCATCAATACCAAACTCATCTCCACATCGCTCGCTAATCCGAGTCCTGCAACTAGAAAACTGCGGGCACCTCAGTTGCATACAACTGACACAATGCTATAATACAACGATTCTTTAATTTGGCAACCATAAACTTGAATGCAAAATAAAAAGTAATTATCCTAGTTATGTCAATGTATGATATAAACTCAATGACTAATGCAGACATTCATACTTACGATGAAACACTAATGCACACGTGTTCGGATTCTATGCATCTCATACTACATAGTTTCGAGGGCAAGCCCTTAGCATACTCCACAATATATAGTTTAATCCCTTGCTATGCAACCTACTACCATGACTACTACGATATTTAGATACTTGGCAAGTATTGGCTCTCGCCCCGGAATACTGGAGATCAATCCCACTCCGCAGAACAATCTGGGACCTATTTCATCCCTCGTCCCGGAATACTGGGGATAATTTCACTCTGTAGGTCATCCTGGAGCCCTTATTGCAAAAATATACCATGAGCGTCGCTCTCATCCCGGAATATGATTTCCTCTGGCCCTTCTTTATAGCTCAAGTTTAATTGTAGCCCTTCCGGTACTTCGGAAAGTGTATGATTCGAGTCTGGGACGTACTTTCGCAGTACTGATACATGAAAAATATTGTGCACTTGGGCTAGCTCTTTGTGTAATTTCAATCGATATGCTGTCTTCCCAGTCCTCTTCAGTATTCTGTACGGCCCTATGTACCTTGGAGCTAACTTTCCTCCCTTTCCAAATTGGATCACACCCTTCGTCGGGGATACTTTCAAGAAGACAAAATCTCTTTCTTCAAACTCCAAGTCCTTTCTTCAATTATCTGCACAGCTTTTCTTCCTGCTTTGCGCCTCGACCAGCCTCTTCCGGATTAACTCTATTTTCTCTAAGGTTTGCTACACTATTTCTTTTCCGTACATTTTTCTTTCTCCCACTTCACACCAACATACCGGCGTTCTGCACTTCCTTCCCTATAAAGCCTCATACGGTGTCATGTCAATGCTAGCCTGAAAGCTGTTATTGTATGCAAACTCTACTAGAGCTAAGTTCCTTTCCCAGCTTCCTCTGAAATCAAGTATACAACATCTCAATATATCTTCCAATACACGATTTACTCTCTCAATCTACCCATCTGTCTGAGGATGGAATGCAATACTGAAATTAGTCATAGTTCCCATAGCCGCCTGAAGACTCCTCCAAAACCATGACGTGAATCGTGCATCTCGATCTGAAACGATTGATACGGGAACTCCATGCAATCTTACAATATCCCTGATGTACAATTCTGCCAAATTCTCCATCGACCATGTGATCTTCATCGCCCAAAAAAGCACATTTGGTTAATCAATCCACTATTACCCATATGGCATCATTTCCCCTGGGACTTTTAGGCAAATCTGTGATGGAAATTCATGTTGATGTTTTCCCACTTCCACTCCGGAATGGGTAACAGCTGCAATAAACCTCCGGGTCTTTGACTCTCTACCTCGATTTGCGGACAAGTCACACATCTGGCTACGAAGTTTGCTACATCTCTCTTCATTCCCAACCACCAGAAATGCTGCTTAATATCCTAGTACATGTTGGAACTCCCGGGATGTACTAATAGCAACGTAGCATGTGCCTCCCGTAGAATGCTCTCCTTCAATTCTGACTGATCAGGTACACACAACCTCTCTCTAAACCAAAGCACTCTGTCCTTTACTTGGAATTCTGACAATTTGTCCATGCCAACTTGCTCCTTCATCTTCAGAATCTCTGAATCAGATTTCTGACTGTCAGAAATTTGCTCTCTCAGTGTAGGCTGAAGTCTGAACTGCGCCAGTGATACTCCCAGTCTTTGTAATACCACTTCGATCCCTGCTCGATCAAATTCTTCTGCCAGTTCTTTCTGAGTTGTAATCAGACAAGACAAACTGCTTTTCCGGCTGAGTGCATCTGCTACCACATTTGCCTTTCCTGGGTGATATTTGATTTCAGGGCAAATATCTTCTAACACCTCTAACCATCTTCTCTGCCGCAAATTTAGATCTCTCTGCTGATAGATGTATTTTAAACTCTTGTGATCTGTGTACATGTTTACTTTCTCCCCGTACACATAATGCTTCCACTACTTCAAGGCAAATATGATTGCTGCCAATTCTAAGTCATGGGTAGGATAAATTTTCTCGTATGGCCTCAATTGCCTGGACCCATAAGCTATTAGCTTTCCCTCTTGCATCAGTACAAAACCCAAACCTCGATGCGAAGCATCGCTGTAGATGTCATAGTCCAATCCCACCTGTCGCAAAGCCAGTATTGGTGCGGTAGTCAACCTCTCCTTCAGCTCTTTGAAACTTGCTTCGAAATGAACTGATCACTTGAAACTTGCCTTCTTCTTTGTAAGTCCTGTGAGCGGCACTGCAATCTGTGCATACCCCTGAATGAACCTCCGAAAATAACCAGTCAAACCCAAGAAACTCCTGATCTCCTTTACAGTTGGGGGTCTTGGCCAATCTTTCACTGCTTCTACCTTCTGTGGCTCAGTGGTCACTCCTTCTTTACAAAGGATATGACCCAGAAATGCAAATTCGGACTTCTAGAAGTCAAACTTGGATATCTTAGAATATAATTTCTATTCCTGCAGCTTCTTCAAACTTTGAGTATACAAGGATATGAATGGTCGCAGGACCCTATTCATCATATCCATGAATATGGCTGGTGCATTTGTCTCTCCAAATGGCATAACTAAGAATTTGTAATGCCCATGACGAGTTCGGAATGCAGTCTTATGCACATCCTCCTCCTTCACACGAACTTGATGATAACCCGACCAAAGATCAATCTTGGAGAAAAGTGTTGCTCTTTGAAATCGATCAAATGAATCATCGATTCGTGGGATGAGATACTTATTCTGGATACTTACCTTGTTTAGCTCCCTATAGTCGTGCACATCCTCATCAATCTAACATTCTACTTCACCAATAAAACTGCGCTCCCCCAGGTGACACACTAGGTCTGATGATACCCTTGTGCAGTAACTCTTCGATTTGATTCATTACTTCTTCATATTTAACTGATGCCATTCTATAAGGTGTACTGGATATCGGTACACTTCCTAGCTGAATGATGATGCTGAACTCCACATCTCAATGAGGTGGTAGTCTAGGTAGATCCTCTACGAATATCATCAGAAAGTTTCAGACTACAGAAATCTTCTTGACTTACTCATGAATTAACTTCTTTGTTAGAGCCGCCACCAACTCCTTGCATTTCTTCTTTCCTTAAAAGGTTACTGCTGGCCCTCCCGATGCATTCACCATTACCTCCTAGCTCATGCACTTGATCCTAGCATTGTAAATCAACATCCATTCAATGCCGATGATGACGTCGACTCCAAGCACCACCAATTCAATCAGATCAATTCCCAGAACTCTCCCTCCAATCTCGATCTCACACTCAGCATAGTACCGATCAGTGGTCATTGTTTATCTTGAAGGAGTAGCTGCTGCCAATATCCTGTCAGGGAAACTTTTTGGTTTTACTTCTAACCTTTTTGCAAAATTAGGAGACACAAAATTATGTGATGACCCAGTATCGAATAAAACTTTAGTATTTATTTCAATCACTAGAAGTTTACGTGTTACATAGTGAATTATATCCTTTAGTACATAACATTCTTTCTATTACAAGACTTGAAATAACAACATAAATTTTATTCAGATGCTCCCATACTGGTAATGACATTGTCGGAGTCTTCAGCATCCTCTTCTGTCAGAGCGAACCTCGCCCCTGCCGGTATGGCTTCCTCCCCAGATCAGCTTGCTTCTGGTTTTTTCCTCCATGTTTTAATTCTGTACAGTTTGGTCTGACGTGACCCTCCTTTCCGCAGTTGAAACACATCATGGGCTTCTGTTGTTTGGAAAATTCTGATTTGATGTGGCCCAATTCCCCTCATTTGTAACAAGTAACCCCCGGTTCAAGGTTGCTCCATGTAACGCCCTGATTTCCGGTAACTAGGAAACCGTGACACATACCAGAATCTTTGCCTTCAAATGCATCTTAACAGAGTAAATAACACGGAATTTTAAACACTTTTATTGCCATCAGAGTTATTACACAATAATTACAAATATCGATTTGTCATATCAAACTATAACACCTGCCCCTTTTTTTCTCTTTTTGACTCCAAAAATCAATTCTTTCAATTTCTATATCACTTTAAACATAAACTAAGATAATTATATTTCAAAGAAAATTTTGGCAGAGTTTCTCCTGAAATTTCTACCTCGAAACACAAAAAGCTTACGAAATTCTGTTCTAAATTTCATAGCTCACATCACAGGCAATAATATCATGGGCTCCCCAGGCCAAAATGAGCAAAATCACACAGGCAATATAAATATCATGCTCTAGGGGCCAAACTCATAACAGGATATCAATTATCAATTAAAAACCATAAATTTCTTTGAAAATGTAGTAAAGTTTTTAGAAAATAACTTATAAAACATACGACAGGGCCCGGTACTCCACAACGAGATGGGTACGGGTCAAAAACATATCATGCCACTCCACACTATACTCATCATCACCATCCACATACTTATACATCAAAAATACAATTTAAATAATAAATTTCACTATTCACATAATTAAACCTTAAACAACAAATTGTAAAATGAAGCTCCACTCTACAGAACCATGAATCTACACCTCAGCTCTGCACTGCTAAGGACCTGTAACAGTAGGGGACCTAGGGTAGTCCAGGGACTCCCTAACCCCCCAAACACTAAGGGGTTAGCCATTTCTAGTGTGAGTATAATTTACTAATTAAGAAAATAAATTAAACTTTATAAGTAAAAACAGAACGAACTTACGAATACCAAGATAATCAAATTTTACTTGATAACTGAACACGTAAACATCATAAATGGGATTTCACCTCAAATACCCTCTGAGTCATCACCTGTATGCATATCCACACCCGCTCATAACATACTTATCTTTATTTGGAAAATCATTCGCAAATTAGTTGCCTAACGCTCATCACTTTATGCCTTATACAAATATTCCTATAACTTTACTTTCCCATAAAGCTTTACATTCACAAATAACTCTACTTTCACATAAACTGTACCTCATTTACCATTCATTTGCATTTACAGACTCACGACTTATATTCTTTTATACAAATATCTCCATTCATAAACACGATCCTACTCAATCTTATATCACATAACACTGCATTCATTCATTTCTTACAACATATATCATCACGTCCCGCAATACATCACTTTCACACTCATTATACACTTCAACTATCACACTCACAATTCATCTTGAATGGAAAAGAAACGTATATATATTGATGTGCCAGTGTATGTTATGACTTAAACTCTAATGCAAGATTACGAATACAATGATGCTCTTATTCTAATGCAAGCGAGTCTCTGGAACAGTATGTATCCCATACTACATACGCCCCATCTCAAGCCGTTTCTCCATATATAGGGATTTGAACCCAAATTATGAATTCTATTTTGTACACAACCTGTTCCCGACAATACAACGTGACTGATGAGGTTGCAGACGTGGTCAAGTCCCACCAATGCAGTACGTCATGGTGTCTATGTTTGCCAGTACTACCCGACGCACCGGACCTCACTCAAAAAACCAGAGGAACACAGGGTCTCTCAAGCGCAGGATAGCATGAAGCCTACTCTGTGGCACCTATAACTCATAGACCGTGATCTATGGCCTATTCACTCTCCCTAGCATAGAACGTGACGGAATTTCCTGGGTCCATCCCCTAGTTTCGATAGACCGTTCTTATCATGGTATTTCAGAAATTAACAGACGAGATACGCAACCCGTGCTCCCAACTCGTGAGAAGACACCGTACGTATTCCTTTGACGGGAAGGTACAACCCAATAACACCACCTAGTGTCGACCTATAGGACAGGTCGGATCATAAAGAATCACCCTTAATACCAACTCTTTCCCTTCAGCGAATAATGATAATAAGTAATGGTTAAGTAGTAATAGCCATAAGTTACTACCCTAACGATGTTACTAATCCTGAACAATTCTAGGGATGACAATATTATAAACACAACATGCTAGGTCTTATGTTCAACTTCGCAAGATAACTCTACTAGGCTGCTCAACCTAGACTTACCAGAATCTCTCAGGATCTGGTTCATGGCCTATCGATCTAAGACCCTGGCAATACGAACGTATCCACATGCTACTACCCTGAACTTGGATTTCATCACACTCCGGTCCGCGATCAACCAACGGTTAAGATCTGACGGCACACGCGAAGTGACTCGTCCATAGTCCCTTAGGAGTAAGGTAAACACACGTTTTAATGGTCGATAGCCGTAGGGCAATCATATCACCCTAGATGAGCACAACAAACTGCGTATTAGCTACGAAGCTACATACGAGTAACCAAAAACACATACGAGCTAAACAGCTATGTATTGGACCAACAACTACATACGGGCCAGTCGAGCCGCATATGAGACAACAACATACATACGAGCCAAATAAGCCACGTATGAGACCAACATCTACATACGGCCAAATAAGCCATGTATGAGACCAATAGCTACATACGGGCCAGGCAAGCCGCGTATGAGCAAAACCACCCATAAAAATAACCATACAGTAATCAACCTAGAAGCAGCCACACGTGCTTACTAGCAAACTTGATCTTCTATAATTAGAAGCAACAGAAGAATCTACTAACAGTCTAAAATAGGCACTCTACCAATGAGAAGCCCAAGAAGCGACATCAAACTTTTATCAAGCTAACGATTATTAGTGACCTTCCCAACCATTATTACCCATGAAGATGAGTAATGTTCATGTGATATGGTCCAACTTTACTTAGGGTCTCATACAACTAGAATCCGTGGTTTTCCTTCCCAAATTGAACTAGAACTACATGCACTAGATTCTTGGGTTCGTTCTTCAAGTTTGAGCTAGAATCACCTCGGACTAAAAGCATGGGCTCATGGGTTCTTTTTAATCTTTCACTACAATCATAATACAATTCAAGTGTGGTTCCTTTGAATCTAAAACTACTATGCAAATCGAGTATTGCAACTACAAAACGATGGTTCTTCACTAACGCTACCACCACAACATGATAGTTCTCTACTACACTACAACTATAACACGATAGTTCTTTACTAATACTACGACTACAACGCGATAGTTAACACCACAACTACAACAACATTATTCTTTTCTATTACTTAAGCATGAATCTACAATGGCCTTAAGCATGGTATATAACTTAAACATCAACCTACAACACTCTTAAGCATGAATACAACTTAAGCATGTACTCACAATAATCTTAAGCATGAATACAACTTAAGCATGGACTTACATCAATCTAAAGCATGAATACAACTTAAGCATGACCGGTTACTACAACTTAAGCATGTATGTTACTACAACTTAACATGAATATCTACTCACTTTAGCATGGATATTTACTACAACTTAAACATGAGCATTTACTACCATTCAAGCATGAGTAACTACTACACTCTAAGCATGGATGTCTATTACAACCTTAAGCACGGATATGAACATTGACTACAATTCAAGCATGATGTTGTTTCATGGGTTCACAAGCATAAATGGGTTCATCAAACTCAAGCATGATAGTTCTTTTTACTAAGAACAACTAAATATCACAAGTATGAATGGGTTCATCAAACTCAAGTATGA
This sequence comes from Hemerocallis citrina, assembly GCA_017893485.1. Taxonomy (NCBI): domain Eukaryota; kingdom Viridiplantae; phylum Streptophyta; class Magnoliopsida; order Asparagales; family Asphodelaceae; genus Hemerocallis; species Hemerocallis citrina. The sequence continues at coordinate 129,082,535 of CM030363.1, read as the reverse complement.
TGGGTTACTAGGATGTCACATAGGCATGAATGGGTTCTTACTACTACCTAAGCATGGTATATAGCATGACCCTCAATCCTACAACTATCCAAGATTCAATCTTTATGTTCTTATTAAAATTCTACCATTCACTTTCTTAGGTTATCATTTATTTTATCCATGGCATCATTCATAAGCTTAGGACTTTGTCCAAGTTGTTTTAGGACAACATACAAATAAGAAAAACAACAACCCAACAACACACCACATACATAAAATAAAAGAGATCATACTCACATATTTCGATATTATTATATAAGTGTAACTCATCACCATATACATAACTAATCCATTATCCATAAATTTATACCAATACACTTTATCCCAATATGCCTCATCCATAAATCATATCAACAATTCAGTTTATTCGAACTTCTTTTAAAACATCAAATACGTAAATAAATCATACTCACATATTTCGATATTATTATATAAGTGTAACTCATCCCCATATACATAACTAATCCATTATCCATAAATTTATACCAATACACTTTATCCCAATACGCCTCATCCCTAAATCATATTAACAATTCAGTTTATTCGAACTTCTTTTAAAACATCAAATACGTAAATAAATCATACTCACATATTTCCCGCGAAGATTCGAAGCGCCACCATACCACACCACATCCAAAGTCGCTAATATATCCTATCATCAAATTTCAAAGTAATTAAAACTTAATTCATCCAAACCAATTACAAAAGCTAATAACACTATTCCAAATATCACACAGGCGTTTATTGAACGCCTGGGATACACACGTGCGATGCACGTAATAATCTAATGCCTATGGAATTTTTTATCCCCAAATAATTACTAGAACCACTCCTAAATTTTCTAATGGCTCAACTATACTTTCCACTACTATACGAGAAATAATTCATACACATGTAGTTCTCTTTTACAAACCCAAAACCCTAATTTGTTAACAACTTGCAAACTCTCTAATAATCTGCTAATTTCTCACATCTACCATTTTCAACATCTCTTAATCTTCCTACCATAATACTCCTACTCAATTGAAATTAACCACACTCAATTTTATACAATAAAATAATTTAGGGTTTACCTTCCCGAAATCCTGTCGAAAAACGGACATTACCACGATGTAGAGAACCCTTCAATTAGTCATCCCCCCAAATTAATTTAGAAATGATGAAGAAATGGAGTGGATTTGGGGTGGGGGAAGTGATCGACCGAAATGGGTTTTTTTCCTTTCGGTTGGGAAAGGAACGGGAGAAAGAAAGAAATAGGAAAGAAGGAAAATGTGGGGGAGGGGTTTATAAAAGTAAATAAATAAATAATTAGATAAATAAATAATATAAGGGAATATTACCCATAAGCCCCCAAGTCTTAAATATATTTCAAATAAAACCCAACTCTTTTCTTTAATAATACCAACAACACAAAATACATTAAAACTACCTCGTAATAATCCTCCAAAATTATAAAATAAAGTAGACAATATATCTGATTTTTCTCAATTAAAAACAATTGTTATTAGAAAAATACATTATCGCGTGCAATTCTCAATTGCGCACAGATTACGATGTAAAAATAGCAATATACTATTTTGCGGGGTATTACACTCCATTACATGGCCTTCCAACTATGACAACACCATTTGCCCCTGTCGGCTTGAATTTATGTGCTAGGGGATGTCTCTTGAAGTTGTTTGATGTTGCAGGCCTCTTAACACTGTTCCGGTTGTTTCTTTTATCTTTCACCAGTTGATAATGCTTCATGTCGGCTTCAGTTACTGCGGACCTCCGAACGAGTTTGTTAAACTTTCTTATTCCGAGTGGTATCATGCAAAACCTTAGTCCTGGCCTCAAACCCTGTTCAAACTTCCTTTCCGTCTTGGCTTCATCAGTCACCAGCTCGGGTGCATACCTTGAGAGCTAAGTGAACTTCGTCTCATACTCCCTGACGGACATACCACCCTGTTGCAAGATAAGAAATTTCATCACCTTCTTCTCCTGTATATCCATGGGGAAGTAATGGCTTCGAATTCCTCCAAGAAATCATCCCATGTAATTGGTTCTCTTCACAGAACCACCAAACTCCGGCGTCTTTCTCCAATTGAAGAGTCACTAGTTTCACCTCACTAGCTTCGGGGGTCTCCAACACTTCAAATACTGTTTCGATTTGCTGGATCCAATCATCAGCTGCATTGGGATTTGCCTGGCCTTAGAAAACAGGTGGCTTCATCCACTTGAAGGACTGTACCAGGTTTATTGCTTCTAGGACTTGTACCACCTGCCTTGCCCTCACATTTCGGTTTACACTTGCTGCCACAAAAGTGTTCAGGGTTTGATTTGATATACCCTGGCCAATTCCGTCCAGGTCAAGACGATTTCCATCTTCGCTTGATCCATCACCATTCTTGGTTCTTCTTCCGGCCATTCTGATTTATAAAACTTCATCAGTCGTCAAATAGCAACAATAATATAGTTTTTCTACATTATCATCCAACACAATTTATACATTTCCAAAATAATTTCCATATATTCAAAAATAAAAGTTGTAGATCAACATCCATACATAAAGGAAATCAGGGAAAGCTCCAAATCCTACTACAAAAAAATTTACGAGCATAAAGCAGTTTAGATTCCACGGTTCTTCTTGGCTTCTCTGACCTGTTCCCGCAGATCGTCTATTTCTTTCTGCATCCTTTTATATCATTGATAGCATTCTTGTTTCCCTACAAGGTAGTATTGTCTAGTTGGGAGAAATACTGAGCATTCATGTGACAACACTTCTCGAGTTCCCATACCCTTTGGCTCAGAGCGGCAATGCTTCACTTATCTTGTGCATGATGTGCCTCCATGTGGGTTACCCTCCATTTGTGGATAATCAACTGTTTCCAAAAGGGAAGCGATGATATGGTCCTGCTTGTTTCGAACTAGCTCTTCATCTGATGATTCACTTTGGGGTTCAGTTGGGGGTGGAATGATTTCACGCGACTCTGGCAGTTCCTCCTCTTCCTCTATATCTTCCTCTGCTTCCGAGTCTTCTTCGGGGTTCTCCTCGGGGTCCATAAAGAACACTTCCTCTTCCATTTCCTGAACAGGATTTTGGTTATCTGCCATCCTACCGCGAAAGGAGAAGAACGACACTAGTGTATATATTGAGCGATATAAATGTAAGTTGATGCAACTATAACATTTAGACCCCTATAAACTGATACTCACACGTCTAATGTCCACCCTAATTTTGTGTCTCTTCAGCTACTTTTTTAAATTGGCTCTGATACCACTTGGTAGCGCTCCAAATTCCAAACATAGATAACTTGTAGCACAAACAGGATCTTTTCCTTCAAATTTGTACAAAAATACAAGGAATTTAAAATGTTTTCATTACAATGGTATTAATTACAATACGCAGTGGAAGTTTACATAAAAGAATTACAATTTATGACGTCCAATATCTTCAATATTGCAACAGTCGTCAATACCAAACTCATCTGCACGTCACTCGCTAATCTGAGTCCTGCAACTAGAAAATTGTGGGCACGACAGTTGCATACAACTGACGCAATGCTATAATACGAAAATTCTTTAATTTAGCAACCACAAACTTGAATGCAAATTGAAGAGTGATTATCCTAGTTATGTCAGTGTAAGATATGAACATAAAGACTGATGCAGATATTCATACTTACGATGCAACACAAATGCACACTTATTCGGTATCTATGCATCACATACTACATAGGTCTGAAGGCAAGCCCTTAGCGTTGTAACACCCCGAATTCCAAAATACAACTGAATTCGAGATTCCACAGGATCTTTACACTTCTTTCGTACAATTTTACAAGGAATTTAAAACTTTTCACTTTATATCAGAGTTACAAGAAATCTTTACACTTTACATTTTACAACGGAAGCAAAATTACAACATTCATATAAATGAAAGTACAACAACATTTGAATAATCTCTAAGCATCAGTTCTCCTTTAATCTTTATCATGTTATTTACCCTGCATACAAAACTATGGGTACGTCAGTTTATTCAACCGACGAATATTATACACGGCTATCCTCTCTATGCCGGAAACAGTATAATTGATTTTCCATATTTAACAAACACAAACTTGTTCACATATCAAACTAAGGGGAATACCCTATTGATATCGTGTTGTGATTGTGCACTTAGTCCTTAATGCAATTATTTATATTACATAACACTAATGCGCACTTGTTCGGATTCTATGCATCCCATACTACATAGGTCCGAGGGCAAGCCTCTTAATCGTTCTTCATCTTGTAGGGGTCAATCCCTCGTCATGACTTAATATACTATTGTAACTACGGTAAGTATCCTAGATGTCCTATGAGTACGAGCTCATGTACAGAAAAACTGGAGGGGAAATCCCACGTCATGTCACGACGCATAGTGAAGACTATCTATGGACAATTCAGTCTCCTTCATGGCACACGATCCTCTCGCAGTCACCAAACACCCCACAAGCATCGCCAAGATCCCGATAATTCCGGAGTAGTGCCCACGTCATGTCACGACGCATCGTGAAGACAAACTGTGAATCACATCCACATCGTAGACTCGAGGCCCGCATACATGTGTTTTTCTCTCACTTTCATCACCTCTTCACTATGTACTAATTCTTAATTTAATGAAATCATGAACAAAATTAATCTCTTAGAGTTAGCCCTCTCACTACTACCGGTCTTATTTCTTTCATTTCACAATGACCCAAACTTGGTCTTTTCAATTTCAATAATCATATCTCATCACTTTCACTTGCCGGTGTGAATTTTGGCTACACACTAATTTCAATTTCAATTCACAAATTCACAACCTGAGTTGTCAAACTCAAGAACATTTCTCTTTTTCAATCACATGATTTCCAATCTTTTCATGAGTCAATAATCATACATGAAGTTCATTATCCATCATGCATTACATAACTAACATGTATTTCCACATTAAAATCATATCACAAAATATATAGTCAAAGTGAATATTCACAAACTCACTATTGTCACACTATTCTTTAATAAGAATAACTCATATAAAACTTCACGTTTATACTTTCTTTCTTACAATTTTCCTTTTTCAACACTTATCTCAATTCCTTCGTGAAAACACATTTTTATGAAATTATACGAATGTAATAACTATAGTTCCAATTACACTTTTACTTTCAAAAATGCACTTTATTTCATTCTAATAACTCCCAATAAATTTTCATAAGTCATACATGATTTTAGTATAATAATAGTATTTTTTTCGAAATTTTTACACATCAAGAAAACCCAAAAATCACTTTTTAAAAAAAATAACATTCTGGCAGCACCAAGAATTGAACCCGTGACCTAGGAGAAGACAGCCGCACGCACTAGCCAACTGGCTATTTGCGCTCAGCAATATCGAAGAGAGTCAGAGATTTTTATGCTCTCTGCTCGGATGTGTTTTGATTTTTAAAAACGCAAACAAAAGAATGGTGGACACAGGGATGAACCAGCGACCTCAACCCACACACACCCGCTCTACTGTAGCGCCAAAGGGCTCACCGACCACTTGAGCTATAGGCACAAGTTGTATTAACTACAACTCACATTTTATTTAATTAAACTCTCTGTTCATTAGAACATTTCGATGTTCAAAACCTCTTATTTTAGTTTTGCTTTCACTAAAATTCCTGTAAATCTCCAGAATGTCTATTTTAACATAATTCAACACTCTAGTATTTTTAAAATAATTTTTTCAGTAATTAAACACACATTTCTCATACAATTAATTTAGATTGCATACTACTATTTTCATAAATCTTTTTGACATTCCTCACACAACTTAGCATTAAAATTTCCTACATTAATTTCCTGTTTTTCCCTCTTTCATAAACCCAAAAGCATGTTATAATTTATTTATTCCAAACAATATCACGAAAGTCCATCTAAGCACATAAAGCAACAATTTCATCTACTAGTATTTTGTACTTAGATTTGATATTAACAACAATTCTAATTCATATATTCCATAACTACAAAACGATTCGCATACAACTTAAGATTCATGACAAGATAACATGCAATCTATCAAGCATCAATTTAATCAACTAGCAAGTCCTTTTTCCAATTAAGTGTACTCTTATTAGTTTCTTTCATGCATTATCATTTCAATCATCCCTAACATGGTATCTAGTTAGAAATATAGAAAACCAACCCACCTTATTTGGAGAGAAAGATTCACAACACCTCCTAAACGAAAAGTGTCCTTCTCGAGCTTGCCAAACGAGTGCTCCTCCTCCTTGATGTGCAACCCGAGCCTTCCCAAGTGCAACCCGAGCCTTCCTAGTAGCCGGCCTCCTTGATGCAAGCACACCTCAACTCTCAATCTTTTATTCTCACTTCCTACTAATAACTCACTACTAATATTTGTATTTTCTACTATAGGTTTGGAGAATGAAGAGTGCAAGAATAACTAGGCTGGAGGGGGGGGGGGGGGTATTTATACTAAATTTTGGGACAAATAAAGGGCTAGGATTAATCTAGGAGTTAAGGATCAAAGGCAAGGATTTAAGGGGAAGTTGTAGTAACCAACCATGATCCCAAAACTACCTCCCACAAACTCCACTTCTCTTTTCCTTTCCCTCCCATTCAAAACCAGCCAAAACAAGGTGCACCATACACGTGCACGTGCAATGCACGTGTATTCAATAGTCCCCCATTTTAAAAGTGGTACATTTTATTTTTTTATAAAAATAATCTATAAAAATTGTCTACATTACAAGTTGTATTTAAAAGAGAAACTAACTCATGGGCCTTTATTTAATGGGCCAAATTAGTTTACAAAAAAATAAATTAAATTGGGCTATAAAAGAAACTTATGTTTATTAAACAAAAATGGGCTTTAATAAAAACAAATGGAGGAGACCTATATATATATATATATATATATATATATATATATATATATATATATATATATATATATATATACTCATTTGTTTATGAAATTAAAATAATTATAAAATTTTAGACTACAAAATTGCACGTGCACAATACGTACAAAAAAATAATAGTACAAAATAATAATTTTTATAAATGAAAATCAGGGTATTACAGCGTACTCCAAAATATAGAGTTTAATCTCTCACTATGCAGCTTACTACCATGACTACAACGAGGTTTAGATACTTGGCAAGTATTGGCTCTCGCCCCGTAATACTGGAGATCAATCCCACTCCGCAAATCTTTCTGGGGACTATTTCATCCCTCGTCCCAGGATACTGGGGATCATCCCACTCCGTAGGTAATTCTGTAGCCCTCGTTGCACAAATATCCCATGAGCGTTGCTCTCGTCCCGGAATACTGGAGATCAATGTCACTCCGCGGATCATCCTGTAGCCATCATACTCACGTTTTCTCTTGTTTCATCATATCTCCAACTAGTGCAAGTCTTTAGTTCAGTTATAATTATTATGATCTAGAGCTAGCTTACCCTACGGGAATTAAACAATCACTGTGAACGCTACCCTACACTGGCCGCTTCTCACATTTTCATTAATCAATCTTGCCGGCAATTTTGGGTCTCACTCAACCTCTAGAATCCATACATCTCACCTTAAGAGATATTCCAGGTTATTAGTAACCTCAAAATATAAATTTTAATCCATTCATCTATAAATCTCTTATTCACCTATTTATTCATTTCAATTCATCAATTTCAACAACTAGGCCACTTCTTACTTGTTACGTTAAATATTCCACTAAGATTTTCACTTTACTAATTCTTTACCGGAAATAAATCTCAATTTTATTTCCAAATTAACAATTCTACAAAACCATTTTAATTTCAAACAATTCTCTAAATCATACATAACTAGCCCAAAATATTCTAAATTTGTTTGCTTTAAAACGAAACGATTGTGAAATAAATCCAAACAATCAATAAGTATATCCTAAAGATGTATTTTTACCACAAGTTAAAATCTTAATTCTATATATAATTATTTCAAAAATATTCCATTAATATCTTAGATTAATTTAACCCTTTTATCAAAACAATATATGCAAATATATGCAAAAAAATATTAATATACCCAAAATGGCCCCGGTCAGAATTGAACCCAAGCACAACAGTGCCCCGAAAAGAACCCCACAACCAATATGCCAACTCTCTGTTGGTGAGAAATCTCCACAAAAATATTCTTATGTTTCTATTACTGACTTCCGAAGTTTAAAAGGACTTTTAAAAAAAATGAAAGTTCCCAAGGCTCGAACCCAAGACCTACCAAGCTCAGCTTACACACACAAACCAGTCTCCCAAAACAATAGCTCTGTCGTTTTATTCTAGATTAAACAACATGAGTTAAACCTCGCTTCAAATAGATTTTTTTTTAAAATGAAATCAATCTGCATTTAGACAGACATCGAACCAGCGACCTCGGGGACTGTACACAGTGCCCACTGTCGACCGCCAAGACCAGGTCTTCACGCCCCACTCACTGTCGAATCCTCTCAGGTGATATATACATATCAACTGTTCTATACTCAAGTTCATTAATCAATATCAAATATAAAATCTTAACTTATGCAATTTAAACTATATCATAGAGAATTAATACGGAAATTTCAGTACTCAACACATTCACAATTTTTCATGTTCAAGTTAATTATTAACATGAGACACCCCACAATTTAATCATACAAACACAACAATGCACTTCTAAAGCTACATCTCATACAATTTCTCAATATAATTTCATTTCTATAAGTAAAATTTGCTAACAAACTTGATATTACCACTTTAGCAATTTAATGAAATTAACAATCTAATACATGATAAACAAATTTCCTTTCTATAGTTTCATCTGGCTTAATTAAATTAACTTGCATTTGGTTCTAAAATTAATTCACCACTTAAAAGATTCTAGATTGCATATAATAAATTTTCTAATAGTAGAATTATAAAAATTTAGAAACTAAAGAAACACCCACCTTTTTTATGTACTCCCAAGCAAATAGAACTCCTAACACGCTCTTCAATCCCCCTCCTCAAAATCCGAGCTCCAAGGAAAAAGAAAGCATCAGCAAATCTTGAAGCTCCAATTAATCTCAGCATGAAAGTATGAAATTTTGTTTCTTTTGCTTGGGATTTGATCGGGATTGGGACTTTAATAAGGAAGGGAGAGAGATGATGGAGAGTTTATTAACTACCCACTAATCTACCCACTACCCCCTTAACACATATTCAAAAAAAAAAAAATCTTTTCCCTTTAATATATTTGGACGGCCATAGAGTGTGGGCAAAGCCCGGGTTTTTGATGGGCTTTTATACACGGGCTAGCTATGTGTCAGTGTGTGAGCACATAAACTACACACAAATATTAGGAGTTTTAATTTAATATCAATGCATATGTTACACTTTATATAGATTTAATAAAACTAGTTTAACTTAATCATAATAAAAATGTTTAGTGCACAGTTCACTAATTTTATGTAAAAACAATAACATAATTAGCACGTGCACAAAAGGGAAACACGTCCAAAGCATGTGATGCCAAAATATAAAAATTATTTCATATTTGAGGCTCACCCATATACTCGTCGCAATTTTCTCCTCAAGGATATTACACTTAACTTCGTCCTCCAATTACAACCGGATTAAACTCAAGGTCTTCAAACAAATCTCATCCCACTTCTCCTGCATTATGTCGGTTTGCTTCTTCTCTTCTAGAGTAAGGTGCATGTCCTTCTGAACCAATACATCGTACATGTCCACCTTCCATAGATTGAAATTGATCTTATCGTCAAACTGCCTGATATTCGTCTTTTGATTTGCCATCTTTTCCAAGGAACTCGTACAGACCCACAAACCTGATGCTCTGATATCACTTGTTAGGAAATTATTCTCTATAGAGGATCTTGTTGAGTCTTTGACACGATCAATACAAACTACCAAACAAATACTATATCACATCAATTACACAGCACATAAAAATTATCCCGGTTGATACCTTCACCTTAATTCGGTGGAGAAATAACCGAGATGTTATTCAACAAGAGAAGATATAAGAATATTTCAATTCTCACCACGATCATCTCTCAAGCCTAATTGGACCTACTTGCTATTACAATGGAGAAATCTCTCACCTCTCAGATAAAGTACTCTCTTCTTCTATTCGGTACTCAATAGATTCATTATTTCTCTTGGAGCCATTACATTGATTATATAGATATCTAGAGAAACCCTAGTTTGATACATTTGATATATTAACTATCCGATGTATACTGAAGAGATAACCATACGTTGAGAACTGTATGATCTTACTTGAAGACGAAGCTCGGCTTCCCACGAATTTCCTAGACCCGACCCAAAACTGCATCACCCGTGCAAGACGATCGACTGCACAAGATTGCGGTTGACCGCAGTCACCAAGACTCAGACCTGAGTGGGTGACAGTCGACTATCCCCTTCTCTATCATTGTTGCTGTTGACTGACAATTTCTTTTCTCTTCGTTTCGATTCCATCTCATTGCTTCATCATTTTCTCATCAAACATGTGTATGTAAGATACATAAACCCAAATGATGCGGTTTGTTTTTGGGGGTGGCTGCACCAGATGTGAGTTCTTCTCAATTTGTATTTTTGCGAAAGCTTCGGTACGGATGGTATGCCCGACCCTCAGCCGGGGGGACGGCTCAGGAGTAGGCGGGAGCGAGGTGGAGGCAGGATGCTCGGCTCGGATCTGGAGGCTCGGATCCAGAGGTCTCGTGTACCTGCACTCGGCCTAGGAACACCGGGGTTGATCCCGGTGGTAGGCCCTCCGACGGTCTAGTCAGTCACTGAAGAGTAACAGTAACTAAGGTTTTGAGAGGGGAAAGATTGATTACCTTTTTCAAGGGATAGAGGGCCTGGTATTTATAGGCAGTGCCAACCGGGTCTGGACCCGGTCGCCCATGGGCCGGACGTGGCAGAAGCCCAAGCAGTTTAGGGCTGACGCGGCGAAAGCCCAGGTAGTTTAGGGATGATGTGGCAGATCTGATGATCGGGGGTGAATGCCTTTTAAGGGGATCCTGTGGTCTAGGAGGGGCCACGTCATCTGACCCATATCAGGAGCCCCCCACTGCTAGAGGGCTGGGTAATCCAGCCGTGTAGAAGTTGTTTTTTGTTTCTATAGGAAGAGCAGCTTGGTGTGTATGGCGAAGAATGGGATCCGTATCTTCCAGAAGAGGCCAGTGGGGTAGGATGAAGGGATTCCCTCTTGGAGTCACGCGGGGCATCGGAGCTCGGCCGACCGAGCATCGAGGGTCGGTGAACAAGCCCCCTTACTGTTTGGAAAAGCAAAGGGGGCATCGAGACACGTAGGGTAAGAGTTCTTCTTGCCGAGCCTCTTGGGTAGGCAGGCGAGCCCCTCGCTGGTTGGGGAATAGTTTAGGGCTCGCGGTGATATCCGAGCGTCGACCCAGAGGTCATTTTGCCGAGAGAGTAGGGGGATCAGTAGGCGAGCCCCCTCACTTGTTTGGAAAAGTTAGGGGGCATTGGAGTCTGGGGAGTAGTGGTCCTTCCTGACGAGCGTTGAGGGTCGGCAGGCGAGACCCTCATTGTTGGGGGATAATTTTGGGGCTCGCGGTGATGTCCGAGCGTCGACCCTAAAGCAGTTAAGAGAAACATTTTGGTGCTCGTGGTGACATCCTAGCGTCGAGGTCCAAACAGTTTGGGAGAAACTATTTGGGCTCGCGATGACATCCGAGCGTCAAGGTCCAAACAGTTTGGGAGAAATATTTTGGGCTCGCGGTGTCATCCGAGCGTCGAGGTCTAAGTAGTTTGGAAGAAACTTTTTGGACTCGCGGTGACATCCGAGCGTCGAGGTCCAAGTAGTTTGGGAGAAACTTTTTGGGCTCGCGGTGGCATCCGAGCGTCGAGGTCCAAGCAGTTTGGGAGAAACTTTTTGGGTTCGTTGTGACATCCGAGCGTCGAGGTCCAAGCAGTTTGGGAGAAACATTTTGGGCTCGCGGTGGCATCCGAGCATCGAAATCCAAGCAGTTTGGGAGAAACTTTTTGGGCTCGTGGTGACATCCGAGCGTCGAGGTCCAAGCAATTTGGGAAAACCTTTTTGGGCTCGCGGTGGCATCCGAGTGTCGAGGTCCAAGCAGTTTGGGAAAAACTTTTTCGGCTCACAGTGGCATCCGAGCGTCGAGGTCCAAGCAGTTTGGGAGAAACTTTTTGGGCTCGCAGTGACATCCGAGCGTCGAGGTTCAAGCAGTTTGGGAGAAACTTTTTGGGCTCGCGGTGACATCCGAGCATCGAGGTCCAAGCAGTTTGGGAAAAACTTTTTGGGCTCGCGGTGACATCCGAGCATTGAGGTCCAAGCAGTTTGGGAAAAACTTTTTGGGCTCGCGGTGACATCCGAGCGTCGAGGTCCAAGCAGTTTGGGAGAAACTTTTGGAGTAACATTGGTGAATAATGGTGAAGTACCCAAGAAGTTGACCCTGCGCGACGAGGCGCCGCGTTGGTCGACAGAGCCGAGGGTAAGATGGTATTTTTTGCACACTAGGCTAACGTCATCAAGATCTTAGTGGCCGTTAGATCTTGATGATGAAGATCAGATGGCCAGATCTTTTAGCGGAATTCGAGTCCCGCTTGCACTTATAAATCCCTCTCCCCCCACCTCACTTCTTCACATTGCTTTCAACTTCTTTAATCAACAGAAATTTCCTTGCACACCGCTGGCGACCATTTTTCATTGACCTTTGCGTTCTCCGGTGAAACAGGTTAGTATTTTTGTTTTAAAATGTCACGGTCTCAGTCCGGTTCTGAGGCAGGCACTTCAGGTCACGGCAAGGAGGAGGTTCATTCGTCTTCAATATCTTTTTTGTTGGGTGACATCTTCCCAGTGAAGGAGGAAGTTTTGTCAGTAGGAGGGTCGGATAGCGAGGGCGACGTAGCCTTTATCGTAGAGCCCCTGCAATCCCGTAGGCCGAGCAAGGAGCCTGTAGAAGAGGAGCACAAAGAGAGGGATCTCGAGGGAGAGGGGCTTGTGGAGGAGAACGGGTCCGGAGAAGGAGGTCGGGAAGAAGAGGAGCAGGTCGAGGAGGGCAATTATCAGGAGGAGTCCGTGCAAGGTACTAAGAGTGGTAGTGACCATGGCAAGGTCGGAGGAACAGCGGATGAGGTAGGGGAAGAAGAGGCAAACCTCCCACCATTGCCTCCCCTAGCGACCCCTTCCCCTAATAGGAAAGATCGCCCCCGAAGGGGTAAGAGGAAGTAGATACGGCCCGACAGTCCTGCCGAGAAGGATAAGTATGAGTACGGCTCCGGGTTCATGTACCCCCTTCTCTCCGGCAAAAATCCAGGATCGATCAGGATGTATCCTGACGACGTGAAGGATTTTCTGGTGTATACATCGCTGTTGAAGGATGAGGGCCGGTCCATGATCAAGATGGAGAGTGTGAAGTGTTCCCTGCCAAGGGACTACTTGTCCATCTTGAAGGCGGCTTACTTAATTCCTCGGGAGTTCGAGCTGCTGGTGCCGAAGCCAGGAATTCGCCCGACCACCGCGCTCGAACCGAGCTTCTGCATGTTCCCTAAGGATGCTTTCGTCTCGGGGTTGAGGCTTCCATTGCACCCGTTCATCAGGAGGGTGCTGAACTGGGAGAGCTAAGTCCGATGCAGTACGGTCCGAACTCTGGGAAACACTTAGTGTGTTTTATTTTGAAGTGTCAGGAGAAGGGGATTACACCGAGGCTAGCCTACTTCCGAGCCATCCTGGGGATGACCTCTCTCGGGGATCAGGAGGGGATTTTCTATCTTTTGCCCTGCCCCCATAAGAAGGTGATGCACGGCCATCCGGACTCCATCAAGGGTTGGAAAGAGAAGTACTTTGTAGTCAGGAGTGAGATGCCTTGGGACATCCCCATTATTTGGAACTTCGGGAAGCCGAACCACAAGCCGCCAGAGTGAAGAGACTTGACTGAGAAGGAGTGGGCGAAGGTCGACAAGATCGCGAAGGGTCACAACAATGGGTGGCCTCGCGTCACGGAGCTACATCTCGCCCGAGCCGGACTGAGCCCGACCAACCCTACTATATTTTTGTTTCTATTCTGTAATTCTTTCTACCTTCGCGTTAACATGTTCACTTTTCTTCTTGTAGAGATGTCTGCCAAGGAGCTTGATAACCGCAATGCTATAGTGGCCTTGGCCGCCAAGAGGAGGGCCGATATGGCAAAGAAAGCCGCCTCGGGGGTGGGGACTAGCCAGGCAGCGATTCCAAGGTCCGAGGAGTCGACCCCGAAGAGGGTGAAGAAGCATCATCACCATTCGTCGAGGTCGACGAAGGATCCGGAGGCGAGCTCCGGTAGCAAAAAGGTTGCTGAGGTCGCGAAGGGACCTCTCCTGCCGCTTCGACCGGACGTCGCGGACATGATGGGTCGGTAGGGCATGAGGCCCTATACCCCCGACTGGGGGCTCAAGGCGGGGGATACGCTCCTCGAAATCCCAGTTACGGTAGAGGTGGTGGAGCACCTCGCCACCGAGCGGGATCGTATGGCCCTGGTGGTGGAGACGGCTGATACGTCCTACATGAGGTTCGCTCAGGCCACCTCGCGATAAGTCTTTCTTCTGATTTTTGGTTTAGTTTTGCAGGGGATTCTCCTAACTTGATCCTTCTCGGCCAGGCGATGCAACATGCGCAGCACTTTCACGAGTGCTTCGAGAAGGAGATCGTCATCCAGAAGAAGAACGCCGAACGCTATTTTCGTGAAGCCACCCAGCTGAAGGACGAGCAGACGGCGGCGGAGGTTGCCCTTGCGGTCGCCTAAGCCTAGCTGGTCTCCTACACAGAGCATCATACGAAAAAGCTAGCACAGTTCAAGGCAAAGGCCAAGAAGGCTAGCGAGGAGGCGGCGACCGCCATGGCAGATACCCTGATCGCCTCGCAGGATGAGGCTTATAACAAAGCCAGGGAGCACATCCTGCGGATCTATCCGGACCTTCAGGTCAGGCATTTCCACAATGGGTGGGAGTTCCCGAAGCTTCCTCTGACACCACCCGGTGGTGAGGACGAGGAGCAGAGGGACGCTCGATTGGAGGCCAGGGATGACCAAGGTGACGAAGAGGTGCTGTCCCCTCCTAAACAATAGTCTAGGAATTTCCTTCTTCTTCTTCCTTTTTGTAATTGCTGAACGCGGACTGGCCACCGCGTTTTGTAACTATAAAATTTTTTGAATTTATACAAGAGGATTTTTTGGCCGATGCTCCATGACTTGTGTTTTTCAGTCTCTTTTGTGACCTGTTGTTTTTCTCGTCTTTTTGATAGACGCATGAGGTCCTCGGCACCGACCTTGGTTCTGCTGAGGTTTCCTGGGTCCGAGCTGGGCTGGGGGCCATGGAGAGTGTTCTGGCTCGCCAATGTAAGTAGGCTCGGGACCGAGCGGCCACAGTGAATTACTTCACGAACAGGTCTAGGGAGCTCATCTTGGAAGTAGCTCATCTGAAGAAGGTCATAGCCGACCGAGACTGGTGGGCAGTTGAGACGAATTAGGTCTATCTCGGATGCCTCGAGTGGGCAGTCGGCTTCGGAGTCTTTTCTTCATGAGGAAGTTGTAGAGAAATAGTTGGAGATCCGTAGGTTGAAGCTAATGCTAGGCGCCGGTCTGATCGAGGAGGCGAGCAATTCCGTACTACGACCCTCTCCGACCTTTTTCTTAGAGGCGGCCCAGCCTGCCGATGCGGAAAGCTCTGTTGCTGGAGTGCCTTCCCCGGTCGGACCGGCCGAGCGTGCGAATGAACCCATGGGAAGCACCGAGTTTGAGTTTTAAGCCGAGCGATGAGTGATTTGTAAGCTTTTCATTGTATTGGGCGGCCGTTTTTGGCGCTCTATGAGTAATAAAAAAAACTTCCGACCTCTTTAACTTTGACAATTCATTGAGTGAGGAGGGCAGGAGTGTGGCTCGAGATTGTTGTCGAGTTCGGCCTTGTAGGGGGTCGCCGCCGAGGCAAAAAGGCTGAACCGTAGTTTCTTGCAGGCAATGCCCAATGAGTGACGTTTCGCCTTCTGATAAACATTAATGGCGATGTTTTGCCATCCACCGTTTGGACTTTCCGATGTAATAAATGCCTTGCTCGGGTGCCTATATAATCCCCCTCTCCTCATTGTTTCTTCATCAACTACTGGCGGTGACTCATCTGCACCTGCTGACAATTCGGGTGTCTGCTGAAGGCGAGCGCTCGTAAGTGGAATTTTGGTCCGAGAGTTCCGGGTTGGTGGCCCACCTATCACCCTCGAATAATTTGGGGTTTTGGCTCTGAGGGCCGTAAGCCCCGAGGTGCTCGCGGGTGAGTGGTGGGTCGACCAATTGGTCCAGAGGCTCAGCGAGAGTCCTGAGTCGGTGGCTCCTCTGCCGCCCTCTAACAATTCGGATTTTTGGTCCTGAAAGTCATCAACCCCGAGTTGTTCGCGGGTGAGAGGTGGGTCAACCAACGGTCCGGGGCTCGGGGCATTTGTTGAAGGCGAGCACCCTTAATCTTTAATGAAAACTTTTGGAGCGGGCGTGGTTGAAGGTCATCACAGAGCGTAAAAGGTATGGCTTGAAAGAGCCAAGGCCTTGCTCAAGGTCGACACCGAGCCCTTATGTGTACGTCTCAACGGATAGTATGGGTGTAGCCGGAGGTCATCGTTTAGTGCATAGGTTAATGGTTTTAAACAAGCCCAAACCATGCTCGAGGCCGATCCCGAGCCCCCATACCTTAGAGAAACCAGTAATGAGCATAGCTGCAGGTTGTCGCCGAGCATAAAGGTCGCGCAGCTTTGAAAAAAGCCAAGGCATTGCTCGAGGTCGATGCCGAGCCCCTACACCTGTTCTCGGAAAGATAGCACGGGTGTATCCGGAGGTCATCGCCGAGTGCATAGGTTGATGGGTTTGAACAAGCCCAAACCATGCTCGAGGCCGATGCTGAGCCCCATACCTTAGAGAAGACAGTGATAGGCGTAGCTGAAGGTCGTCGCTCGAGCGTAAAGGTCGCATGGCTTGAAAAAGCCATGGCCTTGCTCGAGGTCGACGCCGAGCCCCCATACCTGTTCTCGGAAAGATAGCACGGGTGTAGCTGGCGGTCATTGCTGAGCACATAGGTTGATGGGCTTGAACAAGCCCAAACCATGCTCGAGGCCAATACCGAGCCCCCATACCTTAGAGAAGCTAGGGATGGGCGTAGCTGCAGGTCGTCGCCGAGCATAAAGGTCGCGTGGCTTTGAAAAAAGCCAACGCCTTGCTCGAGGTCAACGCTGAGCCCCCATACCTGTTCTCGGAAAGATAGCATGCCTTGCTCGAGGTCGACACCGAGCACCCATACCTGTTCTTGGAAAGATAGCACGGGCGTAGCTGGTGGTCATTGCCAAGCGCATAGGTTGATGGGCTTGAAAAAGCCCAAACCATGATCGAGGCCGATGCCGAGCCCCCATACCTTAGAGAAGCCAGTGATGGGCATAGCTGTAGGTCGTTGCCTAGAGTAAAGGTTGCATGGCTTTGAAAAAAGCCAAGGACTTGCTCGGGGTCGACGACGAGCCCCCACACCTATTCTCGGAAAGATAGCACCGGTGTAGCTGGCAGTCATCACCGAGCGCATAGGTTGATAGGCTTGAACAAGCCCAAACCATGCTCGAGGCTGATGCCGAACTCCTATACCTTAGAGAAGCTAGTGATGGACGTAGCCGCAAGTTGTCGCCGAGTATAAAGGTTGCGTGGCTTTGAAAAAAGCCAAGGCCTTGCTCGAGGTCGATGCCGAGCCCCCACACCTATTCTAGGAAAGACAGCACGGGTGTAGCTGGCGGTCATTGCCGAGCACATAGGTTGATGGGCTTGAACTAGTCCAAACCATGCTCGAAGCTGATGCCGAGCCCCCGTGCTTCAGAGGTGATTTTTTCTGGCTCGAGGAGCCATCCGATTGCCGAGCCCCAAGTTTGTAAGGGAAGCTTTTTGCGGCTCGCGGTTTCTTCCGAACGCCGAACCCTAAGCTTGTAAGAGAAGATTTTTATGGCTCGCGGTTTCTTCCGAATGCTGAGCCCTAGGCTTATAAGAGAAGCTTTTCGTGGCTTACGGTTTCTTCCGAATGCCGAGCCCTAGGATTATAAGAGAAGCTTCTTGTGGCTTGCAGTTTCTTTGAACGTCGAGCCCAAGGCATGTTTCTTAAGAAAGTTAATACGAAGCCAAAGCTTGTTTTAAGAAAGCTGGCATAGTTACAACACACTTGGACTTTACAAAACAAGGCACGACGTGCCGATTACATTTTTCATAATTTACATTGGCTGTAGAGACTAGTCCTCCCCTTCGAGGAATTTGATGAGGTGGTCTGTGTTCCAGGGCCTCTTGATAGCCTTGCCCATCGAGTCGGTGAGGCGGTACATGCCTGAGCATACAACCTCAGATACCTTGTATGGGCCTTCCCAGTTTCGGGCTAGTTTTCTCTTTTGGCCGGGGTTAGATACCACCGGCATCCAGAGGATGAGGTCCCCCAGCTTGATGTCGGTGGGATGCACCTTTTTATTGTAGAACCTTTCTATCCTCTGTTGGTAAGTGTTTCTTCTGATTGCAGACTTCTCCCTGACTTCATCTATGAGATCCAGGTCGGCACGTAGCTGTGCCGAGTTGCTTGCTTCGTTGAAGGCCATGATCCGGGGCGAAGGGAGCCCGATCTCTAGGGGAATTACGGCCTCCATGCCGTACATCAGATTGAATGGCGACTCTCCCATAGGGATTCTTTTCGTTGTTCGGTGGGCCCAAAGAACGCTTAGTAGCTCGTTGACCCATAACCTCTTCGAAGAGTTATCAAGTCGTTTCTTGAGATCGTCAAAAATCTGGCGATTCGCATTCTTGGCCTGGCTGTTTGACTGCAGGTGGCATACCAAAGAAAAGCACTGCTGGATTCCGAGATATTTGCATAACTTTCTAAAATTCTTACCCGCGAATTGAGTCCCATTATCTGTGATGAGTACTTGTGGAATCCCGAACCAGCAGACGATGTGTTTCCAGAAAAATTGTTGGGTCTGTTGCTCGGAGATCGTGGCCAGAGGCTCGGCCTCGATCTACTTTGTGAAGTAGTCGATCGCCACTATGAGAAACTTTTTTTGGCCTGTTGCCTTCGGAAATGGGCCTACCGGATCCATCCTCCACATAGCAAAGGGGGTCGGACTGGCCAGGGAGCGGAGGTTCGCTTGCGGAGCTCTTTTCACCGAGGAGAACCTTTGACAAGGGCCACACTTCTTTACCAGGGCCAGGGCGGCATCTTGTAGCATTGTGGCCCAGTAGTACCCGTGATTCAGAGCCTTCGCACAAGCGATCGGCTTCCCATATGGCACCCGCAGATTCCTTCATGGAGCTCTTTGAGAGTATACCTTGCTTCGTTGGGGGTTCAGCAGCGGAGGTTGGACCTTTCGTCCATCGTGGTATACGACCTTTTGAAGAGGGTCTCGCTGATCATGACGAACCTCTCTGAACGGACCCTGATCCGCCTTGCCTTGGCTCAGTCTTCGGGAAGCTCTCCTTTGATTAGAAACTTTTTTATAGTAGTGGTCCAATCATCAGGGTGAGCTTCGTCTTCGATGCAGAGGGTCTCGGAGAGGTCGATACTCGGCTTTAGGAGTACTTCGATCAGGATGGTGTGGTTGAGGTCCTCGAAACACGAGGAGGCTAACTTTGACAGGGCATCGGCCTGGGCGTTCTGTTTTCTGGGGATCCTTAAGACTACAGATTCGTCAAAGGATGCCAAGAGTCGCTGGACCACGGCCAAGTACCTGATCATCCGATCATCACGGGCCTCGTACTCTCCAGTAATCTGATTAACCACGAGCTGAGAGTCGCTAAAGGCCCTGATCTGCCTGGTGCCGCCTGATGTGCCAGGGTAAGCCCGGTGATCATGGCCTCATACTGGGCCTCGTTGTTAGAGGCTGGAAAGTTGAGGCGAAGGCAATATTGAAGGAGGAAACTATCAGGATCGCGCAGAATGATACCCGCACCACTCCCATTTTGCAAGAGGAGTCGTCGATGTAAACTTCCCACGTCTGTTCGGCCTCTCCACTTTCGGGTTGCTCGGAGATGGTGCATTTTGTGATGAACTCGACGAGGGCCTAACCTTTGATAGCCGTCCTTGGCTGATAGCCGATGTCGTATTGACTGAGCTCGATCGACCATTTAACCAGTCGTTCGGAGCTCTCGGGCTTGTAAAGTACGGCTTTTAGAGGCTGGTCCGTGAGAACCTGAATTAAATGCATCTAGAAATAGGGACGGAGCTTCCGCACGGCCATGACCAAGGCATACGCTACCTTCTCCATTTTTGAGTATCTGGTCTCGGGGTGAGTAGAACCTTGCTCATGTAGTATAGCGACTTTTGGACTCCGTCATCTTCTCGGACGAGAATAGCACTGAGCACATTTTCCTAGGCCGAAAGATAATGCTAGAGTGGCTCACCTGGTTTGGGCTTGCTGAGGAGAGGAGGGTTGGCGAGGTACTCTTTCAATTGGGCGAACGCCTCTTGCTGTTGAGTACCCCACTCGAAGCCTCCGGTTCCGCTCAAAGCCTTGAAGAATGGGAGGGATTTCTCTCTGGACTTTGAGAGGAAATGGCCGATGGCTGCCAATCTTCCCGTGAGCCTCTGAACTTCTTTGATGTTTCTAGGAGGGGCCATATCTATTATGACCTGGATCTTCTCGGGGTTCGCCTCGATGCCGCACAGGCTGACGAAGAACCCGAGGAATTTCCCTGAGGAGACGCCGAACGCACACTTCGCCGGATTGAGTCTCATATTGTAGGTCCAAAGGACCCCAAAGGCTTCCTCCAGGTCGACAACGTGGTCCTATCCCTGCTGGCTCTTGACGAGCATGTCGTCGACGTATACATCCATATTGCAACCAATTTGATCCTTGAAGACTCGGTTGATAAGCCTCTGATAAGTAGCACCGGCGTTCTTTAGCCCGAAGAGCATAACCCGGTAGCAATAAAGACCTTGGTCCGTGATGAAGGACATCTTCGCTATATCAGGAAGGAACATTTGGATCTGGTTGTAGCCTGAAAAGGCATCCATGAAAGAAAGGAGATTGTGGCCCGATGTTGCGTCGATCAAAGCGTCGATGCTGGGGAGAGGGAACGGATCTTTGGGGCATACCTTGTTGAGGTCAGTAAAGTCTATGCAGATCTTCTAGCTCCCACTTGCCTTTCTGACCATCATGATGTTCGCTAGCCACTCAGGGTAGCTGACCTCCTGTATGAAACGAGCAGACAAGAGTTTGTCCACCTCTGCTTTCACTGCCTGATGCCTCTCCGGGGAAAACTTACGTCGCTTCTGGACGATCAGCTTCGAGCAAGGGGATCACGCTGAGTTTGTGCATGATCAAGTCTTCGGAGATCCCAGGCATATCAGAGGGCTTCCAGGCGAAGAGGTCGACATTGCGGCAAATGCAGTCGATCGGGTCAGTCTTGAGGCTGGGAGCGAGGGAGCAGCTCACGTGGAACCACTTTGACACGTCCCCTATCTCGAACAAGACTTCCTCTAATTCGTCCGTCGGCTCAGGCTTGGGTTGGTTTCTTTCGGGCTGTAGCTCGATGGTGTCCAGGGGGAACACACCGCCCCCAACCGCAGTCATATAGCACGATCGTGCTGCTTCTTGGTTCCCTCGAACGACCCCGACACCTGACTTGGTGGGGAATTTCAGCTTCTGGTGGTAGGGCGAGGGGACAGCCTGAAGTGAGCAGAGCCCTGGTCGACCGAGGATGGCATTGTAGGCTGCCTTGATGTTTACAACCATGAAGTCCATTGACTCGGTCCGTCTATGAGTGGTCGTACCAGCTGTGACGTCTAAGGTTACGATTCCCTCTATTGGCACCAGGATGCCGGAGAATCCGTGCAGGGTGTATCTGGCTGGCTTCAGTTTTTCCCAGGAGAGTTTGAGGTTCTCAAATGCTTCCAGGAAGAGGATGTTCATCGAGCTTTCGTTGTCCACGAGGATCTGGCAGGCTCCATAGTTCGCCATGCTGAGGCTGATGACGAGCGTATCACAGTGTGGAAGACGGATTCCCTCCATGGCTTCCCCCAAGAAAGAGACAGGGAGCTGCTGGACCTAGGGGGAAGGGAGACCCTAGATGGCGTTTACCTCTCGGACGAACGCCTTGTGGGAAGTGCTGGACTCTCCTCCCATGGGCCCTCCATGGATGCAATGCAAGATGGCTTCACCCTCGGTTTCTTCAGGCTCGGGGTTCTGCTCGGGATGTGGTTTGGGTATTCGAGGAGGAGGGGAAGGCCTCCGGTTCCTCGTGTCCCTTTGATCCCAGGCATCTTCTCGTTTGAATTTCTGGAGGTACCCTCATTGGATGAGGGCCTCGATTTCGTCTTTCAGGGCACGGCAGTAGTCGGTGTCGTGCCTGTTGTCCCGGGGGAAGCGACAATAGAACCGCTGATCCCTCTTCATGTTGTTGGTCGGCCGAGGGGGGATCTGGACGAGGTCCCTGTCCTCGATTGCTAAGAGGATGGTTGACACGTTCTGTGTCAGCGGTGTGTACCTCTCGAAGCGTGGGACCGGAGGGACCCTCTTCGTGATGGTCCCGTCTTTTGGGGCCTTCTTAG
The DNA here is from genome assembly GCA_017893485.1 of Hemerocallis citrina. Classification (NCBI taxonomy): domain Eukaryota; kingdom Viridiplantae; phylum Streptophyta; class Magnoliopsida; order Asparagales; family Asphodelaceae; genus Hemerocallis; species Hemerocallis citrina. Next base: position 129,059,914 of record CM030363.1, on the reverse strand, counting down.
CCGGCTATGCCTCGTCGGCCTTGCGTTTCCCCTTTCCCGGGACTTCTTTGGTGCCTCCTCGGCCCGGATGTATTTTTCGACCCGACTGAGATGGCCAGGGAAATCGAGGGGAGGCTTCTTCGCCAGGGATGCCTTCAGCTAACCGTGCCGGATGTTGTGCCGGAATACTGCCGATGCGACCCCAGCGTCGAGGGAGGAGACCGATCACGCCTCCATAGTGAACCTCCAGACGAAATGCTAGAGTGACTCTCCTTCCTTCTATCGGAGGTCTAGTAGGGACACGCTCGTCTTCTCAGCTTTTCTACTGGTCACGAAGTGGGCCAGAAAATTGGCCTCCAGCTGATCGAACGAGTAGATCGAGCTGGAAACGAGCTTGGAGAACCATTCCCGTGCCGGACCCCGGAGGGTGGCAGGGAAGGCACGGCACAGGTGGGGATCCGAAACACTGTGAATCATCATGAGGGTCTTCAAACCCTCCATGTGATCAGTAGGATCACCCTTGCCGTCATAGGTTTCGAATTAAGGAGGTCGGAAATTTCAGGGTATTTTCGCTTGTAGGATTGCAGCGGAGAAAGGAGGTCAGGTCGGCCTGTGACCCTGAGCCAGCCTCGAAACGCCGTCGCCGAAGTGGTCGAGGCGGTTCTCCATTTCTTGGAGGCATTTTAGGCTGCCCTCGTCATACTCTGGCTGGACTGTCGAGCCGCAGGACGTGCTGGCCCCGAGATCCGATTGCGTGAGAGCGATGGAGCGTCTCGTTGACAGGGGTCCCTAGGATAGCCTCCAGGATCTCTTTCCGGATGTCTTGGAACTCCTGACTGGAGCCCGTTCAGCCGGGTTGCGTTGGGGCGGCGGCCTCCGGTCGATGCGGCTGAGCATCGGCTCCCGTTCTCGGGGCAGAGGTCGGGGAAGGTTCAGGACCAAGTTGGAAGTGGTCCCTCCCCTAGTTCGACTTGCCTGTCGGTTCTGAATGACCCGACGCAGGTCGGGTATGACCGAGCGAGAGGGGCCCGACTAGTGTCCAAGGCTGACCCTCGGATTGTTGGATCCATGAGTGTCGGCGAGGACGTCCTGAGGCGGAACGTCCTGGCGACATGTAGAGGTGACAGCTCTCCTGGGCTTGGGTGCCATGTGAGCTCGGATTGATGGGATGCCATTGATGGCTAGGTTCGGACTGATGTCCGTACCGAGGTTTCCCACAGACTGCGCCAACCTGATGCGGTTTATTTTTTGGGGTGGCTGCACCAGGTGTGAGGTCTTCTCAATTTGTATTTTTGCGGAAGCTTCGGTATGGATGGTACGCCCGATCCTCAGCCGGGGGGACGGCTCGGGAGTAGGCTGCAGCGAGGTGGAGGCAGGATGCTCGGCTCGGATCTGGAGGCTCGGATTCGGATGTCGCGTGTACCTGCACTAAGCCTAGGAACACCGGGGTTGATCCCGGTGGCAGGCCTTCCGACGGTCTAGTCAGTCCCTGAGGAGTAGCAGTAACTAGGGTTTTGAGAGGGGAAAGATTGATTACCTTTTTCAAGGGGTAGAGGGCCTGGTATTTATAGGCAGTGCCAACCGGGTCTGGACCCAGTCGCCCGTGGGCCTGACATGGCGGAAGCCCAGGCGGTTTAGGGCTGACGTGGCGGAAGCCCAGGCGGTTTAGGGCTGATGTGGCAGATCTGATGATCGGAGGCGAACGCCTTTTGAAGGGATCCTGTGGCCCATAAGGGGCCACGTCATCTGACCCATATCACCAACATTACTCTTTTCACTAAATTAAATGATCCATTAGGCATGCCAGAGCAAGAAAGTGTCATTTGCTTATGGGCAAGTTGTTTGCGATCACTCATATTTACATACTGTGATTGATGTCTTTTACTAATATTCCTCTGGCCTGAGTAGATAAGTGGTGGGATCAACTATGTCCAAATCATGGCCACCCCAAATCCTTCCTTTCACACTTTAGTTTGTCATTTATAGTAGGTGAAAATTTTGATTTTGGTTCCATACTTGGCCACTTGATGGTTTGGTTCACCATATCAACTTGTTGTTGGAGACTTACAATCAGATAGCAATTAAACCAGATAACCGGCATAAACTTAATATGTATCTCTTTTTAAGTTTAATATTAGCTATTTTTTAACCAAGAGTAATGCTTCATCCACTACCAATTTTACTATTATTCTCTTCACTACTTCAAGTGGCACACTCCTATTTGAGAGTTTCCCACCTACTCTCTTTTTTCCCACCTATTGGATTGTGCCACATAAGGTAATGAAAGGAAATGTAGTGAAATTGATAGTGGGTGTAGCATTACTCCATTGCTCAACTTCTTTTGTAACTTGGGTTATCTGAAATTTAATACCAGTATTGGTTTCTGGTTAGTTCCATATTAATACACCGAGCCCGTCACTTTCAATTTAGCTAATTGTCTATTGGGTGACTATTCTTTCTTTGGTTGCATTCACTTCAGTCTTTATAGTTCAAACAGAAGAAATTAACCAGTTACTCTAGCTTGACATCAATGAATTATTCTCAGAATGTATCCTGTCCATATCTGGCCAAATTCTGCTGAATTTATTGTCTGAAAAGTTTATCTTTTACAGCAATATTTGTTACTTGCAAAGCTAGTTCAATCTCTCTCTCAATGTATGGTTGTTTATTGGGTTGAGATTCACTTTCACCCGAACTTGAAGCCTACCCATTTTTGCACCTTTTTGACAGTTACAGACTGGCGGGGACCGGATTCTGAACCCAACACACACAGTCCCTATTCAATAGACATATATAGATAGATATACATTATATACATGTACACATACATATATATCCTACTTTCGGTTCTGTAAAGAACGCAACAAACTTGTAACCTGCACAAACTTATCGGGTCAGTTTCCAACCCTGCCCAACCAAACCGATGAGGACTCCTACTCAGTTATAAGAGTTTAAGCTGCATATATAATGTGGTGTAGGGATAAAAGCACACTATGCTTTATGTAGAGGTGAGGGGTGGGGCATTGCAGTTGCAAAGTACTTGTGGGCTGATTAGTTAGTACACTGAACATTCTCATATTCCTTAATTGATGGATGGAGGTATTAATTCCCTGTAGGATTTCCCTTTTTAGGCTTCATAATTGATTCTATCACCAACAACTATTGCGCCCTTTTCTCTTCTCTTAATTAAACTTTCAATTACCACCAATGGAAGAATGACAAGATTTCGAATCTTCTCATAAGAGGAGCGGGACAAAGTGGGTATCTTCAATGTAGGGTTACATGCTAATACAGTTGAGCTATTAACTATAGTAATCAGTTCTTGCAAAGAAAAACTTTTGGTACTTATTAGTGCAAGAAGGAAATTTCTTGCTGCTGACTTGATAATATGGGCTTAATTCCTGAAGTGTTTACTAGATAGAATATTAACCCCCTTAACTAGAGACTAGAGTGGTCATATAGGAAGCATGAGAATTCTCTGGAGGTCGGTCCAATCTGTGTCGGACCTTAAATTAAAACATGTTTATAATGTTTCTGGTACACAAAATAAATATACTCACGACTTGCATATTTAACAATTTGGATTACAAAACTTCCACATTTAAACATGTAAATACAATCTATTTTCATGTACCGCTAGCTAACATACACATTATTTATTATTTATCTGGATATTATTATTTATGGAAGTTCATGTATGGCATACCCCTATCATATCATATCATACCAGCACCTTATACCGAATGTGTGCCTTATTGTTGGTGTAAGCTTGGGGGGTTGGAGAAGGAAGTGTATTTGTAGGTGAGCAGAAAATCAAAGAGAAGACACATTTTTTTTTTTGAGTTAAAAGGTGGAATAACACCACCCTGTTTCATTAATAATAAATTAATAAACAACCCCGCAGAACCGGGAGAAAACAAAAGTGCAGTGCAGGAAATAAAATATAAACCCCCAACAGAACCCTGGGGGATGGGTTTCATCATCTAAACCTCAGACAACAGGAAATAAAGCATACACCCCCAACAGAACTCTGGGGGTTGGGTTTCACCATCTAAACCACAGACAACCAAAGTACAAAGAAATGAAACAACATGAGTAGACACAGAGTGCCACTGACCCAACTGTGATGCAAGACTCCTCAATCCATAGTCGGCCCGAACTCTATCTCCTCATCGTCAAATTCTTCCACCTGGAAGACCTGTGCAATCCTCCCTCTCGCTCATGAGGCAGCAGCTGTAGCCCAAAAGGAAATCAGATGCATGATGAGAGTAAGGTTACCAGAAATAGAGTTACATGAAACACGGAAATAAAAATTGTTTCTATCTAGCCATAACACCCATGTGGTTGCCGCAATGGCAATATACCACGCCTCCTTCATGTCATGTCGGGTCGATGCAAATCTGGGGCCTACCCATAGTTCATCATACTCGCTTGGGTAGTCACTTGTACCGAGAGCTCTAAGAACTTCTATCATGACGGCCTTACTTCTTGCGCAGTGAATAAACAAATGGTTCAGGTCTTCCGAGTGTGTGTTGCAGAATCCACAGTTGGTCGCAACGTGGGGTTGCCTCTTAGCTAGGTTCTCTCTGGTGAGTATAGCATTGTTGAGCACAAGCCAGAGAAAGACTCTGACTTTAAGAGGCGTTTTTGCCTTCCATAACACTGTTGCCCAGCTGGGTCTGCAACCCCGATAGTGAATTCGGTGGTAAAGGGATCTAACCGAGAACCCTCCCTTCTTCTCCAGTCCCCAACGCAACTGGTCTGGGCCTTGGGCGCACAGCACCCCAGATTGGGTAATTCTCGTCTGTAGTTCACGCAGTTGCTGACGCAACCCTGGTGAAAGCATTCCTTGGAACGACGGTCTCCAAGTCCCTCTTTTCCAGGCTTCTGCCACCGACATATTCGGTCGATTCGTTTTATCATACAATTCTAGGGAAATTGTCCTTAAGAGCAAGTGGACCACACCATTTGTCCCACCAAAACCTGGTGGACCATCCATTACCAATAGTAGATGTTACTGCTGAATTGAACGGTCCACTGGCTTTTGCAATTCCTTTCCAGAAGCGGGAGGCCTTAGACCCCACTCGGAAGCCTAAGCTTCTCGTCCCTTTACCTCGAAGGTAGGGCTGAATAAACTCCTGCCAACCTTCCCCACATTGGTGAAACACCTTCCACCACCATTTGCCTAGGAGGGCTAGGTTCATATCTCTAAGGTCAATGATACCTAGTCCTCTGTGTCTCTTCTTCATGCAGGCGATATTCCATTTAATAAGATGGTATCCTCCCTTATTTGACTCTGCCCCTTTCCAGAGGAATCTTTTTCTGATTCGATCAATCCTTTGGATCACCCACTTTGGGAGTTCAAAAAACGACATGTAGTAGATGGGCAGGTTAGATAGCACTGAGTTGATGAGAACCACTCTACCCCCGAGCGAGAGCGATTTGCCCTTCCACCCAGATAGTCTGTCTTCCACCCTGTCAATAATAGGCAACCAGTCAGCCTTAGTAAGTCTTCCTGGTTTGAGCGAGAGCCCTAAATATTTGATCGGGAATTCCTCCGTTGCGCAGTTTAAGATGGAGGCATGCTCCCGTGCTTCTGCTTCTGATAGAGTAATTGGGACCAACGCGCTCTTGTGGAAGTTAATCCGAAGGCCTGACCAAGCCTCAAAACAGTAAAGGACCCCTTTAAAGCAGATTGTTTCAGTTATAGAGCTATTTCCAAAGAGTAGTGTATCGTCAGCATATTGTAGAATCGTGCACCCTTGTTTAGTGGGGCTGCTGGCCACACGTGTAATCCACCCTTTTCTGTGACAGTTTTCTATCATTCCTCTAAGCACATCCGCAACAATAGTAAATAACAGTGGGGATAGCGGATCTCCCTGCCGGAGTCCCTTCTTGCAAGGAAATGATGGACCGGGACTCCCATTCACCGAGATTGCCGTTTTGCTAGAATGCAAACATTGTTTGATCCATCTAATCCATTTGTCTCCGAAGCCTCTCCCTCTGAGCGCTTCCAGCAAACACTCCCAATCCACAAAGTCATAAGCCTTTTCAAAATCCAACTTTAGGAGGAAGTTCTTGGAGTTGCTTTTGTGGCAGTGGTGGATAACTTGTTCAGCAGTGGCCACACAGTCCAGTATACATCTGCCCTTGATGAAACCCGTCTGGGTCTTGTTGATGAGACTGTCCATCACACTTCCCAATCGGATCGCAAGGACCTTAGTGATGATTTTCGCCGAGCAGTTTATCAGGCTAATTGGTCTAAAATCCCCAACGCATTTGGCTTCCTCTCGTTTGGGGATCAGCACCACTTCTGCAAAGTTGAACATACCCAGTCTCAGACTGTTATGGTGAAATTCCTCCATTAGATCCATAAAGTCTCCCTTAATTTCTTCCCAGAAAACTTGGAAGAACATCATGGGGAAGCCATCCGGTCCAGGCGATTTGTCTGCTCCCATCTGATTGACGGCCGATTTGACTTCTATTTCTGAGAAAGGTGCCTCCAAGGAGGAAAAGTTTTGACTTGATTCATTCTGATACTCCTGCCAGTAGTCCTCGCTCATTGGGACCCTATAATCATTCTTCCTCCCGAAGAGGTCCTTATAGTAAGTCTGGAAGGTCGTGGAAATCACCTTTTCATCTAGTGATGTTCCTGAGTCTGTCTGAATTGATAGGATAAGATTGGATCTCCTTCTAGCGCTTGCCACCCGATGGAAGTAGGCCGTGTTCGCGTCTCCCTCTTTGAGCCACGAAATCCTAGACCTTTGTTGCCATTTGATCTCTTCTAGTCTATAGAGATTGGCTATGTTCTCACGGAGTTGTAAAAGTCTGTTTCGCTCCTCCTGAGAAAGGACTCTGGACTCTTCAATCCTCTCTAATTCATCAATGCCTTCCAGAAAGGATTCTTTAGCATGCCAGATGGTAGAGAACCTAGATCGATTCCATCTTGCAAGCCTCTTTCTTAACCTTCGGATTTTTCCACACCAGCGAGATGCTGCGTCCCTGCCAGCTATTGGGAGCGCCCAGTTCTCCATAACCAAGTGATGGAATCCCCGAATTTCCAACCAGGCCTTTTCAAATCTAAATTTCCTAGGCCTACGTTGTCCTCGAATTCCCGCATCGAGAAGGATCAGGGGTGTGATCTGAAGTTGGTCTAGGGATCGCTCTAGCCGACACTAGAGGAAATTTAGCTTCCCAATCCATGGAGACTAGAATTCTGTCCAACTTGGCCATAACCGGGGCCGCCTGCATATTAGATCAGGTAAAGAGTCTATCATTGATTGGGATATCGATGAGTTCCAGTTCCGTGATCAATCTATTGAACTCCTCTCTGTGCCTGTCACTGGCACCCCTCCCCTTGTGCTCAAAAGCAAATCTTGTGATGTTGAAGTCGCCACCCACAATCCAGGGCCCCGACCATCGTCGACGAATGTCGACCAGTTCTTGCTAGAAGGCCTCCCGGTCTGTGGCCACATTCGGCCCGTAGACGACAGTCACCGTCTGTATCCAATCATCGGATCGACGTTTCAACCTGGCCGTCAGGGAGAACGTTCCACCGTGTACATCTATGCAGGAGAGGATATCTGAGTTGAAACCTATAGCAATCCCCCCTGAGGCACCTACTGATGGACGTAACAACCACTCCTTGATTCTATTACCTCCAACTCTTTTGAGTTTGAGCCCGTGCTGGAGTTTGGTCTCCTGAAGTCCAACAACCTCCGCCTTGGAGTTGTTAATGATGTCCCTTACCATATCTCTCTTCCCCCTATCCCCCAGTCCCCGAACATTCCAGAAAAGTGTATTCATTGGGGGAAAATGCTTAATATATGTGGGAGGCCTGAATTTGATGGTTATTGGATGCATTCAAATCAATATATACCTATCTGTTCTAAATGTGTGACAACTGAAATGAAGTAGAGGAGGGGACCAGTTAAAAGAAATGGATACTTGAGAGGTTAATTTATCCCAATAAAGGTTTATATGCAACAAAATGTAACTTAACTGCATCAAGCAAAGGTTGGGTAAACCTCGCCTTCTTATTTGCGACTTTTTTTATGAAATTTTCCTTCTTATTTGACTTAATGATCAGTAGAACTCACCTTCTCTTTTTGAAACTAATTTATTAAGTAAATAGAAAATATCACTGATTATCTATATTAAATAGCATCTAAATGACTTAATACAGAAAATCAGTGCTAAGTTATCATGTTACAAATTCTAGGTCAATCCCACATTTCTCTCCTCATTCAGAATCGACGGACATATATAATCGTAAAATCCCCCTTCCCTGTTGCTATGTTTTTCATGGTACATACATTTATAATAAATTCACGGTTGGAAAATGATAATGAATTAACTTTAAATTCTGTACTTATCCCTATTGAACAGGGTCAATTTCTCTCGTATAAGGCCAAAGGTGACACGAGTAATATCAACCCCCGCGCCGGGAAATATCTCCTTCCTGTTAAACATAAATGAAAATCATATTGGCCTTGGGTAGATTTGTTTCCTTTTACATGCAACCAATCATTTGAATAAATTAATCTGAAATATCATAATTCTACTTTGTGCACATTTTGATTTCATATCTATATTGTTGCTGCTAATTTTGGTGTGAGAACAATCAGATATAAGTTTTTTTTTTATTGAGGAAGAAAGCCACAATCTGGACCGTCGATCGGGATCTGGATCAGATTGGCCGGAAACGCATGAGAACGTGCAAAAAGTCTTCCACCGTAAGTTATTCTAGCATAAGAACCTCCGACGCTCAAGTCAGTCACCAGAATAATAATTAGGGTTTTTTAGTGGAGCAAAATATTGATTACCGTTGAATGATGGAGGTGAAAAGTATTCATAGGCCCCGAATCGCTTATAGAAGATAGACCAGAAATGTATCTTTCTCAACTTTGGTTGGAGTTATTATGGTAAAGGGATAAAATTAGCAACTAATCATTGTTTTAATGAGATTTCACTAATAGCTGTGCCTGCTGGAAATTCCCTTCTTGGGCAGCAAAGAATCTCTTATTGGACATTTGGCTGGGTTAATGGGCCGGAAGACGACCTATCTTCTTCTAGAAGGCCTCCTGTTGCAGTAAAATTATTGTATTACCCATGTGGACTTTAGGTTGCGTGATAGGATCATGTAGCTTCGAATTTCCCCGTATCATAACCCCGCCACTCCCAGAGGCTGTGATTCACAGCCATTTGGGAATATTTCGATCTACTTTGGACAGTAGGTGGTCATACAAGGCCTTCGAGGAAGCCTGCAGCCTTGTTTGGAGTTCCTTGGGGTAGTAACAATTTTTAGAGACATCCAATTAACTTTCTAAAAATTGTAATTATTTTTTATATTTTCAAATAAGCTTTCCAAATTTATAATTATTTTTCAGAATTTTTACCTAATTTTCCCGAATTTATAATTACCTTTTGAAATTTTTAATTAAATTTCTTAAATTTATAATTATTTTTCAGAATTTTAATCAAAAATTAGGTGAGCATGAATCTTAAGAGAATTTCAGGGCCAGATTTGGCCATGAGGCTTCGAGCAGCTTAGACGATGGTGTTAGCAGCGAGCAGCGAGCTGCTCGGATCCTGTTGCTGCTCGAATTCGTGTTGCTTCTCAGATCACTCTTGCACCTTGAATCCCCTAGTGCGGCTTGGCTCCAACTGATGCTCGGATCCCCTAGTGTGGCCACCGAGATATTTTTAGCTTTGGGTGTGTTCCACTAAGCTGTTCACACGACGATCTGCGAACCGAACAGTTTGGTTCTGGATGAGTTTTGAGAAGTTGCTAGGATGACGATCCGAGTACCAAGTTGTTGGGTTCTGGATGAGTTTTGCAGAGTTACTTGGTCTATGATATGTGCACCAAACTGTTCGGTTTTGGGTTAATTTTGCAAGGCTTCTCGGACCACGATCACAGCACTGAGTTGTTCGGTTTCGGGTAAATTTTGCAAGGCGACATGGACGACGATATGAGCTTCTAACTGTTTAGTTCTGGTTGATTTTTGTGAAGCTGCTCAGACAAAGATCTAAGCACCGAACTTTTCAGTTTTGAGTGAATTTTATGAGGCTGCTCGAACGAAGATCCGAGCTCTGAGCTCGACAATCATAACATTCTTTTTATTGGAGACTTTTGAGTTTTCGCTAAGTCACCTTTTGTCGCTTCGTTTTCTCGACTCTTCGTTCCAACTGTTGGATTTGGGTGGTTAAGATTGCACCACATCACCAACATGGTTTTCTAGGAGTCTTTTGAGATTCATTCTATATAAAACTCTCAGGCCTCCCTCATTTCTTCACTTCTTCTTTCATTTTCCATTACAGCTTCTCTATCCTCATTGATTTTTCTCTCTCTAGAGTTCAATTTCCGGCAAGTTTTCAGACATCCTTTCCATCATATATTCGTCGTTGATAGCCGCATAATTAATTTATTATAAATTAAGTTAATTACATGAGTTCATCGAGTCACTCTGCCTCTTCAGATCCTGACGAGGAAGAGATGCTTTCCGTTCGCCAATCTCACCTTTCGAGGAGGGAGAAGAGAAATGCAATAGTTGGGTCTTTAGTCATCGTTGAAGTGAAGGAGAAGATGAGGGAGATAACAGAAAATTTATTCGATCAAGCTCATCCTCTTCACACCCCTTTTCTCTTTCGTCAGTACCCCCTAAGGACTTGGCTGACCTAGCGAGATTTGGTCTGCGTTACCCTGAACCAGAGGACCGCCCTACCTCAAGGCTGACCACATTAAGATAATCCTCACAAAGGGTGACCTCCTAGCGATCAAGGCCACCAATCAAATTTTTTCCGAGTACGAGTTTCTTTTGCCGGGCCCTGGGGTCAAGGCGTTCTTCGTGCCATCCGAGGAATATTACGTCTTCCCCTACGATGCTTTCAATGTCAGGCTGCGTCTCCCCATGCATCCATTTATGAAGGAAGTCATAAACTGGTACAAGCTTAGCCTGGTGTAATACATGTCGAAGGTGTGGAGGCACTTGACTATTTCATCTTGCAGTACCAAAAAGTGGGCTCCGACCGAGCTTGAAGATTTGAAGGAGCAAAAAGCGCGGACAACTGGTACTATCTCTCTCTCCTGAGAGGAGTCATATAGAATCCTGACTCAATCAAGGGTTGGAAAAGCAAAGTACTTCATCATCCGAAGTCTCGAGCTATAGGGATTCCTACAAAGTGGAAGGGGATGTTCCTAAGAAGGTGAAGGCTGACCCATATGTGGGTAAGGAGGAGAAATAGTTGAGTGACGGTCTCGTCGGTTGTGGGGATTTGATTTCATGAGACGTAACGGAGGAGGTCCTCTTCATGGGGGTTGAGTCTGATGGACCCCAGTATAACTTTAGTTTTCTTTTTCTCAAGTACTTAGTCTTTTTTATTTCATCATATTCTCATATATTTGTTTATTCTCTTTGGCAGAGGAAGGCATGGACTTCGATAGTCTCGTTGCTGCTCATGCCAACTTGCGCAACAAGAAGTCAGAGGACAAGAAGAGGAAGAGGTTCTCGACCATGCCGGAGTCCTCAAAGATTGCCAAGAGCTCTTTAACCTCCACCACGGTAGAGATCTTGGAGAAGCCGACGAAGGCATTGGTGGCCTCAGCTATGGGGAGCTCTTCTTTGGGCCCGTTCCTCACCGGTGTCCTCCCTCCATTAACCACTGAGGCCGACCCAGTCTAAGAGGAGAATAAGATGAACATGTCGGACTGGGGCATCAAGTGGTGTGATGCCTTTCTTGGTGACTCTAGCCAGTGCTATAATTGACTCCTCCCTTGAAATCTCTCAGGCTAGCATGTCAGTATGTTCTCTTCCTTGTAGTGCAACTTTTTTTGTATTCCTCTCTGTGTATCTAAGTTTTGAAGTCTTTCTCCTTGCAGATCACTTGCTATGTCAGTAACTTTATTAAGGAGATCAAGGTTAAGGAGAAGCTATGGAAGGAAAAGGCCACTCGAGCCGAGAATGACAAGAAGAAGGTCATAAAGGAGCTCGAGCTGGTGGAGTCGAGAGGCGGCTCATCTTGGTGAGATCAATGGCCTTAATACCGAGCTAAAGAGGGAGATGATGAAGGCAAAGAAGGCTTAGGTCAAGGAGAAGGAGGCCGCGTGTAACCCCTGTTTCCCCCAAAAAAAAAAATAGTATTTTCTGTGTATTCCTGTATTTAAAAATTTTTGTAAATTAATTTTCCGCTTTCAAATCTATTTTCGATCGATAATTTTATTTGTAAATCTTATTATTGATATTATTACTTTGAATCCTATTATTGATACTATTACTACTATTATTATTACTAATGTTTTTATCACTTTTCTTATTATTATTATTGTTATTGTTATTGTTTTATTATTATTATTGGTATTTTTATAAAATCCTAAATTGTATATTTTAATTGTTATTTTATTCTAAAAGCCTGTAATTTTCTTAATGGATTTTTTTAACCCATTTAAACCCCAATAGCCCATTACCCATTAAATCCCAAACCCATTTAAGCATTCTACCCTTTAACCCAATTCACAACCGATACCCATCTATTCTGACCCAGACCTGTTTATACCCACACCTGAAAACCTCTGTTCATCTCCTCAACCCTAATACCCATATAAACCCATCCCTATATATTCACTGCATCTGTTCGTCTCCCCCCATCCTTCCGCCGCCTTCTTCAACCTCATCCCGATCCCTCCATCTCCCTTCCATCTCTTTCCCTCCCGAACCCTGCTCCTGCTCATCTCCATCTTTCCCGCTCTTTGCTCCCCCGTGCACCCTCTCCTCGACAGCGACACTACACCGATGTACCCTGTCCACCCTCCTATCGCTCCGCATGCCTGTAGACCCCCCCGGTGCTGTCTCCCTCCAGTAGCCCCGTAGCCCCCTGACCGTCGCTCCACTTCCCTGACGTCCGACTGCAGCAACCGCAGCAGACCAACTCCACCCTGCGGCACCTCCCGACAGCAGCTGGAGTTACCGTCCTCCACCTTGCCGCAGTGCAGCTTCCCTGCGTTGCCTCTCCTCCGTCGTTTCCCCTCTTGCTGTCCCTGTTCTGGCGCGCCAACCGCAATAGCCGCGGGTTGTGGTTCCTGCCGTGCTGTGTGCCTCGCTCTTGCTTGTGTGCGGGTGTTCCTTGCTTGGTTGCTCGATAGTTGGGTTAGAGTATTTTTCGTTCTATTTTGAGGTTTGAAGCTTAGTGGTGTTCGTGGGTTGTGAGCATTGCTGCCGGTTGTGTGTTCACGAGCAAAAAGCTATACTTATTGTATTTTGCTCGCTGTTCTATAAAGAATCGTATTTTCACCCTATTTCTTTTTACTGTATGGAAAATATTTATGAAATATAAAAGTTAGATTAACTTGTCTATTTTCATCTTCCTTTGGTGGATTTGGATTTCATTTCACGGTTTGCGAGATATTTCAGTTTTCGTACAGCAGTGTTGAAAATTTCAGATTTGCCAAACTAACGTTTTTGAGGTTTTCCGATTTTTGTTGACTAAACTAGTTTTACTGAAACTTTATGAAACTTTATATTTTGATACTAGACATGTAGGGGATTACCCCAGATTTTTCCTGGATTTATTTGAGGTGTTTTGATGCTGTTTTCTTGACTATAAATTCGATTTTCTGATTTCTGGCTGAACGTGTTTTCTGTGTTCAAATCAGTTTTGAACTATGTTTTTGTGAATTACTATATGACTTATTTATACTCGCTGTATTCGGTTGGGAGTCTATTTTCTAGAAGTTTTGACGGATTTAGATTTGGATTTCCGTAGTAACAGGAATCACTGTTTTAGTACTGTATTGTCATGCTGTCCTGAATGTGAACATACACTGTTTTGCTCGTTTATGGACTGTCTATCATCTATGCATGCTTATTTGTTACCCTAGACCTGATACTGATTATTTTATGTTAGTTTGACATTGTTTCATGCTTATACATGCCTGTTTGAGAATAATAATAAAATTATCAAGCCGGGGTTTTAATGGGAAAGATCTAGTAGTGGATAGTGCAGAAATGTGTACTCGGAAGGAGACTTGTATTTTCTGTATGACATGTTACCGATCAAGTTTACCGATCAAGTTACCAATCAAGTTCTATGATTCTGTGAATACCCGAGTACACTGCCCTTTATGGTCCTCTATGAAATCTAAAGCGAAACTGTTTGTGGTAGCAACCATGTGTTATAATATGGGGCGCATGAAGTGCTACCTAGATAGTAATCACTATAAGACTTGATACATTATACTTGAACATGATACATGCTTGCTTGACACTTGACTACATGATACATTAGACTTGTTTACATGAGACTTGATACATGACACTTGATACATGATTACACGATACTTGCCACTTGATGCTTGTTTACATGATATTTGTTACTTGACACTTGTTGCATGCTACTTGTACTTGTTCACCTTACCATGCTAGTTGTTTATTTTGACATCATTCTTATTCCATACTATTAGTTAGTTTTCCCCATGTACTTGTATCCTGCATTACAAGCGGCCCGTAACTTGCAATTGACAAGTACCTTGTTTTCTCCTTTCCTCTTTCTTGCAATTTATTAAATTGCATATTTCGGAGATCAGCTGCCAGATGGAATAGGCGAGAAGAGATATTAGTTGCTGGAGCTTTTGCTACATTTATTTATTTTCCTGTTATTCATGAATAATTGTATCTGCTACTTGGATATTTATTTTGTACTTGGGCGATGTGACCCAAGGATTATTAACTTATTCAGATCATGACTATTTGAGATTTATATATTTGGTTTCAAGTATTCTTGTTGGTATTTTGGTTCATATGTGCATGTTGGTTGATTCTTTTGCTTCCGACTCTGATTATTTCGTGAGATGTTGTAAAGATTCTTGAACAGCTTATGGATGATGAAAATCATTCGTTGGGCTTAATCACGTATCCGTATTCTGTATTCTTTTTGGGAAGTGGGGCGTGACACCGCGGTTGCCAAGGCAGAGTCGGGTGAAGGCCCATCTCCTGGAGGTAATGGAGAAGTCATGCACGAAGGCCATCAAGGACATTGTCGAGCGTGTCCCCCGCTTCAACGGGAAGGGTTATAGCTTCGACCTTCAGCTCAGGGAGCAGCCAACTGAGGAGGAGTATGAGGAAGGGGAGGAGGAAGAAGAGGTTGAGAAGGAGGGCCTGAAGGAGAACATAGATGGAGGAAAGAAAAAGAACGTCTGGCGGGGAAGGAGACCAACATGGTCGAGGATGAGACTCTGGACAAGGATGCGGGGGCGGAGGAGGAAGCAATGGCTGAGACTTCCACTCCTTTGGCGGCGGCAACTGAGGCGGACTCTTGACCTTTTCCCTCCGTCTTCCTTTCTCTTTTTAATTTTTGTAACTCGCCGAATCGCAGATTGGCCACCACTTAAGTACCTTTATTCCAATCAATGAAAATCTTTGGTGCCTAACTCTTAAGATCTGTTTTTGGGAGTACAAATTTTTGATGTGTTTGGCCGGCTCTCTTGAAAACTTCTCAAAGGATTGGAGCTAAGTGATTTTTTATTTAATAATATTGTAGTAACTCCACCTTTTCTGTTGATAAATGGTTGTATGTACCAAAGGGGATCCTTGGGATGCTAAGACTGCTCGACTTCACGGCGAGTTAAATGAGGAGAGGATTGAGAACGACCATCTAATTGATGTGCTACTCGAGAAGGAATTGGAGCTCTCCCACTTGAAGCAGACTCATTCTGGTTGCTCGGGTCATACTCGTGGAGATCGGGGTGTAGCACCCTGAATTTCCAATATAATATCTCAAAAATACGTGGCACAATTCTCAGCAGCTACCTAAATGTAATAGTAAACATAGCCAAACACGAAAAAATTTGAACTTTAATTACATCAATTCTTTACATAGCACAATGAAAAACTAAACACCTTGAATTACATTTTCTTCTTATACAACACAATCTTTTACAATTTTCATAAGCCATAATATCATTCTACCACATGCATCCAAATCCCAAGCTAACGATACCTACCTGTAAAACATGAGGCTAGAGATAACCCTAACCCCCAAAACTAGAGGGTCAGCCATAATAGCGTGAGTGACATTAAAAGTAAACACAATTTAAATACAGCATAAAGAATAAATTCATAATCAACACATTTCCATAGTAGAAACAAATAAAATATGAAAAGATGATAAATAAAGCATAAAAACATCAAGTGAAATTAGACTAAGTGTCAAGTGTAAGAAAAATATAAAACATCATGCATAAAAGAAGTCAAGAAAACACAAATGCAGTATGACGACTCTCTAATGCATATTTGTCGGAATATGCATCTCACAATGCATAGGTCCGGTGCAAGCTCTTATCGTTCTCCACTTTATAGGGTTAAATCCCTCGCTATGCAACTAATCCTACTACGATGACTACTACGAGATTTAGATAAACTGTGAGTATCTAGCCAATGCCTCGATAATTCCGGAAGTCAATCTCTATCCACAGATAATTCAACTATTTCACTCACACCTGAGAATTTTCGAGAATATCCCACACCGAAAGCTATGGCACCTCATCACACGAATACCCCATGAGCATCGCCTCGACCCCGATAATTCTGGAGATCAATCCAGCACCGCAGGTAATTCCGGAGACTATTTCAATCACATCATGATAATTTTGGGGATTACCTCACACTGTAGATCATACTGAGGTCCATAACTCATGTTTGTACTCATTTCATCATATCACCATCTAGTGTTTGTCCTTATCTTATTAAAATTAATTAATTAATTACAAATCTCCTAGAGTTGGTGTATCCCTGCCGGACTTAACTCAACTGATCAACAACAAGGCCCTAACTGGTCAAACCACAAAAATCTCAACTGCCGGTGTACTAGGGTCCCACTCACCTTCCAGAGCATCAACCCAATTCTTTCAACATCGGACTCACAACTCAACCATCAACCCAATTCTTTCATTTAAAACACTTAATTTCATTATCAATTCGTTCATATTAAGAAACTTCTTAAAAATCAACAAATTTGTAACCCTCGCTTTCGCTAATAAGTATTTTCTGTGTATTTTCTAAAATTTGATTTTTATAAGCTTATTTTGTGCTAAATTCATTTCGGATCTTTTATTAAAGTGTTTTCAAATCGAAATTTTTATTTATTTCCAATAATGGTGTATTTTGATCTTACTTTCTATTTCCTATTGATCGGCTATTTATATTTGAGCCCAAAATCAAATATATTATTATTATTGGATCATTTTAATCTTATTATTATTATTGTAATTACTTTGATTGCTGTTGTCTTTGTTGTTGTTACTAGTATTATTGTTATTATTATTACTACTTTTGATTATTTATTAAAAATCTATTTCTATTTATTAATTGTATTTTTGGTTATTTCAAATTATTTATGTATCGTAATACAAATTACATTTTGTTATATAATCCTATTTATTATTTGGTTATTCTCTTCCTCCTCTTGTATCTAGAGACCCATACCAATTAACCCTATAGCCTATCTCTTATTGGATTCCTACCCATTAACCCAATATCCTAAATAAACCCTATAAATACTCTACTATTTCACCCTAATTCCCCCTAACCCTAGCACAGCACCGCCATTGTACACCCCCCTGTTCAAACTCTCTCTCTACTACCCTGTCTTCTTCCCGAAACTGAGCACACAACCCATACCCTGTTCATCATCTTCCTCCTGAACCCAACTCGTATTCCTTCTTCGACTTCATCCTCGCCCTTGCCATTGCCAAGACCACCCCGCTCGCCTCTACCCTCATCTTCGATCCCCCTCAAAGACTGCACCCTGGTCCTTCGCCCTCTTAGTTGCCGCCGTCTTCATCCCTGCCTCGTCGAAACCTATTCCCTACTGACCTCCAGCTTCGTCTCCCTCCCCTGTTTTCGTTGACAAACCATCCACTACCTTCATTCCCTATCGAGCCCCCGCTACCCTTCCCTCGTTGACAACCACTGCCAGTGCACCACCCTCGTAGCCACCTCTTCACCATGAACCCATCCATCATCACCAACCTTCACCATCGCCATTGCCCTAAACCCATCCCCTATCCTCTGCCCTGTTACTGATCCCGTCGACCGCAGCACTCGACCACCGATCCCCTGCTGCCGTCGGCATCCTCCAATGTTCTCCACCCATCCATTGCGGCCGTACACCACCGCCAGTCGAGCCGCAACTCCGTCGCTCTCTCTCTCTCTCTCTCTCTCTCTCATCCGCTGTGTGGTGTTCGGAAGTAGGGGATTCATTAGGTGATCGCTGCTTTGTGAAGGGAGGGTTTGATTTGCTGTTTTGATTGGGTGGTGTGCCGTATGCTGTTGTGTTTCCAATAGTTGTTTCGTGTTTGGGAGGTTGTTGGTTGCTATTTTGGGGTCTGACTGTTGTTTGCTATTTTGGGTGGATTTACTATGTACATGTGGAAGTTGATCTAGCTTTGGATCTTGGCCCTTGATCTAGATCGTGATCATCGTCTTTGATTTCGTTCTTTGATCTTTTGATCCCCGCCATTGTTTGCACGTGCTCTGGATTGTGCACGTTGTGTGTAGGTAGTCCTTCGCGGTTCGTGTTCGTTGCTCCAGGATTCTCATCCCGTTATTCTTGGTATTCATTTTCATCGTCTATAAGGCAAGTCACTTTTCCTCTTGAATTGCTAATTGTATCAAATTCAATAATTGTTATTGAAACTCCGCAAGTAGATCCTAATCGTTTATCGTATCATTGTATTGATTATCGTTCGTTGGGTCTATTAAGGGTTTACATGAGCTAACCCCAATATTCTTAACATAGTGCCTCTATTGACTCTAAAGATTGAATCTTTCATGCATCCATATAGTATTCATGATGGGAGTACTCTTATAATCACAACACAATTAATTTATTGTAGAAATAATTGCTAGGTTGTATGTTTGATTGATCGATCGATTGTTGTTTGATTGACGTTAAATTAGTGTATGTGTGTGATTTTAATTTTATTCACCATGTTATTGCATCCATAATTTTGATTATGAAGTTTATCAACTATTTGAAGTGGAACCCATCATGTTTAACTAATTTATTTTATGAAAAATATCCAAAAACCTGTATGTTGTTTGCTGACTGTATTTTGCCTTACATTTTTGACGCAGTAAATGATTTCAAAATAAATAACTTTCTGAATAAGAGTTGTAGTCCTATGTTTCTAGTTTCCAGAACATCTTGATTTTTTGAATTCTGAGTAGTATAGCAAAAGTTAGATCGTTTTATTACTGTTGTGTTTAATGTCCAGAATTGTAATTTCCAGTTTTTCTTAAATTAATTATTCTTATATCATTGTATTGAATGAATTAAAGTGTATATGTTGCATTGCATGATCCTAATAAGTTATTGTCATCATTCTAATTGTCTTGTTCAGTGTTACCATCCTATTTTCCCCCTAATGATACTATTGTTCATCTCATGTCTCAAATTGTATATTGTACTGTTGCATTGATAAAATAATTAACAAGCAGGGGTTTAAGGGTTAACTTTAGTAGTGGACAATATAGGGACTTTACTTGGAGGAGGGTCCCGTGTTTCCCTTATCAGTCATATCAGTCATATCGGTTATATCGGTCATCGGTTGATTGTAGATTACTGATTACAGTATCTCAATTGATTCGGTCATCGGTCATTAAATCATCGGTCATTATTTGTATATCGTTGCCAAGTACATGATCTATAAAATCTACCACTAAGTCTAAACGTAACTTGTTTGTATGTAGCAACTATGTGGTAAATAAATGGGACGCATGAAGTGCTACATTAGTTTGGATTAAAATGATTAATAGACTTAAGAATTGACACCACATCGACTCACATATTATTCATCATTGTTCCTACTGATATCGATTATTGGCTAAGTGTTATTGATATTGATCATTGAATATTGTTATTGATTATTGAATCATTGTTTACAACTATTGCATTGTTTATCATGACATTGATTATTGCTATTGTCCCATATTATTGATTCTTATCGATCCATTGAATTCATTGTCATATCGTTATTCTATTGTTCCTTGCTTTCTCTACCTGCTGTCCATGATTTGCTCTAAGAAAAAATTTTCTCCTCTTTTTAGATGAAGTGTTTACAGGTGTTGATGGAGAATTGCCTGATGGATTGGAGAACAACATTGGTGAAGGAATTGATAGCATCGCTACTTAATAAATTATTATTTTGTCATGACGACTTAATTATTGGACTATTGTTATTTCTTTGTATTGTGGGCTTTTGACCTGAATATTGCTGTTATTTGTTTCCAGATGTTGGATTATTATTGTATTTGGATATTTTATATTGCTTCATTCCAAGTATTATAGTTCATGAGATTATTATTATTGTCTGCACAATTGTTCTATATTGATTATATTATTGAGTTGATCGGATAAACAGCTTATGGATGACGTTAGTCATTCGCTGGACCAATGTCATGTGCTCGTATTCCGTAGAACTCCATCTTGGACACGGAACTCTGATAATTTGTCAAAGAAGGCTGCAACCTCAACTGAGCAAAAGATGCTCCCACACCCTGTAGTACAGCCTCAATACCTGCCTGATCCAACTCTGCTACCAACTCTCGCTGAGTAGTGATCAAACTTGACATACTGCTCTTCCGACTAAGCCCATCGGCCACCACATTCGACTTGTCCGGATGATACTTGACCTCAGGACGAATGTCATCCAACACCTCCAACCATCTCCTCTGCCAAAGATTTAGATCCCTCTGCTGGTAAATGTACTTCAGGCTCTTATGGTCTGTATACATGTTGACCTTCTCTCCATATACATAATGCCTCAACTGCTTCAAGGCAAAAATAATAGCTGTCAATTCCAGATCTTGCGTCGGATAGTTATTTTCATGCGGACGCAACTGCCTCGAGCCATAAGCAATAACCTTCCCTTCCTGCATCAAGACACACCCCAAACCTCTGAGTGATGCATCGCTGTAGATATCATAGTCCTTCCCAACTTGTGGCAAGGCTAAGATAGGCGCAGTCGTCAACCTCTCCTTTAGCTCAAGGAAACTTGCCTCACACTTATCAGTCCAAGTGAATGTCACATTCTTCCGAGTCAACCCTGTCAAAGGAACTGCAATCTGTGCATAGCCCTGAATGAATCTTCTGTAATATCCAGCCAATCCCAAGAAACTCCTTACCTCCTTCACTGACATCGGCCTGGCCCAATTCTTCACTGCTTCAACCTTCTGAGGATCGGTAGCCACTCCCTCCTTAGAAAGGATATGATGACCAAGGAGAGCTACCTCTAACTTCCAGAACTCACACTTTGACATCTTGGCATACAAGTTATGCTCCTGTAACTTCTTCAATACCTCTGCCAAGTGCTTAGAGTGATCTTCCTCTGACTTTGAATATACCAAAATATTATCAATGAATACCACCACGAAGGAATCAATAAACGGCCACAAGATCTGATTCATCATGTCCATAATTACTGCCGGTGCATTCGCCACTCCGAATAGCATCACCAAAAACTCATAAAGTCCATGATGAGTTCTAAAAGCTGTCTTGCTCACATCTTCCTCCTTAACTCGGACCTGATGATATCCTGACCGCAGATCAATCTTCGAAAATACAGCTGCTCCTCGAAGCCTATCAAACAGATCATCATTCCGTGGAAGGGGATACTTGTTTAGAATAGTCACCCTGTTCAACTCCCGGTAGTCAATGCACATCCTTATTGACCCATCCTTCTCTTCACTAACAACACTGGTGCTCCCCATGGTGAAGTACTCGGCCTGATAAACCCCTTACTCAGCAATTTCTCAGTTTGCTTCTTAACTTCATCCTGCTCCACAGGTGCCATCCTGTATGGAGCCTTAGATATCGAAGCACTTCCCGGCTAAACATTAATGCAGAACTCAACATCTTGCTGCAGCGGTAACCCTGGTAGATCCTCTAAGAATACCATAGGAAAATCCTAACAACTGGAATGCTTCTAACCTTATCCATAATCATCAACTTAGATACCATTGCAACCACTTTCGGGTTCTTCTTCTTCCCTTGAAAGTCACTGCTGGACCTCCTAGTGCCTTCACCAACACATCTTTCTTCTTGCATTCAATTGTGGCATTATATATTGCCATCCAATCAATTCCTACGATCACATCCACACCCAAGACTTGCAGTTCAATGAGATCAATGCCGAATAATCTCCCACCAATCTCGATATCACAGCCCTCGTAATATCGATCAGTAATCAATTCTTCTCCTAATGGTGTTGCCACTGACAAGACTTTGTCTGGAAATACCTTAGGTTCCACACCTAAAACTTTAGCAAAATTGGGTGACACAAATGTATGTGAAGAACCAGTATCAAATAAAACTTTTGCTTTTTATTCCATTAACCAAAACAAATCATGTTACATGAAGAATGATAATCAAATCTCCAATTTATTTTAAACAAAGTTTTACTCAATACATCAAATAAATGAATTCAAAATTCTTGCATACCCTGTATCACATCTTCTGAGTTACCCGCATCCTCCTCAGTTAACGCGAACACTCGCCCCTGCCTCTAGAATTTGCCCCCATTTGCACCATCCTTCTTAAGTTGTGGGCAGAACGGCTTAGTATGCCGCTCCCGCCCACACTTGGAACAAGTCTGCTTCGCCAATTTAGGACATGCTTCCTTACAGTAGTAACAAGTCACCTCTTGAGCTGCGGGTGCTTTCTGCTCCGGCTTACTCAACTTGCCCTACTTCACTGGGAACTTCTTCCCACTCTGACTTGCTGCTGCTGGCCTCTTATTTCTGTTCCAAGTCTCTTGCTTCTTCTGGAACTGGTCCATATCTTCTTCTGTCATTGCTGCTCTCATGACCAGCTTATCAGACCTTCTGATGCCCAATAGTATCATCTGTGACCTCAAATTCGGCCTCAAGCCATGCTCAAATTTTTTAGCCATCTTCGCTTCATCAACAATCAGCTCCGGTGTATACCTTGATAGCTGGGCAAACTTAGTCTCATATTCGTGTACTGTCATGCTGCCTTGCTGTAGATTCAAGAATTCCGTTGCCTTCTTCTCTTGAACATCCAAAGGAAAGAAACGATCCCTGAACTCCTCCAGAAAATCCTTCCAAGTCACCTATTCTTCCCTTAAAGTTCTTTTCACTGACTGCCACCAGACGCCAGCATCCCTCTCTAACTGTATTGTAGCCAACTTCACCTTATTGGCTGTTGGGGTTTCTAAAACTTCAAAGACCATTTCCATCTTTCTAATCCAATCATCAACCTCACTTGGATCAGACTGCTCTCTAAAAACAGGTGGCTTCATCTGCTTGAAGGACCCAACCTACTTAATCGGATCAGCATTAACAAGCACTGGTCCAGCTCCTTGGTTCTGATTTCGAGTCATGTTGGCTTCCATGAAAGTGTTCAAGGTCTGATATACCTTGGCAATCTCATCCTCCAAGTCGATTCTGGCCCCATTGGAACCCTCAACCTCACTGTCGTTCCCACCATTCCTGGTTCTGCGTCCTGCCATTATACTGAATACTGCAAAATGAGGAAAAGGTAGAGCATCACAACACACATCCTATTCACATCCATATCTTTTGGCAAAATCTCATCATACCCCAAACCATCTCATCTTGTTCTAATTCCATGTGATACTCACACTCTAATGTCCACACCTAGGTACTCACGCTTTAGTGTCCACACCTAGGTTTATTTTTATATCATGTTTATCATCACTATTGAAGCATGCTCTGATACTAAACTCTATAGCACCTCGAATTTCCAATATAATATCTCAGAAATACGTGGCACAATTCCCAGCATCTACCTCAATGTAATAATAAACATAGCCAAACACAGAAAAAATTTCAACTTTAATTACATTAATTCTTAACATAGCACAGCGGAAAACTAAACACCTTGAATTACATTTTATTCTTTTACAACACAATCTTTTACAATTTGTATAAGCCATATTATCATTCTACCACATGCATCCAAATCCCAAGCTAACAGTACCTACCTATAAAACATGAGGCAAGAGATAACCCTAACCCCCTAAACTATGGGGTCAGCTATAACGGTGTGAGTGGCATTAAAAGTAAACACAATTTAAATACAACAAAAAGAATAAATTCATAATCAACACATTTCCACATTAGAAACAAATGAAATATGAAAAGATGATAAATAAAGCATGAAAACATCAAGTGAAACTAGACTAAGTATCGAGTGTATGAAAAATAGAAAACATCATGCATAAAAGAAGTCAAGATAACACAAATGTAGTATGACGACTCTCTAATGCATACTTGTCTGATTCTATGCATCCCACAATGCATAGGTCCGGTGCAAGTCCTTATCGTTCCCCACTTTATAGGGTTAAATCTCTCACTATGCAACTAATCCTACTACGATGACTACTATGAGATTTAGATAAACTGTAAGTATCTAGCCCAGGCCTCGATAATTTCGGAGGTCAATCTCTATCTACAGATAATTTCAGAGACTATTTCACTCACGCTTGGAAATTTTTGAGAATACCCCACACTGCAAGATATGGCGCCTTATCACACGAATACTCCATGAACGTCGCCTTGACCCCGATAATTTCGGAGATCAATCCTATACCACAGGTAATTCCGGAGACTATTTCACTCACACCACGATAATTCCGGGGATTATCTCACACTGCAGATCATACTAAGGTCCATAACTCATGCTTGCACTCATTTCATCATATCACCATCTAGTGCTTGTCCTTATCTTATTAAGTTAACAATTTAATTACAAATCTCCTAGAGTTGGTATACCCTACCGGACTTAACTGATCAACAACAAGGCCCCAACTAGCCAAACCATAAAAATCTCAACTGCATGTGTACTAGGGTCCCACTCACCTTCTAGAGACTCACAACTCAACCATCAACCCAATTCTTTCATTTAAAACTCTTAATTTCATTATCAATTGGTTCATATTAAGAAACTTATTAAAAATAAACAAATCAAAATTCATCTGAATACTCACAAATTTCCAGAATTTAAATAAGATATTAAATCCATTAAATAACTGAGTTTCTTATTTTGAAGTCATAGAAAAATCACAAAATGTCATTATCCTAAAATCAATATATATTTCGCTTCTTAAAGTCATAGAAATATAAGTTAAACTCTATTATAATCAAAATATAGCAATCTGTAGCAAAAAACTTCATCTAAAATAGTAGTTCAATAATCCATAAGTACGAAGAAATAATCGTTCAAAAAACCTGCAAGAAAACTCAACAAAACAGCCCACACAGGAGCTGTCGGTCGACTATCAAAACAGTTCAAAAAATGGCAGTCTACCAACATGCTAAAAATCCAAAACTCACAATTGACAGTCGACCGTCAATTCATGTGATAAATCTGTGTGGTCGACCGTCATGCCAAAAAACAATTTCTTTAAACTTCGTGCACTTTTCAACTGATACATCGATTATACTCTTTAAAAGCATAAAATTGTAAAATAAAAATCCTGAGATGATCAATTACAACTTGTCTAATATACCAGAGTTTATAAAACAAATCAAATTCTCATCAAAATCACAAAAGAGAAAATTTTCATTAAAATTCTTCAATATCAGTAAAAGTGTATGTGTATGTGTATATAAGGGTGTAGGCATCAGTTAAAGCATCAAGAATTTGCTGTTTATGAGTAGCATATGGTTCAATTCAATCTCAATATCAATATATGTCAAGATCCAATCGAAAACTTTACCAAACTTCAAAAATAAATTCGGCCTATAAGCATCAGACCCGAAACTCAAAGAAACCAATTTAACACATGAAGACTTGATCTTTTGATTCTAAAATCCTTCATCGACTTGTTATGCACATACACAAACTAATTATATTAGTTTACCCCTTGATTACTAGCATCTACAACATATTTTAATCAAGTTATTCTTCACTCAAACATTAAACAGTATATACATACATACATACCCAGTAAAGAAGCCATCTTTATTCAATTTGTGCACCCTACACTATAATCTCATTATATATTTCATTAAATCAGAAAGAATAAGAAGGAAAACAACATACCCATGATTCCTACTAAGTTCTTAACTTAAGTCATCTATGTAAAATTTTATTCATCAATTGC
This sequence comes from Hemerocallis citrina, assembly GCA_017893485.1. Classification (NCBI taxonomy): domain Eukaryota; kingdom Viridiplantae; phylum Streptophyta; class Magnoliopsida; order Asparagales; family Asphodelaceae; genus Hemerocallis; species Hemerocallis citrina. Next base: position 129,033,792 of record CM030363.1, on the reverse strand, counting down.
ATAGTTTCATGCAAGTTCTATTTTTTAATCATTCATCCATCTATAAATTCATTATATCATTATACAGGCATCTCTCATGCATTCTAATAGACAAATCATCATATATAACATGCATACAACAACAAGAAATCAAAATATATGTCACTCCCCTTATTGAAGAATCAACGAAGATAATAAAGAATAAGAAAAGTCCTTCTTTTCGCAAAAATCCAAGATTCTCGCTTCGAAACTCCAAGAAAACCAATAGTAAAATAATATTTTGTTTTTGCAGAGGAGGGGGGCGGCTGTAGTAGTCTTAATATAGCCGAAATTCTGGAGTACTAGGGTTTTGAGAAGATTTTGCAAAATATTCCTTTAGAAAATATCTTTACATATATAGATCTTTATACCAAGAAATTAGATTAACAAACCTAATTGTGATTAAAAATAAAAAATAACTCTCCAGATCTGGTCGGCATCCATATCTAATAAGCAAAAATAAATTTTGTAACTTTGCCTCCATTTGCAAAAAGACCCTCCTTTAACAAATTTGCGAAATAAACCAAATCAGTTAAAAAAAATTAAAATCTTTACCTCTGAGTTGGCTAGACTTCATGCTCAGCCCAAAAAAACCAAAAATTCTAGAGTTTTTACTCCAAGTGGTAATTTTGCTTAAAAGCCCCTATTTTTGTAATATTTGCAAATATGCCAAATAAATATCAGAAAAATCCAGAAAATTTATAAATAATAATTACTAATCAATGTTAGGTTTTCCCAAAATATTTTCTGACTTTGAGTTTCCCAAGAAAGCATTTGCACGTGTTTTGCATGTGTAAAAGATACATTTAAGAAAAATATTTATTAAATCACCAAAAATCATTTTATTTCATTTATTAATCTCAAAAAGATTATTTAGAATTCTAGGGTGTTACATCGGGAAAAGATTCAGGTCGAGAACACTCGTCTTAAGGATACACTCATCGAGAAGGACTTGATTTACAAGTTGTGGATGAATCATGGAAGACTATGAACATGAAGTACTTATCGCAATCTCGATGATGATGATCTAGGGAGGAAGATCGTGAGATGACCTCGAGGCCTTGAGTAGCATCAAGAAATCCAGAGTGCCCAAAGTGGAGTAGCTGGGACATCAAGCACAACTTTTACTGAGAGGATGTTACACACCCTTAATCCCGAGATTCAAACTCAATCAGTTGGGTTAGGACCTATTTCGAACAGTTCGATTGACTAAAGGGGGACTTCTACAGTGAGGAGGCATCACGAACGAGCCATATCACTTAATCAAAATACCTCTCTTTCCTGCGGTCGTAGGTGATTTTGGTGGAAAAAACTAGTTAATAAATTTCTCACATCTAATGTACTCTTTTCATGTGTTTCAATTTATTTTGGGTTAATAATTTGTTAGAGTAGATTGAGTGATGAGCTGAGCTCCAAATTCATTGTTTTAAGTTAGCGGGTTGTCAGAGTAGCTCGAGTGGTGAGCTGAGCTCCGAACTCATTGTTTTAAGTTAGCAAGTTGTTAGAGTAGCTTGAGTGACGAACTGGGCTCCAAAATCATTATTTTGAGTTAACAAATTATCGGAGTAGCTCGAGCGACGAATTGAGCTCCAAAATTGGTGTTTTGAGTTAGCGAGTTGTTGGAGTAACTCAAGCGATGAGCTGAGCTGCGAACTTGTTGTCTTTAGCTAGAGAGTTGTCGTAATAGCCCCAGCGATGAAATGAGCTCCGAACTCTCTATTTTTAGTTTGTGAGTTGTTGGAGTAGCTCATGTGACGAGTTGAGCTCCGAACTCGTCATTTTGAGTTAACGAGTTGTTGGAGTAGCTCAAGCGAGGAGCTGAGCTCTGAACTCGTTGTTTTAAGTTAGTAAGTTATTAGAGTAGCTCGAGCAATGAGTTGAGCTCCAAACTTGTTGTGTTAAGTTAACTAGTTGTTGGAGTAGCTCGAGAGACTATCTGAGCTTTGAACTCATTGTTTGCATTTGGGAAGTAGTATAAGGATTTATGAAGGAAATGTTGAATTTTATTGAAAATCATCAAATAAACTCCTTGACGGCGAGCTTTTATTAGACGCATTGAATGTTATATAGATCAGTCTTATTGTAAATCTAGTGGAGGTCATTAGGCAACCTCGTTGAACTTCATCAAATGCTTCGCATTCCAAGTCGTTGATATTTCCTTGCCCCTGGGTCTTCAAGTCAGTAAGTTTGAGGTCACCCTATTTCAAATTTATTAGCCATACCTTCTTGTGGTAGAATTTTTCCACTGTTTGCTAATAGATTTGTCTCCATACGGCAAATTTCTCGTGAACTTTTCCAACGAGGCCGAGGTTACCCGGAAGATCATTCAAATTTTGTGCCTCATTGAAGGAGAGGACACATGGAGAATGTAGTCCCACATCTATAGGGATTAGAGCTTCAGACCCATATGTAAGGTTTAACGGAGACTCCCATCTCAGTCCTTTTAATGGTCCGGTAGGACCAGAGCACGCTAGGGAATTCTTTGACCCATAGTCCCTGTGAAACTTCATCTAGCCTTTTCTTAAGGCCATCAAGAATCTTCTTGTTGGCATTCTCGGATTGACCATTGGTCTGAGGATGTGAAATGGAAGAGAAACGTTGTTTGGTCCCCAGATCAGAGTCAAAGGTGTGGAATCTTTTGGAAACGAATTAGGTTCTGTTGTCAGTGACAAGAATCTGGGTATTCCAAATCTGCAGACAATGCACTTCTAAAAAAAATGCTCTTCTTCTGTTCAATAATGGAGGCCATTGGTTTTCTTTGATCCACTTTGTGAAATAGTCAATAGCCACAACTAAGAAGTTTCTCTATCCAGTTGCTAGGGGAAACAGTCCGAGTAAATCCATTCCCCACATGATGATGGAGATCAGACTTGACATGGAGCAAAGGTCGACATGGGGCCCCCATTTTATAAGGGAAAAGTTTGGGCATGAGGCGCATCGGTGAACATATTCTAAGGCATCATTGAGGAGAGATGGTCAGTTTAAGAATTTTCCATGCAAAAGACTTTGTGCCCATGTGGCCACCACAGACTCCTTCACGTACTTCTCTAACGGCATACTAGGTCTCCTCAAGGCCGAAACTTCGTTAATAAGGTCCGCCGTCTGCCAGAAATGTAGGAGCGCTTGTACAGGAACCCTTCATCAAGTTTATACCTTTCTGCCATTGTCCAGACCTTTCTTGCATCTTTTGGATCTTTTGGGAGGATTCCCTTGTCGAGGAAGTCTAACAAGTGTTTCATCCAATTATCTTCGGGTGTTTGAGGAGTGACAACTATGAGCTCTAAAACTTCTTCTTCGATGCTCGGCTTGAGTAAGATGTTTAATAAGCATGGTGTGTTGATCCCTTCAAAGGAAGAGGAGGTTAACTTAGATAGAATGTCTGCTTGTCGTTCTCATCACAGGGGATGCCAGTGACTTCTGCCTTTCGGAATGTAATAATGAATTTTTTAACGTAAGCTAGGAACGTACTTGATCACGCGGTCATCCCTGGCTTCATATTCTCATCGGATTTGATTTACCACCAACTAGAAGTCTCTAAACACATTGACCATTCGGGACCTTGCTTTCTGAGCTAAAAGGAGGCCAACAGTCCATGCCTCATATTCAACCTCATTATTGGAAGCTCGAAAATTCAGACGAAGCATGTATTGGTGAGTGAACTCGTCTGGGCCGAGCAAGAAGACACCGGCCTCACTCCCTTCAATGTAGAATGAGCCATCGACATAGAAACTCCAGCATGGAGAATCGTCTTTCACCTTAGGAGGATCTGGAATAGTGCTTATTACGATGAATTCAGCTAAGGCTTAGGCCTTGATTGCCATCCCCGACTGATAGTTGATGTCGTGTTGGCTCATTTTGATATACCACTTTATGAGATGCCCAAAGGTGTCTGGCTTGTAAATTACCTGCTTGAGTGGTTGTTCAGAAAGGACCAAGACAAAATGCGCTTGCAAGTGTGGGTGGAGCTTTCGGTGACCATTATTATAGTGTAGGCCATCTTCTTTATTTTGGTATAACAGAGTTCTGCATCATTTAGTACCTTATTGACATAGTAGATTGGCTTCTGGACCTTGCTTACTCACTGACCAAGACAACGCTGAGGTTCTGATCCAGAGTAGGCAAAAAGAGGTAGAGTACTTTCCCCGACTCAGGCTTACTTAAAAGCGATGGGCTGATTAGATACTTATTCAGCTATTCGAAGGCCACCTACTACACTCCCGCCCCTCCCCTCCATGCAAAGCCCTTTCAACATCGAATGGCCTTAAAAAAAGGGAGGCACTTCTCTCCAGACTTTGAGAGGAAACAACAGATGGCGGCAAGATGCTCTATGAGTTTCTGGATCTCCTTGATGTTGGATGGGGGAGACATGTCGAGTATGGCTTGGATTTTCTCCAAATTGGACTCAGTTCCCCGTTGGCTAACCATGAATCCCAAAAACTTCCTCGAGGAGACTCTGAAGGCACAATTCAAGGGGTTCAGCATCATTTTATGCTTCTGTAGGACATCGAAGGCCTCTTGGAGGTCAGTCACATGGCTATCTCTCTTAAGAATTTTTCAAGCATGTCATCCACATAAACATCCATGTCTTGGCTGACCTGGTCTTTGAAGACTTTGTTCACCAGCCACTGATAAGTGGCTCCAACATTCTTTAGCCCGAAGAGCATGACACGATAGCAGTAAAGGCCTTGGTCGGTGATGAAGGATATCTTTGGGTTGTCAAAAGGGAACATTCAGATCTGATTGTACCTTGAGAAAACATCCATGATGCTTAGGAGCTCATGTCCATCAGGGAATCAATGCTTGGAAGAGGAAAATGGTTCTTTAGTTAGGCTTTATTCAAGTTAGTGAAGTCGGTGAAAATCCTCCACATACCATTGGCCTTATCCACCATGACAACATTGGACATCCATTCCAGGATATTTGAATTCCTGAATGAACCGAGCAACCAGCATTTTTTTGACTTCTTCTTTAACCGCTTGTTGCCTATCAGGAGCGAACTTGCAATGCTTTTGTTGAACCTTCTGGACATCTGGGTTCACACCTAGGCAATGAATGGTCAATCTTTCGGAGATGTTAGGCATGTTTGTGGTAGTCCAAGCGAACAAATCCCGAATCTCCCTGATGCAACTAATAAGTTGTTCTTTGACTCGGTAGGAGAGGGCTTGGCGAACTCAAAAGCATATGGACTGGTCTCCCTGGGAGAAAAGGCTTTCTTCTAGTCCATCTATATGTTCAGACACAACCTGATTCCTCTCGTAAGGGAGCTGTAAGCCTTCGAGCGAGAGAACCAAATCCCCTGATTCATTCTCCTGGGGGTGCACCAAGGCTTCGAGTGGGAGGATGGAGCCCCCAATTGTGATTGTGTAATATGTTTGAGCCAATTCTTGACATCCTTTGACTTCCCCTACCCCAGCTGGAGCGAGGAATTTCATTTTCATGTATAACACTGAAGCTATGATGTGGAGGACAGCTAAGCTAGGGCGGTGAAAATTGGCATTGTCGGTAGCCTTCACATTAATGTTCACAAAGTTCATGGCTTCAGTCCGAAAAATAGTAGCTTTGCCGACCGTCACGTCGAGGGTGACAATCCCCGAAGAACCTATGTAGGGTGTACCCAATGAGTTTCAGATGGTTCTGGATATCTTGAGGCCTTCAAAAGCTTCTAGGAAGAGAATGTTCACTGAGCTACCAATATCTACATGATGCGCCATACCTTTTGGTTCCCCATGGAGAGGATATTCACTAGAGCATCACACTGAGGGTTCTGGATGCCTTCAAGATCACTGTCTAAGAAGGTTATTAAGACTTCCCTGTTGGGGTATGCCCTAGAGGCCAAATGTGCATTGACATTACTAGTTTACATTGTCTCATGACATTTATTTCATATTTAGGAACTTCATTTATTGTGTTATTTATTGTGAATTAAATGAACATAGTAAATTCCTTAGAATAGTAAGTTCAATGACATGAGATATCAAGTGCATGACTTAATTGTGAGATCCTATTGGCTGAAATCAGAACACTATTCTTAAATGTCTACAGTCAAGTATTATTGTAAATTAGGGACAACGATAATACATAGAGACTAATGTGTGCGTAAACTGATGACCATTCTCACGAATCATGGATATGAGATATCAAGTCTTCACATAGGTACATATTAGTGTAATTATGTACTAGACTAACCCACCATGAGAATGCTGCATAGATTGTTACGTGAGTGTCATAAGCAGTTCTCACAGTGACCATGGTGTACGTAGTTCTTGAAGTCACTACGGTTCCCTACATGAGAAGTTATATATTTTAATGTCATCAAATGCTGCATGTAATAAGGTGATTATAAAGTCGATTGTTGGATATACTACAAAGAGGGATGTGAGTGACTTAGATAGGATTTGTACTTCTTACATAGCGGGAGCAATATTTATGGACCTCTTGATTGAGTAAGACTGCAAAATGCATGGTCATGCTCAAATGAGTCAATATGAGATATTGAGCTCATTTATTTTAGTAAGTCTACTCGAACATCAAGAAACCAAAGATTGAACTATACAAGAGTGACACGCTCTATGCCTTGTGGTCAATTAAGATATCTGGACAAAGAGACTAAACTATATGGTAATATTGGTCATGGACAAGTTATGTCAAATCACTGACATTTCCGTTACTTGAGTAGCAGTGATGTATTGCTAGTTACCACTAACTGTTTGTAATACTAGAATATGATTTCAGTATTACGATCAACATAATAGGAACCTACAGGGTCACACACTTTGAATGGATTGAAATTGGGATTTAAATTCAAAAGATGAATTTAATTGGGGATCCAAATAAGACTTGGACTCCTGACATTGGTTGGATGTTTAATTAGATTAAATGGGTCGATTAAAGTTCAAAGGCCCACACACGAATCTGACCCAGGTTAGATTGTGAGCCCAACAACCCCATTAATCTCTTAGGGTTGATTTTCTGCACATATATATATGATATGTATCTGTGAAAACAAGACACGTGAAAAAATTCTAGCCGTCACAAAAAGGGAGAGATAGAGATCATGAGGAACATCCCCTTCCCGCAGCTAGCACCGTGGTATGAGGGAGAGCCGTTTTATGTTCCATTCATGTGGAAACCGTAAAGGCACAACAATATTGCAGTGCTGTGATCGGCATACTGTGAAGACAACAGATCCATCTTTAAGGTATAAATCCTAAACATGATTTATGTTTTTCGCATGGACCCATGGCTAGGTTCGATATTTTTTTTGTAATTTTTTCATTGTGTATTTAATCTGTGATTGCCATCTAAACCTAACATTCCTAGCTTCTAGCTGGGACATTGTGCACTGAGTTGACCTCCTAACGAAAGCCTTCCAGGAGGAGTTAGACACCCCACCTATTGGACCTCCGTGGATGTAATGGAGAATGGCTAGAGGTTTAGATTCTTGGGCCTTGGGATATTTTTGTGCATGCTTGTTGGCCCCTTACATTAGTGCAGGCTCAACCTTGTCCTTTTGATTGTACTTGGTGAGGTGAACGCAGAGAATAAGAGGTTTGATCTCATCTTTGAGGGCCCGACATTCCTCTGTGTCATGGCCATGATCCTTATGGAGTCAAACACCATCAGCTCTTATCCTTTATTTTGTTTGTTTAGTCATCTTAGGAGGGACAAAGTAGTTCGTTCCCCTTGATTTCCATGAGGACTACGATACGTTGGTATTAAGCAGAGTGAATTTATCGAAGCAAGGGATCAGAAGAGGAAGATGATGTCTGAACTAGGATTTCTTGGCCCCCTCCTCATTTCTACCATTCGTTTATTTCCAGATGAGGGCTCACCTAGGTCTTGGGGATGAAAAACTTCCTCAACCCTGATGTGCTTTTGACATCTTTGCAATAGCTCAAAAAAATCTCGAGGTGACTTTTTGGCCAGGGACGCTTTGAGGTAGGTGTCCGAGATGTTTTGTCGGAAGCGGCATCTGCTATCGCCGGTTCAAGGGTGGTGATATACCTAGAATTGGCATTGAAACATTTGACGAAGTCCTTGAAGGGCTCCCATGCCCTCTGCTTCAGATCCAATAGGGAAACACTCGTTTTCTTGGTTTTCGGCTACTGACAAAATGCATCAAGAAGAGTTCTTCAAAGTGGTCAAAGGAAGAGACAGAAGCTAGAAGGAGACGAGAGTACCACTCTCATGATAATCCGTTTAAGGAAGAGACAAAACCTAGAAGCAGACAAGATTAGGCCACTTGTTTGTCCGTCTTAGTTCGGGGCACCTTGGAAGGCCCTAAGGACTTGATCAGTGAAGTTTCATAACTCAGCCTGGATAATGGCTACCTTATCTTTCTTGTTGTTCTTGAGAGCTCACCGACTGACTGGGGTTGGGCTCATCAAGTGTCTTTGTTCTCATGGTGAGGGCGTTCGTTGGAACCTCTATTTTCGGAGTGAAGGACTCCTCTGGCTCCTATGGAATCATGAGCAGGAACCACCATCTCGGATGTTCTTCTCATCTAAGTGCTAACGGAGGTCCATCCCTTCAAGGTGGGTGTTGTAAACACTGCAGAATTCTGATCGCTTAGGAGGAACTGAGGAGAGGTTTGATGTGCGGTTTGACCCTCGGTTCTTGAATGGACGAGGTTCAGGACGAAGGTGTTGGGAGACAGTTGACGTTGCCTCGTTGGAAGGAGGCTGTGACAGAGGGGGAGGAGGATTGCCTTGGCCGCCGGCGATAGTTGCTGTCTGCCTTCTTCTCAGAGGCATGGTTAAGGGTGTTTTTGGTAGATGGATATGATCGGAGAAGCAGATCTATAACTTTCCTATGGACGGCGCTAATTTTGCTGCTGCTAATTTTGGTGTGGGAGTAATCAGATATGAGTTTTTTATTGCGGGAGAAAGCCGCGATCTGAACCGTCGATCAATATCTAGATCTGACTGGCTAGAAACACCTGGGAACCTGCAGATGTTACACCCAAAGTTATACTAACGTAAGACCCCTCCGACGCTCAAGTCAGTTATCACAATAATGATTAGGATATTTTTAGTAGAGCAATATATTGATTAACTTTGATTGATGGAAGTGAAGGGTATTTATTGGCCCCTAATAGGTCATGGAAGATAAACCAGAAAGGTATCTTTCACATATTCGGTTGGAGTTATTTATGGTAAAGGGATATAATTATCAACTAATCACAGATTTGGGGTGATTTGACTGACAGCTGTGATTGACTGGAAATCCCCTTCTTCTTGGGTAGCAAGAAAGCCCTAAATGGACATTTGGCTGGGTTAATGGGTAAGGAGACGGCCCACCTTTTTCTAGAAGGTCTATTCTCACTGTGAAATTATTGTACTACCCCTGTCGACTTTAGGATGTGTCCGGGGATCATGTGCTTCAAATTCATCTTTGTGATTACTACCAAATAGTTGGAGTTTTGTAATTTGTAGACAACAATACTTAAAAGTAATCTCAACTACACCTTATTAAATCTAGATTCTAAAGGCTGGAAATAGAGTAAATCCTAACCTGCATCTTGTATACATAACTCTATGTATAATTAATTCATTAAAACTATAGTTGCAATCTCAAAAGGACAAAAAAGAAAAGAAAAATAGTTGCTATTTATTTATAAAAAATAAGGAAGAAGTATTACCAACTGCAATTTCAAAATGGCTAAATTCACAACCCTTAACTCCGTCATAACTCCGTCAAAGTTCTTCGAAACTATGAAATTTTCTGCACTTGGAACAATTAAAAACACAGTTACCCGTTGTATTTTTTGTGCTGACATAGGACCTTCGAAGGAATAAACTGAAAGCAATTTGACAGTTATATTTTGCAAATTATTCCTGAATGAGGGGAAAAAATCTTTACGCATATACTTCGTTTTGGGAACATCTGTATCATAACTAAACTAGTCTTACCCTGTGCAAATTGCATAGACTTTATCAAAAGATATATTAAAATATCAAAAATATTCAATACAAAATTCAGCATGAAGCAATTTGAATAATAAGAAAATTAGTTGGTGGTCAGTGTTATTCTCTATAAATTGTACAGACTAAAATAATTTTCTGAGAATCATAAAATTATATAAAACTCTAAAATTAAGAGATGTCTCTTAACTCTTTTGATCACAATATAATCAAAAGATAACAAATCTACAGATTAACAAATTTACATTTTCAAACCAACCAGCATCAATCTATATTTCTATTCAATTGAAGAGAAAAGAAAAAAATCGAATAATTACCAAAGTTGGGTTGTAGCCCTTGTCGGACTCCTTGATGTACCCCGCTATCTTCATCTCCACCGTGTGCTTCTCAACTGCCTTCCCTCTCAAATCAAATATAATCAACATCAGAAACACATTGAGGGTACAATAATTGATAATAAGCTATATTTTTATATATATATTAACCAATCCAAATTTTCAAACCAGTATCACTCTATATTTTTATTCTATATAATTGACAACATAATTTTAGTTAGTGCCTTCTAGTACATCTACATATAGATGACAATACAATTTTAGTTAGTATCTTCTAATTTTTTTCTTCATAACTGTTTTTTAATATTATCAACATTTTGTCTATAAGGCTAAAAAGAACTGTATAATTTATTTATTTTTTACTTGTACTTAAAACAACTATGATGGTTCTCTAAAGAATAAAAAGGGACAAAAAAATAACTATAGTTGCCCTTAAACTAATTAGATTTCAAAAATTAAAATATCTGGAAACCCAAAATATTCAAAAATATAAAATATAAAAAATAGAAAAAATAGAAAAAAAAAAAAAAAAACCTTCAACAACACACCAAAATCTACCAAACAAAACCTCTTTCTAACAATCATACTAAAACCTTTCGATACAACAAATAACAACCGAATTTAAAACTAATCATACGGAAAAAAAAATGTCAATCATATTCCCAATCAACTCCACTCCAATCAAGTATCGGAAACTACCACCAACACAACTCCATACCTGAAAAGAAGAGGCATTTTCTGGCATCTTGATCTTATTCGCATGCTCGATCAAAGCTTTCCTCTTCTCTGCAACTTCCTCCATACTATACAACGCCACCAAACCACCACAACAAAAATAAAATTCATTTTAACTAAACAATTGAGAATAAAGAAAAATGAAGAAAATGAAATTAAGAATCATACCTCAAGAAAATAATATGATTTTTAACCTTCTCGTTTTCCACTACGTAAATTCTTAATACTTACTCATGGTCTTCGAATTGTTGATGCTTTCTAAGCTTTTATTATTTGTAAAAATGCCAACCCATCACTTTCTCATACTGATCGATTACTTGATTCTTTGTTAATTTTTACAAGTTTCCATACTAATCTGATAAAAGTGAAGTATATTTATTCTCCAAATTATAAATTAACAATCATTCTCTCTTAATTCCACTACACAATTAACATGTACTTCACCTGTAAACTCATTTCAAACTCGACTAAAGTCTAAAGACGAAAAAAGCTGAAATCAAGGATGCAGAAACATTGCATAAATCTTGTCAAAGTCCATGAATTTCCTCCACATAGTCAACATTGCTTACGTCACACCTTCCCACCCTCACATTTCATTCCCCAAACTCCCAATTCTAAGAAACAGTAGAGAAAACCCCTAGAAATTTTTTATTAAAAAACTTCAAGAAATCAAAAAATGCTCACCAGTTTGGGGGCGCCGGTCAAGAACGACAATTCGCAGTCCCTCTCATCCACTCCGCTCTCCACCTTCTTCTCGACCCAGACCCTAACGTGGTCCGACAGCGGGTTCGCCCTTGCCTCCGATTGCGGCTTCTTCTCCTTCTTGGTCACGGAGACAGTTCCCCGAGTCGAGATCGGGAACCTGAGTCGAGATCCGGAGATGTGGGTGGGTTTTGGGGTAGGGAGAGTTAGGGTTTGTGGGTTTTGGGGAGATGTGGAAGAGGAAATGTTTTTTTTTGTGTGTTTTTTAAATTAATTCTGTTTTGGCAATTGGTGTATGCTGCACGTGTAAGTTCTTACTTTTGCTCTCCTTTCTCTATTTCAAAATGGGGAAAGGAAAGAGGAGTAAGCCTATTAGCTTAAGATATAGTATAATTAGTCGAGGTGACTTGCATATCTGTAGTTATCTAAACTCAAATCTATATGAAACATATTCAGCAGTTAGGTTACCTCTAGTTATCCTCGCCTGAAAGTCAAGATATCTATTCATAACTAAACTCCAGCCTAACCAATTTTCTTTTCTTTCTTTGAAGCCAAAAATGGAGTTATCGGTTACACACCTATACTCCATTCAAAAATCACCTATAGGTATCCTACCTCCATAGCCAATCACGACCTTAAAGTTAACACACCTCTACCCACCACTTCAAAAATATTTCTAGTTATCCTAACTCCATTCCTAGCACATAAAACCTACTCTACAACAATAAAATATTTTCTAACAACAACTAAACATAAGAAATTGCAACCAAGACACAGTAAAGTGAAATACACAATCAGGAGGTGACTTGCATACCTACAGATATCTAAACATGATCCCTTTGAAACATACTCAAAGTTGAGTTAACCCCAGTTATCTCATCTCAAATTTAATATATATGCACATATATCTAAACTTCAATCCAACCAATTTATTTTTCTTTCTTTTCTTTCTTTCTTTTTGATGCCAAAAATGTAAGTAAGTTGCATACCTATACTCCGTCCAAAAATTAACTCCAGGTATCCTACCCTTTGTATTCATCTATGGCCCTTCTACCTCCACTTTAAAAACAACCCTAGCTATCCTAACCCCATTTCTATGACATAAACCCTACTCTACAACGATAACACTCACAACATCTAAACTTAACAAAACTCAACCAAGAAACTGTCAAAATACACAACTAGAAGGTGACTTGCATGCTTGCAGTTTTCTGGTCTGAAACATAATTTAGAGTCAAGTTACCTCCAATTATCTCGCATAAAGTTAAGATAACAGCAGTTATCCTAACTCTAACCCAAATGATCTTCATTGTAATTTCCCAAGCCAAAAATGGAGGTGCATGTATCCAACCAGGGCCTTATATAGTTTGAGCATATCCTAGGAAGATAGGACTTAGGTGTCTGTAAAAGTGTCTGATATTGGAAAAGCCATGAGAATATCAATCAAAATGAAAAGGTTTGATAAACCAATGACAGGCAAGAAAGATCCGCCTATTTAGCGAATATGTCTTGGTTCAAGCGGTCAGGAATAGAAAGTTATAACTTGTACATACTGTAACCAGGAAAGCTTATGAATTATAAAACATAAGCATTATATCTACAACTTAAAGCATAATATTTAACAACGGACATGTAAGCCAGTTTCCTGAACTAAAAACACCTGCTGCAGTAAGCCTCAGAGAATGAGAGGGAGAAGACTCCTAGTGCTAAGGGATTTTGTGGCAAATCCATTCAAATCCATTCATGATTACTAATTTAGCAACATAGTAATTAGTAATCAAGTAAACAGAAGGAAAGAATTATTACCTGAATAATACCAGTCATGCTCTTGCAACCTCTACACTCGAAGAAACGTTTCTTCAGGTTAGCAACAACAATTAAACCACATTCCTCACATACAAAGAACTCTGTAAGCACTACTTTGGTCAAATAGCCTTTCCTTGAGGAAGTTTGACGCTCCATGAATAATCATGCAGTCTATCTCCGTCTCCCCAAAGTGCAGACCTCCAGCACGGGCGCATCCTTTTGTTGACTGCCTAGTGAGAATCTGGACTAGCTCCACCTCCACCTCCAATTCAAAATTAACTCTACTTATCTTAAATCCATTCCTAGAACATGAAACCGGGACTATAATTTTTGTAAAGATTGTAACAACTAAGAACTAAGCATAACGAAATTGAACCAATAAACAGTCAAATTCACATCTTCACCTGCGACATCGTGACCAGAATATTCCCCAACACGAACCTCCCCCTCCACCACCCTGCTGCACGCCACCCCCACCACCACCCATCGCCGCCACTGCCGCCGCCGCTGCCGCCGCACTCCACGACGACAGCGACCCCGCGGTCATGTTGGGAACACTGAACCCCTCGTAGTTGTTGTGCAAGCCCTGCATCCCGTTGCCAAACCCTCTGTTCGAACCCTCCATCTAAGATCCCAAGAACCGCATCCAAAGCGGCATTCGTGAGAGTCAATCGGGAGCGGCGAACGCGGGAAGCGACGCGGAGAGTGGGAGGTGGATGCAGCGATCGGGAGCGGCGACGGTCGCAAGCGGCGAGCATAGGCAGCGTCGAGGAGTGTGGGAGGTGGAGGCGACGGTGAGTTAGGGCAATGGAGGGGTAGGGTTAGGGGAGTTTTTTTTTGGGGGGGGAGGAACGTGGTTTGTTTGTTTGTGTTTTTTTTAAAAAAATTGTAAGGTTGTCAATCAAAACATGTGTCATGCACGTGTTAAGGAAGTGTGAATTCCAACTTTTGCTCTCCTTGCTTCATTTCAAAATGGAGAAAGGAGAAAGGGGCTAGGCCTATTAACTTAAGATATATATAAATGTCAAATCACAAGTCACTGTTAGCACTAGAATCACATATTCATAACTACAAACAATTCTAAAATGGTTTGCAACTGTTCCAAATGGGGTTAGAGTTTATGGTAATTTGAATGAGGGGATATAAGAGTAACCTTCGAAGGTAGCTTGCTTTTAGTTAAACACCACTCATGAATTTGCTTTAAGTTCTATCCATAGAATTATCTCTATTACTATAATGGGAGAAGCCCTTAGTCTAATTTGTCCATATCCCAATTCATGCAACGCACGTTTAATTAAACTCTACAATATAAACCAATGAAATAAGCCCAATCCCGTATCGAGGGTTTCACCACCGTCAAAATGCAGATCTTCGTGAAAACCCTGACCGGGAAGACGATCACACTCGAGGTCGAGAGCAGCGACACCATCGATAATGTGAAGGCTAAGATCCAGGACAAGGAAGGTGAGATCTTTTTCCAATTCTGCTTTGAATTTCGTGCTGAATTTTGGGGGTGAAATTTGGGCATTTTTTGGTGCAGGAATTCTGCCGGATCAGCAGAGGTTGATCTTTGCTGGAAAGCAGCCTAAGGATGGGAGGACTTTGGTGGATTACAACATCTAGAAAGGTAAAGTTTCGATTTTTTTTGTGATGGAATTTAGGTGATTTTTATTGTTGTTTTTGTGGGATGTGGTGGTGAAATTTGATGGCTCTTTGTGAAATGAGAGAATTATATGGTTAGAGTAGAGAAATCGGTATATAAAGTGATAATCTTTGCTACAAATGGTCAAAGTTTTGATTTTTGTGACGAAAATTTTGCTATTTTTGGTTTTGATTCGATATTTTGATGTATTTTGATGTACTGAGCTAGAATTTGTATTGATATTGCTAACTTCATGTTATTTTATGCAATTTAATGTATTATTATAAAATGAGGGAATTATCTCTACTACTATAATGGGAGAAGGCATTAGTGTAATTTGTCCATATCCCAACCCGTGCAACGCACGTTTAATTATTCTCTACAATATAAACCAATAAAATACGTACAATACATGTTCAAATTTATTACTCTCTCCCTATCTATCAAAAAAACCAAAAACCTTACCCTCCATCTCCCTCTCTCTCTGCACCTGCCTCGTCTCTTCAACTCTCTCTCACTCTCGCCGACAAATCGCATCTCTGCCGACGATCGTGGTGCTGCCTGCTCCTCCCCTCTCTCTCTCCCGCGCTGTCGACCTGCAGTGCCACCGCACACTCTCTCTTTCCCTGCGCTGTCCACCTTCAGGTGCTCATGGGAGAGTGGGGGTTGTGTAACCAAATAAACACGTGCATTATAACCAAATAAATACGTGCAATGCACATGCATACTTAATATAAATAATATATTAGGTTCGGTGCCAGACAACAGCGAAATTTTTACTTTAAAAAATATATATTTATAAAAACGTGCAATGCACATGTAAATTACTACTATACTTTAATCGGTGATTATTAAAGATATACCTAACTTTCTTACCCAGTTTGCTTTTCTTTAAATATCTAGCATGGCCAAAACAAACTTTTATGGCTAATTGCTTAATCACCCCTAGGCCGGTGTTACCGCGTTCTCCCAGTCCCCTTCTCAACCACGATTGGACTCTCCATACTTGATAGTGGGTTTTCGATCCATATATATGTCAGACTGCATCCTTAAACACAGTAACATTTTCCAACTATTCAATACAAGAAACACTGACAGAATCAAATTATTATATGATATACTACATTCGAATAACACTGTCAGAATTCACAACGAAAACTTCTACATTTTTTCTACTTTTTTTGTTTTTTCCGGAAGGTTTCTTCCTAACTTTGGACAAACTATACTATTACTTCTGTGAATGAGAGGGCCATCCATTCGTACCAATCTTTTTGCTCAAGTCTTGTGATTTATCTTCAATTTTGTGATATGCATCATTCCATATGAGTTACTATGCCATTGGTTGGTCATTTCCCTGATTCCGTTTATAAAGAAACCACAGATAGGGTATTGTTGAGTTTATATATCTTGCATACACATATTCGATGAGAAGACGATAATGTGATGAGATGGAATCGAAGAGAATAGTTGAAGAAAGAGAAGTAGTTAACAGCAGCAAAAGTAGAAGAGAAGGGGACAGTCGATTGTGCTGTCGACTATCACCACCTCGGATGTCAATCTCGGTGATTGCGGTCGACCGCAACTTATGCAGTCGACCATCTTGTGCGTTGATGATATTTTTGGATCGGGTCTTGGAGATCCATGAGAAACCCAACTTTGTCTTCAAGTTAAATCGTACGGCTCTCAATGCATAGTTATCTCTTCAGTATACATCAGATGGTTAGTGTATCAAGTGTATTAAACTAGGGTTTCTCAAGATCTCTTTATTTTTACTGTAACGGCTCCACGAATGATATAATTCTATTGAGTGCAGAATAGGAGAAGAAAGTACTTCATCTAAGAGGTGAGAGATTTCTCCGTTGTAAATAGCAAGTAAGTTCCAATTAGACTTGAGAGATGGTCGTGGTGAGAATTATAATATTCTTGTATCTTCTCTAGTTAAAATAACATCTCTGTTCTTCCTTCCCCAGATTAAGGTGAAAGCCCCAACCGGAATAATTCTTGTGTGCATTGTGTGATTGGTGTGATCTAGTATTTGCTTGATGATTTGTGTTAATTGTGTTGAAGACTCAACAAGATCCTTTAGAGGGAATAATTTCCTAACAAGTGGTATCAGAGAATCAAGTTTGTGGGTTTATTTGAGTTCCTTTGAGAAGATGACAGATCAAAAGACGAAAATCAAACAGTTTGACGATAATATCAACTTCAATCTATGGAAGGTGAACATGTACGATGTACTGGTTCAAAAGGACTTGTACCCTGCACTAGAAGAGAAGCCAACCGACATGAAGCAGGAGAAGTGGTATGAGATTTGTTTGAAGGCCTTGATTTTAATCCGACTGCAAATGGTAGACGAAGTGAAGTGTAATATTCTTGATCAGAAAAGTACAGCGAGTCTATGGGCGAGACTCAAATCTGACTATTCGTGATCATCATTATTGGATCGGATGTAATGGAAGAGAAAGCTGATTCTTTTTTCAATGAAGGAAGGTACCCATCTTCAAGATCACATTGTGAAGCTCAATAATGTAATATCTCAACTGTAGGCGATTAACGCTGATAATCTTAGCGAAGAGGATAAAGCTTTCAACTTGATATATTTACTGCCAGTTTCTTATGATCACTTGATAACTACCATGTTATACGGAAAATCAGCCAAGGAGAGACTTACAGTATCCAGGGTGATTAAAGGTTTAAAAGAAGATGAACTTAGGAAGGAGTACTACAACATATATGGCTTTCTACAGCGGATTTATTACAACATTTAAGTGTTAATGCTGTTGAAAGTGATCTATAATGACATTTCTGAAGAAAATGCTGTCTTTTGATAAATTTTGAATTTTATTCTTAGTTACGACAGCATTTTTAAAATGTTGTATTTTTTACATCATTTTAGAAATACTATAATATCCGTAAATAAACTGAAGTGCTAGGAGTAAAAAATATATTTTAACTCAAAAACCAAAATCATCTAAAATCCTCTCCTCCCCGATCTAAATCCCAAATTCATCGGTCCCTTTCACAAACCCTCGTCCAAATCTCCAATCACTCACTCCCACTCCCCATTGATGGAAGGGAAGGCTAACCTTCCACTAAGGAGGACCAATCTTAGCCGTCCAATCGGAATTGGAGGAAACCAATCCTCCAACTACAGCAACCTCACTTCATCGTCGACTTCCTCCTCCTCCTCAACCCTCTCCACTTCACCGCCTGATTTTTTACGGCACGCTAATACCGTATTCAAGCACCACCAGCCCCTCGGTGAGTAACCGAATAACTTTTCTAGGGTTTCGTCGAAGACGGGATCTAGGACTTGGTAGATTGGGGTTTGTTAGGGTTTTTTTAAAATTTTTGATTGGAGTATAAATTGATTTTGTAGTTGATGGAATGCAATTGAGGAAAGAATTGAAATTTGTGTGCAACTAATGGAAGCCTTAACAATTGGGAAAAAGATCGGGTTGTTCTTCTCTTCGTCCCTTTGTTTTGTTGAACTTTGAATGACTATGTCTTGATTCGAACTCCAAATGTATTTGAAGGGACCTTTTGAGATCAATATAGGTCCACGGGGTAGTTCTGATTGGCCAATAAGAATACATTGCATGTAATTCATTTTTTGATTTTGTTTAGATTAGTTACTTCGACCTGCATTTTGTTGTATGGATATATTTTGAGATCAATATAGGTCCGCGCCATCACTTTTTAGTTAGAAGATTATACTAAAAAGTTGTCTTGTTTGAACATTCTCAGAGTTTGTTCATTATATCCAAATGCATGCACTTATTTAAGGGTTGGCCTAGAGATTTTCTGTTAGATTTTGAAAAGTAGATTGAACACTTAATACATGCCATCATAATTAAATTACATTCAATGTGAATGTGGAAATTAAGTTGACACTATGTAAATGACAATGCATGCTGATAGGATACACTCAAGCAGGAGAGCTTCTGATCCTAGATTATCATGTGAACCAGTCGGTGGCATGTGTCATCCCCTTTGGCATCTACCACTAAGTGAACATCAGTAGATCTATGATGAAAATACTGACATTATGAACTTTTTCGTGATGCATTTGCAGATGGATCTATTATAAAACCCCAGATTTTTAAATAATGCCTTTAAGATTAATAAATGAATTAATATGATTTTTGGTGATTTAATAAATATTTTTCTGAAATTTAGCTTTTCACACGTGCAAAACACGTGCAAATATTTTCTTAGGAAGTTCAAAGTAAAATTATTTTTGGGAAAACTCATTATTTATTATTATATACTATTTGTAAATTTTCTGATAATTATTGGACCTATTTGCAAATATTACAAAAAGTGGGACTTTGTGCAAAATTACCACTTGGAGTGAAAACTCAAGATTTTCAGATTTTTGGGATGGGAATGATGCCTAGTCAACTCATGGGTAAAGAGTTTACTTTTTGTTTTAATAAATTTGGTTTATTTTGAAAGTTTTGATAAAGAAGGGTTTTTTTGCAAAATTGCCACTTAGAGGGGCAAAAGTGCAATTTCATTTTTCTGGGTTTTCAAGACTGTGCCGGCTGATAATAAAAGGGATTATTCTTGTTTTAAATCTCAATTAAGATGGTTTTATTTAGTTTCCAAGTATAAGGATCTATATATGTAGAGATATATATATTTTTTATAACAATATGTAAAGATATATTTAAAAGAGGTATTTTACAAATCTATTCAAAACCCTAAATACCCAAATCCCGGCCTGTATAGCATGAGGTGCAGCCATCTCTTTGATGCAAAGCACAAAGGATTTTTTATTATTATTTTCTTGGAGTTTTGAAGCGAGGATCTTGGTTTTCTTGCGAAAGGAAGGATTTTTCTTATTTTTTTTATTATCTTCGGTTGATTCTTCAATAAGGTGAGTGATATATGTTTGTTTTCTTATTGTTCTAAGCATGTTGTATGTGATGATTTATCTATTAGAAAGCATGTTAGATGATTGTATGAAGATATGATGAATTTTCATGAGTAGATGAACTAAAAAGTGAATCTTTTCATGAAATTATACTATTGATGAGTAAAACCCTAATTTGATGACTTGAGATTGTTAAGGAACCTAATAGAAATCATGGGTAGGATGTTTTCAATCATTTTGTTGCTAATTTGAATATATATTGAGTTATATGATGTTATAGCATGAGAGTAAACAAATTGATCAAAGATGAGATGTAAACCCCGTTCCTGTTTATACGGATTTGTATTTTTCTTTTCCTGTATTCTTGTATTTAAATTTCCATATAAATTTTTCTACTCTGTTGAACCTAAATTTTTGCATTCATTTAAGTACCCGATTATTTTGTTTGAACCCAGAATTTCAACCTACACTATTTACCACTATTTGATTATTTAACTCCTGATTATTATTTTACTACTATTATTATTATTGTTATTATTATTATTATTTTTAAAAACCCAAAGATCCTAATTTATTATAAAATTTCTAGTTAATTATTTGATTTATGTTAAAGCCCACCCTGTGATTTAATTATTGGATTTCCTTGTTATGAAGCTCCATTTTATATTCATTATAATTACATTTTTATTAATGTATAATTTTAGAGACCAAACTCATATTCTTTTATTCATATTTATTCTAATTTGTAAAGCCCAAATATAAAGCCCAAGTCTACAAACCTAAACACAAATTTATGTACCCAACCAACTAACCCATTATCCTACCCTACCCAAATTCAACTACCCTTATACAAATTTCTCCATAAAACCCCTCACATCCCCCCCACTCTTCACATCCCGTAACCCCCATAACCCCCCACTATCTCATAACTACCCTCTATTATATTATTATATTTTATAATTTTATATAAAACCCCCCTGCTCTCTCTATCCAGCAGTCTCTCTCTCTCCCCCCATTCTCCTCTCTCCTCTGTTTTCGAAACAAAATAGAGCTGCTCACCTCTTCATCTCCCCGTTCGTCTTCCTCCTTCGAGCTCTGAGCCTCGACATCACCCTCTGCCTCATCTCCACCTCCACCGTCACCGCATTCCCGCTCCTCCAACCATCATGTCGTCACCCATCGTCTAGCCGCAAGCCTCGTCGCCCTCCATTGCTATTCTCGACCCTCGTCCCCCTGCCATGGACGAGCCTCACACCACCCTCGAGCTCACCACCCAATTCTGCCATTGCCGAACTCAAAGCTACGAGCCCCTGTCGACCTCTCCATCGAGCTTCTCCATCGTCTCCCTCGCTCTACCTCTTCTCCACCACTCGACTCTACAATCGCCGTCGTCCCCATCCTTGAGCGCCGATGCACTCGACCTCCCATCGCCATTGCCTCCCCGCTCGCCTCATTGCTCTCGCCCTCCTCTGTTTCGGTGTAGAGGAGCAGAGCGCCGCCGCTCCAGCCATCATCGCCGCTGTGTCACTTCCCGACCGCATGCCTCCCCTCGCCGCCAGCCGAACCGCTCGCAGTTGCCGTCAGTTCCCCTCCCGCCATCTCTCTCTCTCCGTCGCTAACGAGAAGGAGAGAAGAGGATTGGTGTTTGATGTTTGTGAAGAAGAGGATTGGTGTTTGGTGTTTTAATCCGATCCGGTGTTTGGTGTTTTGATTGGCTTGTGGTGTTTGCTGTTCGTGAAGGAGAGATCGAACCGGCATTTGGTGTTTGCCGTTTTTTGTGGGTGTTTCACGTAGCTAGCACGTGTTTCCGTACTTCGTGTTCGTAGTTTGTCACCCGGGATTCTCATCCCGTTATTCTAAATATTCAAAATTTCCATGTAAAAGGAAAGTCATTTTTCCTCGAATAGTTATTGTATCATATTCGAGATTGTTTTTTGAATCCAGCAAGTAGATCCATATTGATTATCGTATATTGTTTATTGTTGTTCATCGTCGAGATGCTACGGATTTACACGAGCGAATCCAAATAGTAGTCTTGACTTCGTGCCGTCTTTTGCCTCCAATTTATATAGATCTTACATTCATTCATGTAGTTAATTATTGAATATAGGAATAGGAATTGTTATTGTAATTCACGTCATGACATTATACAACTATTGTAGATTGTATACTAGGGTTGATTGTTCATATCATTGATGTTAGTGTATTAGTTGATTGGGATTAGTAAGATTATGGACACTATGCATCTTAATACTATGTTCACATAGACGTATTTACTGTGATTAATGTTGTCAACAACCATTGCATATTGATTGAATAAAGAATTGTTAACAAGTCGGGATTTAAGGGTGACTTAAGTAGTGGACAATATAGGGACTATACTCGGAACAGGGGCTCGTGTTTTCCTAAATATTGTTAATGACTATTGTTTTATCGATGGATTGTGGCTTACGGCAGTAACCCAATCTATCGTGTATTGTATCGGGGCCAGTTATCGTATCGTGCAGTAATTATTGAATTGCAATTATTGAATATTGATTATTGTTGCCGAGTACATGAACTATAAAATCTACCACCAAAGTCTAAGCGTAACTTGATTGCATGTAGCAACCATGTGTTAAATACATGGGACGCGTGAAGTGCTACATTAGTTAGGATTAAAATGAATAATAGACTTAAGAATGTCATCGCATCGGCATTGCATATTGTCATCGTTATTGAACTGTGTTATCGTTATTGCTATCATTATTGATATCGTTTATTGTTATTGTTATTGATCATTGTAATTGCACATTGCATGATCATCATTTTGCCATTGTTCATTGTCATCGACCCTATTGTTTATTGAATTCATTATTATATCGTAAATGTCATTGTTTCTATTTATCTCAACATGCTGTCCACGACTTGCTCTAAGGACATATTATTCTCTTTTTTTAGACGAACAGCTTACAGGTAATCAGGGAGAATTTCTTGATGGATTAGGAGAACTACAATGGTGAAGAATGGATTGCATCGCCGCTAATTGATCATTGTCTTGTTATGAAGACCTTAATAATTGAACACTATTATTTCTTGTATTGTGAGCTTTTTGACCCGAATATTATTATTGTTGCTTTCAGTGTTGGATTATTATTATATTTGGTTATTTCATGCTCAAATTCCAAGTATTGTTATTCATGTGATTACCTTTTTATTGCATGCGTGGTTGTATTGCTCCTCGTTATATTGTAAAGTTGAACCGATAACAGCTTATGAATGATGCAAGTAATTCGCTGGGCCAACGTCACCTGCTGGCATTCTATATTTTGGGAAGCGGGGCGTGACATGACATCTTTACTGTTGAATATAGATATATATACACACTGTTAATAAATTGCGATGAATAAAACTTGTTGAATGGTTGTTATAATGGTATATATATTCGTGGATAAACTGATATAAGTAATTGGGTATGTGTATAACAAGTTATAGAAGGATTGATTGGACCAAAAGATCAAGTTTTAAAGCTGGGGGTTGAGTAAATGTTCTCGAGTCTGTAGTTGTGCAGGCCGAAGCTTGCTTTGGAGTTTTTTTGTGAAATCTTGCTTTAGATTTGATTTGTTTGGCACTGAGGGGGTTTGGAACAATAAACTACATATATGCAATGGATTCTTAATGTTTAATTAATGCACGAACACACATATATACACATTCACATTCATAATCCCCTGTTTTGAAAATTTTGTGAATTTTGAGGGGATTTCGATTGAATTTCAATTGTGTTGATTCTGAGATGGGTTTAAACTTTCTACTACTCTTATTTTATGGAGTTTTGAAGCTTAAACTGATGCTAAAATTCGTATTTGAACACACACACACACACACACACACACACACACACACACACACACACACACACATATAAGTTGTTCTTTTTGAAGATTTTTGTGAAAAATCGATCTTTTGGGATCTTGATGTATTTTTTATTGTTTTATAAACTCATATATGTTGTTTAAGTAATACTTTAGTATCTTAGGAAGTTTGATTTTGATTTTACAAAGATTTAATTGAGTATCAGTCGAAACATGCACCAAAAGCTCTAACCGACTATATAGCAGGTCACGGTCGACCGTCATGCTCTTATTTTGATAATTCTCAATTGACAGTCGACTTCCCTTCTTGAGCGGTCGACCGTCAATTGTTCTTTTTGCTATTTTGTGTAATTTTCTTTGTTTCTTTAAATAGTTATTTTCTCGATATTATGGATTATTTCTCCATTGTATTAGATGATATTTTTACTATAGATTACAATATTTTACAGAGAGTTATATTTTTTTTGTATGACCTTATTAAATGAATTATATGTGTTTTCAAAGGAATTGATGTTTTGGTGTATTCTACGACTTAAAATTATGGTTTTCTGTTATTTAATGGATTTAACATTTTATTTGAATTCTGAAATTTTATGAGTACATTATATAAATTTGGATTTTGTTTATTTAAGAATTCTTCATATAATCGTTTTGAAGATGGATTTGTGAGTTTTATTGAAATTTTTGGTATTGATGGTTGAGTTATGAGTCTTTAGAGATTGAGTGGGGTCTTAGCTTCTGGTGGTTGAGATTTTTTGTTATTCAGTTGAGTTAAGCCCGGTAGGGTACACCAACTCTAAGAGATTTGAAATCTAATAAACAATTAATTAACTTAAGTAGATAAGGATAGACAGTAGATGGTGATATGATAAAATGAGAGCAAACGTGAGTTATGGACTATAGGATGATCCAAGGAGTGAGATATTCTCCAGTTTTCCGGGACGATGGATATATGGGCCACAGAGTGATCCGCGGAGTGGGATTGATCTTCAGTATTCCGAGGATGAGAGCGATGCTCATGAGATGTTTGTGCAATGAGGGTTCTAGGATGATCTGCGGAGTGAGATTGACCTCCAGTATTCCAAGGGCGAGAATCAATACTTACAGAATGTCTAAATCTCGTAGTAGTCATCGTAATAGGATTAGTTGCATAGCGAGGGATTTAACCCTATCAAGTGAAAAATG
Source organism: Hemerocallis citrina (assembly GCA_017893485.1). Lineage (NCBI taxonomy): Eukaryota > Viridiplantae > Streptophyta > Magnoliopsida > Asparagales > Asphodelaceae > Hemerocallis > Hemerocallis citrina. The sequence goes on along the minus strand of CM030363.1, from coordinate 129,008,713 downwards.
ATAAGGACTTGCATCGAACCTATGTAGAGTGGGATGCATAGAATTCGACAAGTATGAATTAGAGAGTCAGCATATAGCATTGGTATTTTCTTGACTTGGTTTTATGCATGTTGTATCCTGTTTTTCTACACTTGAAACTTAGTCTAATTTCACTTGATGTTTTCATGTTCATTATTGTTATTTCTCATTTCATTTATTCTTACTGTTGATACATGTTGTTTATGACTTTATCATTTATGCTTTATTTATGTTGCTTTTCTTTTAATGTCACTCAAACTGTTATGGATGACCCCTGTAGTTTTGGGGTTAGGGTTATCTCTAGCCACATGTTTTGGATGCATGTACGTTTAGCTTGAGATTTGGATGCATGAGATAGAATGATGTTATGGCTTATGTAAATTGTAAAAGAATGTGTTGTAAAAAGAATTTGTAATTCAAGGTATTTGTTTTCCGCTGTGCTTTGTAAAGAATTAATGTAATAAAAGTTTTAAAAAAAATTATCTGTGTTTTGTCTATATTTACTATTACAATTGAGGTAGATGCTGAGAATTGTGCCACATATTTCTGTGATATCATATTGGAAATTGGAAATTCGGGGCGCTACAGATGTTGGTATCAGAGCATGCTTCAATAGTAATAATAAACATGGTATAAGAATAAACCTAGGTGTGGACATTAGAGCGTGAGTATCTAGGTGTGGACATTAGAGTGTGAGTATCACATAGAGTTAGAACATGATGTTTTGGTTTTGGGTATGGTTTAGGTTTTGCCATGTGGTATTTATGTGAATATGAAATGTGTTGTGATGCTCTAACTTTACCCTCATTTTGTAGTATTCAGTAATGGCAGGATTCAGGACCAGGAATTGTGGTAATGGTGATGGGGATGGAAGTTCCCTTGGGGCCGAACTTGATATTGAGACTGAGATTGCCATGGTGTATCAGACCTTGAATGAATTCATGGTAGCTAATATGGCACATAATCAAAATCAGAATGAGGGGGCTAGACCAGTGTTTGTTAATGCTGATCCGATCAAGCAGGATGAGTCCTTCAAGTGGATGAAGTCGCCAGTGTTTGAGGGGCAGTCTGATCCTAATGGGGCTGATGATTGGTCTTCGAAGTATTGGAAACCCCAGTAGTCAATAAGGTGAAATTGGCTACTATGCAGTTAGAGAAGGATGCTAGCGTCTGGTGGCAGTCAGTAAAGGGGAATTTTGGAGATCAGCAAGTGACTTGGGAAGCTTTTATGGATGAATTCAGGGATCGTTTCTTTCCTCTAGATATTCAGGAGAAGAAGGCAACATAATTTTTGAATCTGCAGCAAGGCAATATGACAGTGCGCGAATATGAGACTAAGTTCGCTCAGTTGTCAAGGTATGCACCGGAGCTAATTTTTGATGAAGCGAAGAAGGCCAAGATTTTGAAGCAGGGCTTGAGGCCGAATCTGAGATCGAGGATGATTCCGTTGGGCATAAGGAGGTTCGGTAAGCTGGTCAGGAGAGCAGCTATGACAGAAGAGGATATGGACCAGTTCCAGAAGAAGCAAGAGACCTGGAACAGGAGCAAAAGGCCAGCAGCTAGTCAGAGTGGGAAGAAGTTCCCAGCGAAGCAGGGCAAGTTCAGTAGGCCAGAGCAGAGGGCACTTACAACTCAAGTGGTGGCTTGTTACTATTGTAAGGAATCAGGTCACTTCAAGTTAGCATGTCCTAAACTGGCGAAGCAGACTTGTTTTCAGTGTGGGCAGGTGGGGTATACTAAGCTTTTCTGTCTACGATTGAGGAAGGAAGGTTCAGGCAGAGGCAAATTTCAAAGGCAAGGGCGAGTGTTCGCATTGACTGAGGAGGATGCAGGTAACTCAGAGGATGTGATCCAGGGTATGCAATAATTTTGAATTTTTATTTATTCAATGTATTAAGTAAAACTTTGTTTAAGAATAAATTGGAGATTTAAGTATCATTCTTCATGTAATAGGATTTGTTTTGGTTAATGGAATAAAAGAAAAAGTTTTATTTGATACTGGTTCTTCGCATACATTTGTGTCACCCAATTTTGCAAAAGTCTTTGGTGTGGAACCTAAGTTGTTTCCAGTCAGAGTCTTGTCGGTGGCAACACCGTTAGGAGAAGAATTGATTGCTGATCGATATTACGATGGCTATAATATCGAGATTGGTGGGAGATTATTTGGCATTGATCTCATTGAGCTGCAAGTTATGCATGCGGATGTGATTGTGGGTATTGATTGGATGGCAATATATGATGCCACAATCGAATGCAAGAAGAAAAAGGTGTTGGTGAAGGCACCAGGTGGTTCCGCAGTGACTTTTCAAGGGAAGATGAAGGATCCAAAGGTGGCTGCAGTGGTATCTAAGTTGAAGATTCCAAATGAAGTCAGAGGCATTCCAGTTGTCAGGGATTTTCCTATAGTGTTCTTGGAAGATTTACCAGGATTGTCGCCGCAGCGAGATGTGGAGTTTTGCATTATTGTTCAGCCGGGGAGTGCTTCGATTTCTAAGGCTCCGTACATGATGGCACCTATAGAGATGAAGTTAAGAAGCAGATTGAGAAATTGCTGAGCAAGGGTTTTATCAGGCCGAGTTCTTCACTGTGGGGTGCGCCAGTGTTGTTGGTCAAAAAGAAGGATGGATCAATGAGGATGTGCATTGACTATCGGGAGTTGAATATGTTGACTATTCAGAACAAGTATTCGCTTCCACAGATTGAGGATCTATTCGATAGGCTTTGGGGAGCAACTATGTTTTCGAAGATTGATTGAGATCAGGGTATCATCAGGTTCGAGTCAAGGAGGAAGATGTGAGTAAAACAGCTTTCAAGACTCGTCATGGACTCTATGATTTTTTGGTAATGCCATTCGTAGTGACGAATGCACTGGCAGTATTCATGGATATGATGAATCAGATATTGCTGCCATTCATTGATTCCTTCGTGGTGGTTTTCATTGATGATATTTTGGTATATTCAAAGTTGGAGGAAGAACATTCTATGCACTTGACAGAGGTGTTACAGAAGCTATAGGAGCATAACTTGTATGCCAAGCTATCGAAGTGTGAGTTTTGGAAGTTTGAGGTAGCTTTCTTTGGTCATATCCTTTCTAAGGAAGGAGTGACCACTGATCCTCAGAAAGTTGAAGCAATGAAGGATTGGCCCAAGCCAACATCAGTGAAGGAAGTCAGGAGTTTTTTGGGTTTGGCTGAGTACTACAGGAGATTCATTCAGGGCTATGCACAAATTGTAGTTCCTTTGATAGCGTTAAATCAGAAGAATATGGCATTCACATGGACTGATAAGTGTGAGGCGAGTTTCCTTGAGCTAAATGAGAGGTTGACGACTGCGCCTATTTTGGCTTTGCCACAAGTTGGAAAAGATTATGATATCTTCAGTGATGCATCTCTCAGAGGTTTGGGGTGTGTCTTGATACAGGAAGGCAAGGTTATTGCCTATGGTTCGAGGCAGTTGCATCCGCATGAGAAGAATTATCTGATGCATGATCTGAAGTTAGCAGCTATTATGTTTGCCTTGAAGCAGTGGAGGCATTATGTATATGGTGAGAAGGTCAACATGTATACCGACCACAAGATCCTGAATTACATTTATCAGCAGAAGGATCTAAATCTTCTGCAGAGGTGGTTGGAAGTGTTGGAAGACATTCATCCTGAGATCAAGTATCATCCGGGCAAGGCGAATGTGGTAGCCGATGGGCTTAGTCGGAAGAGCAGTTTGGCGAGCTTTATCACTACTCAGAGTGAGCTGGAAGCAGAAATTGATCAGGCAGGTATCGAGGTGGTACTACAGGATTCGGGAGGGTCTTTAGCTCAATTGAGGCTGCATCCTTCTTTGTGATAGCAGATTGTGGAAGGTCAGAAATCAGATGCACAGATCCAGAAGAAGTTGCAGCAAGTTTCCGATGGCAAGTTGTCAGAGTTCTGTGTCCAATATGGAGTTCTATTGATGGGTGAGAGGTTGGGTCCCGGAGAATGCAGACTCAGGGAGAGTATCTTGCAGGAGGCACACACTACCTTGTTATCAGTACATCCTGGAGGCACAAAGATATACGAGGACATCAAACAACACTTTTGGTGGTCTGGTATGAAGATGGGTGTGGCAGATTTTGTGGCAAGGTGTTTGACTTGTCAGCAGATCAAAGCAGAAAATCAGAGACTTGGAGGTGTATTGCAGCCTTTGCCTATTCCAGAATGGAAGTGGGAGAATACCAGCATGGATTTCATTACTGGTTTGCCAAGGAGTGCGAAGGGCAATGACCCGATTTGGGTTATTGTTGACTGTTTGACCAAGTCAGCTTACTTTTTGTCTATGAAGATTACATGGTCGTTGGAGAAATTGGCAAAGCTGTACATTGATGAGATTGTGAGACTTCATGGAGTTCCTATGTCGATTGTTTCCGACAGGGATGCGAGGTTCACTTCGAGGTTTTGGAAGAGTGCAAGCAGCTTTGGGTACGAGAACCGATTTCAATACCGCTTTTCATCTACAGACTGATGGTCAGACTGAAAGGGTGAATCGAGTATTGGAAGATATGCTGAGTGTAATACCCCGCAAAAATAGCATATGGCTATTTTTGCATTGTAATCCGTGCGCAATTGAAAATTGCACACAATTACGTATTTTCTAATAATAATTGATTGTTATTGAGAAATATCAGATATACTGTCTATCTTATTTTATGCTTTTGGAGGGTTATTATGAGACAATTTTATGTATTTTATATTGTTAGATTTATAAAGTGTAAGAGTGGGGGCTTATTTGAAGTATCTTTGAAATTGGGGGGGCTTATATGTAATACTCCCCATTATTTATTTATTTAATTATTTATTTTAATAAACCCCCCCTCCCTCCCCCTTCTCCCGTTCCTTCTTACTTCTTCCTCTTTTTTTTCCTAATCCCGACCGCAAGAGCCGAACCCATCGGCCGGCTTCTCCACGCCCCAAATCTACCTCGTTTCTCCGTGGTTTTCAAATTAAATCGAGGGATAGACTAATTGGAGGGTCCTCTACATCGTGGCAGAGTCCGTTTTTTGAAAGGATTTCGAAAAGGTAAACCCTAGATTTTATTATTGTATAAAAATTAGTGTGGTAAATTTCTTTGGAGTAGGGGTATTTTGGTAGGAAGATTAGGAGACTTTGGGTGTTGTAGATACGAGAAATTAGCGAGTTGATAGAGGATTTTCAAGTTGTTAATAAATTAGGGTTTTGGGTTTGTAAAAGAGAACTATATATATATGGATTAGTTCTCGTATGGTGGTAGAAATTGTAGTTGGATTATTAGAATAATTTGGAAATGGTTCTAGTAATTATTTAGAGATAAAAAAATTCCATAGGCACTAGATTATTACGTGCATCGCACGTATGTATCCCAGGCGTTCAATAGAATGTCTGTGTGATATTGGAGTTAGTAATATTATTTTTCCGTAACTGGTTTGGATGCTTGAGCCTTGATTGCTTTGAATTTTGATGATAGGATGTACTAGCGGCTTTGGAGGCGTGGTGGCGCTTCGAGTCTTCGCGGGACAATTTGTGAGTATGATTATGCCAAATATATGTTTACTGTTATGATAAAATCTTAGGCGGTTTTGGAGCAATCCTGGTTTAATTCAGCCAAATGAAGTTTTAATTTAAAATACGGGAAGTTCTTATTTGTTAAAAGTTATGTGGTAAATTGGTGTGTATGTGGTGAGTTGATGGGATTTTAAATATTCAGTGTGATGGTGATGTATTGTGTAGATATACATACATGGCGTTGTGATGTATATGTGAATTCTTAGCTTGTGGGAACATTTGGAGAATTTTGATTATCATTGTATGATAAGTGGAATGCTAAGAAGGATAGTTGTATGGTAAAGAACAACTCATTTTATATGAGCTTGTTAAGAAGCATGTTTATGAGGGTAAGTTGGAAAATTCTTACTCTGAAAGGGTTAAGAATTTGGAAAATTGACCAACTAGAGAGTCGTAGTAGGGAGTCATAGCTTTCTAACCCATCTGGAGTTTAGTAATTCCAGTTACAGGTTGAGAGTTATGATTTTCCAAGGATGGAACAGACCCAATCTTAGTTAAAGTATTATTGGCTAAGAAAACCAGTTTCTCTCCGTTTGTACACCTGATGGAACTTGTGTTTTCGAGAACTCAAATGATAGTGTCTGAAAGAGGTGTTCAAATTAAGAAGTCGAAATAGACACTCCCACCTTCTCATGGGACCCGGGATCGAGAATTTTCGATGAGTGAGCAAACTCTTATGATATTGGGAAGGTGCAGCGAGTGCAAGAAGAATGTACTATTGAGAGTACATAAGGTTTTATAGTATCAAGTAATTTTGTATTGTGTGTTGGAAGTTATGGACGTGCAAGCTAGCGACCTGTTGATTAGACTAAACTTCAAGTTTAAGTTGACTTCAGAACGGTGGGACCGTATATATTTACCGTCACGGCTGTTGACTGCAGAACGGTGGGACCGTTGTCTGCCATACGGTGGGACCGTATATATTTATCGTCACGGCTGTTGACTGCAGAACGGTGGGACCGTTGACTGCTATACGGTGGGACCGTATATATTTATCGTAACGGCTGTTGACTGCAGAACGGTGGGACCGTTGTCTGCCATACGGTGGGACCGTATATCTTTATCGTCACGGCTATTGACTGCAGAACGGTGGGACCGTTGACTGCTATACGGTGGGACCGTATATATTTATCGTCACGGCTGTTGATTGCAGAACGGTGGGACCGTTGTCTGCCATACAGTGGGACCGTATATCTTTATCGTCACGGCTATTGACTGCAGAACGGTGGGACCGTATATCTTTATCGTCACGGCTGTTGACTGCAGAACGGTGGGACCGTTGATTGCCATACGGTGGGACCGTATATATTTATCGTCATGGCTGTTGACTGCAGAACGGTGGGACCATTGACTGCCAAACGGTGGGACTGTATATCTTTAAATTCGTCACGGCTGCTGACTGCAGAACGGTGGCACCGTTGTCTGCGATACGATGGGACCGTATATCTTTAAGTTCGTCATAGCTGTTGACTGCAGAACGGTGGGACCGCTGACTGCAAACTCATTGCCACGATCTATCGGGAACAGGAAGCGGACCGAATTTGAATGCATTGCGTAGCGAGGGTTCGAATCCCTAAACTTGGAGACAACGGCTTGATTTGGAAAGTATGTAGTATGGGATGCATACATTTCCAAAGTCCCGCTTACATTAGACTAAGTACATTGGCTTGACCTGAGTCACATGTAGTATGGGATGCATGTGTGTCCAGTCTTGCTGATGTTAGATTAAGTGCATCTGTTCTATATTCTGCATTTTGCATTAGACTCAGGTCACGGTATACACGAACAGTAGAAAATCAGGATACACGTTTATTTTCCATTCAAGCTGAATTGTGGGTGTGATAGTTGAACTGCGTAATGAGTGCGAAAGTGATGTGTTGCGAGACGTGATGATATGTGTTGTAAAAAATGAATGAATGCGATGTTATGTGATATGAGATTAGGAAGGATTATAAGTCGTGAGTCTGTAATTGCAATTGTATGGTAAATATGGTGCAATTTATGTGAGAGTAGAGTAATTGTGAATGTAAGGCTTTATGGGAGAATAAAGCTATAGGGGTATTTGCATAAGGCGTAAAGTGATGGGCCTTAAGCGACCAATTTGGAAATGATTTTTCCAAATTAAAGTTAAGTATATTTGTGAGCAGGTGTGGACATGCATACAGGAAGTGATGCAGTGAGTATTTGATGTGAATTTTCATATATGACATTTGCATGTTCAGGTTTATCTTGGTATTCGTAAGTTCATTCTGTTTTACTTATAAGTTTAATTTATTTGCTTATTAATAGATTATACTCACACCAGAAATGGCTAACCCCTTAAGTGTTTGGGGGGTTAGGGGGTCTCTGGACTACCCTAGGCCCCTACTGTTACAGGTCCTTCGCGGTGCAGAGGTGAGGTGTAGATTCTATGGAGTGGAGCTTCATTCTACAATTTGTTACTTAAGGTTTAATTATGTGAATAGTGAATTTTATGCTTTAAATTGTATTTTGATGTATAAGTACGTGGATGGTGATGATGAGTAATAGTGTGGAGTGGCATGATACGTTTCTGACCCGTACCCATCTTGTTGTGGAGTACCGGGCCCTGTGGTGTGGTTTATAAATTATTTTCTAAAAACCTTACTACGTTTTCAAAAGGATTTATGGTTTTTAATTTATATTTGACATTCTATTATGAGTTTGGCCCCCGGAGCATACATATATATATATATTGCCTGTGTGTTTCTGCTCATTTTGGCCTGGGGAGCCCGTGATATAATTGCCTGTGATGTGAGCTACGGAATTTAGAGCAGAATTCCGTAAGCTTTTTGTGTTTCGGGGCAGAAATTTTAGGGGAAACTCTGCCGAAATTTTCTTAGAAATATAATTATCTTAGTTTATGTTTAAAGTGATATAGGAATTGAAAGAATTGATTTTGGAGTCAATATGGGGGCGTTACAGCTTGATACGAATAATTGATGTTCGTAACGATTGATGTATTAACTCTGATGGCAATAAAAGTGTTTTAAATTTCTGTACTATTTACTGTGTTGAGATGCATTTGAAGGTAAAGATTCTGGTTGTGTCACGGATGTCCGATGACGGGGATCCGGGGCGTTACAGTTGGTATCAGAGCTGACTTCAAATTGCAGTCTAACACAGTAGGAAATTAAAATCTTAAAGTGCCAGGTTAGGGGCAGGATGGTGATCAGATAGTTCGAGCAATCGATATATATCTGCGATTCCTCTCTAACCAAGACTGAACTCGTTTGCATTTTATAGAATGGCATTCGAAGATATCTTCATCAATCATATGTCAGTGGCGACAGATGAACCAATGCCTACAAATGGATTGGCGTCAATGATGTGTCAGTGGTAGCAGATGAGCCAATACCCACGAATGGACCAGTGTCGGTAGAGGAAGAGATAATGAGAGTCCTACAACAGAACGAGAATGTAGGGGGCTCACTCCCACCATCATCAAGCCCCATCGTGGAGCAACAGATAAAAGCCGACATATATCTGGGAATGAAAATGTTAAAGGAAAGTAAGGACAAGGAGGTTCGCCAGGCCGGGCAGCAGATTGCATACCTAAGGAAAGAGCAAATGCAACTTCAAGTCTATATGACACACTTACGGAATCATTGATGTGAAATCCGGGAAGACACCCAGCCAAGAACTGCTAAGAAGATTACCAAACCAGGGGGAACTGGGAAAAGAACCAAACGTTCTAAAAGAGAACGTTCCAAGAAGTCAAAATGCCCGACAATTATAGCCAAGAATTGTTACAACTGTGGGAAATTTGGACATATCAAGCCAAATTGCCCACAACTACAAGGAGGATGCTCATCAAGCAAGAAACAGAACGTCAGTAACAAAGATTAAGATCATGCGGACCAACCATATTTTGAAATGTTTTGAAGGGTGAAGGAAGATGAAATCTATTTTGTACTATGAGTGTTCAACTCAGTTATGAATGATATGACATTTTGGAAGGCCTTTTCATTGTGCTACTTCTTAGATGAGTGACTTTTCTTCTGATTAAAGCTTAGTTCGGCAGATATGATGATCGTAAATCATATGGTGGCGCTTTACAACTATGATTATGATCTTTCATATATCTGAACCAGTCTCAGTGTACGTCATTTTACTAATGAGCTTGGTGCAGTCGTGCTCAGTAGTGGCTAGTCTGTAACCAGACATCAATGGAGGCGCCTGCAACTGGACATCGGAAGACAAATCTGCAACCAGATGTCGAAAAAGCCAATTCGTAACCTGATGTGTAGGTAAAAAGTCTGCAGTCGAATGACAAGTGAGGGAGAATGGTATCACAAAAGTTGAAAAAGAACGATAAAGCCACACCGACAAGCTCAATACCGAGGCTAGAATTCGCGACATACCAAGGACGACCCTGGTAGAAATTAGCGTAAACCAGATGCCATCACCAGGAACTAATCAAGACTGAGCTTGAAGGAAGGATCTGTCAACGATCAACCCAATCATTCCCAAAAGCGGCAGAGTTCTCCAAAATCAACTTATGATTAAACAGCCACCCGGAGCACGCCAAGGAGGAAATCTCGTTCAGACAGAGGGCAATCGTGTTAACATTTCAGTCAGGTCACCAAGAGGAGCTGCTCAGGGGCTGAAGCGGCAATGTGTGACTTCGTCCTTTCTAAGGAGGGAGTGGTCGCCAACCAACAGGAGTAGTGATCAAGGAGTAAACCAACATCGCTCGTAGATAAGAATGGAGCAAGGTAATGCAACCATTGTCCACTCTAGAGCTGGAGCATAAGAATGCCAGCATCAAAATCATGGTGGGTCTGTCCAGAAGGCTGAATGACCACAGTTCAACTTGGTAGAAGACCAGTTTTTCGAGATTATCACTCGAGGAACTGGAGATGGTTCAGGAAATGTCTCGTGAACCATTGATGGTTGTGTTTTGTTTCCCTATCCACTAGCAGCGTTCTGAGGACAGAACGATTCTAAGGAGGGATTGGTGTAATACCCCGCAAAAATAGCATATGGCTATTTTTGCATTGTAATCCGTGCGCAATTGAAAATTGCACACAATTACGTATTTTCTAATAATAATTGATTGTTATTGAGAAATATCAGATATACTGTCTATCTTATTTTATGCTTTTGGAGGGTTATTATGAGATAATTTTATGTATTTTATATTGTTAGATTTATAAAGTGTAAGAGTGGGGGCTTATTTGAAGTATCTTTGAAATTGGGGGGCATATATGTAATACTCCCCATTATTTATTTATTTAATTATTTATTTTAATAAACCCCCCCCTCCCCCTTCTCCCGTTCCTTCTTACTTCTTCCTCTTTTTTTTCCTAATCCCGACCGCAAGAGCCGAACCCATCGGCCGGCTTCTCCACGCCCCAAATCTACCTCGTTTCTCCGTGGCTTTCAAATTAAATCGAGGGATAGACTAATTGGAGGGTCCTCTACATCGTGGCAGAGTCCGTTTTTCGAAAGGATTTCGAAAAGGTAAACCCTAGATTTTATTATTGTATAAAAATTAGTGTGGTAAATTTCTTTGGAGTAGGGGTATTTTGGTAGGAAGATTAGGAGACTTTGGGTGTTGTAGATACGAAAAATTAGCGAGTTGATAGAGGATTTTCAAGTTGTTAATAAATTAGGGTTTTGGGTTTGTAAAAGAGAACTATATATGTATGGATTAGTTCTCGTATGGTGGTAGAAATTGTAGTTGGATTATTAGAATAATTTGGAAATGGTTCTAGTAATTATTTAGAGATAAAAAAATTCCATAGGCACTAGATTATTACGTGCATCGCACGTATGTATCCCAGGCGTTCAATAGAATGCCTGTGTGATATTGGAGTTAGTAATATTATTTTTCCGTAACTGGTTTGGATGCTTGAGCCTTAATTGCTTTGAATTTTGATGATAGGATGTACTAGCGGCTTTGGAGGCGTGGTGGCGCTTCGAGTCTTCGCGGGACAATTTGTGAGTATGATTATGCCAAATATATGTTTACTGTTATGATAAAATCTTAGGCGGATTTGGAGCAATCCTGGTTTAATTCAGCCAAATGAAGTTTTAATTTAAAATACGGGGAGTTCTTATTTGTTAAAAGTTATGTGGTAAATTGGTGTGTATGTGGTGAGTTGATGGGATTTTAAATATTCAGTGTGATGGTGATGTATTGTGCAGATATACATACATGGCGTTGTGATGTATATGTGAATTCTTAGCTTGTGGGAATGTTTGGAGAATTTTGATTATCATTGTATGATAAGTGGAATGCTAAGAAGGATAGTTGTATGGTAAAGAACAACTCATTTTATATGAGCTTGTTCAGTAGCATGTTTATGAGGGTAAGTTGGAAAATTCTTGCTCTGAAAGGGTTAAGAATTTGGGAAATTGACCAACTAGAGAGTCGTAGTAGGGAGTCATAGCTTTCTAACCTATCTGGAGTTTTGTAATTCCAGTTACAGGTTGAGAGTTATGATTTTCCAAGAATGGAACAGACCCAATCTTAGTTAAAGTATTATTGGCTAAGAAAACCAGTTTCTCTCCGTTTGTACACCTGATGGAACTTGTGTTTTCGAGAACTCAAATGATAGAGTCTGAAAGAGGTGTTCAAATTAAGAAGTCGAAATAGACACTCCCACCTTCCCATAGGACCCGGGATCGAGAATTTCCGATGAGTGAGCAAACTCTTATGATATTGGGAAGGTGCAGCGAGTGCAAGAAGAATGTACTATTGAGAGTACATAAGGTTTTATAGTATCAAGTAATTTTGCATTGTGTGTTGGAAGTTATGGACGTGCAAGCTAGCGACCTGTTGATTAGACTAAACTTCAAGTTTAAGTTGACTTCAGAACGGTGGGACCGTATATATTTATCGTCACGGCTGTTGACTGCAGAACGGTGGGACCGTTGTCTGCCATACGGTGGGACCGTATATCTTTATCGTCACGGCTGTTGACAGCAGAACGGTGGGACCGTTGACTGCTATACGGTGGGACCGTATATATTTATCGTCACGGCTGTTGACTGCAGAACGGTGGGACCGTTGTCTGCCATACGGTGGGACCGTATATCTTTATCGTCACGACTGTTGACTGCAGAACGGTGGGACCGTTGACTGGTATACGGTGGGACCGTATATATTTATCGTCACGGCTGTTGACTGCAGAACGGTGGGACTTTTGTCTGCCATACGGTGGGATCGTATATCTTTATCGTCACGGCTGTTGACTGCAAAACGGTGGGACCGTATATCTTTATCGTCACGGCTGTTGACTGCAGAACGGTGGGACCGTTGACTGCCATACGGTGGGACCGTATATCTTTATCGTCACGGCTGTTGACTGCAGAACGGTGGGATCGTTGACTGTTATACGGTGGGCCCGTATATATTTATCGTCACGGCTGTTAATTGCAGAGCGGTGGGACCGTTGTCTGCCATACGGTGGGACCGTATATCTTTATCGTCACTACTGTTGACTGCAGAACGGTGGGACCGTTGTCTGCCATACGGTGAGACCGTATATCTTTATCGTCACGGCTGTTGACTGCAGAACGGTGGGACCGTTGATTGCCATACGGTGGGACCGTATATATTTATCGTCACGGCTGTTGACTGCAGAACGGTGGGACCATTGACTGCCATACGGTGGGACTGTATATCTTTAAATTCGTCACGGCTGCTGACTGCAGAACGGTGGAACCGTTGTCTGCGATACGATGGGACCGTATATCTTTAAGTTCGTCATAGCTGTTGACTGCAGAATGGTGGGACCGCTGACTGCAAACTCATTGCCACGATCTATCGGGAACAGGAAGCGGACCGAATTTGAATGCATTGCGTAGCGAGGGTTCGAATCCCTAAACTTGGAGACAACGGCTTGATTTGGAAAGTATGTAGTATGGGATGCATACATTTCCAAAGTCTCGCTTACATTAGACTAAGTACATTGGCTTGACCTGGGTCACATGTAGTATGGGATGCATGTGTGTCCAGTCTTGCTGACGTTAGATTAAGTGCATCTGTTCTATATTCTGCATTTTGCATTAGACTCAGGTCACGGTATACACGAACACTAGAAAATCAGGATACACGTTTATTTTCCATTCAAGCTGAATTGTGGGTGTGATAGTTGAACTGCGTAATGAGTGCGAAAGTGATGTGTTGCGAGACGTGATGATATGTGTTGTAAAAAATGAATGAATGCGATGTTATGTGATATGAGATTAGGAAGGATTATAAGTCGTGAGTCTGTAATTGCAATTGTATGGTAAATATGGTGCAATTTATGTGAGGGTAGAGTAATTGTGAATGTAAGGCTTTATGGGAGAATAAAGCTATAGGGGTATTTGCATAAGGCGTAAAGTGATGGGCCTTAAGCGACCAATTTGGAAATGATTTTTCCAAATTAAAGTTAAGTATATTTGTGAGCAGGTGTGGACATGCATACAGGAAGTGATGCAGTGAGTATTTGATGTGAATTTTCATATATGACATTTGCATGTTCAGGTTTATCTTGGTATTCGTAAGTTCATTCTGTTTTACTTATAAGTTTAATTTATTTGCTTATTAATAGATTATACTCACACCAGAAATGGCTAACCCCTTAAGTGTTTGGGGGGTTAGGGGGTCTCTGGACTACTCTAGGCCCCTACTGTTCCAGGTCCTTCGCGGTGCAGAGGTGAGGTGTAGATTCTGTGGAGTGGAGCTTCATTCTACAATTTGTTACTTAAGGTTTAATTATGTGAATAGTGAATTTTATGCTTTAAATTGTATTTTGATGTATAAGTACGTGGATGGTGATGATGAGTAATAGTGTGGAGTGGCATGATACGTTTCTGACCCGTACCCATCTTGTTGTGGAGTACCGGGCCCTGTGGTGTGGTTTATAAATTATTTTCTAAAAACTTTACTACGTTTTCAAAAGGATTTATTGTTTTTAATTGATATTTTACATTCTATTATGAGTTTGGCCCCCAGAGCATATATATATATATATATATTGCGTGTGTGTTTCTGCTCATTTTGGCCTGGGGAGCCCGTGATATAATTGCCTGTGATGTGAGCTACGGAATTTAGAGCAGAATTCCGTAAGCTTTTTGTGTTTCGGGGCAGAAATTTTAGGGGAAACTCTGCCGAAATTTTCTTAGAAATATAATTATCTTAGTTTATGTTTAAAGTGATATAGAAATTGAAAGAATTGAGTTTGGAGTCAATATGGGGGCGTTACAGCTTGATACGAATAATTGATGTTCGTAACGATTGATGTATTAACTCTGATGGCAATAAAAGTGTTTTAAATTTCCGTACTATTTACTGTGTTGAGATGCATTTGAAGGTAAAGATTCTGGTTGTGTCACGGATGTCCGATGACGGAGATCCGGGGCGTTACACTGAGGGCTTTGTTATGGATTTCGGTGGTAGCTGGGAGAGGCACTTGGCATTGGTTGAGTTTGCTTATAACAATAGTTACCATGCGAGTATCAGGATGGCTCCGTACGAAGCTCTGTACGGGAGGAAGTGCAGGACACCTGTTTGTTGGTATGAGGTTGGCGAGAGGCAGATGTTTGGGCATGAGATTTTGCAGCAAACATCGGAGAAGATTGAGTTGATTCGCAAGAGGTTGGTCGAGGCTCAGAATCGGCAGAAGAGTTATGCAGACACTCGAAGAAGGAACTTGGAGTTTGAGGTTGGGGATGCAGTTTTCCTCAAGGTATCTCCGACCAAAGGAGTGATCAGGTTTGGCAAGGGAGGCAAGTTGGCGCCAAGGTATATTGGGCCATACAGGATTTTGGGGCGGATTGGTAAGATAGCTTATAGGTTGGAGCTTCCAGAGGAGTTGGCACAGGTGCATAATGTGTTCCATGTGTCGTTGTTAAAGATGTATGTGCCAGATTAGAGTCATCAGTTGGTAGATGTGCCTGAAGATCTACAGGTGAACTTGAGTTACAAGGAGCAGCATGTAGAAATTTTTGATCGTAGGGAGAAAGTTTTGAGGAGTAAGGTGATACCTATGGTCAAGGTGTTGTGGAGGAACCAGCAGTTTGAGGAGGCTACTTGGGAACCGGAGGATCGCATGCAGAAGGATTTTCCTGAGTTTCTTGTATGATTGTATTCTTTTGTATGATTGTACTCCATGAGATGAGTTGTATTTCTTTTATTAGATTGCATTCTCTTGTGTAATTGTATTTCTTAAGCTATGTTTCCATTTATGAGATTTCAATTCCTTTTGCCTATTTTGTTTGGACCATATTAGTAGTAGTTCTGAGGACATAACTATTCTAAAGAGAGATTGATGTAATACCCCAGATTTTTAAATAAGCTTTTAAGATTAATAATTGAATTTAAATGATTTTTGGTGATTTAATAAATATTTTTCTGAAATTTACCTTTTTTACACATGCAAAATACATGCAAATATTTCCTTGGGAAGTTCAAAGTAAAAAATTATTTTGGGTAAACTCATTATTTATTAATAGATATTATTTGTGAATTTTCTAGATTTTTCTGAATTTTTCTGATAATTATTGGACCTATTTGCAAATATTACAAAAAGAGGTACTTCTGTGCCAAATTACCACTTGGAGTGAAAACTCCAGATTTTTGGATTTTTGGGCAGGGCATGATGCCTAGTCAACTCAGAGGTAAAGAGTTTACTTTTTGTTTTAATAAATTTGGTTTATTTTGCAAGTTTTGATAAAGAACGGTCTTTTTGCAAAATTGCCATTTAGAGGGGTAAAAGTGAAATTTCGTTTTTCTGGGTTTTCAAAACAGTGCCAGCTGATAATAGAAAGGATTATTCTTGTTTTA
Source organism: Hemerocallis citrina (assembly GCA_017893485.1). NCBI lineage: Eukaryota > Viridiplantae > Streptophyta > Magnoliopsida > Asparagales > Asphodelaceae > Hemerocallis > Hemerocallis citrina. Next base: position 128,992,321 of record CM030363.1, on the reverse strand, counting down.
AATCTTAATTAAGATGGTTTTATTTAATTTCCAAGTATAAGGATCTATATATGTAAAGATATATTTAATATATGTATTTTACAAATCTATTCCAAACCCTAGATACCAAAATCCCGGCCTATATAGGGTGAGGTGCAGCTGTTTCTTTGCTGCACAACACTAAGGGATTTCTTATTATTATTTTCTTGGAACTTTAAAGCGAGGATCTTGGTTTTCTTGCAAAAGGAGGGATTTTTCTTATTTCTTTATTATCTTCAGTTGATTCTTCAATAAGGTGAGTGACATATGTTTGTTTTCTTATTGTTCTAAGCATGTTGTATGAGATAATTTATCTATTAGAAAGCATATTAGATGATTGTATGAAGATATGATGAATTTTGATGAGTAGATGAACTAAAAAGTGAGTCTTTTCATGAAACTATACTATTGATGAGTAAAACCCTAATTTGATGACTTGAGATTGTTAAGGAACCTAATAGAAATCATGGGTAGGACGTTCTCAATCATTTTGTTGCTAATTTGAATATATATTGTGTTATATGATGTTATTGCATGAGAGTTAACAAATTGATCAAAGATGAGATCTTTACTATTGAATATAGATATATATACACACTGTTAATAAATTGGGATGAATAAAACTTGTTCAATGGTTGTTATAATGGTATATATTCGTGGATAAACTGATATAAGTAATTGGGTATGTGTATAACAAGTTATAGAAGGATTGGTTGGACCAAAAGATCCAAGTTTTAAAGTTGGGGGTTGAGTAAATGTTCTCGGGTCTGTAGTTGTGCAGGCCGAAGCATGCTTTGGAATTTTTTTTTTGTGAAATCTTGCTTTAGATCTGAGTTGTTTGAAACTGAGGTGGTTTGTAACAATAAACTACATATATGCAATGGATTCTTAATATTTAATAAATGCACAAACACACATATATACACATTCACATTCATTATCCCCTGTTTTGAAGATTTTGTGAATTTTGATGGGATTTCAATTGAATTTCGATTTTGCTGATTCTGAGATGGGTTTAAACTTTCCACTACTCTTATTTGATGGAGTTTTGAAGCTTAAACTGATGCTTAAATCCGTATTTGAACATATATATATATATATAAGTTGCTGTTTTTGAAGATTTTTGTGAAAAATCGATCTTTTGGGATATTGATTATTTTATAAACTCATATATGTTGTTTAAGTAATACCTTAGTATCTCATGAAGTGTGATTTTGATTTTACAAAGATTTAGTCGAGTATCAGTCGAAACATGCACCAAAAGCTCTAACCGGCTGTATAGCAGGTCACGGTCGATCGCACGGTCGACCGTCATGATCTTATTTTGAGAATTCTCAATTGACAATCGACTGCCCTTCTTGAGTGGTCGACCGTTAATTTTTCTTTTGGCTGTTTTCTGGAATTTTCTTCGTTTCTTTGAATAGTTATTTTCTCGATGTTATGGATTATTGCCCTACTATTTTAGATGATGTTTTTACTACAGATTACAGTATTTTACAAAGAGTTATATTTTATTTTTGCATGACCTTATTAAGTGAGTTATATGTGTTTTCAAAGGAATTAATGTTTTGGTGATATTCTATGACTTAAAATATGGTTTTCTGTTATTTAATGGATTTAATATTTTATTTGAATTCTAGAATTTTATGAGTACATTATATAAATTTGGATTTTGTTGATTTAAGAATTTTTCTTCATATAATCGTTTTGATGATGGATTTGTGAGTTTTATTGACAGTTTTGGTATTGATGGTCGAGCTTTGAGTCTTTAGATATTGAGTGGGGCCTTAATTACCGGTGGTTGAGATTTTGGTTGTTGTTCAGTTTAGTTAAGCCCGGTAGGGTACACCAACTCTAAGAAATTCAAAATCTAATAAACAATTAATTAACCTAAAAAGATAAGGACATGCACTAGATGTTAATATGATGAAATGAGAGAAAACGTAAGTTATGGACTCCAGGATGATCCAAGGAGTGAGATATTCCCCAGTTTTCCAAGACGATGGACGTATGGGCCACAGAGTGATCCGCGGAGTGGGATTGATCTCCAGTATTCCGAGGACGAGAACAACGTTCAGGGGATGTTTGTGCAATGAGGGTTCCAGGATGACTTGCAGAGTGAGGCAATCTCCAGTTTCCGGGACGATGGACGTAAGGACCACAGAATGATCTGTGGAGTGGGATTGGCCTCCAGTATTCCAAGGGTGAGAACCAATACTTGCAGAATGTCTAAATCTCATAGTAGTCATCGTAGTAGGATTAGTTGCATAGCAGGGGATTTAACCCTATCAAGTGGATAACGATAAGAGCTTGCACCGGACCTATATAGAGTGGGATGCATAGAATCCGACAAGTATGCATTAAAGAGTCAGCATATAGCATTGGTGTTTTCTTGACTTGGTTTTATGCATGTTGTTTCCTGTTTTCCTACACTTACACTTAGTCTATTTTCACTTGAAGTTTTCATGTTTCATTATTGTTATTTCTTATTTCATTTATTCTTACTGTTGATACATGTTGTTAATGACTTTATCCTTTATGCCTTATTTTTGTTGTTTTTCTTGTCATGTCACTCACACCGTTATGGCTGACCCCTGTAGTTTTGGGGGTTAGGGTTATCTCTAGCCTTATATTTTACTGGTAGGTACCTATAGCTTGGAATTTGGATGCGTAAGATAGAATGATGTTATGGCTTATGTAAATTGTAAAAGAATGTATTGTAAAAAGAATTTGTAATTCAAGGTGTTTGTTTTCTGCTGTGCTTTGTAAAGAGTTAATGTAATAAAAGTTGAAAAAAAATTATCTGTGTTTTGGCTATGTTTTGCTATTACAATTGAGGTAGATGCTGAGAATTGTGCCACGTATTTCTGAGATATCATATTGGAAATTCGGGGTGCTACATTTTCCTTTTTTCTTTTTCTTTTCTTTACTTCGTCCTTTACACATTCAGATATGACTGATTTTCTAGTGGCCTACGTCACTTATGTAGTTATGTTCTAATTTCTATCCTTTATGATTACATATCTTTTCGTGTGCCTTAGAATTGAAGCAGTTGGCCAAATTGAAGACAAATTATCCGAAGTGAAGGTTCTTGAATTTGAAGGCAACTGCATAAGGCTATTAATGAAAACAGATATCGCTTCATCAGATGGTTTATTAAGATTTAAGTTGGATTGCCTTGTAGAGCCATCTACACAGGAACATGAGTTGTTAATAGAAGTTGCCGATAAGACCTTGGAACTACAGAAAGTACCTATAGCTTGGGATTTGGATGCGTGAGATAGAATGATGTTATGGCTTATGTAAATTGTAAAAGAATGTATTGTAAAAAGAATTTGTAATTCAATGTGTTTGTTTTCCGCTGTGCTTTGTAAAGAATTAATGTAATAAAAGTTGAAAAAAAAATTATCTGTGTTTTGGCTATGTTTTGCAATTACAATTGAGGTAGATGCTGAGAATTGTGCCACGTATTTCTGAGATATCATATTGGAAATTCGGGGCGCTACATTTTCCTTTTTTCTTTTTCTTTTCTTTACTTCATCCTTTACACATTCAGATATGACTGATTTTCTAGTGGCCTACGTCACTTATGTAGTTATGTTCTAATTTCTATCCTTTATGATTACATATCTTTTCGTGTGCTTTAGAATTGAAGCAGTTGGCCAAATTGAAGACAAATTATCCGAAGTGAAGGTTCTTGAATTTGAAGGCAACTGCATAAGGCTATTAATGAAAACAGATATCGCTTCATCAGATGGTTTATTAAGATTTAAGTTGGATTGCCTTGTAGAGCCATCTACACTGGAACATGAGTTGTTAATAGAAGTTGCCGATAAGACCTTGGAACTACAGAAAGTCGAGGTATGCTGGCATTATGCATAGGATAGTAAATTATATTACAAAAATGATTTTTCTTCCTTTTGTTGTTTGTGATTTAATTCTTGGATTGAAACCTCTAGTTTGTTTTGAATTCACCTTTGTTTAGCTTCAAATTTTCTAAATAAAACCCCAGGAAATGTTAAATTACTTATGAAATTACTTGTTCAGTCCCCTGATTTCTTAAATCCTCTGATGACTAAACTTTGATCAAGAGCTCATTCCATTTTAGATAAAGAAAAAATTGTAGTACCATGTTGGTAGGCCAATATTTTTAATGCCACTTAGTTCTAACTTCTAAATTGTTTTGTATACCTAATTTTCTAAATGCATTTAGTTTATTCTCATTTGCTATCAATGGAAATTTTTAATACGCTATTTAGTGCGAAATTTAACTCATTCATGTACCTTTAGTTTGAATATTTACGCAAAGGGTAATGAAATATACAGATTTACAAAATTAGTGTATATCCATAGTTTTGCAACTAAATGATTATAAAAATGGTTCAAAGTTGAGATGTGAAAACAATTGTCCTTTACAGAAAATAGAATTCTAAACGATGCTTATGTGACTCCGGATCCCATCATATTTTGTATCTATGCATTATATTATCCCTGAGTCATCTGATCAAACTTATACTAGAGAGACTATCTAATACTGATAGATCTAGAAAACTACAGATCATGCTAATCATAAGGTTGCTTCTTTACTATCTCTATTATGCCTAAAATACATAAAAGTAGATAAGTTTTTTTTAACTGGTGAGTGTTATGCCCTGTTTATCTTCAGGCCCTCTGGCTTCAGAATATAAGAGATCATCTTGCTGGTTGCTGCAGGTCCCGTTCTTGCCTAGGTATCTTTATTATGACTTCTTTTAAATTAATGCCAGTCACTGTAATGTATCATGTATGTGGTTTTAGTAATTTAGTTTGCTGTTCACTACATCACTTATGAATTTTTTTTTGCTGTTCATTGCCTTCTTACTATGTTTTTTCACTTTTTTGAGTTAAACCATTTTGAAGATCAGGTGGTCCTCTTTTTGCAGGAAAAAGAGCTGCATCATCACTGTAAGCTGCATCTTTTTGCAGAAAACCAGAGGGCGTTTATAGATCAGGTGGTCCTCTTTTTGCAGGTTCATATAACTAGAGGGCGTTTATAGAGCTGCATCATTTACTAACTTGTTGATATTTCTATATAGGCTAAATTTGAAAAAAAAAAAAAAAAAACCTTGAACTATGGCCTTTATGCAGAAAACCCCCGTGAACTATGATTGTGATTGTTGCAAAAAAAAAAAAAAAACCCGAAGTATTTCAAAAAACCACATCTAACTTTTGTACTTGTATCAGATAACCCCATTCATCTTTGCAAGTTGGTTCAAAAGACATCATATATCTTTCTCATTATTGTCAAAAACCTTCCTCAACTTTAGCAGAAAGTCTCACGCTCACGCTGGCGGGGTGGTTTTTTGCAACAATAGTTCATGGGGGTTTTCTACATAAAAAAAGATCAGGAGGGTTTTCTGCATAAAGACCATAGTTCAAGGGGTTTTTTTCAAATTTAGCCTTCTATATACTGGAAGGTAATAATTTGTTTATAAGAATATAGCACATATATTAGATGACTGCTTTTTGAGTTAAACCATTTTGAAGATCAGGCGGTCCTCTTTTTGCAGGAAAAAAAGAGCCACATCATCACTGCAAGCTGCATCTTTTTGCGGAAAACCATCAGATTCATATAACTAGAGGGCGTTTATAGAGCTGTATTATTTACTAACTTGTTGATATTTCTATATACTGGAAAGTAATAATTTTCTACATCATTTTCAGTAACAATAAGGTTGGTTACTTGGTGCAGGCGACATTGGAGATAGGAGCCATTAACCTGTTGATACCAATGGATCTAAACCAGTTGTGGCAATTGTAACTGGTGGAGCCTGGATTATAGGGTACGTAGATTACTAACAATGGTTCAAATGTACTGTCAGGATATCATATGGAGTCGTTTTGAGTTATTATAAAAAGTTTGTTGTCGTTAGTTTTATATTGAGTAAATTGGGGAAGGGGCAAGGCAAATTCTGCTATGAATATTGTATCATCTCATCCAGTAAAACAATTTATTAATTCTTCACCTACCCTCAGTAGTAGCATGGTATCGCATATTCAGTGATACTTCAGTTTCAGTGAATTATCATGGAATTGTTTGTTAAATATTTTGTTAATATTGTAATATTTTCGGTTATGTGCTTCTTTGTTCTGTATGGTTATGTGTTACTTTATTCTGTACAGGAGCAACTCAAAAATACAGTCAGTTTGCCCATGTATTAGATTTCATTGTAAGACTTCATCAATCTTTACATTCGGTGAAGTAACTTTTGAAGTGGATGATTCAAGTTCCTGGCTCTTGGAACACCATCAAATTTGCATTGGAAAAGACAAGTTTGGGGAAGAAATGAAGAAATGTTCAACTGCTGCTGGTGTTAATGTAAGTTTATATGTTATTGAGTCAATTATGTAAGTTTTATATCTGAAGGCTTTCTTAGGTCGCTTTGTGTTTATATAGTCAGATCATTTATATGTAATTTTTTTGGTTATCCTTTGGTTTTGGTTTCCGCATCTGGAGGATTTTGTTATGTAAAATATGCAGCTTTGGAGGAAGCTGATAGAACCTTTGCTTCCACTGCTGCTTTGCATCATCAATACACACTGCCAGGGGTGAGTCTTTGTTTTTTAATTATTTATGCATTTTGTGGAAGAAAATTTGTTTAGTATTCTACAATATTATGCTTTATGAGTCAGTGCAATTGTAAACACATAAATAACACCCGATAGTAAAAATAGGCTCTTCTATTACAATAGTTGTAGGTGATTACAATTGTATGAATTGACAGTACATAGCACGTCTTGGTTGTATTGCAAGGAAACACAGTACATATAAATATATGAAACATACATACATATCTGGAAAAAAATATTAAACACAATATCTAAAACTGAAACTAAAACACAAACTGAAACACAGTATATGTAAATATGCCATTATAAGGAGCACAAATTAGAGCAACATGCCAACATCAAATAACCTTAGACAAATAACATCATGAATTTACAAAATCGCTGCAGCCATAATTTACAAAATCCAAATGACTATTCAGTAGCCAAATAGTGCATATTTCTCATACAACATTACAACATCATAAATTTACAAATTCCTGTATTGTTTTCACTTAGGTGGCATATATGGGTACCAATTACCTTTTCAAAGTCCCTAGCTAGAATTAGAATTCTTGTAGGCTTAACCAAAAGCTTGCTATGGTTACTAGTGTAATGCCCCGCCCCAATACTCAGACAATTTTTCTTATTTTTAGAAGATAAATTAATACTTATAGTACAACTGCCCACCATAGGCTGCCTCTCAAAAGTTGGTTAACCAATTAGGTGACTCTTGATCATAGGCAATTATATTTATATTATATTATTCTAGTAATATTCACGATATGGGACAATCTTAACAATCTCGTGTACACGTCACTAAGAACTCAAATCCCGTTCACAATCCCGTGTACACGTCACTAAGAACTCAAAGACAGCAACCTGTCTTTCTCTTCATCTTAACCGGGTGGCCCCCACCTTTGGTGACGTCATTATGACGTGACGTCATTATGACGCCACCCTCACAAGCACACAGCACGTTGTGCTGTTACTCTCACGTGAGCCCCCCATCTAATCTCATATTTACTGAACTGACACTCCCCCTTTTATTATATATAACCTACTATATATTATACTCTTCGAAATTACGTGGTATTACATACACACCACCTTTAGAAATCAGCGTCCTCGCTGAGTATGGGGCATGCACATTTAGTGCAGGATCCTCCTATCTAGCCGATGTGGCATCGTAATCGATTCAGGAGATCAGTCACTCTCAACACCGTAGATCATACCCGATCCCGGAGATCAGTGACTCTCAATACCGTGGATCATACTGAGGCCCTCTTCCACACTCGGTGTCGAAATTCAGCTCTGATACCATTTGTAACGCCCCGCCCTAATACTCAAGACAATTTTTATTATTTTTAGAAGACAAATTAATAATTATAGTACAACTGCCCACCACAGGCTGCCTCTCAAAAGGTGGTTAACCAATTAGGTGACTCTTGATCATAAGCAATTATATTTATATTATATTATTCTAGTAATATTCCCGATATAGGACAATCTCAACCAATTCTCCCCCTCAAATCCCGTGCACAATCCCGTGTACACGTCACTAAGAACACAAAGACAGCAACCTGTCTTTCTCTTCATCTTAACCGGGTGGCCCCCACCTTTGGTGACGTCATTACGACGTCACCCTCACAAGCACACATCACGTTGTGCTGTTACTCTCACGTGGGCCCCCCATCTCATCTCATATTTACTGAACTGCCACTCCCCCTTTTTATTATATATAACCTACTATATATTATACTCTTCGAAATTACGGGGTATTACAACTAGTGTATGCAATAAAAAAGTGGGAATACAATGAAGACCTCCTACTAGACTTTTGAAGAAGCATTTGTTGTTGCTATGGCAAGCAAAAGTTTTATGAAGTCATTGAATGACTGAATACATTAAATTAGGGTTTTCACTGTCTCCTGATAAAGTGTTCCTCAAATATATAAAGGAATGCATTGATCAATCAAGAGGAGGACATAGGAAAAATGATGTTGCTTCAGTAACTTGTTTGCTTCCTTCTATTTACAAATATATTTACTTCTAATGCAGATTTATACTTCTATTGAGTACTGAGTGCTCACAAAACTAGCTTCCTTTTTCCAGGTACAGGAACACAATCATTCCCGTATAATACTACTACAGATTGCAAATACTTTGACATTTTTTCTTCATTTGACATTTATTAATTTGACTTTGACCATTATTAATCACACTTTGACATTTTTTCTTCATTTGCAGGTTGGAGATGTCGTAGACAAACCAAAGAATTTGAGTTGTTTTGATGTTAGTCACTCAATAATCTTTTGTCGTCAGTTTTGAGTCTATTAGAGCATCCACAGTGGTTTCTTATATTTGGCAAATTGCCATTTTATAGCAAATAGATCGCTGCAGTGGTTTTCTATTTTGTCATTTTTTAGCAAACATGCTATATTCGTTTCTCATATATGAGAAACAGAATAGCGATTCTCAAATTTTGAAATACGCTACAACATATACCGTTCGATATATGTTATACCGTCCCATTTATTATTATTATTATTTAAAAGTGGGTCGGACGGTATAACATATACCGTCCGGTATATGTTATACCGTCCCATTTTTATTTTTATTTTTTTAAACTTTTTTCCAATCCAATGGTCAGATTTTGTGTAAAATAAAAAAAAAGAAAAAGAAAAAGGTGGGATGGTATAACATATACCGGCCGGTATATGTTATACCGGCTGACCAAGTTTGCAGTTATTATAGTTTAATAGGTTTAGTGGGTAGGTTAGGTGTAGTTAAATAGGTTTAGTTAGTTTTTAATTAGGTTTAGTTATTATTATATTATTTAATTTATTTAATTAATATAGTTTAATAGTTAATAAGTAATTAAGTTTTTAAATTTATTTTTAAACGATGAGACGGTATAACATATACCGTCGCTCGCTTATTTCAAATGAGACGGGAAAATGTTCTACCGTCCCGCGCAATATTTTCTAAAAAATGAGAAACATATAGCAAACGACCACTGCAGCAAACATCGCTATTTGCTACTACTGTAGCTGCCATTTTTTAACATATGAGAAACACAACTGTGGATGCTCTTAATGGACTTTTTTATGAGTTTATTGTACGGATTCAAGTTTGTTGTACGAAATTTTTTTATGATGCAAGAATACATATATACTTGTACACAAATTTTTAGAACTTTTATAAGTTGAATGGTATATTTATATTTTCTATATATCAATTTGTATTTGCATCCAGAGATTTTTTATGTATACAGGTATAAAAAATAGCGTTCTTAAAATGCTGTAAAAAAAACACCCTCTCAAAATGATAGCATTTTCAAAATGCTGTATGTATAGGGCATGTTATCAAAACTGTGAATTATACGATAGCGTTTTGGAAAAGCTGTTGACATATAGTGTTTTGCAAACGCTGTGAAAGAGATAGTGTTTCCAAAAAATGTTGTATGTTTGATAGCGTTTTGGAAACGCTGTCAATTGATAGCATTTTGAAAATGCTATCAAAGCAACAACATTTTTGAAAACGCTATAACAAAGAAAGTGTTTCCGAAACGCTATAAAAGGCACAGCGTTTTGACAAAACGCTATCAAAACCATAGCGTTTCCGAAACGCTATAAAAAGCACAGCGTTTTCAAAAAACGCTATATAGTTACTATAGCATAGGCAATGACAGCGTTTTGAAAATGCTATCATAGACCTTCTATAGCATTTTACAAATGTTGTCAAATGCCATATCTGTTGTAGTGGAGACTCATACAGGGGGATCTACTTCTGCAGGTTGTTTGGCGGTGGATGGTGATAATTCCATTGGAAGGGATAAGGCACATAAGGGTAAAATCTATTGCCATTATAAGAGAGACTATTGCAAGTTGCTTAGTCAGAAGGGTGCTACGACAAGAGGTGATCAAACCAACCTAGCTAGTACGACTGGTTCAGGTGAATTTGATAAATTTGAATTATGTCTTCTTGTTTCAAGTTTTTCAGATGTGGATTTGAGTTGGAATCTTGATTCGAAGAGTTATTCTCATATTTGCTCCGAGAGGGAGATAAGATGGAATCGAAGCGAATTTTTGAAGAAAGAGAAGAAAGCAGTCAACAGCAGCAAAAGTAGCAGGAAATGGGACAGTCGGATGTGTGGTCGACATCACCCACTTGTGTGTCAATCTTGGTGATTGTGGTTTTGCAGTCGACCGTCTTTGGCACTAATGAAATTTTTGGGTCAGGTCTTGGAGATTCGTGAGAAGCCCAACTTTATCTTCAAGTTAGATCATACGGCTCTCAACGCATGGTTTGTGTATATAACGAATGCAAGCCCAACTTTATCTCTTTAGTATATAACAAATGGTTTGTGTATCAAGTGTATCAAACTTGGGTTTCTCTATATCTCTAAATATTCATTGTAACAGTTCCAAAAATAATATAATTCTGTTGAGTGCCGAATATGAGAAAAGAGTACTTCATCTGAGATGTGAGAGATTTCTCTGTTGTAAACAGCAAGTTCTAATTAGGCTTGAAAGATGGTCGTGGTGAAAATAGTAATATTTTTCTTTGTTCTCTAGTTGAAATAATATCTCGGTTCTTCCTCTCCTAGATTAAGGCCAAAGCCCCAACCAGGACAATTTTTGTGCGCTTTTTGTGATTGGTGTGATCTAGTATTTACTTGGTAGTTTGTGTTGATCGTGTCGAAGACTCAACAAGATCTTCTAGAGGGAATAATTTCCTAACAGGTATATAAGGACCTACATAGAACTAGCTGATTTAGAATTTAACATCTTTCCATTTATATGTAGTGTCTGAGGTGGGGAAGTCGGATATAGACTCATCAATCCTTAATGACAACAGCGATCAGTAACATATTTGGTTAGGAAGAGTAATAGGATTGTAGTTGATGGAGCAAATTCTATAATAAGTAGATCTAAATGGACTTAGATGGAGGCAGCTAAGAAGAAAATGACAAGTGGTAATTAGAAAGGAGTGACGACGGTTAACAGTCTAATAGAAGTCTAATAGAGCTGATGGAGGAAAATGATTCAATGCAGTGGACATGAAAGATTTTGAATATAGGCAACATTGTTGTACAATTGGTTTTGGTCTACCATTTTACTTTTTTATACTTAGATTTTATAGGAAGGAGATGTTTAACCGTTCATTCGGTGACCGTGGGATTGTAACCACTCTATATGAATAAGCTTTCTTTTCTCTTCAACAAACTGGTCGCAAGTTACTTGTAGCTATTATCGATACAGAGCATCAAGAAAGCTAGTTGATGGTGAGATAGGATGAAGGGCGAGGCACCTAACTTTTAGGCCAACCCTACATTATTATTGTCCATTTATACCGAAGGTGCAATAATAAAGGGAAGATGTTGTCCTATATTAAGGCATGCAATATGTGACATTATGAATGAAAATGGAGATTCTGAACTAGCATTTGCCAACTACTCTGCTTCTTCTCTAAATCGTACTGACGCCTTAAGTGACCAAACATTCAAGAAGGGGAGTGTACACTTCTTTTATATCTCGAGAATAATTTTATTAAATTAAGGAATGCCTTGTTTATTAGTTGGTTGATAGAGAGATATGGAGGAAGAGGAGGCAAAAGAGAATAAAATAATTGTCTAATCATAAAAAGCTAAGATTTAGAGGATGAATAAGATTTGATACTGTTAAGGTAATAGAGAGATTGAAGGGATAAGATGAATTGATTAATATTGGGCTTTAAAGGCTAGTATATATAGGATGTATAATATAATCTCAGTCGTACATCTCTAATAATATATATAGTAGTGTATCTAAAAATATATCTAATACCCCCTTTCAAACTCACGGAGGATCTACCAGTGTGATTTTGCCCACAAAATATCTAAATCTCTAGACAGTGTGGGATTTCATAAAGAAGTCTGCTGTCTACTGTGAAGAAATCACAGAATGAAGTGAAATGGTCTCTGCCTCAAAACGCTCACATACATAGTGACAATCAATCTCTATGTGCTTCGTTCACTCATAAAAGGTTGCTTGTAATATGTAAGGCATTCCGGTTGTCACAATGAAGAGGAGTAGCTCATGTAAGAGTGACACACATATCTGATAACAACCACCGAACATCAACAATCTCTCTAGTAGTGGTTGTCATCGTTCTATACTCAGATTCTGTGGAAGAACATGCAACAACTGCATGTTTCTTGTTTCACCATGAGATTAGTGACAAAAAAAGACAGAAACCTGTGGTACACCGTCTGGTAGTAGGATCTCTTGCCCAATCTGAATTAGAATATGCACTAAGCTTCAGTCTAGATGTAGAAGACATAAATAATGACTGAGTGATAGTGCCCCGAAGATAACTGAGAGTCTGAAGAAAAACACTATAGTGAACTGATCGAGGAGCAGAAACAAAGTAGCTGATAATATTGACTGCATGAGCAAGATCGGATCTGGTCATGGATCAATAGACAAGATGTCCAACAATCTGCCTGTATCTAGTGGGATCGGGAAGGTGCTCACCTGACAAAGCTTCACGTGAAGCTCTAAGGGGGTATTAGCTGATAGACTGTCAGAAAGACCTGCAGCAGAAATAATGTCTGATATGTATTTCTGCTAAGAAATGAGTATCTCCGACAGTCCCTGAGCAATCTCTAAACCCAGAAAATAGCAGTCTGCCAAGATCCTTCATATGAAACTGCTAGTGAAGGTATCTATGAGTGGATGCAATGTCGGTAGAGTCATCCCCAGTAATAATCATATCATGAACATTCAGAAATAGAAGTACCCTCCCCTACGATGATTACAGCATAAACATAGAGTGATAGTGTGAGCTCTAACGGAAACCTGCCTGGGTGATGATACAGCAAATTCACTCAAATCAGGCTTAAGCATATTTCAGACCATATATAACTCGACAGAGATGACAAACATAACGAGGAGGTGCAGTGAGGCCAAAAAGAGGCTACATGTAAACAACATCAAATGTGATACCATGAAGAAAAGTGTTCTTCATGTCCATATGATATAACGACCAATAACAGATAGCAACCATGACAAGAAGAGTGCAAACTGTAGTCAGCTGTGCAACTGGAGCAAAAGTCTCATCATAATCAGTAACAAGTGCACCCGAAGGTACGGAACATACTGCAGTCCGGTGAAGAGTGATAAAGAGCCTCATGAGGCGTCATACCAGATAGGGTAGACAGAAAAATAATGTTAATGAGGCTGACAGAAGTCATGAAAGCTTTAGCCCAGAAGACAGAAGTCATGACAACTTCAGCCCAGAAAAGACGATGAACCGAGGAAGAGAGTAGAAGATCACAAGCCTTCTCTAGAATGTGACGATGCTTACATTCAGCTACACCATTCTGTTCATGTGTGTGAAGGCACGACTGCTAGAAAATGGTTCCGTGAGATTGAAGAATCGATCACATAGTGGTGGAAGTGTACTGACAAGCACCGTCTAAGTGAAAAATCTTGATGCGCACATTAAACTGAGTGTGAATCATGGTCGTAAAGAACTGGTAAATGTTGGAAATCTCATATCGTTGGCACATAAGAAAAGCTCATGTATATCAAGTGAAGTCATCTACAAAGACAATATAATAGAGATAGCCTTTGCTAGAAGATACAAGAGAGGGTCGACATATGTCAAAACGAACAAGCTAAATAGCTGAGTGATCTAAGAAGTGATTTTGTTATTAAAAGGAAGTGCTATGTATTTGGTTAACTTACAACCCTGACAAACAGACAAACGTGTAAACGAAAGATGGCCAAGGGTACCACTACGGGCTAATGTCTTGAGGCGAGACTCACTTACATGACCAAAACATTTGTGCCATAAATCGGCATCAGAGGACACTGTACCATCAAAACTAGAGTGGGATCCATGTGCATGTAGAAAATCTAGATGTTATAGACGACTGTGTTGACTAGCGCGCCCAATATCATGTCTAGTGTGGGGATCCTTTATAGAAATGCCTAAAGAATCTAAGGTAACGACAAGGCCACTATCACACAAAGCACTAATGGAAATATGATTCACTGATAAATAGAGAGCATAAAGAACATAGGGCAATGTGACAGTAGGAGAGCTAATAGAGCTTAAGTGTGTAGTGAGAAGTAGTGAGCTATCGGCTGTGTGAAGTGATGGAGAGTGAGAGGAAAGTGTAGTTCTGGTGGTGAGCAATGTATAATCAATAGTAAGATGATGTGATACACGAAAATCTTAAATCCGAACGAAATTCATACCAGGACTAACAGAGAATGTAGGGGCATAAGAGCCAGCATTGACTGACCCATGAGATTAAAGGTTGGCCCAATTAGTAGGAGATGACAAGGCTAGAGTAACCATCATGGCAGAAGATGTAGGGGAAGGGGTACAGCGAGGAGGGATGGAATTGGTGCTACTGTTGTTGAGACCGGAATGATGATGCCGATGTTGTTGCTGTTGCGATCGGTTTGGGGATCGGGATTTTTCTACTTTTGTTGGCTTTGGGATGAGGGAGGCATGGATAGGAATGGTGTTGTTATTGTTGATGCCGAGATGAGGGATGAGGCAAGGATCGGGATAAGGGCGACTCTGCTGTTATCGTTGGGATGTGGATAAGGATCAGGATGGTGTTGTTGTTTTTGACGCCAGGAGGAGGGATGGGTGAAGGGAAAGATGTGGCAGTCGGGAAGTCAGTGGAGACAGGAAGGTAGTGATGAGGCTGATGCTTCATGAAGAAGTATTAGTACCTGCAATTTTATTTTATTTTATTTTTTAAAATGCGGAGATAGACGACGGCCGCCGATGGCGGCGGCGGCGATCGACTGTTGGAGTAGGCGAAGGGAGAAGTTGGGTTTTGGTTTGGGTTTGGGTTGTTTGGGTTTGAGTTTGGATTTGGGTTGAGTTTGGGTTTCATGTTTTTGGGTGTTGGGTTTTTTTTTTCTTTCTTATTATTATTATTTTGGGTTGCAGATGTTGGGTTTCAGCTTTGGAAGGGATTAGGGTTTGGAGGTAGAGGGAAGATGGCTTTGGGATAGTGAGAGGGTTCGGTTTTGAAAGTGGAGATGGGTTTGGAGGTGGAGATGAAATGGAGGTTATTAGGGGGTTGGGGATTAGGATGCGATGGTGATTAGAGGAATATAAAAGAAAGGTGGCAGGGGATTGGCAGATGGCAGCGGGATTGGTGACGGGATCTTCGTAAGTGGGGTGAGGATGCTATCGGCGGGGATGATTTGGAGGTCGAGATTTTTTATTAGGGATTGGGTAATAGGATATTAGGGTTGCTCTGATACCACGTTAAGATAACAAAGAAATTGAAGGAATGATGAATTGATAATTATTGGGCTCTAAAGGCTACTATATATAGGATACAAGATATAATCTCAGTTGTTCATTTCTAACAATAGATATGGTAGTGTATCTAATAATATATCTATCATATATATCTAGCAGATACTATATGCTATACCAACATTGACACTTTTGAATTATTGTGCATACAAATATCGTTTCAGATATGTGTAAAAGAGTATTTGACTCGATAGATTTTCACATAAAAGAGTTCATGCATCATAACTTTTCAATTTCTCAAAATTGTCTTACTTAGGCATTGTTGTATACACCAAATAAAGTATGGAAAAAATTTATTAAAATCTAACAAGGTTTTCACCTATAAAGTATAGATCATTTGACTGTATTAGTAAGCTCCAGCAATTATCATTTGATTCAAACATAAATCAAAGAATCAAATCAGTTATTATCTTCCTATTTTATGTGATAAGATTGTCAACCATGATTAGTTGGTGGACCTCCATGTTTGGGCCGCAAATCAGTGTTAGTTGTGGGATGAGCAGAGTTGGCGGGCCTAAGGATGACCCATGTTATTATTGTGGAGTTACCTTTTTCCCCTTAGGATCTTCGAGATTCATGCTGGAATCGAATGGCCCTGATTAGCTATAATTTTCAACCACATCATTAGCCCCCAACTTCTGGAGGTTGGTTATAGCAGCCTTCAAGGAGTAGCTCTATTCTGAGGACGTCTAAGGTTATATCCAGAGTTCCTAAAAGCAGTGATCGTCTCCTAGAGCTCGTGAATGACCACTTCTGGTTTTTAGGGGTTCTTGGGTTAGGTATTGTAGAATTTTGGCTATTTTTGGGGATATGTTAGTTTTCCTCACTAAATTCCCCAAATTTATAACCACTTTCTAGGATTTTAAACCCCTTGTCTGGTTGCACATGAATTTTTAAATAGATCTAAGAACCCTTTTATTGCTTTGTATCGAAGAGGTTTGACAGTTCGAGGTGTGGGGATATGGATGGCGCACTGAGGGACAAGCCTCGACGTTTTTCGGCAACTCGGGACATGAAGGCTCGAATGATGCACTGAGTGATGAGCTAAGCAAAATTGGTAGTTTTCGCGTGTCGATCAGATGACGCGCGAAGGTCGAACCAAGCGAAATTGGTAGTTTTTAACGAGTGTCTCAAATGACGCTTCGAAGGACGATCCAAGCAAAATTGGTAGTTTTTCGCAAGTGGTTAGGATGACGTGCCGAGGGACGAGCCAAGCGAAATTGGTAGTTTTTGTTGAGTGGTTCGAACAACGCGTCGTGGGACGAACGACACTACTGAAGATCATAGACAAGGTTTTTCTTCGAGTTTGTAGTGTTATGCGTTCGCAGGATCGTGGCATGCTTGATTGAGCCACATCAGTTACTTATCATCATAGCCATTGACTAATTTGACCCGTGGAAGGCTAGGATTGAGCCATGTGGCCTTTGAGTTTATCGAGGCGTCTTTCCAGTAAATATAACCCCTACTCCCTTTTCATTTTCCTCTTTATTCTCTCTCTCTCACTCTCATCAACCAGAGCTTCTCTCTTTAGACCGTTCTTTCCTACTTTTCGGCCTCCTTTTCGGAGACTTTTCCATCAACTCTCATACTTCCCTTCCCAGGTAAAGTATTTATTTATTCATGTCTAGGGTCTGGTTCGGTGACTCCGCTTCTACATCCGACTGTAGTAGCTCTTCGTCAGAGTTTTGGCTCTTTGCGAGGATGATATGGATGTAGTTTTCAGGGCAGAAAAGCAATCATGGAGTTAGGAAGAGGATGGGGAGGAGGAATGAATAGTCTCAAAAACTATGGTGATTCCCTCGGATGAGGACGATGAGAAGGAGGGCGAGGGTGATGATGTGTCCTCATCCTTTGGTGGTGTTGAAGAGGTGATTGCTCCCGATCCCCATTGGGCTCCGAGACTAGCAAGGAAGAAGGGGAAGATTATTTGGCCCGAGGATCCGTAGCCAGTCCCAATGGAGTATGCCACGGAGGTCAACATGAGTCACCCCATCCCTCAAGACCCTCTGACCATTCGCATGTACCCCCAATGACATGATGCAATTTCTTAACTCCAGGCTCTGACCACCTTTCCTAGGCCATCTAAAGATAGAGGTGGACAAGACGGTGAGCACATTGGTGAAGAAGAAACTCCCATTGACCCGAAAGGCATTTTTCATCCCTCGTTCATACAAGCTGCTCATTCTGAACCCTGGACTACAACCCACAGACGATCTCGCCCATGGTTCTTCATGTTTCTCGTCGATGCATTCGTTCAGGACTTCTGCTGCCCCTACACCCATTCGTTACGGAGGTTTTAAATTAGGTCAGAGTTAGTGCGATGCAATACGGTTCCAACTTATAGAAACACATTGTAAGCTTCATCTTGATTTGCGGCAGAAGGCGTGCCTCTAAGCTCAAATATTTTAGGAAGTGTCTGGGTCTCATCACCCCCCGAGTGTAAGAGGGTTAGTGCTTTCTGTCTCCTCGGCTTGGAAAGCATGTGGTGCACAATCATCTAGACTCTATTAGGGAGTGGAAGTCCAAGTACTTCGTTATCCGAAGTCAAGAGTCTTGGGGTATCCCCACCAAGTGGGTGTAAAAAATTCCATAGATCGAGGTTGCGTGGGCTAAGGACTTTTCCATGGAGGAGGAAGAAGATTTCGAGCAAATCTTTGCGAAGGAGAATGTAGACAGGGTGAAGGTGCTCGAAAGGCAACTGGAAAAGTTCGGACTGAGTCCAACCGAGCCTAGTATGTTCTTGTTTTCATTTTGTAGAAGTTTTTAACATTTTCTAATATCTTTGTCGATTTTCTTTGCATCCATGCTCACCGAGAAAGAGATTGAGGTCCGTCGTGTCGAACTGGCGAAGAAGAAGGCTACCGAGTAGGGATGCTTTCAGATCAGATACGGATTTGCCTATACCAACATCCATATTCACATTACCAAGACGGATTCGATTACGAATACTGATATGACTCGAAAAAAGTAAATCATATCCGTATCCATCCGTATCCGCAACGGATACGGTCTCCCAGATAATGAATACGAATTCGGATATCAAACATACAATTTTTGCTATATTTATTTGCGGGTATCAATTTTCATATCTAATAAGAAAATAAAAATCAGCACAACAAAAGAAGTCAAGAAATTTTATTTTATATATGTACAACTCATATAATAGTGAATATAGTACACACTTACTTGTCTATTTTGCATATTGTTTGAACCTGACTTCTTTAACTATTTTACCAAGATAAAAATGCATCACCGAACAAGACAGCACTTAGAGTTGCAAATTTGCAATTTTGAAGAAAAAAATGAATTGCAACCGACATAGGAAAATACCGTAAATAATGCAAGATTTTTAGTACTAAATGAAAAAAAAATTGCTCCATATAGTTTAAGAGATTTACCTGGATTGTCTCTATTTATTCCTAACAATAGTTAAAATTGCTCCATATAGTTTAATAGTTTTATCTAGGTTGTCTCCATTTATTCCTAACAATAGTTAAGTTGGTTTTCCTATTGCTTAGTTGTAAATAAATTTATAAGGCTTGGATGCATTTGCATGTTGCTGTAGTTTTGAGCAATGCATTGAAATATAACCCTTTTAAAATGTGGTTAGTGTGCAGTCTCCACTGGGTTCACATTCAGTATTGGAGATCAGAATCCACCATTCAACAATTCATACATGAAGTTGGACAACACTTCTGTAAAACTTTGAAGTTTTTAAGAGCAATAACAATCATCGGCAATTTGGATTGGAGTTACATTATTAAAGTCTAGCAATGATAACATATCCTGAAATGCTTACTTCTCTCCACATTCAGATTGCTCTTCCGCTCAAGACTGAGAAACTGATACAACTTCTCTACAAAAAATTAACAAAGTTCACATCAATTGCCTATAACAATCACATAACCCCTTCAATTCACAGCCAAACAAAAACCAACTACACCAACCTTCATCGGCATCTGCAAACTCAGGCACAACTCTCCCATCCTCCTTAAAAACTGCAAATACCCATCAAACAACTCAAAATTCCAACATGGGTCTTTCCAAAATCCCATCGTTTAACCCAAAACCGCAAATGGGCATCAAAACAACAACAAATTTCCCTCATGGGTCTTTCCAAAATCTCAACTTTTAGGCTAAACTCTCAAATGGACATGAAAATAACAAGAAACTACAACATGGGTCAGCTCCAAAAACCATACTTGTTTGAGAAGGACATTCTGGGAATGACCCAGTTGCCTCCTCTGGTTTGACAACGAAGCTGTGAGTGTCTGGCTTGTCCTTCCTCTTGTTCTTCTTGTTGTCATTATTCTTTGCACTTGCAATCGAAAGGTTTCTGAGTTTTGATGTGAATCCAATTGAAGAGAATTTGGATGATGAGTTGGATGTACAAAGAGAGTGAGCGATTGAAATGGATGAAAACGGGAAGCTTATTATATTTACTTAATATAAATAAATAAATAAATATTAAATTTGCGGATATCCGTATCTGTATCCGTATCCGATTTTTTTTGAATTTGCATATCTAAATCTGTATTCGTATCTGTCCGAATACGGATTTTTCATATCCGTATCTACAAAATTTTTCGATTAAGATACAGAACGGATCGGATCCGAGGGCCAAAAAGGCGAAGACGGACTCTTTAATGGTGTGATTCTCTCCGAGCTCGACCGCCCTCGCCATTTCCAAACTCACCAACTCCCCCTCCCCCATGTTCATCCCCAAGCTAAGGACATCTTAGGGGATGCGACTAAGGAGACCTCGCGCCGGATTGGGCGGTGAAGGTGGCAGACTCACTAAGCGACCTGAAGGTTGCCACGGAGGTGGTGGACAACCGTGCTCCACCCCGGGACCGACAGATGCTCACCACGGAGATGTATGAGCCAAGCTAGCCTGAATGGGCTTAAGCCAACATGGTGGTAAGCATCCAACCCCTTTTTCCGGCTGCTATAACATTTCTTTTCTCAAAATTTCTAATTGTTTGCCCTTTTTTTTGCAGGCGACCCACCATATTGTGGAGATGAAGAGGAAGCATGAGCATGAGGTGAAGAGCCTTAACTGCCGAGACACCCAGGCGGAGAGAGAGTACAAGGACCTCAAGTTCAGGTTCGATGACACTGAGAAGAGAGAGAGGGCCCCCATGGTGGAGATGGCATCCATAGCGTCCAACCGGGATAGGCTGGCGAAGGAGAAGGTGGGATGGGGGCGCAGGAGAAGGTGTTGAGGTGCGACCGGGAGGAGGCCATTGATCTGGTCGTCGTTGCTCAGGACCAGGGTTATGAGCGGACCCTGGAGCACGTTGGGTGCAAGTTCCCCAACCTTGACTACGATGGCTTCTCCTACTCGAAGACAGTTGACGATGTTTCCCCAACCCAGAGAGAGATCCCTTCTAAGAGGGAGGAGGAGCGTCTCCCGACCCCCGAGACTGAAGCTTAGGCGGATGAGGACCATGTCGCTCCTGCTGCAAACCAAGATGTGATTTCCCCCCTCTAACCAGCAGGACTTGCCCATTAATTTTTTTTTTTTGGTAATTTTGCCGAGCACGGACTGACAATGGCTATTTGTACTTCAAAATTTATCAATGCATGAAAGTTGTTTTGGGCCGAACTTTGTGACTTGAAATAAATTTCTTTGTTTTTTGTTGTCGAATTGTTTTCGCTGTATAGTTACCCCGGGCTTTAGGGCTGAAAATTTTATTTGAAGTCTTCGAGCCACTCCGTGATGTCTTTTCTTCTCTTCTTTATAGGTCATCGAGTATGTTGCAGCCGACTCTCGAGACGCTGAACTTGCCTACCTTTGAAATAAAATGCACTTAGCGGAGTCGAGTTTAGCGTGTTATTGTAATGAGTTGAAGGACAGGGAATCAGCTCGAAGTGAATTTAGATCTCGCTCGTCTGAAGGAGACGTTGATCGAGAGGGACTTAGGGCCAGCTTGTGCTCGAGGGGCTTTCCTTTGTGGATAGCCCTGATCGCCTCATTCAGGGGGAACTACTTGAACGGTGGACTCCTTCCTTTGAAATGCTCGTAGAGAAAGAGTTATAAATATATCGTTTGAAGGTGGAGTTTGGAGTGGCAAGATCGAGGGCTACCCATCTTTTTCAGTGGTTGGACTTCTATTTGAGGTCCATCTCCAGGAGTTCGGATGGGGCCGACAGACCCTAGGGAAGCTCAGAGCAGGGTAGCTGGAATGTCTAGCATGGCTAGCACTCGAGAAGGTCCAGATTGGCAACCCGAGGTGTAAACCCGACCCGTCGAACTGGAAATGGTTTGCCCTTAGCGAGGAAGTTCTTCGCTTGTAAGGAGTAACAGGTTGCAAGGGCAGTTTTGAATGGCAAGCTATATTTTGTGGTTGCTTTTGTGCAATCTATTACAGTGGCGTCGAACCATGCTAACTCCGAACATGTTTTTCGAAGAGTAATGGGTTGTGAGAGCAGTTTCGAATGGTGAGTCATGATTTAATACTGCTTTCATGCAGGTCTCAATAGGAGCGTTGAACCATGGTTTGGACTCCACACATATTATTAATGGTTTTTGACTAGTCCAGATCCGGTTGGTGAGCTCCACCCATAATTCGTTGGCAAGCAAATTGTTGGGTAAGCTATGAGCTAGGTCCATCATTTGGATGAACCCGACCATGTACATAGTTCAATTTCCTGCGAAAGCGAAATTGAAACTTTTGCGATTAGGCTCGGATGACGCATTGAGGGATGAAGATCATAGGAGAAGATCAAGCTCAACAATTATTTGTTACAGTTCTTTGGGAAACATTGAGTTTTTTGGGAGTGAATTCAAAAGATGATGCTGAAGGAGAAACAAAATTTAAATTTCATTCACATGAGTCAATAAACTTAAATGGCTTCCTTTCAGCGAAAGTTTATTAAATTTCATTCATAGACGACAATAAACTTAATTGGGTGCCTTTCGGTGAGCGTCTATTACATTCATTAGCCTTCAATGGCTATATTACAAAATTTTGAGTCTCGTGGATGGGTGTTAGGAGTCCTCCTTAAAATTCATCAGGTGTTCTGCATTCCACGTCCATGATATCTTCCCGCCCTCCACTGTTTCAAGTTGGTAAGTCCCAGGACATACCACTTTGGAGACCATATATGGACCTTCCCAGCTTGTATCTAACTTTCCCCTCCTACGGGGTTCTGAAATTTTGAGCTTCCTTAGAACCAGGTCTCCTTATTTGATGTTGGCAGGCCAAACCTTCTTATTATAGAATCTTCCCACCCTTTCTTCTAGAGGTTCCTTCAAGAAGGCAGATTTTTCATGCACTTTGTCGACAAGATCGAGATTGCCTCGGAGGCCCTCGAAATTATATTCTTCATCGAAGGTCATCAGACGAAGCAAATGAAGTCCCACTTCCAGAGGGATTTTGGCCTTGGAACCATATGTGAGGTTGAACAGCGACTCTCCGATCGAAACCTGTTTGGTGTTTCTATATGACTAGAGTGCACTTGGCAGCTCCTCTACCCTAATCCTTTGGGGGAATCGTTAAGTCACTTTTTGAGGCCATCGAGGATCTAGCGGTTTGCGCTCTCGGCCTGACCATTGGACTGAGGGTGTGAAATTGAGGAGAACCTCTACTGAATCCCTAAGTTTGCGCAAAATTTACTAAACTCTTTTGTTGTGAATTGTATGCCATTGCCGGTAACCCAGATTCAGGAAATTCAGAATCCAGAAATGATATGTTTCTAGAAGAAGTGCTGAAACTTGTGTTCGGTTTTGGACGTTATTGGTTCAGCTTTGACCCACATTGTGAAGTAATCTAGAGCCACCAAGATGAAGTTTCTTTCTCCAGTTACAAGAGGGAAAGGTCCGACGAGGTCCATCCCCCACATAGCGAAGGGGGCCAGGCTCACCATGGATTTAAGCTTACTGAGGGGTGCACTTGATCGAGGAGAATCTCTGGCAGTGGGTGCACTGGTGGACGTGTTCCTGAGAGTCATGGAGCAAGATCAGCTACTAATACCCATGACTGAGGATCTTTTGGGCGTGGGAATTGCCTTCTATATGGTAGTCGCCTACTCCACTGTGGACTTTTTAAAGGGCATATTGTGCTTCCTCCAGAGAAAGGCATCGAAGGTTTGGCCGTGTGTCAAATAGGGAATAGGAACACTACTTGAATATGACCCCTTCTAAAAGCATGCACCATTTTGCTCTGATCCGAACCTTCCTTACCTCCTTTGACTCAGCAAAAATGATCACTTTGTTGAGGAAGTTAATTAAGGGCTCCCTTCGGTCATTTGTGGATGCTTTCGCGCCGATGCAGAAGGTCTTTGCAACTTCTTCCAAAATGCTCGGTTTGCCTAGGACTTTGATGAGCACCGTGTGTTTCAGCCCTTCAATAGATGAGGAGGCCAATTTGGAGAGAATGCCCACTTGTCCGTTTTTCTCACGGAGAATTTGAGCAACTGAGGCTTCTCAGAAAGCAGCCTTGAGTTCCTTGATATAGGCCATGTACTTCACCATTTGGGCTTCTCGAGATTTTACTTCCCGGATATCTGGTTCACCACCAATTGGGAATCATTGAAGGCCCTAACCCATCGAGGCTCGGCTTTTGCGCAAAAGGTAGGCTTGCTACTAATGCCTCGTACTCAGCCTCGTTGTTGGAGGCTCGGAAGTTCAGGCAGAGGAAGTACCAGAGGAAAAACTCATCAGATCGGAGTAGTATTACTCCTTCCCTACTCCCTTGTTCGCATGAGGACTCGTCAACACAAATGCCTCGACGGGAATGGTGCTTTCAATGATGAACTTGGCAAGGCTTGGGCCTTGATGGTTGTCCTCGACTTATAGCTGATGTCATACTGCCTTAGCTCAATAAACCACTTCACTAACCATCCATAGCTTTCCATCTAATGAAGGACTTGCTTTAATGGTTGGTTGGTGAGAACTTGGACGGAGTGAGCTTGGAAGTAGGGGTGAAGATTCCGATCGGTGACAATCAAAGCATATGCCACTTCTCCATTTTTGTGTAGCGGAGCTCGGCAATGTGGAGGACCCTGCTTGCATAATAGATGCATTTTTTAACCCTGTCTTCCTCCCGAACCAGGACGGCAATAAGAGCTTGCTCCGATGTGGTGAAGTATAGATAGATGGTCTTGCCCATCTTAGGTTTACTCAGTAGAGGGGGGTTGACCAGATACTTCGGTTGGTGTATGCCGTAGAGGCCAGTTGTGTATTGATATTACTAGTTTACATTGTATTATGACTGATATGGCTAAAAATGGGGTTAAATCGGAACCGTCCAAATCGGGCACGAATCTTAAAGCCCAGGGGTAAAATGGTAATTTCACCTACCAATGGGTCTGAAGCGGGTACGGGTTCTCCTCCTCGAAGACCCACTAACTCGCGAACGGATTCACCTCAACTGGGTGCTGGTTTCAACCCGCATTAAACCCGGTCCAGAAAGGATAGAATTAGGGTTTCTGATTAATACTAATCAACGGCCTTGATTCACATCTATCCTTTCACCAAGGGATTAGGGATTACATTCCTTATCTAACCACAGGGATTACATTCCTAATCTAATCCCAGCGGTGCCTATAAATACCCCCCATCCATCTCCATTAAGAGGTAATCAATCTTTTGCCAGTTTTTGCGTTCATTCATAATCACTTCTGATTACTGACTTGAGCGTCGGAGGGTGCATCGCCGGGAACAACCCCGGTGTCTAGCACTTCTTGTAGGTGAACGGCGGGAGCAACGGTCAAACTCCGGTGGAACAGGTGACAGGTTTGTTATTCAAAGTTTCCCAAGAACCCACAAATACTATCTGTTTGCCCCCACAACAGATTCAGCGGCAACAGATTGGCACCGTCTGTGGAAAACTAACGAATACTGGCCTCCCCTCTTCCCGTTGGAACAGATCTTCTCCAGCCATGCCTCCTAGGAAAGCCAGATCCAGAGGGTCCAACCGAGGACCCAACCCCGATCTGCAATAGGAAGTTCCCCCTCAACCTGCTCAACAGCAGGGGCAACTACTTCCTCAAGCGAAGGACCCACTCCAATAGGACCTGCCTGCTCCTCAGAACCAACAACCTCCTAAGGGTCCCAATCCGCAGAAACAGCCTTTCCATCTGGACCACGTCTCCATCCACAATGCCTCTTCGGACTCTATGGCCTCCCATAATTCCCGAGCATCCGATCTTCGCAACACCGTCCTCAATCGGCAGAAGGATGAGGATCTTCGCCGCCGTCTCGATGAAAAGCGGGCCCGAGAGGGAACCTCCCGCCAACACCGTCCAGATGAGCGATCTCCTCACCGCCGGCAATACAGAAGGTTCCCTACCCGAAGAGAGCGGAGAGAGTCCCCCGGGCATCACAGAAGAAGACCACACACCCCTGCAGGCTGGTAACAGCCTAGGAACGATGAGGCACCCATCACCCGTGCCGAGTTCCAGCAGTTCCAAGCGACCGTCCTACAAGCCCTCAATCTCTGTCCTAACACCAATGCTCCAAAGATTCCCTCTCCTCCTCCGGTCCGGAGTCCTCGTCGACGGTCCCCAACTCCTCCTCCCGCTCCTAGCAACTCCTGACATATGCCAAGTCCTCGCCGCTCCAGGAGCTACCGACATCGTAGCCCCTGCTCTCCCTTGTACGAAGACGAGTCTAGAGGCTCGCCTGATTACCATCGAAGGGATGACGCTGTCTACCGCCGTCTCCACGAGATGGAGAGGCGCTTGGGTCAGTTAGACCGAGAAGAAGAGCTCAGAGGAAGGACTCTCCGTCCTAGTCGACCTCCTTTTTCCCGAACTATAATGGATGCACCCGTACCGATCGGCTTCAAGTCTCCTCAATTTGAGACCTATTCCGGGGAGACTGACCCCGTAGATCACATCAAAAGCTTCAAGACCCTCATGCTCATCCATCAAGCTTCCGATGTCCTGCTCTGCAAAACCTTCCCCGCAACTTTCAAGGGCCCAGCTCGAGAATGGTACTTTCGCCTTGCCCCATCCTCAATTTTCTCCTTCGAGCAATTCGAGACCCTCTTCATCACCCACTTCGTAAGTAGCCGCAGAACTGAGAAGACCAGCATCTCGCTACTCTACCTCCACCAGAAGAAGGGTGAGAAGCTAAGAGACTATGTGAAAAGGTTCACCGCTGAAGCCAGGTCCATAGCATCCCTCGACCAGTCGGTCGCTACAGCAGCATTTCAGTCCAATGTCCTCAACTCTAGCCTCCGCTCCTCCCTCGCCAAGAAACTCCCACAAAACTTCTCTGACCTCTCTCCGAAGTGAAAAGTATATTCGGGACGAAGAAGCTGAGCACCGCCCCAACTTGGAGGGGTCTTCCTCCGGGTCTAAGAGAAAGGGAACAGAAGAGGAAGGAGCCAAGAAGCTCCAGAAGGATAATGACGGCCAACGCCGACCTCCCCCCAGATTCGAGAAATTTACTCCTCTCACCACCAATGTTTCCACCATTCTAATGGAAGTTGAGAAAGAAGGGATCATACCCCCTGCTCCGAGGATGAACACCCCCGCCAAGAAGAGGGATAAAGAGAAGTGGTGCCGTTATCACCGGGACCATGGCCACGACACCAATGATTGTCGGGCCTTGAAGAATGAGATAGAGGCCCTCATCTAGAGAGGGCAGCTGACCAGGTTCGTGAGAAAGGACCGAGCCGACCTTCCTTCCCCGCCTCGGGGGGCTAATAAGTGTCCTGAATGCGATGAAACGCCCGACTTCGAAGAGGAGTGTGTCCTGCACCTCATTCATGGGGGCCCAATGGGGGGCTCCTCCAACTCCTCTCGAAAGTCGTTCATTAGGGAAGTCAATTCGGTTCGCACCACCCCTCCTCCTAAAGGCCTCGGAGTGCCCATCACGTTCTCAAACGAAGATCTTGAAGGTGTCCGCACCCCCCATTGTGACGCACTCGTCATCAATCTCCATATGGCGAACTTCAAAGTGGAGAGGATCCTAGTGGACAATGGCAGCTCCGTTAACATCCTATTCCTCGCCGCTTTTAAAGGCCTCAAACTCTCCCGAGACAGACTCAAGCCCGCCGGCTACACGCTCCATGGGTTCACGGGAGTGCCAGTGACTATTGAATGAGTGATCACCCTCGATGTAACCGCTGGCAAAACTCCTACTGTCCCGAACGGAGTCGATGGACTTCATGGTCGTAGATGTTCCTGCAGCTTACAACGTCATTCTGGGTCGTCCCGGCCTAGCTGCCCTTGAAGCCGTCCCTTCCGCCTACCACCTCAAGATGAAATTCCCCACCCAGGCAGGAGTAGGGGAAGTAAAAGGCAATCAGGAAACGGCCCGCAAGTCCTACATGACCTCTACCCTCGGTCCAGTCCTCTCCCTAGAAACTCTGGAAATCCCCCAAGATGCTGCCCGACCGACGTCCGAGCCGGTGGATGGAATTGGAGGAAGTGCTCTTCTCTTAGCAGGATCCAATTCGAAAGTTCTTTGTTAACAAGACCCTCCCATCCGCCCTATGCTCAGACATAGTCCAGTGCATCCGAACGAACCGAGACCTCTTTGCTTGGTCAGCTGCAGACATGCCCGGAATTTCCGAAGAGCTCTTGGTCCACCACCTCAGCGTTGCTCCGGGGTCCAAACCGGTTCAACAGAAGAGGCGCAAGTTCGCCCCCGAGCACCAGCTAGCCATAAAAGAGGAGGTGGACAAGCTCTTGAAGGCCCAGTTCATACAAGAGGTGAACTATCCCGAGTGGTTGTCGAATATAGTAATGGTGAAGAAGTCCAATGGGACTTGGAGGATTTGTATCGATTTTACCAATCTCAACAAGGCTTGCCCCAAGGATCCCTTCCCTCTTCCGAGTATTGACACTCTGATTGACGCCACTTCAGGTCATGAACTCCTCAGCTTCACGGATGCCTTCTCAGGCTACAATCAGATCGGATGTTCTCCCCAGATATCCCGAAGACCTCGTTTGTGACCGACCAGGGCCTCTGCTGCTACAGGGTAATGCCCTTCGTTTTGAAGAATGCAGGCCCAACATATCAACGCCTCGTCAACAAGGTTTTCCAAGCTCAAATCGGCCAGAATATGGAGGTGTATGTTGACGACATGCTTATAAAAAGCATCCGATGAGCCGATCATGTGACGGACTTACAGGAGGCGTTCGATGTTCTGAGAAAGCACAACATGAGACTCAATCCGAACAAGTGTGCGTTCGGAGTCTCGTCAGGAAAGTTCATCAGCTTCATGGTCAGCCAACGAGGGATTGAAGCTAACCCTGAGAAAATCAAGGCCATATTAGACATGGCTCCTCCCAAGAATGTTAAGGAAGTTCAGAGGCTAACAGGCCGCCTAGCCGCCATAGGACATTTTCTCTCGAAGTCTGGGGAGAAATGCCTCCCCTTCTTCAAGGCCCTCAGGGGGGCTAAAGGTTTTGAATGGGGTCAGCAACAACAGGAGTCGTTCGACCAGCTCAAGGCTTACCTCGTCAACCTTCCTCTCCTCAGCAAACCCATTCCTGGTGAACCCCTCTACCTCTACCTGGCAGCCTCCGAACAGACCCTCAGCGTCGTTTTAGTAAGGGAAGAAGATCGGGCTCAAAAGCCCATCTACTATGTAAGCAAGGTACTCGATCGGGATGCCGAGCTCTGCTACCCTAGGATAGAAAAGATGGCTTATGCCCTGGTGATGGCGGCGAGAAAGCTTCGCCCGTATTTTCAGTCCCATTCGGTGATCGTTCTTACCAACCAACCGCTGAAGCAAGTGCTCCACAAGCCGGAGACCTTCGGTCGTCTTATGAAGTGGTCTATCAAGCTGAGCCAGCATGATATAACTTATCAGCCTCGGACCGCGATCAAGGCTCAGGCCTTAGCAGAATTCATAGTTGAAAGTACCATCCCCGAGTTCAGCCAAGCAATGAAGGGACCACCTGTCTGGTCGGTTTATGTGGATGGATCCTCCTGTAATGAGGGAAGCGGAGCCGGAGTCATTCTGACGGGCCCAAATGACTTCATCCTCCAATACTCCCTCCGAATCAACTTCAAGGCCTCTAGCAACGAAGCAGAATACGAGGCACTCATAGCCGGCCTGGGAATGGCTCGCAATGTAGGTGCGCAATGCCTCCGGGTTTTTAGCGACTCTCAGCTAGTCGTGAATCAGGTCCTCGGCGAGTATGAAGCACGTGATGACCGGATGGTTAAGTACTTGGCCAAGGTCAGGAGTCTCATGGCACTATTTGAAGAAGCCCTCATCCGACGAATCCCCCGGGAAGAAATGCCCAGGCTGATACCCTCTCCAAGCTAGCCTCTTCCTCCCTCCAAGGTCTCGAGCAGACCGTCTTGATAGAGGTCCTCCTGAAGCCAAGTATAGAGGATGAAACTTCCGACTCTATGGAGTTGCTGCCTGTCCTGCTTGAAGATAACTGGATGAAACCCCTCGTCGAATTCTTAAGGGACGAGCTCCTCCCTGAAGATCCTAAGGAAGCTCGAAGAGTGAGAACCCGAGCCGAGCGATACACACTGATCGGAGGCATCCTATATAAACGCTCCTCCACACAGGTAGACGGCAGGCCTTACCTGAGATGCCTCTTCCCCGAGCAGGCCGACTACGCCCTACAAGAACTTCACGAGGGCATCGGCGGGGCGCATTCAGGGTCCAGATCCTTAGCCCGCAAAGTGTTGAATTACGGATATTTTTGGCCCACACTCCTACGAGATACCGAACGACACATTCGGCAATGCAGCTCATGTCAAAAGTACTCCGACATCCGATGCCTCCCACAAGCTCCGCTCACTTCCCTATCAAGTCCTATCCCCTTCGCAATGTGGGGAATGGATTTACTATTGCCATTCCCACCCGCTCCCGGCCAGTTCAAATTCTTAGTCATGGCTATCGACTACTTCTCAAAATGGATAGAGGCCGAGCCCTTGGCCACGATCACCGAGAACAAGGTAGTTCAGTTCTTTTGGAAGAACGTAATCTGCCGATTTGGTGTCCCTAGAGTCCTCATAACAGACAACGGAACCCAGTTTACTGGGGCTGCCTTCCGAGCTCTATGTGAAGACCTCGCCATCCAACACCGATTCTCCTCCGTTTCCCATCCACAGTCGAATGGCCAAGTCGAGAATGCTAACAGACAGATCCTCTCCGGTATTAAGAAGATGTTGGATAAATGTTACAAAGGCTTGTGGGTCGATCAGCTCCCCAACGTGCTATGGAACTACCGCACCACAAAACGGACCCCCACAGAAGAGTTCCCGTTCAACCTCACCTATGGGTCCGAAGCTATGATGCCCCTAGAAGTTGGTATACCTTCTCCTCATCTAACGGCTTATGAAGAAGAACAAAATGCCAGAGAGCTCCGGGCAAATCTAGACTTAATTGACGAGATCCGTGAAAGAGCTGTCATTCGTCAACAAAGCTACCGGAGAAGAATCGAATTGGCATACAATAAGAGAGTCTGTCCTACCGATCTCAAAGAAGGAGACTTGGTCCTCAGAAAGTTAGCCATCTCTTTTCCTGGTCAGAAGAGCAAACTGTCTCCAAATTGGGAGGGACCCTATAAGATCGTCAAAGAAGTTCGGCCCGGGACATACAGACTAGAAGACCTCGAAGGCAGAGAGATCCCCAGGACCTGGAATGCCGACCATCTTCTAAAATACCAAGAGAGAGCACCAACGCCTCTCTAAGTGTTTTGGGATGTCGAACCGTTCCTCTCCTATTACTTGTAATGTTTTTCTTTTATTTCTCTCTTGTAATAACGGCTAGCAACTTTAGAAGCAGCCGACCATTAGTCATCAATAAAGAAATCTTTTTCATATATTACTTGCAAAAATTGTTTACATCTCTCTGCTTTTACTCTTCACTCTAACGATGGTTCAGAGTCCAACACTTAGCTCGATTCTACTTCGCAAGTTCGATCCTAAGCGGACTAGAAGTAGTTCGCCATTCGGAATTGCTCCCACAACCATTGAACTACTCTAACGATGGTTCAGAGTCTAATACTTGGCTCGATTCTACTTCGCAAGTTCGCTCCTAAGCGGACTAGAAGTAGTTCGCCATTCAGAATTGCTCCCACAACCGTTGAACTACTCTAACGATGGTTCGGAGTCCAACACTTGGCTCGATTCTACTTCGCAAGTTTCGCTCCTAAGCGGACTAGAAGTAGTTTGCCATTCGGAATTGCTCCCACAACCATTGAACTACTCTAACGATGGTTCGGAGTCCAACACTTGGCTCGATTCTACTTCGCAAGTTCTCTCCTAAGCGGACTAGAAGTAGTTCGCCATTCGGAATTGCTCCAACAACCGTTGAACTACTCTAACGATGGTTCGGAGTCCAACACTTGGCTCGATTCTACTTCACAAGTTCGCTCTTAAGCGGACTAGAAGTAGTTCGCCATTCGAAATTGCTCCTACAACCGTTGAACTACTCTAACGATGGTTCGGAGTCTAACACTTGGCTCGATTCTACTTCGCAAGTTCGCTCCTAAGCGGACTAGAAGTAGTTCGCCATTCGGAATTGCTCCCACAATCGTTGAACTACTCTAACGATGGTTCAGGAGTCCAACACTTGGCTCGATTCTACTTCGCAAGTTCGCTCTTAAGCGGACTAGAAGTAGTTCGCCATTCGGAATTGCACCCACAACCGTTGAACTACTCTAACGATGGTTCGGAGTCCAACACTTGGCTCGATTCTACCTCGCAAGTTCGCTCTTAAGCGGACTAGAAGTAGTTCGCCATTCGGAATTGCTCCCACAACCGTTGAACTACTCAAACGATGGTTCGGAGTCCAACACTTGGCTCGATTCTACCTCGCAAGTTCGCTCTTAAGCGAACTAGAAGTAGTTCGCCATTCGGAATTGCTCCCACAACCGTTGAACTCACCCTAACGACGAGTTCGGAGTCCAACACTTGGTGCAATTTTGCTCCGCAATCCCGCTCTTAAGCGAGCTAGGAGCGAGTAACCAGTAAGAAAAAGGATTTGCTTCTAATTCTGAGTGGTTGTCAAAAGGTGGAGGAGTTATACTTGTTAGTTTACCAGCCAACGCAACATTCAAACATAGGAAGCAAAACAAACCTTTTTATTAAGGGCCCAGACAAAGCCGACACTACAACAAGATTTTTACAATAACTTGAAGAGCGTGATACAACTTGTCTAGCGTTTCTTTGGGAGGGGAACGCTTTGATTTAGAGACACACGAGGACGGTGTCGCCTCGTCTCTGCGCTCGACTCCAGACCAGCGAAGCGAGACCCCCCTTCGTCGCCAGTTCTAGCTGTGGCCCCGACCGAGGCGCCACTAGACGAAATAGCTACGACACTCTGAGCATCAGCTGGGCTCCGCCTAACGACAGGTGAGTGAGTCACGAGTTCGTAGAACGAGATTCCTCTTTCGCTTTCCTCGCGAGTACACGACGTACTGCGAACATTGGCCCTTACAGGCTGTGGTTTTAGCGTTGCAATCTCCTCCTCCAACTCGACGATCCTATCTCTCAGAATCTCGTCCGCCACCGATGCTTTGAGACGAGGAAGTTTAGACGAGCCTGCGATGTTAGTGCTATCGGCCACTATACGACGAAGATGAGTCACTTCGATACCCTTGTCGATCGTGATTCTCCTCAATTTGTCGATTCTGGCCAACAACTCGTCGCGTTCGGACATCAACATCCCCACCTTCGAAGCTAACTCCTCTTCTTCGGCCGAGTGTTCTTTCACCGTCACCTCCAATTGGCGAATCTCTGCCCGTAGATCACTGTTTCTTTGTTCGACATCAAAAAGCCCCTTACGGATCAACTCTAACTCGCCTTCGAGAGGAGTCTTTCGAGACTGCTTCTGCAGTTGCCTCAACTCGCCTAAGTACCCTCTTACCGTTGCTTTGATGTCCTCCAATTTCAAGAAGTCATAAAACGCTTTGTTCCGATTACGAGAAAGAGCCTCCTTCGTTTTCGCCAGCTCAGTGCGAAGATAGGAGACCTCAGTAATTGGACCCAACTCAACCTGAAAAGCGGAGAAATGTCAAGAGAAGTCTTCGGCACTTAGGGAAGCAATCCAAGCAAAAAGAGTTAAACATTTTTCTAAAAATTTCGTAATCCTCAGCCAAAACACCACAAGTTTTCATTGAAAGTCAAAAGTTTACAAACGGCGGTGGCCAGTCCGCAGTTAGGCATTACAAAAAAGAGGAAAAAGAAAACAGAAAAGAAGAAGACAAAGTCAAGGGTCGACCTCATCATCGGTCGACACAGTTACAATTGCACGACTGGTACCACCCTCGCCCTCGGCGTCTCCGCCCTCCGGTCCTGGAGCGAGTGCGGCAAAGGGCATCTCTTTCTCGCCCTCCACAGAGTCGTAGAAATAATAGTCCGAGACGTCAAACCCGGGGTTCCGAGCGACGATGTGCTTCAGAGCTCGGCCATACGCCTCCTCCATGTTCGTCAGCATATGAGCTTCGGCCTCGTCCCGGACTGCCTTCTCTGCGGTTGCCACTTTCAATGCTTGCTCGCTCAGGGCTTCCTCCGTCGCCTTCCGAGCCTCAGACAGTTCCCCTTCAAGCCGAGCCCTCTCCTTCTCAAGGGCCTCGACATTGGAGGCTTCGGTGGCCGAGCTCCTCAGCGCCTCGGCAAGCTGAGCTTTCAAGCTGGCGACTTTGGCCTCGAGCGAAGTAGAACGCAGCTGCTCGGCCTCCAGCTCCCTCACCGCTCTAGACCGCTCCGACCGTTCACGGTCGTTCAGAATTGTCATCTCCTTCTCCTTGCTCTCAAATTCCTTGAGCAAATAGTTAAAGTGGCAGAGGGTCTACAGGCAATATGAGAAACTGTCAAAAACGAGCACATAAACTTAGAAAAATTTTCAAGAAAGTGATTCCCTACTTACTGACATAGTATTCCGGGCGATTTGCATCGTAGCATCACCAACTTCGCGAGCCTTCAACGCCGCTCAGTCTTTGGGGGTCGGCAGGTGTTTCACCGCCTGCATACAAATATTTCCGTCCCCCAAGAACCCATCGACCTTCATCACCCTCCCGTCGGGGACGAAGATGTGCTTGTGCTCCTTGGTCAAAATCCGCTCTGCCTCGGCGGTAAGTGGCGGTAAGTCGAGAGCCAATAGCGTGTCGATGTTGAACGCTCCCTCGGAAGACCCCGGAGCATCCGTTTGCGCCGGCGGGGTTGGCACATCCGAGGTAGGTAAGACGGTTGGTGCGACGAGCCCTTGCTCGGTCTCGACCTGAGAAACCTTAATAACCGGGCGCTCGGGGGTCGGAGAAACCGAGGGTACCTTGGGCGCTCGGCCACCTTGAGGTCCGGACACGGTCCTCTTCCTCTTCCTCCCCTCCTGCTCCCTAGCCGCTCGGGCCTTCCACATCAAGCCTTTGTAATCCATGCCGGAGGATTCTGCACAAACCGGGCAAAAAGAGTTAGAAAATTTTTCAAAAAGAAAAAAAAACTTCAAAGGAAAAACTAGTACAGAAGAGGCGTACTAGGGTCGATCGGACTGAGACCCCCTCGGAACAATGCCTCCTCCGTAATGTCCTTCCAACTGAGGGTCGGAAGGCCGAGCAACTTCTCAACGACCTCGGCTTCCTCATTGCTGAGCACGGGCTCTTTTTTCACACGTTTCGGAAGACCTTCCCTCAACCACACCGTCGGTATCGCCCACGGCTCAGGAGCTCGAACAAGGAAGTACTTTTCCTTCCAATGCTTGATCGAGTCTGGGTTTTCGATCAGCTTCACGTCCTTCCTCGGCGAGAGGTAGAACCTTTGCTCGTTCTTGCTAGGTTGGCAAGGTCGGTAGAGACTCCGAAGGACGAACATGTTCGGCTCGGCGCCGACCTCCTGGCATTGAAGAACAAACGCCATCACATGCCGCCACGTGTTCGGCATCAGCTGAGCTGGACACAAGCCGTACCACTGCAGCACCTGTACCACGAAAGGGTGCAGCGGCAGACGAAGTCCGGCATTCAGTGAGTCGGCGAGAAAAACACAAACATCGGCCGAGGACGAGGTGCACGCTCGAAATCCGGGGCCAGGGAGCAGAAGTTCGTACTCTACTGGGATTTGGAACCCGCTCCGGATTCGAAGCAGATCCGCCTCGGTCAGCACCGAAGAGATATGGTCCACCTCGGAAGTTTCCCTCGGCTCGTTCTCCTTGATTGATTTGGCTGTGCCCTGCATCACCTTCTCCAACAGTTCTCTAGAGTAGCTCCACACACCGCCGACGCTGGACAAAACGCTTGGCTGCCGACCCAGTTCCCCTGCTCTCTTCAGATGCTCAATAATGGTTTCCACACCCTTGCCCTTGTTAGACCGGGCCTCGACTTCCTGAAGTGGCTCGGCAATCTCCCCGTCTGTGTTCGGTCGAACCAAAGTCCCTTCGGTCGGCTCCACGACCTTCTTCCCTTTATCTTTGCTCGGCCTGACCACTCGGTTGACGCCTAGGTCCGAGGAGGGGGTCTCGTCCGTAGAAGAAAACTTAACCATTTTTACAAAGATGGGGAGAGGGACTGACCTTGAAGTGACTATTACGGCCGGAAAGATCACCGGAGAATAAAACGCCTGGCCACGACAGCTAGCAGCGCCACTCGAGAGCTAACAGCTTCGCTTGCAAGTAAAAATCAATAGTGAGAAAGTGAAAGTGAGAAATGAGGTGAAGTGTTGAGGGGGTCAAAACTTATAGTGAAAACGATGCTTCTTGGGCTTTGTAATGTAAGGGCGCGACTCTTGGGCCTCCCTTGAACCATTACAAAAGCCCAAACAGGCTAAGTATTGAAGAGAGACGACTGATGGCAAAGGGAGCGATATTTCGACCCCCTAAGTAAAGCAGCTCGGCACTCCACATCCAACGGCTCAGATCGCCCCACGTCCCTCGGATCGAACAACCGAGCGACAGGCGATCCGAGCCATATCACTCGGATTCCGAGCAAGTGCCAATCCGAGCTACAAAATGGAGAAAAACAACTTTCTCCTCAAGATTTGCGCTAGATTTCAATCAGACGGCCCAGATCATGCCAGCGTCACTAAACGACAAGATAGTGTTTTCTTGGGAACCGTGCCTGCCTCGAGATCTGTGCCGACATCCAACGGCTACGATTGCCCCACGTCCCTCGGATCGAACAGCCGAGCGACAGGCAATCCGAGCCATATCGCTCGGATTCCGAGCAAGTGCCAATCCGAGCTATGAAATGGAGAAAAACCACTTTCTCCTCAAGATTCGCGCTAGATTTTGATCAGACGACCCAGATCATGCCAGCGTCACTAAACGACAAGATAGTGTTTTCTTGGGAACCGCGCCTGCATCGAGATTTGTGCCAACATCCAACGGCCGAGATCGCCCGTCCCTCGGATCGAACAGCCGAGCGACAGGCGATCCGAGCCATATCGCTCGGATTCCGAGCAAGAGCCAATTCGAGCTACGAAATTGAGAAAACCCACTTTCTCCTCAAGATTCGACGCTAGATTTCGATCAGACGGCCCAGATCATGTCAGGGTCACTAAACGACAAGATAGTGTTTTCTTGGGAATCGTGCCTGCATCGAGATCTGTGCCATCATCCAACGGCTGAGATCGCTCCACATCGCTCAGTATTCTGAGCCGAGCGACTAGCAATCCGAGCCACTTGCGAGAGGGTAAAACCGAGCCATATCACTCGGATTCTGAGCAAGTGCCAATCCGACCCTCGAAAGTGAAGAAAATTGCTGCCAAGCGTCTCCAATCGTTGGATCATTACGAAATTCGCGCCTCAGATGATGGACGATCCCGATCGCGCCACGTCCACTAAACGACAAGATATTATTTTCTTAGGAACCGTGCCTGCCCCAAGATTCGCGTCAAGATCCAACGACTCAGATTGCTCCACATCGCTCGGTATTCCGAGCCAAGCGACTAGCAATCCGAGCCACTTGCGCGAGGGTAAAACCGAGCCATATCACTCGGATTCCGAGCAAGTGCCAATCCGACCCTCGAAAGTGAAGAAAATTGCTGCCGAGCGTCTCCAATCGTTGGATCATTACGAAATTTGCGCCTCAGATGATGGACAACCCTAATCGTGCCATGTCCACTAAACGACAAGATAGTGTTTTCTAGGGAACCGTGCCTGTCCCAAGATTCGCGTCAAGATCCAACGGCTCAGATCGCTCCACGTCGCTCGGTATTCCGAGCCGAGTGACTAGCAATCTGAGCCACTTGCGCGAGGGACGAACCGAGCCACTTCGCTCAGATTCCGAGAAAGTTTCCATCTGACCTACAAAAGCGAGAAAAATACCGCTGAGCGACTCTGTCCATCTGATCTTCCAGAAAACCGCGCTCGCTCAAGATCAACGGTCCAGATCGTGCCACGCCATAATTCGGTATTTTATTTATTAAAATCGTTTTATTTATTTAAAAATTGCGAAAAAATTACAAAAAATTCGGAAAAATTGACTAAAAGTTCTAGAAAATAATTATAAATTCGAGGGAATATTTTTGGGCCCCTGAACGAACAATTATTGCCTAGAATGTCTTGTTAAGACCCCCGAACGACTGGTAAACACATCGTAAAATTAAATAAATAATCCGAAAAAGTAGACAAAAATCACCGAATAACCAGAAGAGCTCCAGAGCAACTCAAGGTGCAACCAACTTGAAAAATCACTGCACTACCTCCTTCAAAGATTCAAAACCTTCCATTTGGGCTCCGATACAACTCCACCAGCCATTAAAACAGTAAAACTACTCCTCAAAGGCTGATCAAACTCAGTCTTCGGGAGTGGGGGGCTCGTGATATGGCTAAAAATGGGGTTAAATCGGAACCGTCCAAATCGGGCACGAATCTTAAAGACCAGGGGTAAAACGGTAATTTCACCTACCAATGGGTCTGAAGCGGGTACGGGTTCTCCTCCTCGAAGACCCACTAACCCGCGAACGGATCCACCTCAACTGGGTGGGGTTTCAACCTGCATTAAACCCGGTCCAGAAAGGATAGAATTAGGGTTTCTGATTAATACTAATCAACGGCCTTGATTCACATCTATCCTTTCACCAGGGGATTAGGGATTACATTCCTTAACTAACCACAGGGATTACATTCCTAATCTAATCCCAGCGGCGCCTATAAATACTCCCCATCCATCTCCATTAAGAGGTAATCAATCTTTTGCCAGTTTTTGCGTTCATTCATAATCACTTCTGATTACTGACTTGAGTGTCGGAGGGTGCATCGCCGGGAACAACCCCAGTGTCTCGCACTTCTTGCAGGTGAACGGCGGGAGCAATGGTCAAACTCCGGCAGAACAGGTAACAGGTTTGTTATTTAAAGTTTCCCAAGAACCCACAAATATTATCTGTTTGCCCCTACACCAGATTCAGCGGCAACAATGACATTTATTTCATATTTAGGCATTCCATTTATTGTGTTATTTATTCCGAATTAAATGAACATAATGAAGTCCTTAGAATAGTAAATTCAATATCATGGGATATCAAGTGCATAAATTGATTATAAGATCCTACTGGCTAAAATCAGAACATTGTTCTTAAATGTCCCTAGTCAAGTAATATTGTGAATTAGGATAACGAGAATACCTAGAGACAAGTGTGTGCGTAGACTGATAACCATTCTCATGGGTCATAGATATGAGATATCAATTCACATGGGTACATATTAGAGTAACAATGTACTGGACTGACCCACCATGAGAACACTGCATGGATCGTTACGTGAGTAACATAAGCAGTTCTCACAGTGACCATGGTGTACGTAGTCCTTTGACTTGAAGTCACTACAGTTCCCTACATGGGAAGTTATATATTTTAATGTCGTCAAACGTTGCATGTAATAAGGTGATTATAAAGTCGACTATTGGATATACTACAAATCTTGCGGATGAATGTGAGTGACTTAGATAGGATTTGTCCCTCTTACATACTGGAGCGATATCTACGGGCCCCTTGATTGAGTGAAACTGCAAAAGAATGACCGTGCTCAGATGAGTCAATATGAGATATTGATTTCATTTGTTTTAGTAAGTCTACTCGGACAATAAGAAACCAAAGATTGAACTATACAAGGGTGACACGCTCTATGCCTTATGGTCAATTAAGATATCTGGACGAAGGGACTATACTACATGGTAAC
This sequence comes from Hemerocallis citrina, assembly GCA_017893485.1. Lineage (NCBI taxonomy): Eukaryota > Viridiplantae > Streptophyta > Magnoliopsida > Asparagales > Asphodelaceae > Hemerocallis > Hemerocallis citrina. The sequence continues at coordinate 128,952,335 of CM030363.1, read as the reverse complement.
ATTGGTTACGGATAGGTTATATCAAATCACTGATATTTCTATTACTTGAGTAGCAGTGATGTATTGTTGGATACCGCTCACTATTTGTAATACTCGAATATGATTTTAGTATTACTATCAATGTAATGGGAACCTAAATGGTCACACACTTAGAATGGATCGAAATTGGGATTTAAATTCATAAGATGAATTTAATTAGGGATCCAAGTAGGACTTGGACACTTGACATTGGTTGGACATTTAATTAGATTAAATGTGCTGACTAAAGTTAAAAGGTCCACACACGAATCTGACCCAGGTCCGATAATGAGCCCAACAACATCATTACTCTCTTAGGCTTGGTTTTCTGCACCTATGTATATGATATGTATCTGTGGAAAAGACATGTGAAAAAATCATAGTCGTCACAGAAAGTGAGAGAGAGATCGTGAGGAGGAACATACCCTTCCCGCAGCTAGCACCGCGGTCAGAAGGAGAACCCTTTTTCGTTCCATTTGTGTAGATACCGTAGAGGCACCGCAATATTGCAGTATTGTGATTAGCATACTGTGGAGACATCAGAACCATCTTTAAGGTATAACCTAAACACGATTTATGGTTTTCGCATAGATCCATGGCTAGGTTTCGATATTTTTATAATTTTTCGGCTGTGTATTTAATCTGTGATTGCATTTGAAATCTAACATTGGTATGAGAGCCACTTGCAAAACCGTTTTGGTTAAGTATGATATGTGATTATTCATGATATGTTTGGAATTTTGGAAGAAAGATTCATATGTGATATAATTTTTGCAACAATTGCAATATAAGGATTCGTTTATGTGTTGGGTGTTAATGTAACACCCCGAATTCCAAATAAGACTGAATTCGAAGTTCCACAAGATCTTTACACTTCTCTTCGAACAATTTTACAAGGAATTAAAAACTTTTATTACATCAGAGTTACATTTAAACAGCGGAAGCAAAGTTACAACAATTCCATGAATGAAATAAAACAACACTTGAATAATTTCTTATGCATCAATTCCTCCTTAGTCTTTTTCATTCACTTTATCCTGCATAGAAACTGTGGGTACGTTAGTTCATTCAACTGACGCAAGGATATAAAACATCAATTTCTCTTACTTAGAAAGCACACACTTGTCACAAAACAAACCTACGGGGACTATCCTATTGATGTCGTGTGTGAATGTGCACTTAATCCTTAATGCAATTATTTATGTTACAAGACACTAATGCACACTTGTTCGGATTCGATGCATCCCATACTACACAGGTCCGAGGGCAAGCCCTTAATCGTTCTTCATCTTGTAGGGTTCAATTCCTTGCCATGACTTAACTACTACGGTAACTACGGTAAGTATCCTAGATGTTCCATGAGTTACAAGCCCACGTCCCGATAGCCTGGAGGGGAATCCCACGTCGTGACTTGACGGATCATGAAGAGCCTATGGACAATTCAGCCTCCATCATGGAACGATGGCATCGCCCGTAGTCACCAAACACCCCACAAACGTCGCCACCGGGACAATAATTCCGGAGTAGTGTTCATGCCATGACATGACGCATCAAGCAGGGAACCTATGAATCACTCTCACACCGCCAATCCGATGGCCCTCATACTCGTATTTTTCTCTTACTTTCGTCACATCTTCACTATGTATCTAATCCTTAATTATTTTGAATTATGAATAAAATCAATACCCTAGAGTTAGCACTCCCTCTATACCGGTCTTAACCATCAATCAACACAACAACCCAAACTTGGTCTTTTCTTTCCATTATCTTATCTCAAAAGTATTTATTCAATTCTGGTATAAGGCTTAGCTACACTCTAGCTTTTAATCCCATTTCAAGTTCATACAATTGAGTATTCACACTCATAAGACTTTTCATAATTCAACATGATTCTTCTATTTCATTCTTGTGCATCAATTTCATGCATAAAGTGACAATTTTAAATTATTCCATTCACATTCATAATTGAATCTCCATATAGTTCCTTTATTTCTCACATTATCATTTCTTTCCTTTACATGGTTCAAAATAACAATTATATCTTAAGTATACTTCCCATGCATTAAACTTTCACAATTTCATGGATAAAATTCTTAATAAATCACACTTAATTTTTCATACAAAAATTCATTTTATAAACTACATAGAATTTTCTCTAGAATTAATCACATTTTTATTCCCACAAACATCATCTCTCTGGAGTTATTTTTAATTGTCTCTACTCAACTTTTGCCTCTAAATCTCATTTTATTAGACAAAAATATTGTAGAAATATTTTTCATGAAGTCTAGATATTTTTATAACAATTATAGTATTTTTTCTGAATTTTTAAAATCCATAAAACTCGAAAATCGAAAAAATGTTTTTAAGAAGCCGTAACCAGGTTTCGAACCCGAGAACCGAGGCAAACCCATGCTACGGTAACCGCTCTGTGGCGCCACCGAAGACCACAAAGTCTAAGGCGCCCAAGTGATATGAGATGGGATTAAGTCCATATAGGTCGAGACTGTGTATTTCAGATATTATTTTAGAAAAAGAAATAAGAGGGCTCTGCCCAGTTTCGAACCCGCAACCAAAGACCAGACTTGAGCTACAGTAAGAGCTCTGTGGCGCAATCAAAGACCAACAAGTCCAAGTGACTAACTTGATATGAGTTGAGTTAAGTAATTTATAATTCGACTCTCTGTTCAATGCGAATTTTTCATAAATAAAGTGTTTTTAATTCTTTTCTTCTCTACTTTGTATTCTAAATTTCTAGAATATAATCTCTATAAATTTACAATATATCATTACATAAAAAAAATTATTATTTGACACAAAAACATAAATTTTACTCTCTACTTTGTATTTTTAGTTTACAATTTCGAAAATGAGAAAGCAATTATAATTTCTTCAGGTCTTAGTACTACAATTTTCCATAACACTCTTTTCTTAATTTTTGTGATTGTACAAGCATTTCTACAACAAAATTTGTTCCTTTTCATGCTATTATCAAGTCAATTTAGGCAATTCATATTTCCATGATTCTAATTCGATTAACTAGTCATACCAACACAATTTTCTTAATCTAGCACATCTCAAACACATAATTCATGATAGCATGGTAATTTCTAATGTAATAATCACAATTTGCATCAACTAATATTCAACTTAACAAGCATTCACATTATTTGCAATTTGTCTCCTTTTAACAGCTCATGACTAATCTAATTGGGTTTTTCTTATCAATTTTATAGATCCAAACCCTAGCATGATATTTAGTTAGAAGTTCGAGAAAATCACCCACCATTATGGACAGAAAAAAAACTATGAACTCCTAAAATCTCCTAGAATGATCGAATGTCTTCTTCTCCTCCTAGCTTGTGCCACCAATGCGCCTCCTCCTCCTTGTGCTAGCAAACCCGAGCCTCCCTCTCTCTTGCTCTTTGATGTAGGCCGACCACCTCTTGAAGGAACACACACAAATAAAATCCCTCAATCTTTTACTCACCAAAAACTCTCAATCTTTTCTCACTCTAATTCAATTATTTCTTTCTTTCTTTATCAAATTTCTAATGTACTACATGAGAAGGGTGAGGGAGGGTATTTACACATTTTTTTGAGTAAAATAGATGGCTAGGATTAATCCAAATGGTTAGAGATCAAAGGCTAGGCTGAGTTAGGGAGTTGTAGCAACTTCCCATGATTGAGAAACTACCTCTCCACTACCTCCATCTCTCCCTCTCTCTTTGTTACCATCCGGCCAACCCTATGAGGGCTCCAAGCACGTGCTAGTGCAATGCACGTGCTACCCAAACACCCCTGATTACTAGTTTGTACAAGTTTAATTAATTTAATTTGCTACAAAACTAGTCTACACTACAAGTCATGTTGATTAAAGAGGATTTAATTAATGGGCTCACACTAATGGGCTAAAAGTCCATGGGTTTCTAAATAAATTGATTAATTAATAAGGGTGGGCAGAGAAAGAGACAAATAGGCCTAGAGTTTAAATAGGCTTTCTTAATAAGAAGGGGAATAATTAAAACACTTATTCATGAAGAATAATTTTTTAGGGAAAAATGTACAATAAATTTGCACGTGCACAACATGTGAAATCAAACAACTCTTATTTAATTATAGCTGAAAATTCAGATTGTTACAGCACTCACTCCTTAGAATAGTTCCGTCCCCGAAACTATGCTTAATGAGTGAGAAAACAGAATACAACATGAAAAACAGAAAAGTGAAGAAAAGAAGATACAAATCAAACAAAAAGCTCTAGATGGTCCTTCATCATCCTCTCCTCAAATTCTCAAGTAGCCTCTTCAACCAACTGGTTTCTCCAGACTATTTTGACCATCGGTATAGTCTTGTTCCTCAAGATTTTCTCTCGACGATCCATAATCTCAACCGAAAGCTCAATGTAACTCAGATCCATCTGCAAACCCTCTGGCACTTCAGGCAAATGGTGACTCGGATCTGGAATGTAACCTCTCAGCATAGACACATGGAAGACATTGTGCACTTGAGATAACTCCTCCGGCAACTCCAACTGGTAAGTAGTTTTCCCAATCCGCTTCAATATCATGTACGGGCCTATAAACCTTGGGGCTAACTTCCCACCTCTGCCAAAGCGAATCACACCTTTGCTAGGTGATCCCTTCAGAAAGACAAAGTCACCAACCTCGAACTCAATGTCCCTCCTCCGGTTGTCTACATAGCTCTTTTGCCTACTCTGAGCATCCACCAAGCTCTTCCTGATCAGATCGATCTTTTCAGAGGTCTGCTGCACAATCTCAGGCTTAAACATTTGCCGCTCCCCCACTTCAAACCAACAAACAGGTGTCCTGCACTTCCTGCCATACAGAGCTTCGTACGATGCCATCCCGATACTAGTCTGAAAACTATTGTTGTAGGCAAACTCCACCAGAGCTAGATGTCTTTCCCAATTGCCTCCAAAATCTAGAATACAACACCGAAGCATATCCTCGAGAACTCGATTGATCCTCTCAGTCTGCCCATCGGTCTGAGGATGGAAGGCAGTGCTGAAATCCATCTTGGTACTCAAAGCTGTCTGAAGGCTTCTCCAAAAATGCGAAGTAAACCGCACATCTCGATCAGACACAATGGTCAACAGAACACCATGAAGTCTGACAATCTCTCCAACATATAGCTCAGCCAACTTTTCCATAGACGAAGTGAGTTTCATTTCCAAGAAATGAGCAGACTTGGTTAGTCAATCGACTGTAACCCAAATCGCATCATTGCCCTTTTAACTCTTGGGCAACCCCGTGATGAAGTCCATGCTGATGTTATCCCACTTCCACTATGGAATAGGTAATGGTTGCAATAAACCTCCGGGTTTCTGATTCTCAGCCTTCACCTGTTGACAGATCTCACACTTCGCCACAAACTCAGCCACATCCCGCTTCAAACCTGACCACCAGAAATGTCGCTTGATGCCCTTATACATCTCGGTACTCCTAGGATGTACAAACAAAAGAGTAGCATGTGCCTCCTAAAGAATACTCTCCTTCAAGTCCGACTGATCTGGAACATACAACCTCTCTCCAAACCACAACACTCCATCCCTGATCTGAAATTCCGACAACCTGCCTGCACCAACCTGCTCCTTCATCTTCTGAATCTCTATATCTTCCGTCTGACTTGCTCTAATCCTTTCATTCATCGTGGGCTGAAGCCTCAACTAAGCTAAGGATGCTCCGAAACCTTGCAGAACAACTTCAATACCAGCCCGATCCAACTCCTCTGCAAGACGTCTCTGAGTTGTAATCAAACTAGCCAGACTGCTCTTACGGCTAAGTGCATCAGCAACAACATTAGCCTTCCCAGGATGATACTTAATCTCAGGACGAATGTCCTCAAGTACTTCCAGCCATCTCCGTTGCCTCAGATTCAGGTCCTTCTACTGGTAGATGTACTCCAAGATTTTGTTTTCCATGTACATGTTCAGCTTCTTACCATACATGTAATGTCTCCATTGCTTTAAGACGAAGATAATTGCAACCAACTCTAGATCATGAGTCGAATAATTCTTCTCATGCGGTCTTAGTTGCCTAGACCCATATGCGATCACTTTTCCTTCTTGCATTAAGACACAATCAAGCTCACGATGTGAAGTATCGCTGTAGACATCATACTCAACACCTGCTCTAGGCAAAGCCAAAATGAGAGCAGCAGTCAGCTTCTCTTTCAACTCCTGAAAGCTTGCCTCATACTGTTTAGTCCATTTGAAGTTCACATTCTTCTTGGTCAGACCAGTGAGCGGTACGGCTATCTGAGCATAGCCCTGAATGAACCTCCTGTAGTATCGAGTTAGCCCAAGGAAACTTTTGATTTCCTTCACTGTAGTAGGCCTTGCCCTATCCTTCATCGCCTCTATCTTCTGTGCATCAGTTGCCACTCCCTCCTTAGAAAGGATCTGACCCAGGAATGCCACTTCAGATTTCCAGAAATTGCACTTGGATAACTTGGCATACAACTCCTGCTCTTGAAGCTTCTCCAAAACTGCAGCCAGATGCACTGTGTGCTCCTCCTCTGACTTGGAGTACACAAGGATATCGTTCGATAAACACCACGACGAACGAATCAATAAACGACCTCAGAACTCTGTTCATCATGTGCATAAAGACTGCAGGTGCATTCGTCACTCCAAATGGCATAAATAAGAATTCGTAATGCCCATATCGAGTTCTGAATGCAGTCTTATGCACATCTTCAGTCTTCACTCAAACTTTATGGTATCCTGATCGAAGATCTATTTTCGAGAAAACAGCTGCTCCTTATAGACGATCAAATAGGTCATCAATTTGTGGAATATGATACTTATTCTGAATAGTGACCTTATTCAACTCTCAGTAATCGATGCACATCCTCATCGACCAACAGCACCGATGCTCCCTAAGGCAATGCACTCAGTTGAATAAAGCCTTTCTCCAACAGTTCCTCAATCTGCCATTTGATCTCATCCTGCTCCACTGGCACCATCCTATACAGTGCCTTGGAAATGGGTGCACTCCCTGGCTGAACAATGATGTTGAACTCTACATCACGATGCGGGGGTAACCCGGGCAAATCTTCCAGGAATACAATCGGGTAATCCCGAACCATTGGAATTTGCTGCACCTCTACAGGAACTTTCTTCTTGCTGATAACAGCCACCAAATCTGAACATCTCTTCTTCCCCTGGAAAGTGACTTCAGGACCCCTGGAGCCTTCACCGTTACTTCCTTGGTCTTGCACTCGGCTATCACACTATACACTGATATCCAATCAATGATAACATCAACTCCCAAGACATTCAGCTCGATTAGATCAATCCCGAAAATTCTATCTCCAATCATGATCTCGCAGTCCACATAGTACCGATCAGTGGTTAGAGTCTCCCCTGATGGAGTAGCTACTGCTAAGATCTTGCCTGGAAAAACTTTCGGTTCGACTCCCAAGACTTTACCTAATTTTGGAGATACAAAGTGTGAGAGGATCCAGTATCGAACAAAACAACAGCTTTCTTTCCATTCAAATAAAGTTCACCTCTTACATAACACACACTCGCTACATAACAGTTCACTAAATAAATAGGAAAAAGAGAACAACAGAACGAAAACACTTCTAAACATCCGCCCTTATACCAGTGATGACGTGATCCACTTCATCAGCGTTAGCCTCAGTCAAAGCAAATACTCGCCCCTGCTGGTACGGCTTCTTCCCAATTTGTTGCGTTTGCCCATTACGGGTGACATCTCGCAGCTTAGGACAGTGAGATCGGTAATGACCTGTCTCCCCACAATTGAAATAAGTCACCACAGGAGGTCTCACCCAACCATTTCCGGGTCTCCCAGCCACATTGACAGCGTTCGCCCCAGTAGGTTTGAACCTTTGAGTCGGCGGCTGCCCTCTGACATTCCCAAAAAATGCGGGCCTCTTCCCAACATGCTAATTGCTCCTCCGGTTCTGAGCGGCATGAAACTGCTCCATATCTTCTTCCGTAGCTACAGCTCACTTGACCAACTTGTCAAATCTCCTGATACCAAGGGGTATCATTTTGGACCTTAGACTTGGCCTTAATTTGTGCTCGAACTTCCGAGCTTTCTTCGCTTCGTCCATCACAAGTTCGGGCGCATACCTCGAGAGTTGAGTAAACCTTGTCTCATACTCTCTAACCGATATACCGCCCTGGTGCAACGCCAGGAATTCCATAGCCTTCTTCTCCTGGACGTTAGATGGAAAGTAGTGACTGCGGAACTCCTCCAAGAATTCCTTCCAGCCAAGAACAACATCTCCTATTGTTCGCTTCATGGACTGCCACCAAACAGCTACGTCCTTCTCGAACTGCAGTGCAACCAACTTCACCTTGCTAGCTTCCGGAGTTTCCAAGACTTCAAATATAGTCTCGACCTGCCTGATCCAATTGTCAACCGCATCTAGATCTGACTTCCCTCAAACACAGGTAGTTTTATCCTCTTGAATGATTCGACAAGTTCGATTGCCTCAGGTACTGGATTTGCAGGCATCCTTCCCTAGTTTTGATTCATGGCAACGACATTGAGGGTCTGATAGACTCTTGCTAACTTCGTTTCCAAGTCAAGTCTTTCTCCGCTTCTAGCTCTCCTTCCAACCATGTTCTGATACAAAAGATCCATTAAATCCGAAGTAGAAAACATGAATTTAAATCAACTCTTTATTTCATTGAATTCAAATTTTGTACATTCAAATTTAAAATATTTTCTGACATCAAATGAAAGCAGTAAGAAGATACAACATTATAGTTCCTACGGTTCCTCTTAGCTTCTCAAAGCTCTTCCCATAGTTCTACCACTTCGTCCTTCAGTGCATCGTACATGTTCTTTCTCTTCTCGAGATCTCAAATACGATGACTAAGAGTTGCAATATCCTCCTTGCACTTCGTACACTGGGCCTGTAGTAGCTCTGCTCTCTCCTTCTGAGTCTTCACCTGCCTCTAAAGAGACACAATGAGACTACTCGGAATTGGCTCTTTCTCGTCCGAGGAATCGCCAGATGAATCCGGAGGCAGAGTGATCTCTTGGGACTCAGGCCATTCCTCCTCAAATTCTTCGGGATCTTCTTCGTCGGAATCAGCTTGTCCGAGTTAGTAATCCTCTTCGACTATGTGCCAATCATCACCACCGGCTGGGTCGAAGTGGTTTGCCATCTTGGGAAAATGAGAATAAGAAGTATAAATCATAGAGCAACACAATTGTAAGTGACTTACATTTAAATCTCTATACTCAACACACACTCTAATGTCCACTCTAGGACGTCGTTCCTTATAAATTTGTACACATGGAAGCGTGGCTCTGATACCAATCTGTAACACCTCGAATTCCAAATAAGACTGAATTCGAAGTTCCACAGAATCTCTACACTTTTCTTAGTACAATTTTACAAGAAATTAAAAACTTTTATTACATCATAGTTACATTTAAACAGCGGAAGCAAAGTTACAACAATTACATGAATGAAATAAAACAACACTTGAATAATTTCTTAAGCATCAATTCCTCCTTAGTCTTTTTCATTCACTTTATCCTGCATAGAAACTGTTGGTACGTCAGTTCATTCAAATGACACAAGGATATAATACAATAATTTCTCTTACTTAGAAAGCACACACTTGTCACAAAACAAAGCTACGGGGACTATCCTATTGATGTCGTGTGTGAATGAGCACTTAATCCTTAATGCAATTATTTATGTTACATGACACTAATGCTCACTTGTTTGGATTCTATGCATCCCACACTACATAGGTCCGAGGGCAAGCCCTTAATCGTTCTCCATCTTGTACGGTTCAATTCCTCGCCATGACTTAAACTACTACGGTAACTACGGTAAGTATCCTAGATATTCTATGAGTTACGAGCCCACGTCCAGACAGCCTGGAGGGGAATCCCATGTCGTGACATTACGCATCATGCAGAGCCTATGGACAATTCAGCCTCCATCATGGAACGGTGGTACCGCTCGTAGTCACCAAACACCCCAAGCGTTGCCACCAGGACGATAATTCCGAAGTAGTGTTCACGCCATGACATGACGCATCAAGCAGGAAACCTATGAATCACTCTCACACCGCCAATCAGATGGCCCTCATACTCGTGTTTTTTCGCTTACTTTCGTCATATCTTTACTATGTATCTAATCCTTAGTTATTTGGAATCATGAATAAAAGCAATACCCTAGAGTTAGCACTCCCTCTATACCGATCTTAATCATCAATTCAACAATACGACACAAACTTGATCTTTTCTTTCGAATATCTTATCTCAAAAGTATTTATTCAATGCCGGTATAAGGCTTAGCTACACTCTAGATTTTAATCCCATTCATGTTCATATAATTGAGTATTCACACTCACAAGACTTTTCATAATTCAACATGATTCTTCTATTTCATTCTTGTGCATCAATTTCATGCATAAAGTGACAATTTTAAATTATCCCATTCACATTCATAATTGAATCTCCATATAGTTCCTTTATTTCTCACATTATCATTTCTTTCCTTTACATGGTTCAAAATCACAATTATATCTTAAGTAAACTTCCCATGCATTAAACTTTCACAATTTCATGGATAAAATTCTTAATAAATCACACTTTAATTTTCCATACAAAAATTCATTTTATAAACAACATAGAATTTAAACTAGAATTAATCACATTTTTATTCCCACAAACATCATCTCTATGGAGTTCTTTTTAATTGTCTCTACTCAACTTTTGCCTCTAAATCTCATTTTATTAGACAAAATATTGTAGAAATATTTTTCATGAAGTCTAGATATTTTTATAACAGTTATAGTATTTTTTCTGAATTTTTAAAGTCCATAAAACTCGAAAAATAAAAAAGAAATCGAAAAAATGTTTTTAAGAAGCCAGAACCAGGTTTCAAACCCGAGGCCCGAGGCAAACCCACGCTACAGTAATCACTCTGTGGCGCCACCGAAGACCACAAAGTCCAAGGCGCCTAAGTGATATGAGATGGGCTTAGGTCTATATAGGTCGAGACTGTGTATTTTGGATTTTTTTTTAGAAAAAGAAATAAAAGGGCTCTGCCTAGTTTCGAATCCGAAACCAAAGACCAGACTCGAGCCACAGTAAGAGCTCTGTGGCGCACCCGAAGACCAATATGTCCAAGTGACTAACTCGATATGAGTTGAGATAAATTTTTATAATTGACTATCTGTTTAATACGAATTTTTCATAAATCAAGTGTTTTTAATTCTTTTCTTCTCTACTTTGTATTCTAAATTTCCAGAATATAATCTCTATAAATTTATAGTATATCAGTACATTAAAAAAAATATTTGGCACAAAAACATAAATTTTACACTCTACTTTATATTTTTAGTTTACAATTTCCAAAATGAGAAAGCAATTATAATTTCTTCATGTCTTAGTACTACAATTTTCCATAACTCTCTTTTCTTATTTTTTTGTGATTGTACAAGCATTTCTACAACAAAATTTGTTCTTTTTCATACTATTATCAAGTCAATTTAGGCATTTCATATTTCCATGATTCTAATTCAATTAACTAGTCATACCAACACAATTATCTTAATCTAGCACATCTCAAACACATAATTCATGATAGCATGGTAATTTCTAAAGTAATAATCACAGTTTGCATCAACTAACATTCAATTTAACAAGCATTCACATTATTTGCAATTTGTCTCATTTTAACAACACATGACTAATCTAATTGGGTTTTTCTTATCAATTTTATCGATCCAACCCTAGCATGATATCTAGTTAGAAGTTCGAGAAAATCACCCACCTTTATGGAAAGAAACAAACTAAGAACTCCTAAAATCTCCTAGAATGAATGAATGACTCCTTCTCCTCCTAGCTTGTGCCACAAATGTGCCTCCTCCTCCTTGTGCTAGCAAACCCGAGCCTTCCTCTCTCTTGCTCTTTGATGTAGGCCGGCCATGTCTTGAAGGAACACACACACAAATAAAATCCCTCAATCTTTTACTCACAAAAAACTCTCAATCTTTTCTCACTCTAATTCTTTTCTTTCTTTCTTTCTTTCTTTATCAAATTTCTAATGTACTACATGAGAAGGGTGAGGGGGGTATTTATACATTTTTTTGAGTAAAATAGATGGCTAGGATTAATCCAAATGGTTAGAGATCAAAGGCTAGGATGAGTTAGGGAGTTGTAGCAACTACCCATGATTGAGAAACCACATTTCCACTACCTCCACCTCTCCCTCTCTCTTTGTTACCATCCAGCCAACCCTATGAGGGCTCCAAGTACGTGCTACCCAAACACCCCTAGTTACTAGTTTGTACAAGTTTAATTAATTTAATTTGCTACAAAACTAGTCTACACTACAAGTCATGTTGATTAAAGAGGATTTAATTAATGGGCTCACACTAATGGGCTAAAAGTCCATGGGTTCTAAATAAATTGATTAATTAATTAGGGTGGGGTAGAAAGAGACAAATAGGCCTAGAGTTTAAACAGGCTTTCTAAATAACAAGGGGAATAATTAAAACACTTGTTCATGAAGAATAATTTTTTTAGGGAAAAATGAACAATAACTTTGCACGTGCACAACACGTGAAATCAAACAACTCTTATTTAATTATAGATAAAAATTCAGGATGTTACAGTTAACATAGATGTCATAAAATGGTAGCCCTCGGTTGGAACCATTAAAAACCATGGAGTAGTAAGATGTTATTTGAAGTAATGTTAGGGTTTCTTAAAGCATGAAGAGTTCATGCACCTGTGTCGTTTGCAGTGGTGTTAATGTTTCTTAAAACATCAAGAGTTCATGCTCTGGCGGTGGCAAGGGATGATGAGGCAAATTTTTGCTCCGGGGTGCTGCCCTGCACCCCGCAAGGGGTGGCCTCCTCTTGACACCTGCCTGCTGACCGGACAGCGGGACCCCCGTGCCAACTCTGCATAGGGCAATATTGATTCTCCGAAAACTAAACCTTTTTAAATAAACTAAATAAAATCATCACAACATATTCTTCATTTATTATGTTATGTGATGCATGGTGCGTGGTTGTGGCCTTGGTTCTTTGATGCATGGTTTAGTTCTGTGTTGCATAGTTTACGTTCTGTGATGTATTGTTTATATTTTGGTATTTTGAATACGGCCTACGTGTCGTGTCTTTCTCTCTACATTCTCAATGTAATTCTTTCTCTTTACAATTTGATTGTACATTCTTTCTTTCTATGTAAATGTAATCTCGCTAAGGAGGTAAGGAATTGGCAACCATACATGGACAAGATTGGTAAACTGCTTGGAGAAGACGGTATAATCCCTTCGTTCAGTTTTTGATACTCATTGGCTTGGGAGAATCAGTGTGTTAGGGCCACAACCATGTCACATATATTTTATGCTTCTAATTTTGTATGAGATGCATTATTTTAGTAACATGCTAATGAATGATAAAGGGTGAGATCAATTAATAAAATAACAAAATCCCTTAAAGTAAATATTAAGTTCAAATAAGATGCCTTCCAATGCATGACACTCGTCTAGGCTATGATCGATTAAGTGTAGGTCTGCCAAAACAGGGTGTCTTTATCTATCCTAGTGAGACGCGATGTGATAAAAGTAATATTCAATTGCCAACCATTTGGGTCTAACTTAACTAGGCTATTTCAATAGGATTTAAAGTTTAGAGGCATAGAGTTGAGTTTTAGTCAATGAGATAGATTAGAATAAGTGTTATTCACCCAACTATCCAAGAGTTGTATACGATGTAATTGGAAAGTGTTCCCTACCTAAATAACTGAATTTTGGGTGATCAGCCAAAGCTGACTCGGAATTAGGTGAAATATGGATCTTGGCTTACTAGAAAATCATACTGTCACACCCCGCTTCCCAAAAACAGAATACAGAATACGGATACGTGGCAAAAGCCCAGTAAATGATTTTTATCATCCATAAGCTGTCAGGATCTTTACAACATTTCACAATAATAATCAGAGTCGGAAGGCAAGAAAAGTCAACCAAGCATGCATATATGAACCAATAACAACATAATTTACTTGAAACAAAATATAATAATCTTAAATAAATCAGATCTGAATAAGTCAATAATCCTGGGTCACATTATCCAAATACAAAATAATCCAAGTAACAGATACATTATTCAAATAAGCAACAAAATAATAATAATAATAATAATAATAATAGCAAGAACTCCAGCATCTAGAATCTCATATCACCAACTCCATCAGGCAACTAGTCTCCAAAATCTGCAATTTAATAAATTGCAGGAAAGGAAAAAAAGAAAACAAACTCCCGTCAATGCAAGTTACGGGCCGCTTGTAGTGCAGACACAAGTACATGGAAAAGATGATAAATCTAAATAATAGCAAAAACAAACATAGCATGGAATAGGCATATTAACAGAAACAAAATATCTAACTTGAATCAGGAAAAATCAGATAGCATGGTATACTAACAGATGCAGATAACATGTGTCGAGTGTCATGTGGTATGCAGACAGATATACAAATGATAGTGTCAAATGATAGTCAGACAGATAACAGATAATCAGATAACAGATGTCAGATAACAGATAACAGATGTCATGTTCTTGTAAGTCTTGTATTTATTACTATCTAGGTATCACTTCATGCGTCCATCCTTTTACCACATGGTTGCTACATTCAAACAGATTACGTTTTATATTTCGTAGGGGACTATATAGGGCCGTGTACTCAGGTGTCAGACAGATAGATATCAGATGCAGATCAGACAGACAGATAGAACCTAAGGGTTCTGTTCTGAGTACACCTTCCTATAGGGAAGTAATGTAGTTAGGGTATCAGACTGACAGATTCGTGTATCATGTAGTCATGAACATGTAGCAGGTAAACACGGGCCCCCTTCCAAGTACACATTTCTATATTATCCACTACTAGATCTTTCCCTTAACCCCAGCTTGGTTATTGTGTTATTATTATCAGACATGCATGTATGTGTCACAAAACAGAGCAAGAATAACATGGTATAAACAGGTAATAGGTTTATATTGAAAGATAAACATGTAAATATCAAAGATAACTCATAAAGGAATAAAGCAACAAAAACTCTTGTTCAGGACAGCAAGATAGTACTGCACTAAAACTGGGATTCCCTTTGCTACAAAAATACAAATCTGGATCCGTCAAAGAATCTGGAAAATAAACTCCCGGCCGAATCTAGCAAATATATACAAGTTATTTTCTATTTCACAAAAACAAGTCTCAAAACTGATTTGAATCCAGAAAATACGTTCAGCTAGAAATCAGAAGTTTGTATTCAATGTCAGGAAAACAGTAAGAAAACTCATTAATTAAATCCACAAAAAATCAGGGGTATTCCCCTATATGTGCAGCATCAGAATATAAAGTTTCATAATTTTTCAATATAAATAGTTCAGTCTACAAAAATCAGAAAATATCAAGATGCAGTAGTTTTGCAAATCTGGAATTATAAACACTGCAGTACGAAGATAGCAATATCTCACAGACCATAAAGTGAAATCCAAATCTGCCAAAAGGGTGATAAAATAGACATAGTATGATAACTTTCATATTCACTAATATTTTACAAACAACAAGTGGAATGAGGTCGAAAATCAGGTTCTTTACTGAACAATATGAAAACTCTGCATGTATAGTAATTGTTTGGAAACATAGAACGATTTGTAAAACTCATCAAATAAGTCTACAAAAATTCAGGGTTAATCCCATTCAAGTCTAGTTATATTGTGCAAAATATTGGATCAAAATAATACTTTTAACATCATGATAAAAGTAGGTTACTCTTCAGAATTCATAGAAAACAAAATCTGGAAAATCTCTCTACACCTCTGTAGTAAAATAGACATAACTTATAACGCGTAAAATGAAACTGAGATATGTTAGAAGGGTTAGAAAATAGGCAGAATTCTCTACAGTTCATGTTTACAAATAATTTTAATATACTAACCTTAATAAGGTTTAAAACACTAATCAAAAGCAAGGTAACAGAAACTACAGAATTATTCTTCGAACATAAAATCATCTAGTTCATGTAAAACTCATCCAAATCAACCTAAACATGAAATATATTGTACTAGATGTCCAAACAACATGGTATAGGGTATTTTGCAAGTCCACGACAAGTTATAGCACGAATAACACATCAAGCATACGATATCACAAAATAGCATGCATATATACGTCCAAAAAGTGGCCATCCCTAGTTGTTTCATGCCATGTATGTCGTGAGTCAACTATGGTCAAATCAACACAATAGAGACAATATATAATAAAAGATTCACACATGAATTGTCACTATACCCCAACTACTCTACAGGCGATATTTAGTACTTGTATTACACAAGGAAAAGAATACAAGTTACTTGCCTTAACCGACGACGAAACGACGATGATCAAGAATAACGGGAATGGATTCCCGGAACACGAACTCAACGAGTGAAAAAAATCACAAACAAGAACCACGAACCAAACTCACGAACAACGAACCAAACACGAACACAAGGAACTCCGAACCAAACCAACACGTGCAAACACTTGAACGTGCAAACAAAGAGAGAATGAACGGGGAAGACGACGGCAATGGCAGCGGCACTATTGCTATCGTCGGTGCTGCTGCCTGGCTGAGCGACGAGGAGGGGAACCAGGGGGTGACACCGGCAGCGATGTGCAGTGCGTCGACAGAGGGACACCGCACTGGGGGTGCACTGGTCGCTGCAGATGTTGCGGCTGTCTGCATTCGCACGCGAAGCTCGGGAGGATTAGGACGACCAAAGGGGAGTGAGGGGGATGGTCGGGAGAGATGGACGCAGGGAGAAGGTACGACACAGAGGCAGGGGGTCGGGATATGGTAGAGGCAGGCTAGGGTGTAGAATGGAGAAGATGAACGGGTGTATAGGTTTAAATATGCAGTGGAGTTAGGGTTTTGTGGCTAACGGGTGATCAGGATTGGGCCATACAGGTTTCGAGTTGTGTAGGGGTAGTCTTGGTGGATATGGTTAACAGGGTATGGGTAATGATTAAACGGGTTTGGGTTTTGGGTTAAGGAAGAAAAAAAATAAAATAATAGATCCAACAAAAATGAGATGGCACAAATTGGATAAATAAATAGGGTATGACCAAACAAAATAACGGGGATGAAAAATAAGAGCTCGATCGAACAGAGACGACACAAAAAGAGACAATGGGATCAAGAAGATCAAATAAAAAATGAAAGAACCAATAAATGAATACATTGAAAATAAAATCCAATATACGGTCCAAAGATATATACAATGAGAGAAAATACATGAGAAGAGAAAATACACTCAAAATATAGAAAATGGAAAAACAGGGGTTACACATATGATGGAGTTTTCCTAGTCAATGATGAGAGTCGTTGATTTGAATAAAGATAGTATGAGGTGTATTTAATAAAATACCTTACTAAATATTTCAATGTCATGATACATACTTTGCATATTTTTGTTGAATATTTTAATGAAATGATATTTACTTTGCATATTTTTGTTGATAGATTACCATGGAATCCAACACATCAAATAACCTAATTTTGCGATCTGTCCTTGAGATGACAAACTGTCTGGAAAAAAATTTCCTAGACTGGTACATGAATCTGAGGATAATCCTTAGGCATGAGAAAAAAATGTATGTTCTAGAGCAGCCTATTCCTGTGCCACCTGCTGCAAGTGCCCCTTGCACCGAAAAAGATGCTCATAAGAAGTATCAAGATGACGACTTGGACGTTGGTTGTCTTATGCTATCCACCTTGAACTCTGAGCTTCAGAAGCAACATGAGAACATGGATGCCTACGATATGATCGTACACCTCAAGAGACTATCAAAAGCAGGCTAGGCATGAGAGGTTTGAAGTCTCAAAGGTATTGTTTCTATCACAGCCCTGCTTCCCAAAATACGGAATACGAGTGCGTGACGAAGCCCAGCGAATGATCTTAACATCATTCATAAGCTGTAGGATCGACTCAACATCATACAAGAATATACAAGAGAGATATATATAACCAAGCATGCATGAATAATTCATTAAGCAACAGAAAACAACAAATAATAATGTCCACATAGTTTTCAAGTCTGGATCAAAAGTAAAATTTGGGAACGTAAGCCCGTTACAAGTCTTATACAGCAGAAGAAATAAATAACTTAAGGAAAATAATTATTTAAACAAGTCCTTGCTCCAAGCGAAACCTGAAATGTCTGCTCGCCAATTCCAGCAGGCAACTCGTCTCTAAAGTCTGCTTAATAAATAAAGAAAGGGAAAAATAGGGAAAAACAAGAGAAAATGCCCTTAGTGCAAGCTAGGGCCACAAATAGTAAAAACGAGTACAAGTAATGGGGAACAAGAATTGGAATCAAGAATGTAACAGAGATATAACAAGTAATGGAAAAACCAAGAACTAGCTAGTAAGAGGGACATCCTAGTAATCAGACTGGATAACAAATATTAATGGTAAAACACATGACAAGTGAACCTGTAATGGTATCTAACATCAAGTGACAAGTTTCAAGTATAGTGTCATGTAACAAGTGCCGAGTCTAGTGTCAAGTATCAAGTTGTCAAGTCTCAAGTAACAAGTTGTCAAGTATCAGGTAACATATATCAAGTTCAAGTTTCAGGTTTCAAGTCTCATGTATCATGTTTCATATATCATATCATCAAGTATCGAGTAACAAGTGTCATGTTCAAGTTTCATGTAATCAAGTCTTGTAGTTATTAGTATCTAAACTAGGCGCAGTGAGATACAACTTCTATTTTATAAGTTTTAGGAAACTCCATCAGAAACTACGTCAAAATACGCTCCAAACTGAGACATACAGCAGTTTTAAACAACTTTCATGCATCCATCTTTTTACTACATGGTTGCTACAGTGAAATCAATTTCGTTTAGACCTAGTAATGGAGTTTATAGGGCGGTGTACTCAGGTATCAAGTATCAAGCAGGCATGGTTCATGACTACGAAAATAAATAACAGGTTCACGAAGCAAGTTCGTGAATACTAACAGGTTCAAGACCCACACAGTGGGTTCATGAGCCAAGTAACTGACTCCATGAATACATCAAGTGCAACAGGTTCATGAACCGAGTACTGGGAAACACGGGCTCCCTTCCGAGTACACTTACCTATATTGTCCACCACTATGGTCTTTCTCTTAAACCCTGGCTTGTTACTTTTATTAATTCTTATCAAGCAGGTATGCAGGTGTGTGAAACAAGGTACGAGAAAGTGGTGGGAACATGTGTCCAGCGAATTACATAGTTAATGTGTTCAGGCAGAATTTATGAATCGAAGTTTAAACATGTGAAACAGGGTCGAAATATCGTTAATTAATTCTAAGAAAAATTGGGGATGTCCTATAGGGTATCCAGCAACCGCATATAAAATTTCAAGTGAAACGCTTGCTATTAACATAGTTAAATTAATTCACAAAGTAAAGGTGTGCAGCAGTTTTGCGAATCTACGTCTACCGACACAGCTGCAGTAAAACTGCAATAACTCCTAGACCACAACTCCAAATTCGAAAATTCCAGAGGCTATCGACATCTAGACATCTAGACCTACATTTTCTATTCAGGGATCGGGTTCAGATTCTGATGTTAAAGGGGTCAAAACAGCATAACAAGATTCAGGACAGCAACATGTGGAAATGTCTTACTAGTATAGGTTACATGAAATTTTGTTATTAGGCGTCTAGGTTAATGTGTGATATAAATACAGGATAATGGTTATCAAAATAGCAAGTAATAATTATTTTTCAAGTCAAACAGATGCAAGATCATCAAATACAAGATATAACATATGTCTACAAATCTAGGGCTTCTTAATTCATGTGTCCATGTGTTCAGGGGGTAAAATGAGTCCAAGTAGTTATAATATAATACAATGAAATTATTGTGACTCTTAAGATTATAAAATTGATGAGGATTAATATTGATCAACAACGACAGTCAAGAAGGAGTCACAATTTCTAACTATTTGTAGTATTTTCAAGGAATGCTTGTACTAGAACAAAAATGTGTACAAGAGGAATACTTGCCTTGATTGACGGCGATTAGATCCGATTGTTGAAGAAAATGGGATCGAAAACCCCAGGCGAAATCTCCCAGAAGCACGTGTGAAGCACGTGCAAGAATCAAACAGTAGAGAGAAAATTCCTACACCGGATCCCGCCCAAAACAGCGAACAGCGGTATAGGATTTGGCGCGGCAGAACAGCAAACAGCAAAATCGACCAATCGGATTTCTCCCGCACACCGGATCCAAGCCCAAACACGGAACACCGATTCCGAAACTGCTGTAGGTGAACACTAAATACCGATCTGGTCAGATCAAAAGTGCACCGATCTTGATGCGACCCAAAGGCCGAGATTGGATCCCGCCCAAAGCAGCTGCTTCTTCCTCCTTCTCTTCTTCGTCGAAACTGAGAGCGAGAGAGAGGATGGCGACGGTGGGGTCTTCGACGTGGCGACGCGACAGCGTGACTGCGACGGCCACGGAGAGGCGACGACAACTGTGACGGCGCTTTCGTCGAGGGGCATCGACAGCGACGGGGATTTGCCGTTGCTCTGTTTGTGGGTTCGAAACAGAGTAGGAGGAGAATGGGGGTGTTGGCGATGCGACGGAGGTCGCGATTGAGGAGGCGACGACGAGGCGATGAGTGGATGGAGGGTGCGAGGGCGAACGGAGGTGGTAATGGCGATAGGGTTGCGAGGTTGAAGAGGACGGTGGTTGGTGTAATGGTGAAGGAGTAGGAGGAAGTAGATGAAGTGGGTTCGGCGAAGACGAGGGTGGTGGGGTTGACGAGGAGAGGGAGTCGATGGGTGTGGTGTTGGAGTGGAGGTTGATAGGCAAAGGCGAAGTGGGTTTGGGAGTTGGGTAATAGCGAATGGTGATGGCGGTGGTGGTTGACGAGGGCGAGAGGCGACTAGGTGGTGATTGGAGTGGTGAAGACGAGAGGTGGCGATGCAAATGCAGATGGGGTGCTGGTTGTTGGAGCGGAGAAAGAGAGGGTGAGGGAAATGGCGAAGGTTGAAGACGGAATGGGAAGGAGAGGCGGCTGGGATTAGTTAGGGTAGAACAGTAAATGGGGGTTAGGGTTAGGGGGCTAGGGTTTAAATAGTATAGGGTTTCGGTTTAATGGGTATTAGGGTATCCGTTTCGAGAGGGACCCAACTGGAGAATTGGTCAAAATGTATTAAAATGGAGAATGAAGAGATGAATGACATAGAACAGCTCGTTCTTCATGGAGAACGACACAAGGAGCATATACAATTGCATTAGATAAAAACACCAAAAAAATGAGTCGAATAAAAATAATGATTTTATTCGAATGGAAACAAGATACGGGATCTCCAATAGATAAAAGAGTACAAAGTGGCAAAATACAGTATAAAAATACAAATACGGGAAAACATGAGTTACAGTTTCAGTGTAAACTGGCAAATGGAAGCCCTGTTGGAACTCATGTGGTCAAGATGATTGGGTACATAGAGAACCTTGAAAGGCTTGGTTTTCCTTTGGGTCAAGAGTTGGTCTCTGACTTGGTCCTGCAATCGTTGCCGGAAAGTTATAGTCAATTCTTCATGAACTACAACATGAATGAAATTGACAAACCTATACCAGAACTGCTAAGCATGTTAAGAACTGCTGAAAAGGATATTAGTAAGGGAAGTACAATTATGATGGTTCAACAGGCCAAAGGTAAGGGCAAGGGCAAAAAGCAGATTAAGAAAGCCAAGGGCAAGGGCAAGGGCAAGGGCAATTTCAAGCCCAACACATTTGCTTTGAAATCTAAGGGTGGGGTGGCCAAGGAGGCACATGCTTCCACTTTGGTGAGACCGAACATTGGAAGAGGAACTATTATAAGTACATGGAGGAGCTTAAGAAGGAAAAAGGAAGTGAGACTTCCACTACAAGTATTTTTATTATAGAAGTCGATTTATCTACTTCTGCATCTTGGGTATTAGATACTGGATGTGGATCTCATATTTGTGTAAATGTGCAGAATCTCAAAAGGAGTAAACCATTGGCTGAGGGAGAAGTTGACCTGCGAGTTGGAAATAGAGCAAAAGTTGTTGCTTTAGCTATAAGAACTTGTCATTTATCATTGCCCACTGAGCTTATTACTGACTTAGAGAACTATTATTTTGGGCCGGCTATTAGTAGGAATATTATTTCTGTTTCTTGTTTGGACAAGAAGGGTTTTTTATTTATAATAAAGGACAAAAGTTATTTTATTTATTTGAATGATATATGTTATGTTAGTGCACAATTGAGTAATGGACTTTATATTCTCAACCTCGAAATACCCTGTCTATAATATAAGTACTAAGAGGTTCAAATCAAATGATACAAATCCAACTTACCTCTGATATTGTCGTTTGGGCCACATAAATGAGAACCGCATATCCAAACACCATAAAGATTGATTCTTCGACTCATTTGATTTTTAATCATATGAGGTATGTGAACCTTGTTTGTTGGGCAAGATGAAAAAAGCTCCATTCACTGGAAAAGGTGAAAGAGCTAGTGATCTTTTAGGACTCATACATAGTGATGTCTGCGGACCTTTCAACACATTGACTAGAGGAGGTTTTCACATGGATCCATTGCACAAGCTAAGAAGCCTAGATTTTACCAGTGATCCAAATATATACTTAGGCGCTTCCATCTCATTCGAGAGATCATCGATAGAGGAGATGTGAAGATATGCTGAATAGTGACAGATGATAGCATGGTTGACCCACTGACAAAGCCTCTTGCACTACGAAAGCATGAGGGTCACACTAGATCTATAGGCATTAGATGTATGTCTGATTGGCTCTAGTACAAGTGGGAGATTGTTGGTGTATACCCTAGAGGTCAGTTGTGTATTGACATTACTAGTTTACATTGTATCATGACATTTATTTTATAATTAGGCATTTCATTTATTGTATTATTTATTGTGAACTGAAGTCCTTAGAATAGGAAATTCAATGTCATGGGATATCAAGTGCATGACTTGATTGTGAGACCCTATTGGCTAAAATCAGAACATTGTTCTTAAATGTCCCTAGTCAAATATTATTTTGAATTAGGATAACGATAATACATATAGACTAGTGTGTGCATAGACTAATGACCATTCTCACGGGTCATGGATATGAGATATCAAGTCTTCACATGGGTACATATTTGAGTAATAATGTACTGGACTGACCCACCATAAGAACGCTGCATGGATCGTTACGTGAGTGTTATAAGAGGTTCTCACAGTGACCATGAAATATTCCTTTGACTTGAAGTCAGTACGGTTCCCTACATGAGAAGTTATATTTTTATAGTTGTCAAACGTTGCTTGTAATAAGGTGATTATAAAATCGACTAGTGGATATACTACAAATCTTGCCGAGGGATGTGAGTGACTTAGATATAATTTGTCCCTCTTACATAACATGATCGATATCTACGGGCTCCTTGATTGAGTGAGACTACAAAATGCATGGTCGTACTCAAATGAGTCAATATGAAATATTGATCTCATTTGTTTTAGTAAGTCTACTCGGATATCAAGAAACCAAAAATTGAACTATATAAGGGTGACACGCTCTACGCTTTGTGGTCAATTAAGATATCTGGACAAATGGACTAGACTATATGGTAACATTGGTCACGGATAGGTTATGTCAAATCATTGGCATTTTCGTTACAAGAGTAGAAATGATGTATTGCTAGATACCGCTCACTGTTTGTAATACTAGAAAATGATTTTAGTATTACTGTCAACATAATGGGAACCTACAAGGTCACACACTTAGAATGGATCAAAATTGGGATTTAAATTCATAAGATGAATTTAATTAGGGATCAAAGTAAGACTTGGACTCCTAACATTGGTTGGACATTTAATTAGATTAGATTACCCGACTAAAGTTCAAAGGTCCACACAAAAATCTGACCCAGGTCAAATTGTGAGCCCAACAACCTTATTACTCTTTTAGGCTTGATTTTCTACACACACACACACACACACACACACACATATAGATATATATATATATATATATATCTGTGAAAAAGACACAAGTGAAAATACTCTAGACGTCACATAAAGTGAGAGAGAGAGATCGTAAGGAGGAACATCCACTTCCCACAGCTAGCACTGCGGTCTGAGGGATAGCTATTTTTTGTTCCGTTTGTGTGGATATCGTAGAGGCATCACAATATTGCAGTGATGTGATCGGCAAACTGTGGAGACAACATATTCATCTTTAAGGTATAACTGATAAACACGATTTATGGTTTTCGCATGGATCCATAGCTAGGTTTCGATATTTTGTAATTTTTCTGCTGTGTATTTAATCTGTGATTGCCTTCGAAACCTAACAACTTATTTAACTGATCAAAGGCCTACTACTGTTTTTCCCCCCATTCGAAGCTTTTGGTTCCACATAGAGCTTTGAAGAAGGGAAGGCACTTTTCCAGAGATTTGGAGAGGAATCGCCCAATCGCCGCTACGCACCCCATACTCTACACCTCTTTTACATTGGAGGAGGGAGTCATGTCGAGGATGACTTAGCTCTTCCCCAGATTGGCTTTTATACCCCACCTAGCTTATCATAAAGCTCAAGAACTTTTCCAATGAGATACCGAAGGCACATTTTGAGGAGTTCAGTATCAAGTTATACTTTCTATGGACGCTGAATGCCTCTTCTAAATCTTTGACATGGTCATCTTTTATGAGGCTTTTAACGAGCACAACATCGACATGTTCTAACCTATATGCTCTTTAAATATCTTGTTAACAATAGCTGGTAAGTGGCACTTGCCTTCTTTAGTCTGAACGACATTCTTTAGTCTGAACGGCAAGACAATGTAGCAGTAGAGTCCTTGGTCAGTGATGAAGAATGTCTTAGGAATGTCCGGTGGAAACATCTGGACCTGATTGTACCCTAAGAACATGTCCATGAAACTAAGGAGCTCATGTCCAGATGTGGCATCTATCAAGGCATCGATGCTTGAGAGCGAGAAGGGGTCCTTTCGGACACACTTTATTGACCACCGTGAAGTCGATATATATCCTTTACTTGCCACTGGCCTCCTTGAGCATCACCACATTGTCTAGCCAGTTGGGATAGCTGACCTCCTAGATGAAGCGAGTGGCTAGGAGCTTGTCGACCTCTTGCTTTACGGCCTGCTGCCTGTCCGTGGCAAATTTTTGGTTCTTCTGCTGCACTGGTTTGACATTTGGGTCGATGCTTAGCCTATGAATTTTTAACTCTACCAAAATGCTAGGCATATCAGAGACCGTCCAGGCGAACATGTCTTGGTTCCTCCAGATAGAATCGATGACCGTTCCGTTGAGTTCTAGAAGGAGGATATTGCTCACTTGGAGCTTTTTCGAATCGTCTCCCTTTGAGAATGGGACGTCTTCCAAGTCGTCGACAGTCTCCGAGTTGCCTGGGCTCCTCTCCAAGGGGAGCTCTACTGTGTCAAGGAGGAGGACTGAGCCCTCCACTATAGTGGTGTAGCATGCTCGAGCTGCCTCTTGGCTATATTTCACTACCTCGACCCATGCTATTGTAGAAAATTTCTTCTTCATGTGGTAGGCTGAGGCAACGGCTTGGAGTGATGCTAATTTCCAAGGCATCTCAAGATAGTGTTGTAGGTAGCCTTAACATTAACCACCATAAAGTCCATTGGTTTGGTCCAGATCACTGGGAACGCCCTTGCTATCACATTGAGGGTAATAATAACCCTAATCTGGACCGGCACCCTAGAAAAACCATGGAGGATATAACTAGAGGGTTTCAATCTTTCCCAGAAGAGTTTAAGGCCCTCAAAATCCTCCAACAAAAACATATTTACTAAGTTGCCATTATCTACTAATATTCGACAGACTTCGTGGTCCGCCATGCAGAGGCTAATCACTAGGGCATTGCAATGGGGGTGCGGACACCTTCCAAGTCTTTGTTGAGAAAGGTGACAGGTATCCTCGAGCACTTGGAAGAAAGGCACTTGTGCACCGAGTTCACATCTCGGATGAATGCCTTCCTGGACTAGTACCTAGAGACAAACTACTATGTTCTTTTCATTAGACTCTCCCCCCATGGGTCCACCATGTATAGAGTGGAAGATGGCCATAGGTTGAGATTCCTAGGAATCGAGATCCTTCTCTAGGAGTTTGTTAGGCCCCCATTATTGGAAGAAGGTCCATTCTGTCATTCTGCATGAACTTGGACAAGTAGCCTCATCGAATCAAGGCCTCAGTTTCCTCTTTAAGGGCCCGACAGTCGTTGGTTTCATGTCTGTGATCACCGTGAAACTGACACTAGAATCTCCTATCCTTCTTTTTCTCGGGGGTGTTTATCCAAGGCGGGGAACGGAAGAATCCATCATCCTCCACTTCCATTAGCACTGCCAAAATGCTATTGCTGAGTAGGATAAATTTACTGAGTTGAAGCATAGGAAAAGGATGCCTCTAACCGGAAGTGTCCTTCTTAGATTTCTTAGGAGCCTCAATGCTATCAATCTTCCATTTTCCCTTAGAAGATGGTTCTTTGCGCCCCTCGGGATGAAGGACCTCCTCGGCTCGGATGTATTTTTCATTCTGGATGAGGAGGTCGAGAAAATCTGAGAGTGGCAACATAGCGAGGGAGGTTTTGAGAAGGTCATGTTGGACGCTATGCTTGAAGGCGACTGCTGTGACCCCAGAGTCAAGAGAGGGGATGGACCGGGCCTCTGCTGTAAATCGTTGGATGAAATATCGGAGTGATTCTTCCTCCTTCTGCTTTAAGTCTAGCAGGGAGGCGCTTGTCTTCTTTGCCTTGTGGCTGGTCATGAAGTGCATGAGAAAGCTCTTATCAAGCTAGTTAAAGGAGTAAATAGAGCCAGGGGTGGGCCATGAATACCATGCTCTCGTCGAGCCCCGAAGGGTGGCAGGGAATGTCCTACAAAAGAATGTACCTAAGGAATTGTGAATCATCATGAGAGTTTTAGAACTCTGGATATGATCCGTCGAGTCAGATTCGCCATTATAAGACTCGAAGGGGGGATGCTTGAAGTCTCTTGGGGTTGGGTCATTGAGGAGGAAAGGAGCAAAAGAAGATCGGATAGGTTGGTATCCCCTGTTTTGCTACCTCTCCTCCTGCCTTATCTTGGCAAGGTGATCTTCCATCTCTTGGAGATGCTTTTAGGACTACTTCTTCATGTCCCTCAGAGTAGGTGGACCTATATAACTCTTCAATGGGGATGATGCCGGTGCGGGGTGTGCAGAACGACAGTCCTCCTCAAAAAGCCTGCAGAATTTCGTTCCTGAAGTCCGAGAACTCAAATCTGGTAACGGGAGTTGTTTGTTGTAATATCCCGGACGGATATTATATTGTATAATTGTTAGTTTTAAATTAAAATATTTTTAATGGAAATTACTTGGTTTTTCAAATAAAAAGTTACCTGGACATATATACTAGTAAGTATATACAGGTATTTTATCAGTTTTGTGTACTTGTGCAAAATCTTGAAAAACGTATTTTTGAGAAAAATGTCCGAAAAATCCCGGGCAGATACTGAAAATTATTATTTTATTATTATTTTATTTTAATTTCCAGAATTGAAATATTTTTGGTGGACATCACCCGGTTTTGTTAATAAACATTATATATGTAAATTCCATCTTCTACTAAACTTTCATATACTGAAGATGAATCTTCTCATCTCCCCTGAATCTCCCTGAATCTCCTCATCTCTCTTCTTCTCCGAATCTCCTCTTCTACTACTCTGGTGATCATGAACCTATGAGAAGATGAACTCCGGGGTTGTGGGCCCACTGAAGGGGTCCACATTCTGACTCTACCACAGCCGGCTAACACTTCAACCCCCACCTTTGCTTCAACCTCTGCCAACCTACCAAACCCCGAATCTTCTTCACCCCCTGCACACACCGCATTCCCACTAATCATACCTCTGACCCTCTCTCGATGGAGCCAAACTCAACTAAGCAACCCACCACATGCTCCCCCAGCCTCAACCTCAATGACAGACATCTCCGCGAAAGGGCAACGAAGCTCTCAGAGTTTCGACCGTGGGGGAGCATAGCTCCCACCAATGGCATCTGGGGTACTCCAGTCATCATCATAGAGCCTCACCGCCTCAGCCAAAGGAGAGGGCCCTACGAGGGGTCCCTCTAGCCACTCGGGGCAAGCTGAGTACCACACCATCGATCATCGGGCTTATGAGCAACAGGGACAGGATTATAGGAGAGGCGAGGGACGTGGTTTCAGCAAGGGCCATAGGGAGGAGAGACACTACTTACCAAGTAACCACAGTCATTCTGTACTGCCTCCCCACAGATACAAGCATCAATATCTTTCTACTCACCATCACCAGCAACAAACCTTCAATTACCATCGAACCCAAAGACATGCACTCTCTCAGCATCACCAGCCCAATCCACCTCCACAACAACTTAACCAACAAACTTCCCATGCACCACCCCCCTCACAGCACGGCGACAATCCCTGTCCCTATATCCCCATACGGAACTCCCCACCCCCCATTGTGCACACCCACACTACCACACCTGCTACATACCCACCCTTAATCCTGCCATTGCAGCCCACATCTGGGGTAACCAGGGCCTCAGAGGGGGGTCCAGGCACCTCAGACGACAGAGACGAGCAAGGGGACAAGGGAGGGAGGCGGCGTGGGTGCAGGTGAGTCACAAAAGTCGGAAAAACTACCAGAAGGCAAAGGAGGGAGGATCACTGACCTGGAAACGCAAGGGAAAGAGGAAGCCAGTTGCATGCTTCAATTGCGAAGATTTGGGACACATAAGGGCTGAATGCACAAAGGAGATTAGATGCCTCAAATGTCTGAACTGGGGGCATGTTTCTTATGTGTGCACTAACGTCCCTATTAAGGAGACAGAGGAAAACAGAGAGGTCTCGCAAGGTAGGTTGCCTCCCAATTAAGCTGGCAAGATGCCTCAACACAATCAAGCAAGAGGAAGGATGGTTTAGGCAATGGTGTGCATTCGCCAAAGTGACCAACGGCAGACCATCGGAGAGTCACCTTTTAGAGGCGCTAAACAAAAAAATTGCCTATGAGGGGAGACAGAGATTGGATTGTAAAGAATATCTGCCAACTTCAATTTCTCATCTCATTCTCATCACCAACTAAAATGCAAGAGGTTACCGGAATGGGGGAGGTGGACTTCAGCCATTTCAAGGCAACATTCTCTCCTTGGTCGCTGCAATTTGGGGCAGAGAGACCGCATGGGGAGACTTACAAAATTTGGGTTCACAATCTACCTCTCCACTGTTGGAAAAGAGAAGCACTCGAAGAAATTTTAGCAGAGTTTGCCACGGTGGTGGACATTGATGCGAAGACAGCGAAGAAGTCAGATCTGATCTCCGCCAGACTCACCATCAAAAGCCCAGATATCAGCCACATACCAAGTTTGCTAAGACTTTTACCTACGAACAGGCGTATATCATCAGATTTGTGCTCCACGAGAAGGTGGAGACATAGGTGGAGGAGGTGGTCAAGAGGAGCAACAGTGCCCACAAAGATGAAAGAACATACAAAGAGGCGGCAGCACCAGTGCTAGACACAACCATTGACGGTGCCCATGAGATTGAGAGGGCTCATCGGGAGCTCATCAAGGTGGCGAAGCAAGGCGAACAACAGCGAGTACTGCCACTAGAGGCTGCTTCACTGGCCTCAGGCCTCAAAGGTCCAGATTATAGATCTAGATCAATGATCAATGATCGAGATCTCTTCACCGTTAGTCAATGTCGTACAAGCTTGAGCATAGAGAAGGCAGGCGGGAGAGAGACCTCAATAAGAACTCCAAAGCCCCAAATGGCAAAGCATCTCGAAAGTGGAAAAGGAGCAGAGAGGAAGGACCCTCAAAGTGGCAAATTCAGAGCACCCAGGAGTCAGATCCATGTGGTCAACCAAGACCCTAGGAAGAGTGGTGAGAGATTCGATCTTAAGGAAAACCAGAATGGTAAGGGGAAGGAGACTTTTGACCCAACCCTAAAAGAAGGAGATCATGAAAGGGGAAAGGTTATCGAAGGGATCGAGGCGACTACAGAAGCCAACAGCCATGGCCCAAACAAGGAGACTGCAGTGCTCAGGAGAGGAGGTTCTTTGCAGTGAGAGCTCAGAAAGGAAAGATCCAAAAAATGGTTGTAAAGAGTTTTCGAGAAGGAGACAAAGCTCAGATCCAAAATGGGAAGAAGAGCACAGAGAATGAGGAGGCAGAGGGGGATATCGAGATGACTACTGAGTCCTCCGAGCTGCCAACCAATCGCGAGTTGATGCGTGGAGGGGTGCAGGTTAAGGCGCATGTGACGCGTCCCCAGGGAGAGGGTTTTATGAGGGAGGAGTCTGACCTTGGTGAGAATGGACCCAATATTTGTGTTGGGCCCAATAAGTGTGTCGTGACTCAGAAAAAGATTAGGCCTATAGAGGGGTCCAACACTGTCAACCAACTACCACTTGTAGACCTTGCTTCATCTATGGAGAGTGGGCCAACAGAAGGGTCCAATGAACAACAGCTCCAGGGACCCATGATGGGGGCCACTCAGGTTGCAATAACTGAGTCTGCAGATAGTGATGAAGACATGGAAGGGCACTTAAATTTGGATGAAGAGTTCTCGTTTTCTGATGAGGAGTCAGAGGATCTTGAGTTTGTTGCTGATACATAGAGAGAGATCTCACCAGAGATGATCTTATCTAACTTTTCAGAATCAACGCTTGGCTATAAACTGGAACGTCAAGTAGGGAAGTTGGGTTTAGGGTACAACGGACGCCTAAGAGGGCTTATGTGGAGTCCCTGGATGACTATCTGGAGGTGGCTGCGGCAGCCAAAGCTACAAAGTTCGATGACGGAAGTACGAGAAGTTTTTTAGCTTCTATATTAAATTTCATGTCAGATTCTGATGTTTTTATCCTAGCTCAAACCTGTGGATTAGAGGTGTGTGACGCAGAATGTAATGCTCTACTGCTTAATAAAATTAGGGGTTGTGAAATTGAATGGGCGAAGGCTAGCAATCAGAAGGACCTGGGGTCCTGCTCTATGTCGACGGAGGTCTTCGAGGAAGACATCTGTTCCACACCCACGAGCAACCTTGAAACGGTTCCCCAATGAGTGCACTATTCTGGAACATTAGGGGGTTAGGGGATAGGGGTAAGAGAGATACGGTTAGGAATGTCATTATGAACTCCAAAGCAGAGGTGGTAGGGTTATAGGTGACCAAGCTCGTACACGGGTTTAAACTCAAAAGAGTAGGGGGCAATAGAATCAAGGAATGGGTGCTACGCCCATCCTCAGGAGCTTCGGGGGGCATTGCTATTGGGTTCAACCCGAATATTTTCACTTATTTTAAGGAATACAGTGGAACGTTCTTCCTAACTATCCGACTGAGGTGACTGTCTAACAATTGGGTGCATACGGTCACTGCGGTTTATGGGCCGAACGTGGCAATAAATCGAGATGCTTTTTGGCAAGAGCTTATCGGTATACGACAACGATAGTCAGGAGCTTGGATAGTTGGGGGAGATTTCAATATTACTAGATTTGCATTCGAGCACATGGGAAGAGGCTCGAGCGATAGGCACAGAGAAGAATTCAATAGGGTGATCACGAAGCTAAAGCTGATCGATATCCCAATTAATGACAGGCTATTTACCTGGTCAAACATGCAAGCGTCCCCGATTATGGCAAAGTTGGACAGGATCCTAGTATCGATGGATTGGGAGGCTAAATTCCCATTGGCAACCGCTAAATTTATTCCTAGCCCTACGTCGGATCATGCCCCGGTCCCACTCGATGCTGGGGTACAGGGATTTCAAAGGCCAAGGAAGTTCGGATTTGAAAAGGCTTGGCTAGAAATCCTGAGCGTTCACCACATGGTGATGGAAAACTGGGCGCTCCTAACTAGCGGATCGGACATTGCAACCCGATGGTGTGAAAAAATCCGCAGATTGCAAAAGAGGCTGCGTAGATGGAATCGGTCTAGATTCTCGACTATCTAGCATGAAAAAGATTCCTTTTTGGAAGGAATTAATGAGCTAGAGAGATTGGAAGAAACGAGAGTCCTATCACAAGACAAAAGAAACAGGCTACTGGAGCTCCGAGAAAATATTACCAATCTTTATAAGCTAGAGGAAATCAAAATGGCAACAGAGGTCGAGGATTTCGTGGCTCAAAGAGGAAGACTCGAATACGGCCTTTTTCCACCGAGTGGCAAGCACAAGACGTAGATCCAGTCTTGTCCTGTCAATCCAAATAGAAACGGGAACATCCCAAGATGAAAATGTGATTTCCAAAACCTTTCACGACTACTATAAGGGCCTCTTTGGGAAGAAGAATGACTTCAAAATCCCACTTAGGGATGATTTCTGGCACGACCTCCAGAATGAGTCAGCTCTTTCACTATCGACATTGGAAGCACCTTTTTCAGAGACGGAAGTGGAAAAGGCAATCACTCAAATGGGAGCAGAGAAGTCACCAGGACCAGACGGCTTCCCAATGATGTTTTTTCCAGTTTTTTGGGAAGAAATAAAAGGGGATATTATGGCTTTGATGGATGAATTCTTCTACAACAACCTCAGATTGGGCATGTTCAACTTTGCAGAAGTAATTCTGATACCTAAACGGGTGGAGTCTACTCGGGTGGGGGATTTTAGACCTATTAGCCTCATGAACTGCTCAATTAAGATCATTACAAAGGTCCTGGCCATCTGCCTCGGAAGCATAATGGACAGTTTAATTAGCAACACCCAGTCTGGTTTCTTCAAGGGTAGATGTATCCTAGACTATGTGGCCATCGCGGAACAAGTTATCCATCACTGCCATACGGGGCCATTCTAAGAATTTCCTCCTGAAACTGGACTTTGAGAAAGCATATGACTCCGTCGACTAGGATTGCTTGCTGGAAGCTCTCAAAGGGAAAGGCTTTGAGATTAAATGGATCAGGTGGATCAAACAATGTTTATACACTAGTAAAATGGCAGTCTCGGTTCATGGGCGGCTGGGACAACCGTTTTCTTGCAATAAGGATCTTCGGCAAGGGGATCCGTTGTCACCTCTTCTATTCACTATTGTAGCGGATGTTCTGAGGGGCATGCTAGATAATTGTCGAGGAAAGGTTGGATAAAACCTGTGGCTAGCAGCACCTCTAACTAGGGGTGCGCGATTCTTTAGTATGCTGATGACACCCTCCTCTTTGGTAACGGGAACAGGTCAGAAACAGTCTGCTTTAAAGGGGCCCTCTACTGTTTTGAAGCCTGGTCAGGTCTCAGGATTAATTTCCACAAGAGTGCTTTGATCCCGACCGCACTTTCCGATGTAGAAGCACATGCCCATGCTACCATTCTGAATTATATGAAAGATGATTTTCCAATCAAATATTTTGGTCTGCCGCTCAGACCAGGGAAGCTTACCAAGACAGACTGGCTACCCATCATAGACAGGGTGGAGGACAGATTGTCTGGATGGAAAGGAAAGTCGCTTTCCCTCGGGGGTAGAGTGGTACTTATCAACTCGGTGTTGTCTAATCTGCCCATTTACTACATGTTGTTCTTTGAGCTGCCGAAGTGGGTGATCCAAAGGATTAACCGCATCCAAAAGCAATTTCTCTGGAAAGGGGCAGACTCAAATAGGGGGGATACCACCTGATCAAGTGCGGTATTGCATGCATGAAGAAGAAACATGGAGGGCTAGGCATCATCGACTTGAAAGACATGAACCTTGCCCTACTGGGAAAATTGTGGTGGAAGGTCTTCCACCACAGCGGGGAAGGATGGCAGGATTTCATTCAACCATACCTTAGGGGGAAAGGTACAAGAAATTTAGGCTTCCAGGTAGGGTCTAGAGTTTCTCGCTTCTGGAAAGGGATTGCCAAAGCCAGTGGGCCTTTCAACTCAGCAGTTACATCGGCTATTGGTAATGGACGGTCCACCAGATTCTGGTGGGACAAATGGTGTGGTGCCCATACCCTTAAGGAGACTTTTCTAGATTTGCATGAGAAAACGACTCCCCCGAATGTATCTGTGGCTAAGACATGGAAGAGGGGTAATTGGAAACCGTCTTTTCGAGGGCCTCTTAGACCAGGGTTACAAAAGCGACTGAATGAACTGCAAATACACATTGCACAGAACGGGGCAATGTGCGCTCAAGGCCCAGACCAGATGCGTTGGGGACTAGAGACCAAAGGAACTTTCACTGTTAGGTCTCTGTATCATCGCATTCACTATCGAGGGTGTAGACCCAGTTGGGCACAGCTGTTATGAAAGCCAAAGCGCCCCTTAAAGTTAGGGTCTTCCTCTGGCTAGTGCTCAATAATGCAATCCTCACCAGAAAGAACCTTGCCAAAAGACAACCCCATATCGCGACCAACTGTGGATTCTGTAACTTACATACAGAGAATCTGAATCACCTGTTCATTCACTGCCAAATAAGTAAGGCAACTATGGTAGAGGTGTTACGGGCCTTAAGGACATGTGACTATCCCAACGAATACGAAGATTTGTGGGTTGGCCCCAGATTTGCCTATGTTCGCCACGAAATGAAGGATGCTTGGTACATCGCCAATGCGGCAACTACTTGGGTGTTATGGCTAGACAGAAATAATTTTTATTTTCGTGCTTCATGAAATAGTATTTCTGGTAATCTTACTCATATCCTACATCTTATTTCCTTTTGGGCCATAGCTGCTGCTTCAGGAGCAAGAGGAAGGATTGCCAGAGTCTTCCTGGTGGAGGAATTCGACGATGAGGAGGTTGAGTTTGGACCGACACTGGACTGAGGGGTAGACGCCCTTGATACTCGCATGGAACATGATACAATTGGGAAACCCACAGTCTGTAACTACCTTTATTTTGTATTTTGTTTCGGTCTATTGTAGCTTTGGTTATACTTTTGGTTAGACCCACCCTCCAGGGTATGATTGGGGGGTTATGTTCTATTTTCTGCACTATTACTTTTTGTATTTTTCCCCGGTACGCTGGGGTTGTTTTATTAATCTCTTATTAATGAAACAGGGTGGCGTTATTCCACCTTTAACCTAAAAAAAATATTAAATATGTATATATACTAATCGGTATACGACTATTTTGTATCAAATTGATACTGGAATCTTCCGAGCCAGTAATAAAATTATTTTATTTTTATTTCTCAGAATTAAATTATTTTTTTAATGATTTGTTCGTTTTCACGAACGAAAATTATCTGTATATTCAGATTTACGTACTTGTTTGAACTGTAACGATTTTGTACGTTCGTACAAAATCGTGTAGTATGTGATTTGGAAAATTATATTATATTTTATTTTGATCCATCATAACGAGATGGAGGGTTAGGATTGTGTAGGGTTTGATTGCAATAATTATTTGAAAATAAATCTTCAATTGTTTCTAACCATGAACAAATCAACATGTGGCGTCCATTTCCACCACAAACTCCTTCAACTCTTCTTATAACCCCCCCCCCCCCCCCCCCCCCCCCCCCTCTCCCCCAATCAAAATGGCCGGCCTCCCTTCTAGGTTAGAAACCCTTCCCATTTTGTGTGTTCCCATTCCCAATCTCATCTCACTCAATCCCTTCCCTTCTACTACTTCTTCACTTGGTTTTTGTTTAAGAAAAAAAGATTGAGAAAGAAAAGAAAGATAGATCAATCAAAAGAAAATAGAGAGTATTCATGGGTGCTTTTTCATGGTGGATTTCATGAGGAGGAGCAAGAACAAGCAAGGAGAAGGAAGGGCTAGTTCTTCCTACAAATTCTAAGGTGGGGGTTTCTCGCTCATGGTTGTTTTAGCTATTAGGGTTATTATTATTGTTGTTTGATATTGTATGGATGTAGTTTCATGTGCATATCGACTATAATAAAGAGGGTGCAAAGTTAGAAGTGGTAGAATACTAAAATCAAGCTTAAAGAAATGATTTTTATGGTTGTGGGATAGATTTTGTTTACATGTGTTAAAAGTAAACTCTTGACCCGAAATTTATTTTAGGGGTTCTTTTATGTGTTGTTATCATTCTAGAACTTTTGTGGATTTTTCGGAGTGATTTTGATGGGTGAAACGAACCGTTTCCCCAAAACAGCGAGGGTTTCGCACAAAACAGTGAACCTACTGTTTTGGGTTAGTGTCGTAGTGGCTTCAAGGGGCTAGAACTTGGGTTTCCTTGCGAAATTTGAGGTTCGGGTCAACTAGGAAGATGTAGTAGACATCTTGCCCTTTCCGAATTGACCTCTCGGGTTAAATTCCGATAAGAGACGCAAAAATTATGCCCGTTACAAAATCAGGACGGCGAGCCAGCTGAGAAGCTCACTGTTCTATTTGGTTGTCATTTTTGAGTGACTTAGTGGTAGAATCAGAGGTTCGGACCAACTAGACATATTTCCCTTTCCGAATTAGCCTCTCGGGCTAGATTCCGATAAGCGAATAGGAGTTATGGTATTTGGAATGTGCAGCAGCCAGCTTTGAGCTGAGTGTGCTTGCTGTTTTGACTCTTTAATGTTTTTGAGTGACTTAATGGTAGAATCGAGGTTCAGACCAACTAGAGAGTTGTAGTAGACATATTCCCCTTTCCGAATTGGCCTCTGGGCTAGATTTCGATGAGCAGAATAGGAGTTATGGTATTTGGAAGGTGCAGCAGCCAGCTTTGAGTTGAGTGTGTTTGCTGTTTGACTTCTTTGGTGTTTTAGAGTGTCTTACCTGTAGAATCTGAGGTTCAGACCAAGTAGGGAGTTGTAGTAGAGACTCTCCCCTTTCTGAATTGACCTCTCGGGTTAAATTCCGATAAGCAGAGTAGGAGTTATACTGTTTGCAAAGATAGCAACTGGCTGTCTTGACTGGAACTTACTGTTTTGCTTCTTTGATGTTTTGGGGTCTCTTACTGGTTGAATATGAGGTTTGGGCCATCTAGGGAGTTGTAGTAGAAACTCTCCCCTTTCCGAATTGACCTCTCGGGTTAAATTCCGATAAGCGGAGTAGGAGTTATATCGTTGCAAAGTACAGCAACTGGCTGTCTTGACTGAATGCTTGCTGTTTAACTTCTTTGGTATTTTAGAGTGTCTTACCTGTAAAATTTGAAGTTCAGACCAACTAGGGAGTTGTAGTAGAGACTCTCACCTTTCCGAATTGACCTCTCGGATTAAATTCTGACAAGTAGAGTAGAAATTATGGGCTTTGAAAGTTTTCAGCTTGGTTGTGTATTTGGCAGGTTGGAATTGTATCTGTCTTGATTCCTTATAGTTTTTGAGTGTCTTACTCACTAGAGAGTTGTAGTAGACGTTCTCACCTGTCCAAATTGCCCTCTTGGGTTAAATTCAGATAAGTGGAACAAAAGTTATAGTCTTTCAAAGTTTCCGCCGTTTTCGCTAAGTCTGCTGTTTTGTTAGATTTTCCGTGTGTTCGACGGGTAGGAACTTGGATTTCCTTACGGAATCTGAGAAATTGGACAACTGGGAAGTTTTAGTAGATGTTCCCACCTTTTCAAAATTGTCCAATTTCGTTAGATTTCAATAAGTAGAGCAAAAGTTATAAGCTACAGAAGTTTCATCTTTTTATTGAAAATCTGTAGTTTGGTAATTGTTTGTGTATGTTCGAAGTCAGGAATTTGGAATTCCTTCTGGAATCTGAGAAAGTTGTCAACTAGGAAGTTTTTGTAGATGTTCCCACCTTTTCAAATTGTCCGGTTTCGTTAGATTCTGACGAGTAGAGCAAAAGTTACCAGCTTGTAAAGTTTCAGCTTTTTGTTGAAAATCTGCAGTTTGGGTAAACTGTTTGTGCGTGTTCGATTGACCGGATTTTGGATTCCTTACAGAATCCAAAGTAGTGTTCCACTGGAGAGTTGTGGTAGATATTCTTACCTTTCTAAAAGTATATTCTGTTAAAATCTGATAAGTGTAGCACTGGTTGCTTCTAGGCTGTCGGAAGGCTTTTTATGTCGCATTTGGACTTCTCATTGGTAGAATGCCTATTTTAGATTGTTTGTAGATTCTTATATTGCTTCTAATTATAGAAGATCAAGTTTTGCTAGTAAGCAGGTTTGTTTGCTTCTAGGATGATTACCTGTATGGTTGTTTTTATGTGCGGTTTTGCTCATACGCGGCTCGCCTAGCCCGTATGTAGCTATGGTCTCATACGTAGCTTATTTTGCTTGTATGTATATTGTTGTCTCATACGTGGCTCACCTGGCCCGTATATAGCTGTTGGTCTCATACATAGCTTATTTGGCTTGTATGTATGTTGTTGTCTCATACGTGGCTCGCTTGGCCCGTATGTAGCTATTGGTCTCATACGTAGCTTATTTGGCTCGTATGTATGTTGTTGTCTCATACGCAGCTCGCCTGGCTCGTATATAGTTATTGGTCCCATATGTAGCTTGTTTAGCTCGTACGTATTTTTGGTTACTTGTATGTAGCTTCTTAGCTAATACACAGTTTTTGTGCTCATCTAGAGTGATATCTTTGCCCTAGGGCTATCGACCATCAAGACGCGTGTTTACCTTACTCCTAAGGGATTGTAGACGAGTCACTCCTTGTGTACCGTCGGATCTTAACCGGTGTTGGTTAATCGCGGACCAGAGTATGACGAAATCCAAGTTCAGGGTAGTAGCATGCGAATACGTTCGTATTGCCGAGGTCTTGGATCGATAGGCCATGAACCAGATCCTTAGGGATTCGGGTAAGTCTAGGTTGAGAAGCCTAGTAGTGTTATCTGCGAAATCTATCTTAAGACCTAGCATGTTGTGTTTATAATATTGTCATCCCTAGGATTGTTAATGGTTAGTGACATCGTTTGGGTGGTAACTTATGGCTATTAATACTTAACCATTACTTATTATCATTATTCGCCAAAGAGAAAGAGTTGGTGTTAAGGGTGATTCCTTATGATCCGACCTGTCCTATAGGCCGACACTAGGCGGTGTTATTGGGTTGTACCCTTCTTGTCAAAGGGATACGGTCTGTGCCTTCTCATGAGTTGGGAGCACGGGATCCGTATCTCGTCTATTAATTTTTGAAGTGCCTTGAGAAGCGGGAGCGATTCCTGTCGGAGCTAGGGGATGACCCCCTCGGAAATCCATCTTGTCTTATATCTAAGGGCGATAAGCCATAGACTATGGTCTGGCTAGGGGGCGGCAGGGGATGCTTTGGGCTAACCTGGTAACCAGTATTAACTCCAAAAGATTCAACAGATATTTGAGTGAGGTCCAGTACGCCGGGTAGTAGTGGTAAACATAGACACCATAAGCGTACTGTGCCTGACGGGATTAGATCGCTTCAGGGAAACCTCATCAGTCATGTCGTATCTTCAGAAACAAATTGAGTATAAGAGTAGAATTTATAGTGCGGGTTCAAATCACTATATATGGAGAAACGACTTGAGATGAGGTGTATGTAGTATGGGATGCATACTGTTCCAGAGACTTGCTTGTATTAGAATAAGAGCATTATTGCATTAGTAATCTTGCATTAGAGTCTAAGTCATAACATATACTGACACATCAAATATATATACATGTTTCTCTTTTCATTAATCTATTTGCTATAGTTGAGATTCGCTGCTAGTTATCAGCCTTAAAGCGTCAGTGAATACTGACATCCCCACTTCAATATGTACTGGATTACAGAAGTATAGGTATTGGATTGCAAAGGTACAGGTATTGGATTACAGAAGTACAGTTACAGGTACAGGTACAGGATTCAGGAGGACTCAAGGCGAGAGAGCAAGGAGTCGATTTCATTGAAGTTTCTGCTGTAAATATGTTGTATTTTCATTTGTAATAATTGTTGTAAATTATTTATTTGTTGGAAAGCATCCAAGTGGAATACCAAGTATTGTTCTTTATTCATTGTACTCTGATGTAATATGTTGAAAGTTATAACACTTGGGATTGTAAAAGTATTATTGTAACACTGTTCTAATGTATTGCAATTTTGTAACATTCGAATTTGTAATACATTTGTGTTGAATAAAAAGTTTTAAATTTTCCTGTTTTCTGTGTATTATGGCTAATTGAAGAAAAAATTCTGGCTTATGTCACGGTTTTCCAGTTACCGGAAATCGGTTCATTACATTTGCTTCCTGTTGTTTCTCAGGGCGTGCCGACTGATGGGGGTAGTGCTTCGTTAGCCCCGATGGCGATCTCCGGGGCCTTTGCCTACAAGGGGAAATGCTCCTGCAGCTTTTGTGATGCACCGAATGGGGACCTCCATTTCAAGATTGATTTTGTTCGATATGGTGATGGAGGTCTTCCTCCTGTTGTTGGTTGTTAAGGACATGTCGGAGGTTCGAATGTTCCGATGGTCCCGCCTTACGTCCTGCTGAGAGGGAGGTAGCATGGATGGACCTTGGCCCTCGAGAGGGGGTGAACCTGTCTAGGGTCTTAAACGTTGCCGGTGGGACCCTTGGGTTACAACCCTCCAACGAGAAGGGACTAAAGGTGGAGGCGGAGGCGGATTTGCCATGCGACTTGAGGTTGTCGTCCTCTTTGCTTTTAAGGCCATGGCCTGAGGATTGGATCTATGCTTTCCCACATACATCGCCAATCTGATACTACTTTTTGTGTGTTGGAGAAACCGGACAGTGAGTTCTTTGATTTAAGGAGAAAGCTTAGATCTCATCGATGGACCAAATCTAATGTGAGGCTGACATTTGTGGTTGGATTTGAAATGGATGGTTGTGATACTGTCATGCCCTGCTTCCCAAAAAGAATACGGAATACGGATACGCGACTCAACCCAGGGAATGATTTGCATCATCCATAAGCTGTTCAGAATCTTTACAATAAATCTCAGAATAATCAAATCAGAAGCCAAAAGCATCATCCTCACACAGATATATATATATCTTAAAACAAAACAAAGTGCCAACAGAAATTAATTGAAATCCATTATTATAATAGTTTCAATTAAACAGATCCGAACAAGTTAATATCCTGGGTCACATTGCCCTAAATACAAATAAAATCCAAGTACTCCAATACATTGTTCAAAAGCAATACATAATAATAATAGCAAAAGAAGTCCAGCACTAATATTTCATTTCTCCAATACCATCGGGCAAACGACCATCCCGATCTGCAATCAATAAATTGCAGGAGAAAGAAAAAGAAATCAAGTACCCGTCAATGCAAGTTACGGGCTGCTTGTAATGCAGGATACAAGTACATGGGAAATAACAAATCTAAATATTAGCAGAAACAGATATAGTATGGTATAGCAGAATCAACTAGCGTGGTATACTAACATGTGTCAAGTGTCAAAGTCAAATAGCATGTAGAGAGATATATAGATAGTGTCAAATAATAGTGTCAAGTGATAGTGTCAGACAGATAACAGATACTCAGATAATTAGATGATCATAAAATCAGATAACAAATTCAGATATCAGATACAGATACAGATGTCAGATTCAAATTCTTATAAGTCTTGTATTAATTACTAACTAGGTAGCATTTTATGTGCCATCCTTTTATCACATGGTTGCTACATTCAAAATAGTTACTTTTGTAGATTTTGTAGGGGATCATATAGGGTCGTGTACTCAGGGTTCAGACAGACAGATATCAGATAACAGATCTAGACAGACAGATAGAACCTAGTGGTTCTCTTCTTCCTTACACCTTCTTACAAGAAGTAATGTAGACAGAGTATAGAATAATAGATAACAGATAATCATATGGAAAACACAGGCCCCCTTCTAAGTACACATTTCTATGCTTTCCCACTAGTAGTTCTTTCCCATAAACCCCGGCTTGATAATTTTATAATTATTATCAGACAGATGTGTGTGTACATGAAACAGAGTAAATCTAGCATGATATGATGGCCCACAAGTTCATAATAACAGATAAGCATGTACAGATGGTAAGTAGTCACATAACAGAACCAAATAGAGTACTTCCTAACTCAGGACAGCACGAAAGTACAGTACTAAAACAGCGATTCCCATTACCAAAAATATCAAAACATAGATCCATTAGAGAATCTGGAAAATAGACT
This sequence comes from Hemerocallis citrina, assembly GCA_017893485.1. Lineage (NCBI taxonomy): Eukaryota > Viridiplantae > Streptophyta > Magnoliopsida > Asparagales > Asphodelaceae > Hemerocallis > Hemerocallis citrina. Next base: position 128,910,269 of record CM030363.1, on the reverse strand, counting down.
TCCAACCGAATTCAGTGGATACATATAAATCATATAGTGTTTTAGAAAAACATAACTCAAAACTGATTTGAAACCAGAAAATACGTTCAGCCAGAAATCAGTAAATCGAATTCACAGTCAGTAAAAATGCATCAAAACATCATAATAAATTCCAGGAAAAATCTGGGGTATTCCCCTATGTGTCTAGTATCAGAATATAAAGTTTCATAATTTTCCAGTAAGATTAGTTTAGCCAAAAAAAATCAGAAAATATCAAGAAACAATAGTTTGGCAAATCTGGAATTCCCAACACTGTTGTACGAAAACTGTAATATCTTGCAAACCGTGAAACGAAATCCAGATCCGTCAAAAGGAGGAGAAAATAGACAAAATAAGCTAACTTTAATATTTCATAAATATTTTTCATACAGAGAAAGGAACTAGGGTGAAAATACAAATCTTTTCAGAACAGCGGGCAAAATCCAGCAAGTATAGTTTTTATAAACAAGCATAAAACAGTATATAAAACTCATCAATAAAATCCACCAAAATTCTAGGTAAGGCATAGAAATACTGTGCAAAAATTTCAGATCAAAATAATATGCTTAGCACCAGCATCAAAATAGTTTAGTCATCGAAATCATCAAGAAACGAAATCTGGAAATATAATACACCTTTGTAGTAACGCAATCATATCTCACACATACGAAAAAGAAATCGATCTCTGTCAAAAAATTTGGAAAGAAGACATATTTCTCTAAAAATTATGTTTAATACTGAAGTTAAGATACTGACCTTAATATGGTCGAAAATACCAATCAAAACTGATCACTGACAAAATACAGATTTTCCACTTAACAACAAATCAACGTACAACATACAAAACACGTTCCAAACACAACCAAACTTGAAATAGAGTCTACTAATTGTCCAAATAACATGAAATAGGGTATATAGCATGTCCACAACAAGTATATCACCTGGATCCAAACAAACACACAAGTTCTCATAATTATCTCTCAAATATAATCACATCAAGAACGGTCAAAATCTAAGTTGTTTCATATCAAATTTGTGTCGTGAGGCAACTATGGTTAAATAGCACTATAGAGACAATACTCATCAAAAATACATCACATACGAGTTGTCTCTAGAACCCAACTACACTACAAGCGGAATTTATGACTTGTATCATACAAAGGAATTGAGTACAAGTTACTTGCCTTAACTGAACATGAAATGAACACCAAGAATAATGGGAACGGATTCCGGCAACAAAAAAACCCACGAACAAAAACCACGAACCAATTAATCCACGTGCAACTCCGTGCACGAGTAAAACTCAACCAAAAGGGAGAGAGAGAGAGCGGTCGGGAATGGCGGTGCTGGCTTGGCTGCTGGCGGTGCTACTCCTGATGTTGTTGTCCTGGGGGCGCGCAACGTCGGAGAGAGCGGAAGAGACAGACGGAGAGAGAGGTATGGTGGAGATGGTGCCCGGGAGTAGGGTGGTCGGCTAGGGGGATCGGCTTGGGGTGTGCAGGCGGCAGAGGTAGGGTAGTCGGGATGGTGGTCTGGGGTGTTGGTCGGGGGTGTTGACGGCGCAAAATAGAGAGAGGCCGGGGGGTCGGGTTGTAGGCAGAGTTAGGGTTAGGGTTTAAGGGTGAGAGAGATGGGGGTGGGGGTTTATATAGGGTTGAGTTTAGGGTTGTGGGTATTGGGTTGTGGATAGTTTAGGAGTAGTAGTAGGAGATTTGTTTAATAGGAGATAGTTTTAATAGGATTTGTATAGGATTTAAAATAGGATTGTAGGCTAATTTGGCATTAGTAGTTAATTAGAGATCAAAAGCAATATGAATAGCAATAGGGTTAGCAACCAAAACACCACGAGCACCCATGAACAAAACAAGGAGAACAAGAACCAAATAAAGAACGAAAACAATAATAACGATCAAGAACAAATCAAGGGATAGAAAAATCAATCACACGAAGATAAAAAAATTTACAAAAATGAATATATATTGAAAACAACTCCAATATACGGTCCAAAATACAAGAAGAGTATAAATACTCAAGAAAGAAGAAAGAAAAATACACCAAGAATACGAAAAACGAAAAATAGGGGTTACAGATACGGTAGGAAACCTGCAAAAAATCTTGAGACACCAGGAATTTTCCCGACAACATGCCCTCTGATGATCAAGTCAGCAACTGAGTATTAACTCAGTTTTAGTGGACAAAAATTCATTATCTGGTAATGGTGGGGGAATGGGCAATATTTATAGGCATGAGATGGAACAATTTTATGAAGATTTCCTAACTAATTTGGGAGGTCCCCTTAATCAAGGAATTTTATTAGTAATTATCTTCCTATTTTAGGGGATCTGATTGTCAGCCATGATTGGCTGGTAGATCTCCACTATTTGGGCCTCGAATCATTCTAGATTTTGGGCTGAGCAGAGTGGGCACGCTTGAGGATGACCCATGTTCTCATTTCGGGACTGCAGTTGTAATGAAGTTACTGTTTCACTTTTAGGAACTCCGAGATTTGTGCTGAAATTGAACGGTTCCGATTAGCTATAATTTTCACCCTCATCATTATGAAGAAATTATAGGACTCTTTTTCCATTTTCTCATTGTTTATGAAATTTTCTTGTCGATTAGATCAAACAATTTATTACCAAACTAATTAACAATTCAGTTAACAACTACTCATGTGAATAAAACTTGCATGCATAATCAGGGCTGGCCCTGAGTTCCCGGGGCCCGAGGCGAACTCCCAAAATGGACCCCCATACACTAAAAAGAAAAAAAACATGTATACAAAAAATTTGCACATTGTTGAAAGCAAAATATGCAAAATATATAAATTTGTTTTAAATCACCCAATTTTAAAGTCTCAATTCAATTCAAGTCTTCAAGCCTAAACCCAAATAATTTTTAAAATATTTTTAAAGGCTCAAATAATTATTTTTGCGGCCCCTAATAACAGTATTTTTCTTTTACGCGATACGTGCATATATTTATACGGGAATTACAAATTTGGGGATCCCGAAAATCACAAAAACATCGAGGGAATGAGGTGACCGCCTCACCCGCTTCAAGGGTGGGGCCGGCCCTGTGCATAGTGCAAACTAGTGGGATAATGAGATTACTCCTAGTTTAGTTATTTTATATTGAGTTCCTTAATTAAATATTTTTTTTCACTAATTGGTTCTTAATCAAGTGCTTACTAAATAGTCTTGTAAACAGGGCAGATGCTGGGATATACAAAGAGAGAAACCATGCAGAAACAATGATTGATATGCATGTTCTATATCATTGCTCCCACTCCTTATTTGATTCAAGTTCTTGTTCTTTTATGTGGATTGAGATGTAAGTAGCAAATGCACTAAACATTATTCAGTAGGAGACTATTTATATTTTGAATTTCTTTTTTTGTCTTCAAATCATAATTTTATTCATCCGGCTTGTTTACACCACGTGTTCATTGGTATGGAGTCGATCCATGAATAAACAGTTCAAATCATTTAATTTTTTGGTTACGGAAATATTTTGGTACACTGGATAATATCATTTGGTTAGATTTTAAAAATTAACGTACAACATATGCTTTCCACTTGGAAGATTCGAGCTCAAATCCTTTAAGAAGATCCTCATTGCTATGTGTATATATGTATCTGTATTTGTGTGAATATAAATCGAGGTTGCAATGTCACAATAACCTCAATACCAAGTGAATTTTGACGGAATTTTTCTTTTTCTAGATCACATGCGATTTTGTTGCGAGAAAGAGAACCTTGTTTAGAGCTATCAGGAGTTTCTCTCTCTAAAAAATCTAGAGAGAGAAGCTCTGCCAAAAAAATTCAAAAAGAAACCCTAGATCTAGATCAGAGATTGGAGAAGACGGTGGCTAGGGTTCGTCGCCCCCTCCCCGTTCACTTTGTTCTTTGCTGATCAGCCACCGCCTCTCTCTCCTCCGAAGAACTCCCACCGCAACACCGACATCGCCCTACTCCAAGCTTTGGTGGGAGTGGCGAGTTCCTATGTTTAGGAGCTCGAGGAGGCGAAGCGGGATCCAACCGCCATGTCCTTGACCGCGAATCATCAGTGTGATTCTCCCGTCATCCAAGTAGCCACCATCCACGAACACCTCGAGCAAACGGCACTGACAAGTGGTTCAACGGCACCAAGGGGCTCGGATTCATCACCCCGTCGATGGATCTGAGGTGTCCTTTGTCCACCAGTCCTCCATCATGGGCAGCGGAGTCGTCATCTCCACTGGTGAGGACGGCCGCACGAAAGCGAGCAGCGTCTGAGCTTCAGCTCTAGCAGCGGCGGAGGCTAAGTTGGTGGAGGATGACATTGAGGAGCTGGTGAGCTCCTACGGTGAAAGGACCTTCCCTCATAGGACGAAAAGCTTGAGCTAGCAGAGACGGTAGTGACGTTGTTGCTTGGGCCGCCACCACTGTTTGGCCACAGCAGCGGTGGCAGCTTCCTCCCCCGACGGCCACAGCCATCATGACATCCCCCGACGGCCACAGCCATCATGACAACGCCACTCCTTCCCCTTCAACAACAACCCTCACATCTGCAACCCCACCGCCGGTCATGGCTAGAGGAAAAGATGATCTTCATTAGTTGTGGTTGATTTTTTGGTTGAGAGAGAGAGAGAGAGAGAGAGAGAGAGAGAGAGGAGATGTTGCTCTTCACTACTCTCTTTTGGTGTATGTCTGTGTGTGTGAGAAATTGTCTGAGTGAGTAAGAACGTGAGAGAGGCGAAGGTATCCTCTTCACAGCTCACTCTTTGGCTGTGGCTTTGGTTGGTGTGGGTGAGATTGTTGTTAGCGAGTATGTGGGAGAAGAGGAGGAGAAGGTTGGGTTCGGCGGATGATAAAATCCCACCTGACTCGCTTCAGGTGGGTGTGCGCATGCCATGAAAGCAACGCACGACGCTAAATTGACGTATAAACAATTATGATGGGCCGAGCATTGTGATTGTGCCCAAGATGGGGTCCATTAAAATAGTAGAGGAGATAGGGCCCAAAATGGGACCGATTTGACCTCTTCGATAGTGCGATGAAGACTATCGGTTTGTCGGCCTTCCCTCTGGAATTTGTTGGAGGGATTTCTTGTTGTTTGTACTAGTTATGTTACTTTATGTTTTATTTTCTGTTCGTAATTTATATTTTGGCCCAGTACTCTAGATTTGTTTTGTTAATTTCTGATTAATAAAACAGGCTGGCCATATTCCATATTTTTCCTTTTTAAAAAAAATGCCTTGTCACTGCAGAATATAGGCTACAATGTTAATATGGTCCTTTTCTTTTCGATCCTATTTAAATGATTAAAACATAAATATATAGAGGCTGCATATAGCAAAAGAGGTTATTGAACAAAGTGAAGAACAATCATGAATTGTTGCCTGGATTCAAATTCCTAACAATGTTTGTAATCATTGGATTAGTTAAGAGGGAGAGGCCTTGGTTACTTTTACAGTTGGAGTTCAATAGACAATTGACAATCAGAGTACACATTACATGTTACAATCACTTTCATTAATTTGTTTCATTCTCAATTTGTAAGAGTGGATTCCAACCATGATTTATTCCCTCATGCCAATAGCAATTGCCAACCCTTTTTTTTGTACCCTTATTAAAGGCTTATTAGCTAACCAGCTTGTTAGCCCCTCTCGAAATGGAGCCTACCAAAACAAAATCGCTCTCTCAGATGTGGCTGTGGGACTGCAGGTCTCTCTTTGGACAAGGAAGAACCTTATAGTCCATGTTCTATGGGGGAAAAAATCATATTCACAATTCGGCATAAAAATGAAGTATGACAAAATATTTGAGCCTTCAATTCTCTTTGATTCTCTTGGAAGACAATGCCCCTCACAGGATTGCCCCAGATAGGGGTGGCAACTGGGCCGGGTCAACCGGCGACCCACCCGCGACCCGGCCCACGAACCCGGCGCGGTTAAAGCTTTCGCGGGTTCGAGTCGAACCCGGTGAACACTACCGGGTCGACCCGGGTCGTTTTTTTTGCGAATTGGATTCGCGAAACCCGGCCCACGAACCCGGTCAACCCGCGAATTGGACCCGCCAACCCGCGGGTCGACCCGCGAATTTCGATCTCCGACCCGTGAATTTAACCCGCGAATTGAGCCCGCGGGTCGCCCCGTTGGGTTTGGTGCCGTTGGGGTTTTCAGCCGTTGGATTCCATCCGTTGGGTTTGGGCCGTTGGGCACGGCAGCAGAAGCAAACGGCTCTTAGAGCCGTTGCTTGCTGCTGGTGCTCTTTTTTTTTTTTTTTTTTTTTTTTTTGTTTTGATCCCAATTCTAAGCCTATAAATAGCCCCCAAAAATCTCCAAAAAAAACACACCTCTCTCTCTTACTCTCTCTACTATTATACATCAAAAAAAAAAAAAAATTGAACAATTGTAGTAATCATCAAACAAGTGTACAAGGAGGCGTATACACGATCAAATTTCGGTCGTATCGGAGAACAAAATTCAACGTCTTCACTCTCTTCAACTCTCTTCAACCATCGACTCAAATCTACTTCAACTCTTCAATTGCGAAACCGGCAAAGCGCTCCTTCATCTTTTCTATTATATTCTAATTTTCACGGTTTTTTTTTATACGCGTATTCCACGGTGAACGGTATCAAAATATCTCTATCTCTCTTGTTTTTTTTTCTTTCGTTGTAGTTAAAATTATTATCCGTTTTTTGAACTTCTCTATCTCAACCCTCTTGTTTTTTAGTTTTTTTTTGTATAATTCACCGCTCCTACATTGTAGATTTTTTTTTACATACCACATTACTACACTATGTCTAGATCACGTGGTAGCGGTCGTAGTGGACAAGATTCTTCCTCATCTTCACGTAGGCCACCAATTGTCCCAATTACTGAGCCCGCCCAAGATTACATTGATCCTACTATGGAACAATGGGGTACACACGATGATGTTGGACATGAACAATTAGAAGAAGAACAACAACAACAAACCGACACCACACAACCCCGTAGTAGTAGGAAAAGTAGAGGAGAAACTAGCGATTGGCATAAGTTTTATCATTATATCCCGGACGAAAATACTCCGGGTGTAGGTGTGAAAGCGTGTAAATCATGTGATAAACTATACAAATTCAAAAAGGGTGACGGAACCGGTACACTTAGTAGGCACATCCTAAATAATCATAAAGATCTTCTTGATCAACTACAAGGCCAACAAAGAATAAACCCTAGGACCGGTCAAGTAGATAGCCACCCTTATGATCCCGAACTTGTTCGTCGGGAAATGGCCCGATTAGGAATTAAGGATGAGTTACCATTTACCTATTCCGAGAGTAGGAACTTGGAAAATTTTAATCAAACGGCCTTAAACCCTCATTTTAAAAGAATTCCGAGAAATACTTGCAAATCGGATTGTTTTAAAGTGTACATGGAAATGAAGGACGCGTTGATTGCAATTTTATATAGTTTAACTTGTAGGGTTAGTTTAACTTCGGATTGTTGGACGGGTGTCAACAATATTCCAACGATAGGAATAACCTGTCATTGGATCGACAATGATTGGATTCTTAATAAAAGAATCATATCACTTGCGTCGTTGCCGTATCCCCATAGTGGCGCTGAAATAGCAAACCGTATTTTAGAAATTTGTGATGTTTTTCATATTCGCGATAAAATTATGGCTATTAGTTTTGATAATGCATCTAACAACAATGTAGCAATTAATACTTTAAAAAGAATATTAAACCCTCCATCTGACAATATTTTTTATGTTAGGTGTGCATGTCATATTATAAATTTATGTGTTCAAGATGCATTAGGTATAGCTGATCCATATATAATTAAAATTAGAGATTGTGTACCTTTCATTGCATTAAAACCAAGCATTCTACAAGAATGGAAAGCTTGGTGTAGAGCTAGACATGTTCCTTTTAGAAAATTTCCAAAGGATGTTAGACACCGATGGAATTCTACTTTTGATTTACTAAATGTTGTCACCGAATATAAAGCAGTTGTAAATGATTTTTGTATCGCACAAAATATGCCTAATTTTCAAATGACTGCCGCCGATTGGTTTTTTGCTGAATCTTTGTTGAAATTTTTAGAACCTTTTAAAACCGCAACTTTAAAATTTTCAAAAACATATGAATCTACTTCTAGTAGCATTTTTATTGAATTAGTTAGCATGGTTCAAACATTTAACGAAATGTTAAATGATACCCATATTAGTGACATTGTAAAACCTGCATTTACTAAATTTTTGAAGTATTATTTTCCTCCTCCTATGTTGATTTGTGTTGCTACTGTTATGGATCCTCGTATCAAATTTAAAGGTACGAAGAATTTGATAGAAATATTTTTTGGATATTTAGATAACATTGTAGAATTAACAATTGATTGTGCTAGTTTTTTAGTTCGATTTGAATCTACGTTAAATAACTTATATGATTATTATGATAGACGTTTTGCTTTTAGTAGTACAACTTCTATAGTTAGTTCTTCTTCTGGTAGTTCTAAAGGTAAAAGTAGAATTGGTGATAGAACATTTAGTTTACTTGAAAAAATTCAATCTAAAAACCCTAGGACTAATCAACCAAATGAATTAAATTGGTATAACCAACAAGATGCTGAGCCTTTTACTTCTGCACTAGATATTTTACAGTGGTGGAAAGAACATGAACACACTTTTAGTATTCTGTCAATTATGGCTAAAGATTTACTAACTCCTCCTGTCTCTACAGTTGCTTCTGAGAGTGCATTTTCTACAAGTGGCAGGGTTCTATCAGATTACAGGAATTGGATGAAGCCCGAGATGTTAGAGATGCTCGTATGCACAGAAGACTGGCTGAAGGCTGAAGATAGGACGCAAGGGAAAGCACTATCGAGTTCCACAAGTGGGAGCAACTCGCCTGAAGACCAACAACAACAATAGCTTTTCTTGTTATGTTAAATTAGAAAAATTGTAGTCAATTAAAATTGTACATAAGAACTAAGAAATATGTTATTGTATAAAACTTATTTGTGAATTGAATTTTTCATTTCGTTATAAATTGTTCAAATTGTACTACTTAAATTCATATGAATAAAATTTCAAAATTTGTTGTCAATTTCACTCTTTCAATCTTATTATTATTATTACGATTTTTTTTGTTTATTAGTATAATAGTATTATTACTTACTTAGTATTATAATTAAACATCATTTGGGGATATTTGATTCAATTTTAAGAATTGTAGTATTATTACTTATTAGTATTATTACTGAATTACATACTTAGACAGTTAGACTTAGTATTATAATTAAACATCATTTGGGGATATTAGAAGAATTGTATAATTTATTACCTATTAGTAGTATTACTTACTTAGTATTATAATTTTTTAAAAAATGTAATATTCATCAAACAAAAATATGGTTGTTTGTATAATTGTATACATCATTTGTAAAATTATTATTATTATTAGTTCGATTTAAGATACCAAAAAAAAAATATATATATATATATATATATATTAAACGGGCCAACCCGCGGGTCGACCCGGCCCAACCCGGGTTGAGCCCTAATGGGTTCACGGGTTGGGCGGGCCACCCAAATCAGAATCTGACCCGGCCCGGCCCGGCCTGCATAACAACCCAACCCGGCCCGGCCCGCCCACTCCAGCGTGCCAACCCGCACGGGTTGGGCCCGGCCCGGCCCTTTCGGCCCGTTCGCCACCCCTAGCCCCAGATCATAAGGAGTTTCGTATAGAGCATGGTTTTTAAAGGAGAACGAAAGGTTAAGATATTTTGTCATACTTCTTTTCATACCCAACTGTGCATTTGATTTTATCCCCATGTTCTATAGCCTCTAAATTGAAGAGAATGTACACCTAGAGCATCTTTCAGTTGCTTTTCAAAGCGCACTCTCTTCTTTTCCTTTTTATAGGAATATAACGACCATTTTTCAGTAAAATAAAAATTAACAAAACCTAGGCTGAGCGAATCAGGAAAAACACCGAGTGAAGAGAGAGGCATCTACCCTCTCTACTATTTTCGTTTACTAAAGTGCAAATACACGTTACATATTTAACATTACTTTGATGAATAAATTTCCCTTAATCCTATTTGGCTTCTAAGGTTTTTGCTCCTCACTCTACCTAATTTAAGTTTGCAACTTAACCATACTACCTAGATTATTAGTTGAGCACCTAGGCATGGGTCCATCTAGGATGTGGGCCCTCCTCTCCCTCTCTCACTAATAAGCAAAGTGGAGCGAGTGGGGCTACCTCTAATCCATAATATTCAAGGAAAGGAAATGGGAGGTATGAAGCGGAGTGTCCCATGGAATTAAGTAAATGGGGTTGAGATTTTTAACTCGTGGATACATGTGAGCCGTGAAAAGTAGGTGATGGTTGAGGACGACTTGAGCACGTGCCACTTTGGCTTTGCTCAGGTTACCCATTTAGCAAAGTCTACCATTCCCCCCCCCCCCCCCCCCCCCCCCCCCCCCCCCCCCCACACACACACACACACACACCCTCCCTCCCTTCTTTTTCATCCTCATTCGGAGTCGAATTGGAACTATTCATCAATGCATTAAGATAGTCATAAGACTCATAACAAAATTTAAATCACAATACCTGAATATTGGTTCGATCATGAGGACTGGACAATGAAATATATAGTAGAGTTCGATCAAATACCTACCATTCCCCCCTTCTTCTTTTTCATCCTCTTTGATGCACGTTGGGGACCCTTTTAACCCTAGTTTGTGCGTCAGCTATGTTCTCTAGTGATGTAAACATTCGGAATCGAATTGGAACTATTCATCAATGCATTAAGATAGTTATAAGACTCATAACAAAATTTAAATCACAATACCTGAATATTGGTTCGATCATGAGGACTGGACAATGAAATATATAGTAGAGTTCAATCAAATACCTAGCATTCCCCCCCCCCCTCTTCTTTTTCATCCTCTTTAATGCACGTTGGACCCTTTTAACACTAGTTTGTGTGTCCTCTATGTTCTCTAGTGATGTAAACATTCGGAGTCGAATTGGAATTATTTATCAATGCATTAAGATAGTCATAAGACTCATAACAAAATTCAAATCACAATACCTGAATATTGGTTCGATCATGAGGACTGGACAATGAAATATATAGTAGAGTTCGATCAAATACCTACCAAAGAGGGCATTGGTAGGTCACGACTATACCCCTCTATAATTCAAAATTTGTAACTGTTAGAAAATGAGTGTTTTAGATACCATTTACGAACCGATTTTTGAGCAATTTTTTGAGTAAGAACCTCAATGAATTATTGAGAGATCTTGATTGATTTGTGTTCTCCTTCGTGAGTAGATCAAAATCATATATTGGTTTGCTAAAATCGGTTAAGGGGTGAATGAGAAATTGTCTCTCAAAGTGAGACGTTTTCATTCTTGAAATGGGTTAAGGGAACATAGCCCCATATCGGAAATATCAAAGGAAATAGAAGAGGATATATAGTAATCTCCTTCTAAGCATTGTAAGATGGCTAGAAGAGAGGCTTTCTCTCGCGCGCGCAGGGGGGGTGCAAATCACGGACCGGATTACATGCGACTTGTGTGCGCCCGCACGACCTGCGGACACGAATGCCGGACCGACTTGACCCCACCCCGTGCAGAGCCACTTTTTGCTACAGTTTTCCTTTTTGTAACGGCTGAAATGAATGCAGAAACGGTTTTGTCTGCCGTTTCAGTGCTGTATTAAACGTTTTGTCTGCCGTTACACTGAACGCAGTAAATGATGTCTGCCGTTACAGTGTCGGCATTCAATTCGTTGTCTGCCGTTATAGTAAAGGCATTAACAGTCTTGTCTGCCGTTACTGATTTAACCCAAGCTCTATAAATAGAGGCCTCCACTCTACCTTCTTCCCTGCATAAGAAAACAGATCCTCTTTCTCTCCTTCTCTACATCCTGTTCGGTTCTTCTTTTTCTGGTCATACTGGTAAGTCGGTGATAGGTTCAGGCGCTTGTACTCAGTTTGGGAGTGGTACGTGGTGCCTACGTGATCGCTCCTAGTCGTTGCATCCTGGGAGACAGAAGCCTTCATTCATTCTAGCAACCGGAAGAGGCAAATCTGTTTTAAGGACACTGTGTGATACACAGGCCTCGACTTCTTAGAAATTGTAATATGAAATTACTTACTGTAAGTTGTTTATTTCATTTTCCCTTTTCTTTTACTTTCGGTTTACCTTCTCTACTGTTCCCTTCTCGGTTTTTCCGTGCCTCTCTATCTTTTCTTTGTAAAAAAGAATTTTTGTAAACAATTTTTGTAACAAACTTAAAACAGATTTTGATTTCTTTGATTTCCGGTTTTGAGGCACGGTTTTCTCTTTTTATTTCTTTAATCTGGAAAACTTACACTCGTGTTGTGTAAATTTCAGAATCAAAATGACTACTGCATCAGACAATGCTGCTGTGTCTGAAACGGTCTACGTGCCGGTTATTGATACGATGCGAGAACCGAATGCTGCTGCGGCACGAGTGCCAATGCCCACCGTTGTACCTGTCTCAGTCTCCCATGGGGAGAAACCTGAGAAGTTCAACGGGCAAAACTTTAAAAGGTGGCAACAGAAGATGATGTTCTATCTGACCACACTGAATCTTGCAAGATTCTTGAACGAAGATGCTCCAGATCTTAAGAAAGATGAGCAAGATAACCAAGACATTGCCGCTGTGGATGCTTGGAAAAATACTGATTACTTGTGTAGAAATTACATAATGAACGGATTAGCCGACTCTTTGTATAATGTATACATTGACAAAAGAACAGCTAAATAACTTTGGGAATCACTAGAACATAAATATAAAACTGAGGATGCTGGCGCCAAGAAATTCATTGTGGGCCGCTTCCTAGACTATAAAATGGTAGATTCTAAAACAGTAATCAGTCAAGTTCAAGAACTACAATTGATCTTGCACGAGATTCATGCTGAAGGTATGAACTTAAGTGAAAGTTTCCAAGTGGCATGTATAATTAAAAAATTACCACAAGGTTGGAAAGACTTTAAGAATTACCTAAAGCATAAGCGAAAAGAAATGGGCATTGAAGATCTCATTGTCAGACTTCGCATTGAAGAAGACAATAGAGGATCTGAGAAGGTTGGACTTGTAAGTCATGCAGCTAAGGCAAATGTAATGGAACATAAACAACGTTCTAACAAGCACAACAAAGATCCCAAGTTGGGGCCCAAGGGAGGGATCTCCAAGAAGCTGAAGTTTCAAGGCAAGTGCTTCAATTGTGACAAAATAGGTCACAAGTCCACTGAATGCAGACTTTCCAAGAGGAACAGGAACAGAGAAGCAAACTTGGTTCAAGGAATTGTTCAAGATGTTTCCGATATCAACCTCTCAGCTGTGATATCAGAGGTGAATATGTTAGGTTCAAACCCGAAGGAATGGTGGATTGACACTGGAGCTACTCGACATGTGTGCTCCAATAGAAGTATGTTCTCCACTTTCGAACCATTAGAGAATGGGGAGAAAATGTTCATGGGTAACTCGGCTACTTCAGAAATAAAGGGTCAAGGCAAGGTGATCTTGAAGATGACTTCTGGAAAGGAACTGACTCTGAACAACGTTGCATATGTTCCTGAAATCCGTAAGAACCTGGTATCTGGTTCGTTGCTTAATAACCACGGTTTTCGCTTAGTGTTCGAGTCGAACAAATTTGTTTTGTCAAAAAGTGGAATGTATGTTGGTAGAGGATATATGAGTGATGGAATGTTCAAACTCAATGTAATGACCATGGTCAAGAATATGAATAAAGCTAGCTCTTCTACTTATTTGCTTGAGTCTTCCAATTTATGGCATGATAGACTAGGACATGTTAACTATGATACTTTGCGAAGACTAATTAACTTGAATCATATACCAACATTCCAAATTGATTCCAAACACAAATGTGAAACTTGTGTTGAGGCAAAACTAACAAGATCATCGTTTAAAAGTGTTGAAAGAAACACCGAACCACTGATCTAATTCACACTGATATTTGTGATTTGAAAATGATACAAATAAGATGTGGTAATAAATATTTTATTACCTTCATAGATGATAGCACAAAATATTGCTATGTATACTTGCTTAAAAGCAAGGATGAAGCTATAGAGAAATTTGTTCTCTATAAAAATGAGGTTGAAAATCAACTCAATAAGAAAATTAAGGCGCTAAGAAGCGGCCGAGGTGGAGAGTATGAATCACCATTTGCTGACACATGTGCTAAGAATGGGATTATACATGAAACCACAGCGCCTTATTCTCCTCAGTCCAACGGTGTTGCTGAGAGAAAGAATCGTACATTGAAAGAAATGATGAATGCGATGTTAATAAGTTCTGGTTTGCCACCAAACTTGTGGAGAGAAGCTATTCTTTCAGCTAACTACCTTTTGAATAAGGTGCCCAAAAGGAAAGAAGAGAAAACTCCATATGAATTATGGAAAGGAAGAAAGCCATCCTGTAATTACTTGCGAATGTGGGGATGTCTTGCTAAGGTGGCAGTACCTCTACCTAAGAAAATGAAAATAGGACCAAAAACAGTTGATTGTATTTTCATTGGTTATGCACTTAACAGTAGTGCCTATCGGTTCTTGGTGTACAAATCCGATATCACTGAGATATCAAAGAACACGATAATGGAACCTAGAAATGCATCGTTCTTTGAAGATATATTTTCATGTAAGTCAAAGAAGGAACCAAGTTCCTCCAAACGAACACATGAGACTATCAGTGAAGATAGTGAAGACCAAGATGAAGAAGTTGAGGAGGAACCTCGACGCAGTAAAAGAACAAGAACGGAAAAATCTTTTGGTCCGGATTTCTTGACTTTTATGCTTGAAGGAGAACCCCAAACCTTCAAGGAAGCGGTGAACTCTAGTGATGGTCCTCAATGGAAAGAAGCTATCAAGAGTGAAATTGATTCTATCTTGCAAAATCATACTTGGGAACTAGTGGATCTTTCACCGGGTAGTAAACCTTTAGGTTCCAAGTGGATCTTCAAGAGAAAAATGAAACCTGATGGATCAATTGATAAATACAAGGCAAGACTTGTAATTAAAGGATATAAACAAAAGGAAGGTCTTGATTACTTTGATACATATTCTCATGTGACGAGAATAAATTCCATTAGGATGGTACTTGCAGTAGCAGCTCTAAGCAATCTTGAAGTACATCAAATGGATGTAAAAACAGCTTTTCTTAATAGAGATTTAGATGAAGAAATCTACATGGAACAGCCTGAGGGTTTTTCAGCTCCAGGACATGAAAAGAAAGTGTGTAAACTGGTGAAGTCATTATATGGCTTGAAACAAGCTCCAAAACAGTGGCATGAAAAATTTGACAATGTCATGATGACAAATGACTTCAAGATCAATGAATGTGACAAATGTGTATATGTCAAAGACGCAGAAGATGGATATGTCATTATATGTTTGTATGTAGATGACATGCTTATTATTGGAAGCAATGATCAGATAATTAAATCTGTTAAAAACATGTTAAACTCGAGGTTTGACATGAAAGACATGGGACTAGCTGATGTTATATTGGAAATTAAAATCACAAGAATATCAGACGAACTTATTTTAAGCCAGTCACATTATGTTGACAATATTCTTGGAAAATTTGATAAAGATAATTCTGGAATTGCCAGAACTCCAATAGATCTAACTTTACATTTATCCAAGAATAAAGGGGAGAGTATTTCTCAAGTAGAATACTCTAGAATCATAGGCAGTCTAATGTACTTAATGAGTTGTGACCAGACATAGCTTATGTAGTAAGTAAACTAAGTAGATACACGAGTAATCCTGGAAGCGAGCATTGGCAAGCAATTATAAGAGTACTGAAGTACTTGCGTTTTACTCGTAACTACGGGCTGCACTATACGAGATACCCGGCTGTACTTGAAGGATACAGTGATGCGAATTGGATATCGAGTGATAATTCAAAATCCACTAGTGGCTATGTGTTTACACTAGGTGGTACAGCAGTTTCTTGGAAATCCTCGAAACAAACAGTGATCGCTAAATCGACGATGGAATCAGAATTTATCGCATTGGATAAATGTGGGGAAGAGGCTGAATGGTTACGCCACTTCCTTGAGGATATTCCAAGGTGGACGAAGCCTGTGCCTCCAATCTGCATACATTCAAATAGTCAATCTGCAATTTGTAGAGCACAGAGCAAAATGTATAATGGTAAATCTAGACATATTCGTCGAAGACATAATACCATTAGACAACTACTCTCTACTGGGGTTATCTCTGTGGACTATGTAAAGTCAAAAGATAACATTGCGGATCCACTAACCAAAGGGTTAAACAGAGAGTTAGTTGATAAATCATCGAGGGGAATGGGACTAAAGCCCATGAAAGAATAAGTCGATACAATGGAAACCCAACCTAGCTGATTGGAGATCCTAAGATCTAGGTTCAAAAGAACAACTAAATTGTAAAGACCAAGTTGGATCACTGTGGGAATTTTCCCATGTCCATTCCTATGATGAAATAGTGATGCCCGCAAGGTAACAGGTTAAGCTAGGCTTTTAATGATTCTTATGCGTCGGATATCCGAGCAGAGTAATGCGGGTTACTCTTAGGTAAGAAATCACCTATGTAAGAGGGAAGAAGGGCCGCTTCCAAAGGAATAATATAGGGCAATATTCCTGTTAAACTCTTGCAGAACCAGGCATATGTTCATGGCCAAAACGAACATAACAGTGAGAACTAAAAAAGCGTTAGAAAGATTTCTGTGTGAGATATGTCATCGTTTACACAACTGACAGAACAGTTCAAAGACATCGCGTCTACTGTTTAGTTAGTAAAGTAAACTTATTTTCATAAGGGAAGGTTCAAAGGGTAACACCTACCTATCCTATGCAGGAATCAATCATTGAATTCTATCACCAAGTCTGTCGTGTCAGTCTGTCGTGTCAGTCTGTCCTGTCTGTGGTTGTCAATTTTCATTCATGTGGGGATTGTTAGAAAATGAGTGTTTTAGACACCATTTACGAACCAATTTTTGAGCAATTTTTTGAGTAAGATCCTCAATGAATTATTGAGAGATCTTGATTGATTTGTGTTCTCCTTCGTGAGTAGATCAAAATCATATATTGGTTTGCTAAAATCGGTTAAGGGGTGAATGAGAAATTGTCTCTCAAAGTGAGACGTTTTCATTCTTAAAATGGGTTAAGGGAACATAATCCCATATCGGAAATATCAAAGGAAATAGAAGAGGATATATAGTAATCTCCTTCTAAGCATTGTAAGATGGCTAGAAGAGAGGCTCTCTCTCGCGTGCGCAGGGGGGGTGCAAATCACGGACCGGATTACATGCGACTTGTGTGCGCCCGCACGACCTGCGGACACGAATGCCGGACCGACTTGACCCCACCCCGTGCAGAGCCACTTTTTGCTACAGTTTTTCTTTTTGTAATGGCTGAAATGAATGCAGAAACAGTTTTATCTGCCGTTTCAGTGCTGTATTAAACGTTTTGTCTGCCGTTACACTCAACGCAGTAAATGATGTCTGTCGTTACAGTGTCGGCATTCAATTCGTTGTCTGCCGTTACAGTAAAGGCATTAACAGCCTTGTCTGCCGTTACTGATTTAACCCAGGCTCTATAAATAGAGGCCTCCCCTCTACCTTCTTCCCTGCATAAGAAAACAGATCCTCTTTCTCTCCTTCTCTACATCCTGTTCGGTTCTTCTTTTTCTGGTCGTACTGGTAAGTCGGTGATAGGTTCAGGAGCTTGTACTCAGTTCGGGAGTGGTACGTGGTACCTACGTGATCGCTCCGAGTCGTTGCATCCTGGGAGACAGAAGCCTTCATTCATTCCAGCAACCAGAAGAGGCAAATCTGTTTTAAGGACACTGTGTGATACACAGGCCTCGACTTCTTAGAAATTGTAATATGAAATTACTTACTGTAACTTGTTTATTTCATTTTCCCTTTTCTTTTACTTTTGGTTTACCTTCTCTGCTGTTCCCTTCTCGGTTTTTCCGTGCCTCTCTATCTTTTCTTTGTAAAAAGGAATTTTTGTAAACAATTTTTGTAACAGTAACCAGCCTAGTTATAATTGTTTTGAAGGGATAAAAAAGAGTGAAACAAAAGCTTAAATAAGTCACCCCAAGAATATTAATACAAATATATTGTTAGAGATTATGAGAGATTAGAACAATAGAAATTAGGGTTAATATTCTAGACTAAGGTACTTGAGATATTTACCCTAGGTATCAAGATTGGAATACCTAGACTACTATCAAAAGCCAATACTTATAGGATAAATACTTGTTTGGGTACTGGGTTCTTAACCCACTCAGCCCGCGTTCCGATATCCATACAATTAGTACGTGTAACACACGTGTTACCCATAGAATAATATTATACATAATATTATTCATATAGTGAGAATATACCTATATATCCAACAATCTCCTCCTATATTCTCAATATATAAACAAGCTGGATTATCTCATCAGTTCAACATGAAGCTGACTAGCTGATAGCAGTCTTTAAATAGAAGAAATGCATCACTCAATGTACAGTTCATAAGGACTAAATCAATTATAAATCTAAATAGTTCAAAAAGACTAAACCAAAATAATTAAATAGTTCCCAAACCATATCACAACAGAATAGTTCACAATGACTAAACCAACTGAAATAATCTGTCATAGTTTCAAAATCAAACAAAGCAAATAAACTTCAAGAACAAAATAAGAGTTTTAAAGCTCATTGAACACAAGAGTCTTAAACTCAACAGAAGTTTTACCAAGCAAGTGACTAATTTATTCTCGAAAGAAATAAACCGAAACTCTATCCTTGCACACTACTTTATGTTTACTCTTCCATTTTGAGCAAATCATTATTTTGAAATCTATGTTGACAGATTCAACTCCTCTATCTTTGCTAGCTTATTGAAAACAAGAATATCAAGAGACACATGCATCTCTAAGAATTCCAACGAATTTCACAAATTATCTAGTTCCACAAAAGAACTTAGTACAATTCATAATTAGCTTAGAAAAAATGTACGCAAGCATCACAATCAAGTTTCTTTAACTAAATAAAGAAAAAAGAACTATTATAGTTTCTACACAAGAACTATATTATGTTTCATATTGGAATGATAGAACAGTCAAATCAATTATGGTTAATTCTGAATCATCAAAATTGGAATAAAACAAGAATCCATAAAAGAGATATATCATCAAAATTGTAATGATATAACAACATTCTAAACATTGGAAACACATCGACAAATTTTCAAGTTTCATATTGGAATAATATGATTATTCTAAGTAAATTCTTTAGATATATAATGCCATCAAAGATAGAATGATATTATATATTTGTGGAATTTAAGTGAAATCATCAAAATTATCTAAAACATGTCAACTGCCTAAAATTGATGCTTAAGTTTGAACTTCTCTATGGCTCCAATTGGATTCAAAATTTCAAAATAATTACGATGTTAAAGCTTTGACTCAATAGCTTTTAACTCCTTTTCCCCCACAGTTTTGATAATTGGATCACTTTCAAGTCTCATGGCAAGAGCATTAGCCATATTTTATTTCAATTGCACTTTATTTATGAGAAAATTCAACTAGGCTTCTTTCAGCATTAATATACTCCTCTTACTATTATAGAGTGAGCTATGAACTACAGTGCATTATATCTTGATAGTCGCACAACAAAATTAGAGAATTTACGTTAAACTTCTCCATAGATGATTAGCAACAAGTCATTCAATCCACTCAACCTCTTTCCCTGCAGAGGATAACACATAGAGTCATGATTTCTTTGATGAGAACACAATGCTTGTTTGCCCTTTAATCTCCATAATTTTCTGCTCCTCCTAGTGTGAATACATATGCACTAGTTGCCGACTTTTCACAGAACTTTGAGTACACATAGC
Source organism: Hemerocallis citrina (assembly GCA_017893485.1). Taxonomy (NCBI): domain Eukaryota; kingdom Viridiplantae; phylum Streptophyta; class Magnoliopsida; order Asparagales; family Asphodelaceae; genus Hemerocallis; species Hemerocallis citrina. Next base: position 128,890,329 of record CM030363.1, on the reverse strand, counting down.
AAACTCTTGAGTACCACTCAGGTATCTCATTAGCCTCTTAAGGGCACTGAAATGTGTATGAGATTATTAGTGAATCTGCAGATCATACCTACCTCAAAGGCTATATCTGTTCTAGTACAGATCTTTATATACATGAGTAATGATCTACCTGTCTCATAGTTGCACCATCATTAGGTGTCAATCTTTTATCATAATCATAAGCTGTTTCAAAACACACTTTCATTCAATCACTATATCCCAACTTTTAAAATACATTATTGATTTGATGAGTTTGACTAAGGGTTATCCATTGCCAATCGAAACTCACCCTTATACCTATTGATATGGCTAAAAATAGGGTTAAATCGAAACCGTCCAAATCGGGCGCGAATCTTAAAGAACAGGGGTAAAATGGTAATTTCGCCTACAAGTAGGTCTGAAGTGGGTACTGGGTCCTTTTCCCAAAGGCCCAATAACCCACGAACGGATCCATCTCAACTGGGTGCGGGTTTCAACCCGCAAGAAATCCGGTCCAGCTGGGTAGACTTATGGTTTATGATTATACCTAATCAACGGCCCTGATTCACTTCTATCCATTCACTGGGAAGTAGGGATTTGATCTTATCCTGAAACTGCCCCCTAAGGCGGCTATAAATACCCCCCATCCCCCACTGTTAATAGGTAATCAATCTTTCACCAGTAAAAGCTTATTCATAATCTTTTTTATTACTGACTTGAGCGTCGGAAGGTGCGTCACCGGGATCAACCCCGGTGTTTCACACTTTTTGCAGGTGAACGGCGGGAGATCACGGTCAAACTCCGGCAGAAAGGTTTCAGGTTTGACTATTCGACATCCCAAAGAATCCAAAAATTCTATATGTTTGCCCCCACACCAGATTTAGCGGTAACAGATTGGCGCCGTTTGTGGGAAACCACGAATAGCAGTCCTTCCTCTTCCCTTGGTTAAAATCACCTCCAACCATGCCTCCCCGAAAACTGAGATCCAAAGGATCCAACCGTGGACCCACTCCTCCTCAACCACAACAGGTGGTCCCCCTCCAAACCGTCCAGCAGCAAGGGTAACTCCCTCTTCAGCCTGATCAGCCCCTACAGCAGGAGCAACCTCCTCTTCAGAACCTTCAATCCCAAAGGGCTCCGCTCGGGCCCCAGAATGCCAGTGCAGGGGCCTCTCGTCCCAACCCTCAGAAGCAACCTCCTCATCGAGACTGCATCTCCGTACACAACCCTTCTACCGATTCAATGGCATCTCAAAACCCCCGGCCTTCCGAAGACCTCCATAATATCCTTCTCAACCGGAAGAAAGAAGAAGACCTTTGCCACCGTTTGGATGAAAGGCGGACCCGTGAGGGAGCCTCCTGCCCGGAACGTCCAAATGAGCGATTTCCTCGTCGCCGCGACCACAGGAGGTCCCCTCCTCACAGGGCGGAGAGAGTCCCCTGAGTACCATCGAAGAAGACATCGTTCTCCCGCTGGTCGACAGCCCCCGAGGGACGATAACAGACCTATCACCTGAGCCAAATTCCAAAAGTTCTAGGCTACAATCCTACAGGCCCTCAACCTCCGGCCGAACAACAACAATGCTCAGAGGGTCCCCACTCCTCCTCCAGTCCAAAGTCCTCGCCATCGGTCCCTAACCCCTCCTCAAGCTCCGAGTCACTGCCATCACAGTCCTCGTCATTCCCCTAGCTACCATCGCCGAACTCCACGCTCCCCTTCTTACGAAGACAAGTCCAAAGACTCGCTTGGCTACCGTCGAAGGGATGATGTAGTCTACCACCGTCTCCACGAGATGGAGAGGCACCTCAGCCAACTGGATAAGGAGGAAGAGTTGAGAAGAAGGACCCTCCGTCCAAGCCGACCCCCCTTCTCTCGAACAATCATGGAGGCGCCTGTTCCAAAAGGCTTCAAGCCCCCGTAGTTTGAGACTTACTCTGGGGAGTCAAACTTCGTGGACCACATCAAAAGCTTCAAGACCCTCATGTTGATCCACCAATCTTCCGATGCTCTACTGTGCAAAACCTTCCTAGCTACTCTTAAGGGTCCGGCCCGAGAATGGTACTCTCGTCTTGCCTCATCCTCCATATTCTCCTTTGAACAATTTGAAATCCTCTTCGTCACCCACTTCGTAAGTAGCCGCCGCACCGAGAAGACTAGTATTTCGCTACTCTATCTCAGTCAGAAGAAAGGTGAGAAGCTGAGAGATTATGTGAAGCGGTTTATCGCGGAAGCTAGGTCCATTGCCTCCCTCGACCAATCGGTCGCTGCTGCAGCCTTCTAGTCAAACGTCCTCAACTCAAGCCTTGGTCCTCCCTAGCCAAGAAGCCCCCGCAAAATTTTTCCGACCTTCTTCTCAGAAGCAAGAAGTATATCCGGGCTGAGGAAGCTGAACAACGCCCCACTTTTGAGGGGTCTTCCTCCGGGACCAAGAGAAAGGCAGCCGAAGAAGAGAGAGCTAAGAAGCTCCAGAAGGACAACGGGGGCCAGCGCTGCCCGCCTCCCAGATTTGAGAAGTTTACCCCTCTTAATGCCAACATTTCTACCATTCTCATGGAGGTCGAGAAGGAAGGAGTTCTGCCTCCTACCCCGAAGATGAATACCCCCGGCAAGAAGAGGGACAAGGAAAAGTGGTGCCGATATCATCGAGACCACGGCCACGACACCAACGACTGTCGAGCCCTGAAGAATGAAATTAAGGCCCTCATCCAGAGAGGGCAGCTGTCTAAGTTTGTGAGAAAGGACCGAATTGATCTTCCTCCTCCCCCCAGGGGGGCTAACAAGTGTTCCGAGAGGCGCGACGAGACTCCCGAGTTTGAAGAGGAACGCATCTTGCATCTCATTCATGGAGGTCCCATGGGAGGAACCTCCAACTCTTCCTGGAAGGCTTTCATACGAGAAGCTAATACGGTTCATGGCATACCCCTTCTCAAAGGCCTCGGAGTCCCGGTCACTTTCTCAGACGAAGACTGGAGGGAGTCCGAACCCCCCATTGCGATGCATTAGTAATCAACCTCCATATGGCCAACTTCAAAGTGGAGAGGATTCTGGTGGACAATGGTAGCTCTGTCAACATCCTCTTCCTGGCGGCCTTCCAAGGACTCAAGTTATCACGGGACAAGCTCAAACCCGTCGGCTACATGCTCCATGGGTTCACGGGAGTGCTAGTGACTATCGAAGGGGTAATAACCCTCGACGTAACCTCTGGCAAAACTCCTACTACCCGGACGGAGCTAATGAATTTCATGGTCGTCGACATTCCAGCTGCTTACAATGTGATTCTAGGCCGACCTGGCCTAGCTGCTTTAGAGGCCGTCCCGTCGGCTTATTATCTTAAAATGAAGTTCCCCACCAAGTCAGGTATAGGGGAAGTAAGGGGTAGTCAAGAGATGGCCCGCAAGTGTTACATGACCTCCACCGGGGGAACTGTCCTCTCCCTCGAGACTCTTTGTCACGCCCCGCTTCCCAAAAATATGGAATACGAGCACGTGACGAAGCCCAGCGAATGATTTTTACATCATCCATAAGCTGTAGGATCGACCCAGCATCATAACAAGAATATAACCAGATTTATATATAACCAAGCATGCATGAATAACTTATTAAGCAATAGGAAACAATTTAAACAAATAATAATGTTCAAATAATTCACATGTCTGGATCAAGTATAAACTCGGAAACAAGTCTTAAACAACAGAAGAAATAAATACCTTAAGGAAAGCAACTATTTAACAGATCCTTTCTCCAAGCAAAACCTGAAATGTCTGCTCGCCAATTCCAGCAGATAGCTTGTCTCCCAAGTCTGCTTAATAAACATAAACAGGAAACAGGGGGAAAAACAAGAGAAAATGCCCTTAGTGCAAGCTAGGGCCACAAATAGTAAAAGCAAGTACAAGAAAGGGGAAAACAAGATTTGGAACCAAGAATAAACCGAGTTATAAGAAGTAGTGACAAATTCAAAGTCTAGCTGGCAAGAGGGAACATCATAATGACTAGATTGGATAACAACTGCTAGTGGTGAATCACATGTCAGGTGTACTTATAGGGGTATTTAATATCAAGCGACAACCTCAAGCCTAGTGTCATATGTTATTTCAAATGTCAGGTCTCATATGTCAAGTTGGCAAGTCCAAGTTCCAGGCTTTAAGTCTCAGGTATCATATTTCAGGTATCATATCATCAAGTATCAAGTGACAGGTGTCAAGTTCAAGTCTTGTAATTATTACTTTCTAGGTAGCACGACATGCATCCATTATACTACATGGTTGCTACAGTCAAATCAATTGCGCTTAGACCTAGTAATGGAGTCTATAGGGCGGTGTACTCAGGCATCAAACTAGCAGGTGATCAACCATGGGCTCTAGAGGTGGCCCCCGTAGGCTCTAGAGGTGGCCCCCGTCACCATGACGTGGCACTTAGTTCTACGTGGCACTTAGTTCCAGGTGATTTCAAACATACATCATGTAATCATATAATGGGCTCTAGAGGTGGCCCCCGTAGGCTCTAGAGGTGGCCCCCGTCAACCATGACGTGGCACTTAGTTCTACGTGGCACTTAGTTCCATTTAACATACAACTTGGAAAACACGGGCCCCCTTCCGAGTACACTTACCTATGTTGTCCACTCTATAGTCTTTCCCATAACCCCCGGCTTGTCACTTTTGTTCAGGCAGATTTTGTGTTCTTGTATTTATACATGTGAAACAGGGTTGAAATAATCTAATTTAATTCTAAGAAAAATTGGGGATGTCCTATAGGGTGTCCAGCAACTACATATAAAATTTGGGGTCAAACACTCGCTGTTTGCACCGTGAAAATAATTTGTAAAGAAAATATATACAGCAGTTTTTACAGAACTGCGCCTACTGACGCAGCTGCAGTATAACAGCCATATCTCCTAGACCGTAACTCCAAATTCAATCATTCTGGAGTCTATCGATATCTACACATCCTGGTCTACGTTTCATATTCAGGGCTCGGGTCCAAATTCCAAAGATAAGAGGGTCGAAACTGCAAAAGAAAATCCAGACAGCAACATAGGGAAATAATTCACTAATGTAGATTTCATAGAATTATGTAATTTGGTGTCTAAAACCATTATGTGGCACAAATACATGGTAATGGGAATCAAACAGCGAATAATAATATTTTCCAAGTCATAATAATCACAAATTTGCCAAAACACTAAATTTATATGCGTCTACAACTTCTAGGGGTCCTTAATTCATATGTCCATGTGATTCACAGGTTCAAGGGGATAAAAGAGTCCAATTGAATTATTATTTAATACGAGGAAGTTTTGTGACTCTTAGATTGGTGAGTTTGAAGGTTCAAATTGTTTTACTATGATATTTCAAAGGAGAGTCACAAACTAACTACATGTGGTATTTCAAGGAGACTTGTACTAGGACAATAAGATGTACAAGGTTACTTGCCTTAAATCGACGGTTGAAATCTCCGCTTGTTGAAGCAAATAGAGTAGAAAAATCTCCGGAAATGTCCTCGAAATGCGCGTCCAAAAACTGATCTGAGATCGAGCTTTCCTTGCACACACGATCGGCCCAAAACGGTGGACAGCAACTTCGGATCGGCTGCGGGTAGAACACGGAACAGCAAAACAGGCGAATCAGATCGCTGGGAAGCAGCGGATCTGAGGCCAGAACAGCGAACACAGCTCCGGATCTGGTGTGGACGAACACGGGACAGCAATCACGCGCACGGATCTTGAAGAGATCTGACGGCTGCGAATCGCTCCTGCTCTTTTCTCCTTCTTCCTCGTTCTTCTTCTTCGTTCGAACAGCGTGCAAGAGAGAGCAACGGCGGCGGCTGGACTGCGGCGACGTGGTGCGTGACTGCGACAGCCACGGAGGGCGGCGACGTCGAGAAGCGACGGCGCGGCGATGGATGGCGCGGCGGCTGCTCTGTTCGTGGGTTCGAACAGAGTGAGTGCGGCGTGGGGTTCGGCGGCGTCTGGCGAAGCAGCGGAGAGGGTGTTGGAGGCGGCGAGGCGATGGGGAATCTGTCGAAGTCGAGAGTGAGGGTGAGGGAGACGTCGAATAGGTGCGGCGAGTTGGGTGGGTTCGGAGTTGATGGGTTCGACGGCGAAGACGATGGTGGGGGGGTTCTACGGTGGTGGGATGGCGAGCGGGAGTGGGTTGACGAGGGTGGAAGGGTATGGCGAAGGTGAGGGGATTGCTCGGAGGCGATCGGAGATCGAGGTGATGCGAGAAGGAGATGGAGAAGACGATGATTAGCGGCGGGTTGTTTAGATTAGGGTTTAACAGTATGGTGATTAGGGTTAGGGTAGGGGTTTAAATACTAGGGTTTGCGGGTTTGCGGGTTCAAGGGTTTAGGGGATCCGATTCAAAAAGAGCCCAACAAGAGAAATGGTCAAAATGCATTAAAATGGAGATTAAAGATATAAATGAGAAGAATCGGGCTATTTCTCATGAAGAACGGTGCAAGATGGCACACAATCGAATTTGACAAAAGAACCCACAAATTCGAGTTGAGACCAGAATAATAATTCCGTTCAATAAGAAGAAATACATGATATCAAAAATAGGCAAAAGAGTACAATAAGGCTCAAAACAGTACAAAATACAAATACGGGGAAATAGGAGTTACAAATCCTACCCACCTTACACAAAAATTTCGTCCTCGAAATTTGCTTAGGCGGTACATAGGACAGGATAAAGTAACTTAGGGTCGGTTAATAAACAAGGGATCCAAAGAAAAGTCAACTTGGTGGTAACACCAAAATAAGAGGGGAGTGGATAACAACGAGGTCAAATGGATGGCAAGAAGGAGAATAACAGTATCTAAAGGATCCAAATAACACAAGATAATAAATACGATGAAGGAGTAGGCAGAACTGAAACCAAGGAGATGGAAGACTGGAAAGAAATGAATCCAATAATGAATGAGTACATGATGGCAGGATGGAAAGCAAGAAGGAACTAACCGGTATCAAAACGAAGAAGAACACTGAACACCACAAGACTTGCAAGATAACGAGGCAAGGAGGTGAACGAATAGAAAGAGTTGGAATCGAAGAAGGGAGCGACAAGGGAAAGATGCACCACGCAATGAGTCAATGGATGAGAACAAAACATGAGATAGGGGACAGCAAGTGGTGCAAGGGATGGAACAAAACACAGTACAAGGAAGGAGAAGCAACATCATGATCCTGGGTCCTGTGGGTCATGGGCCCACCACGCTTCCGCTGCGCTACTTTGATGGTGACACTCCAAGCTCCAGACATGTCGTTGTAGACCACGTGACACCAAGCGACGATCCGAGCAGGAAGAAAGGAATGGGACGCCAAGATCAAAGAGAGTATGGGTTCGGGATAGATATAAACAAAGATGCAAAGAATATAAAATTGAGCTTCAATTCAAATAATCAAAATATATAGTATACGTCAAAACTAATGACTTTAACAGGAATAACAATAGTAACAATATCCATGATAATAATATCAATAGTAATAGAAAATAATAATGACAATAAAAACTAATAATAACAATGATAATGACAAAATTAGCAATATTAGTAACAAAATAATAATAATAACAATAATAATAACAGAAATAAAAATTGTCATAATCATACAGATAATAATAATACGATGAAATAAAAATATCAACAATACTAATAATAACGATAATACATACATGACAAAGTAGAATTCAACACACTCATGAAAATAACGCAATAATAATAATAATAGCATTAAAAATAATATCAATAATGATAATAATAATATGACAATAGCAAAAATAACAATAATATCAATAAAGCAACAGTAATAATAATAAAAATAATAACAGTAATAGAGGTGATGAAAACGATAATAATAACATCAATTGAAATGACAGTAATATTAATAATACCAATAATAACAAAAATATTCTTTTACCATCAGTTTCATTATATAAGTAACTAGTCTTGAAATATAAATTAGTAATAGGTAGAAAATCTTGCCTCCTTAACATCAAGTTGCATATTGCCTTCACGACATCAGGTTTCAAATTGTCATCCAAATATTCGGCTGCACATTTTGCCTCGCCGATATTCAGTTGTAATTTGCCTCCATTGACATCGAGTTGCATATTTGCCGCCTCGATATTAGGTTGCACCGAAGTGGTGAAATATATATAAAATAAGCATGCTCGGGCTCAAAACAAATCAATAATAATAATAATAATAGTAACGATAAAAATAATAGTGTCAATAACAATAATATTGAAATATCAACAACACTAGTAAACATAATAATGCAAGACAAGATATAGTTTGGGTCCAACATTTTTGTGGAAGTAATTTGATATTAGCAATAATAATAAAATAATGAAAACAACAATAAGAATATCAATAGTAATAACAATAATAGTAATACTAGTAATGATAACGAAATTAATAGCAATAATAATAATAGTAATAATAGCATGATGCAACAAAATAAGAATTTGTCTTATCAAAATAATCCAGTAGAAACATATAGTCGATCAAAAATGAAAAGTGTAGTTAAAATACATCATTGTTCGAAATAATAAAATCTTTGTCGAGAAACATTTTTATAGAAGATCGAAAATAAATATAATAATTAATCATCGAAGTATATAAAGTATTCGGAAAAATAATTATAAAGAGAAAAATAAGTAGGAGAAAAATGAAGCTACATCCAATAAGAAGTTAAAGAGAATGATGACTAGAAGGGACGAAAGAAAATTAAGGAATTGATTACGAAGGAAGTGGGACGAGGGGCAAAATCGGGATTAAAGAGAATATAGCAGGGAAGAAATAATCAACATGATACTCAAAGTGAGTCAACAGTTGTAGATGAACGCAAGGCACGAAAAGTAATGAACGACACACGAACTAGAATAAGAGGGGATCAATGAGGCAAGCAGAAAATAAAAGACCGCTTGCATCATAATTAAAAGAATAGGGGTACGGAAGAATAAATTTGTACCCAATAAGGAATTAACAAATCAGGACGAATGCAAGAGATGGAAAGAAGCAATGAATCAAAGAATTGAATATGAAGGGATCAAAATGGATGGGATAAGACTTGTGTCCAGACCGAGTTGATTATCAAATTATTCATGTGGTTGCATGGCCTGTTTAATGTTGAGTTAATCCTGACTGAGTCAAGCCTGTCTAATGTATTAGTTAGACTAACACATTAGCCAAACCTGAGCTCTGATACCACTAAAAACCTTGTCACGCTCCGCTTCCCAAAAATATGGAATACAAGCACGTGACGAAGCCCAGCGAATGATTTTTACATCATCCATAAGCTGTAGGATCGACCCAGCATCATAACAAGAATATAACCAGATTTATATATAACCAAGCATGCATGAATAACTTATTAAGCAACAGGAAACAATTTAAACAAATAATAATGTTCAAATAATTCACATGTCTGGATCAAGTATAAACACGGAAACAAGTCTTAAACAACAGAAGAAATAAATACCTTAAGGAAAGCAACTATTTAACAGATCCTTGCTCCAAGCAAAACCTGAAATGTCTGCTCGCCAATTCCAGCAGATAGCTTGTCTCCCAAGTCTGCTTAATAAACATAAACAGGAAACAGGGGGAAAAACAAGAGAAAATGCCCTTAGTGCAAGCTAGGGCCACAAATAGTAAAAGCAAGTACAAGAAAGGGGAAAACAAGATTTGGAACCAAGAATAAACCGAGTTATAAGAAGTAGTGACAAATTCAAAGTCTAGCTGGCAAGAGGGAACATCATAATGACTAGATTGGATAACAACTGCTAGTGGTGAATCACATGTCAGGTGTACTTATAGGGGTATTTAATATCAAGCGACAACCTCAAGCCTAGTGTCATATGTTATTTCAAATGTCAGGTCTCATATGTCAAGTTGGCAAGTCCAAGTTCCAGGCTTTAAGTCTCAGGTATCATATTTCAGGTATCATATCATCAAGTATCAAGTGACAGGTGTCAAGTTCAAGTCTTGTAATTATTACTTTCTAGGTAGCACGACATGCATCCATTATACTACATGGTTGCTACAGTCAAATCAATTGCGCTTAGACCTAGTAATGGAGTCTATAGGGCGGTGTACTCAGGCATCAAACTAGCAGGTGATCAACCATGGGCTCTAGAGGTGGCCCCCGTAGGCTCTAGAGGTGGCCCCCGTCACCATGACGTGGCACTTAGTTCTACGTGGCACTTAGTTCCAGGTGATTTCAAACATACATCATGTAATCATATAATGGGCTCTAGAGGTGGCCCCCGTAGGCTCTAGAGGTGGCCCCCGTCAACCATGACGTGGCACTTAGTTCTACGTGGCACTTAGTTCCATTTAACATACAACTTGGGAAACACGGGCCCCCTTCCGAGTACACTTACCTATGTTGTCCACTCTATAGTCTTTCCCATAACCCCCGGCTTGTCACTTTTGTTCAGGCAGATTTTGTGTTCTTGTATTTATACATGTGAAACAGGGTTGAAATAATCTAATTTAATTCTAAGAAAAATTGGGGATGTCCTATAGGGTGTCCAGCAACTACATATAAAATTTGGGGTCAAACACTCGCTGTTTGCACCGTGAAAATAATTTGTAAAGAAAATATATACAGCAGTTTTTACAGAACTGCGCCTACTGACGCAGCTGCAGTATAACAGCCATATCTCCTAGACCGTAACTCCAAATTCAATCATTCTGGAGTCTATCGATATCTACACATCCTGGTCTACGTTTCATATTCAGGGCTCGGGTCCAAATTCCAAAGATAAGAGGGTCGAAACCGCAAAAGAAAATCCAGACAGCAACATAGGGAAATAATTCACTAATGTAGATTTCATAGAATTATGTAATTTGGTGTCTAAAACCATTATGTGGCACAAATACATGGTAATGGGAATCAAACAGCGAATAATAATATTTTCCAAGTCATAATAATCACAAATTTGCCAAAACACTAAATTTATATGCGTCTACAACTTCTAGGGGTCCTTAATTCATATGTCCATGTGATTCACAGGTTCAAGGGGATAAAAGAGTCCAATTGAATTATTATTTAATACGAGGAAGTTTTGTGACTCTTAGATTGGTGAGTTTGAAGGTTCAAATTGTTTTACTATGATATTTCAAAGGAGAGTCACAAACTAACTACATGTGGTATTTCAAGGAGACTTGTACTAGGACAATAAGATGTACAAGGTTACTTGCCTTAAATCGACGGTTGAAATCTCCGCTTGTTGAAGCAAATAGAGTAGAAAAATCCCCGGAAATGTCCTCGAAATGCGCGTCCAAAAACTGATCTGAGATCGAGCTTTCCTTGCACACACGATCGGCCCAAAACGGCGGACAGCAACTTCGGATCGGCTGCGGGTAGAACACGGAACAGCAAAACAGGCGAATCAGATCACTGGGAAGCAGCGGATCTGAGGCCAGAACAGCGAACACAGCTCCGGATCTGGTGTGGACGAACACGGGACAGCAATCACGCGCACGGATCTTGAAGAGATCTGACGGCTGCGAATCGCTCCTGCTCTTTTCTCCTTCTTCCTCGTTCTTCTTCTTCGTTCGAACAGCGTGCAAGAGAGAGCAACGGCGGTGGCTGGACTGCGGCGACGTGGTGCGTGACTGCGACAGCCACGGAGGGCGGCGACGTCGAGAAGTGACGGCGCGGCGATGGATGGCGCGGCGGCTGCTCTGTTCGTGGGTTCGAACAGAGTGAGTGCGGCGTGGGGTTCGGCGGCGTCTGGCGAAGCAGCGGAGAGGGTGTTGGAGGCGGCGAGGCGATGGGGAATCTGTCGAAGTCGAGAGTGAGGGTGAGGGAGACGTCGAATAGGTGCGGCGAGTTGGGTGGGTTCGGAGTTGATGGGTTCGACGGCGAAGACGATGGTGGGGGGGGGGTTCTACGGTGGTGGGATGGCGAGCGGGAGTGGGTTGACGAGGGTGGAAGGGTATGGCGAAGGTGAGGGGATTGCTCGGAGGCGATCGGAGATCGAGGTGATGCGAGAAGGAGATGGAGAAGACGATGATTAGCGGCGGGTTGTTTAGATTAGGGTTTAACAGTATGGTGATTAGGGTTAGGGTAGGGGTTTAAATACTAGGGTTTGCGGGTTTGCGGGTTCAAGGGTTTAGGGGATCCGATTCAAAAAGAGCCCAACAAGAGAAATGGTCAAAATGCATTAAAATGGAGATTAAAGATATAAATGAGAAGAATCGGGCTATTTCTCATGAAGAACGGTGCAAGATGGCACACAATCGAATTTGACAAAAGAACCCACAAATTCGAGTTGAGACCAGAATAATAATTCCGTTCAATAAGAAGAAATACATGATATCAAAAATAGGCAAAAGAGTACAATAAGGCTCAAAACAGTACAAAATACAAATACGGGGAAATAGGAGTTACACTCTTGAACCTATGTCCGAACTAGTGGATGAGCTAGAGGAAGTGTTCTTTTCTGAGCAAGATCCGAACCGCAAGTTCTTCATTAGCAAGACCCTCCCCTCTGCCCTCTGTTCCGACATAGTCCAATGCATCAGGAAGAACCATGACCTCTTCGCCTGGTCGGCTGCTGATATGCCAGGAATTTTTGAGGAGCTCCTTGTCCACCACCTAAGCGTTGCTCCGGGGTCTAAACCGGTCCAGCAGAAGAGGCGTAAATTTGCCCTCGAGCGCCAGCAAGCCATAAAGGAAGAAGTGGACAAGCTTCTCAAAGCCCGGTTCATACAAGAAGTCAACTATCCCGAATGGATCTCTAATGTTGTTATGGTTAAGAAGGCCAACAGAAGTTAGAGAATTTGCATCGACTTCGCGGACCTGAACAAAGCCTGCCCTAAAGATCCATTCCCTATCCCCAGCATCGACACCTTGATCGACGCTACTTCGGGCTATGAGTTGCTGAGCTTCATGGATGCCTTCTCCGGATATAACCAGATCAGAATGTCCCCCTCGGATATCCCGAAGACCTCCTTCATCACCGATCAAGGATTCTATTGCTACAGGATAATGCCCTTCGGGCTAAAGAATGCCGGTGCAACTTACCAACGCCTCGTCAATAAGGTCTTCCAGAATCAGATCGGCCGAAATAAGGAAGTGTATATTAATGATATGCTAGTTAAAAGCATCCATGGGGCCGACCATGTTGCCGATCTCCAAGAAGCATTCGATGTGTTAAGGAAGCATGATATGAGGGCTTTGAGTGGGGTCAACAGCAGCAAGAATTGTTCAATCAGCTAAAGGCCTACGTGGTCAATCCCCCTTCCTCAACAAGCCTATCCCCGGGGAAACACTTTACCTCTACCTAGCTGCCTCCGAACAAACCCTCAACACCGTACTAGTGAGGGAAGAAGATAAGGCTCAGAAGCCTGTTTATTACGTGAGCAAGGTACTTTGGGATGCTGAGCTCCGCTATCCAAGATTGGAGAAGATAGCATACGCCTTGGTTATGGCAGCCAGGAAGCTCCGTCCTTATTTCCAATCCCACTCGGTGGTCATTCAAACCGACCAGCCGCTTAAGCAAGTTCTACACATGCCCGAGACCTCCGGGCGTCTGATGAAATGGTTGATCGAGCTGAGTCAGCATGACATATCTTACCAGTCTTGAACTGCAATCAAGGCTCAAGCCTTCGCTGAATTTATTGTTGAGAGCACCATCCCAGAGGTCAGTCAAGCAGTGAACGGGCCTCCCATCTGGATAGTATATGTAGACGGATCCTCTTGCACCGAAGGGAGCGGAGCCGGGGTCATTCTGGCAGGCCCAGACGACTTCATTCTCCAATACTCCCTCTACATCAACTTTAAGGCCTCCAACAACGAAGCGGAGTATGAAGCCCTTATAGCCGGCCTCGGTATGGCTCGCAAAGCAGGGGCACAATGTCTCCGGATATATAGTGACTCGCAGCTAGTCGTGAATCAAGTCTTAGGAGAGTACGAAGCGCGAGACGACCGAATGGCTAAGTACCTAGCCAAGGTCCAAAGTCTCATGGCTTCATTCGAAGAGGCACAAATTCAGTGAATCCCTAGAGAAGAAATTCCCAAGCAGATGCCCTCTCCAAATTGGCCTCATCCTCCCTTCAAGGTCTCGAGCAGACCGTCCTGATTGAAGTGCTCCTAAGACCAAGCATAGAAGAAGAAGCCCCCGACTAGATGGATTCGTTGCCCGTCCAACTCTGGAACAACTGGATGAAGCTTTTGATAGAGTTCCTCAGGGATGGTGCCCTTCCCGAAGACCCTAAAGAAGCCTGCCGAGTCTGAGCGAGACGGAGCGGTACATCCTTGTTGAAGGAGTCTTGTACAAATGCTCATACACCCAAGTGGATGGCAGACCCTACTTGAGGTGCCTCTCCCCGGAAGAAGCCTTGTATGCCTTGTAAGAACTCCACGAAGGCATAGGCGGAGCACATTCAGGGTCCAGGTCCCTTGCCAGGAAAGTTCTGAACTACGGGTATTTTTGGCCTACCCTACTTCGAGATGCCGAGCAACACGTCCGGCAATGCGGCCCTTGTAAGCAGTTCTCCAACATCCGTCGCCTACCCCAAGCACAACTCACCTCTCTCTCAAGCCCGATTCCCTTCGCAATGTGGAGGATGGACTTGTTAGGCCCGTTCCCACTAGTTCCAGGCTAGTTCAAATTCCTAGTGGTGGCAATCGACTATTTCTCTAAGTGGATTGAGGCCGAGCCATTGACTACCATTACTGAGAACAAAGTGCTGCAGTTCTTCTGGAGAAATGTAATTTGTCGGTTTGGCATGCCTCGGGTCCTAATAACAGATAATGGAACACAGTTTACAGGGGCAGCGTTTCGATCTTTATGTGAAGACCTCGGCATACAGCAACGTTTCTCCTCCGTCTCCCATCCTCAGTCAAATGACCAAGTAGAGAATGCCAACAGGCAGATCCTCTCCAACATCAAGAAGAGGCTAGATAAGTCGGCCAAAGGCTTATGGGCGGAATAGCTCCCCAACGTATTGTGGAACTACCGCACTACGAAATGGACCCCCACAGGAGAGTCGCCATTCAATCTCACCTATGGGTCTGAGGCTGTGATTCCCTTGGAAGTCGGTCTACCATCTCCTCCACTTATGGCCTATGAAGAAGAGCAGAATGCCAGAGAGCTTCGGGCAAATTTGGACCTGATTGACGAGCTCCGTGAAAGGGCTTCATCCGCCAGCAAAGTTATCGAAGAAGGATTGAGCAGGCCTACAACAAAAGGGTTCGTCCCACAGATCTCAAGGAAGGGGACTTGGTCCTCAGAAAGCTAGCTATCTCGTTCCCTAGTCAAAAGAGTAAGCTAGCTCCGAATTGGGAAGGACCGTACAAAGTTTTCAAGGTAGTCCATCCCAGAGCGTATCGTCTAGAGGACCTTGAAGGCAGAGAGATACCTAGAACTTGGAATGCCGACCATTTACTAAAGTACCAAGAGAGCGCCTGAACGCCTCTCCGAGTACCTTCAAATGTCGAGCCATTCCTATCATTTTATTTGTATTTGTTTCTTTACTTTCTCATTGTAATAACGGCTTGCAACTTAGAAGCAGCCAATTAGCAGTTATCAATAAAGAACTCATTTCTCCCATATTTTCCTTGTGCTTATTTGTATCTCTCTATTTAAGGCTCTTAATTGCTCTTACTCAAACGACGCGTTCGGAGTCCAAAACTTGCTTCGATTCCGCTTCGCAAGCTCGCTCTTAAGCGAGCTAGAAGTGGTTCGCCATTTGAAACTGCTCCCATAACCGTTGAAACTTACTCAAACGACGTGTTCGGAGTCCAAAATATGGTTCGATTCCGCTTCGCAAGTGGTTCGCCATTCGGAACTGCTCCCACAACCGTTGAAACTTACTTAAACGACGTGTTCGGAGTCCAAAACTTGGTTCGAGTCCGCTTTACAAGCTTGTTCTTAAGCAAGCTAGAAGTGGTTCGCCATTCGGAACTGCTCCTACAACCATTGAAACTTACTCAAACGACATGTTCGGAGTCCAAAACTTCGCTTGATTCTGCTTCGCAAGCTCGCTCTTAAGCGGGCTAGAAGTGGTTCGCCATTCGGAACTGCTCCCACAACCGTTGAAATTTACTCGAACGACACGTTCGGAATCCAGACCACTGGGCTGGATAACTCACGAAATTTCTACAACTATACTAGACATGGGAGAAGAATACTTGGAGTGCTTGAATGAATGCCCCATTGCTTCACTTGGCTGGATAACTGATGAAGATATTCTGGCATACATTCCCGAGCGACTTGCATTCTGAGCTGCGTATTGAAAAAAACAACTTTCTCCCAAAAATTCGCGCTAGATCTCGATCAGGCGGCACAAATTGGACCACGACCACAAAACGACAAGATAGCATTTTCTCGGGATCCACATCGTCTTTTACATCGAGATCCGTGCAAGATCTTCAGATGGATGGTTCAGATCGTGCCACGTCCCTCAGAATCCAAATCCGAGCGACTGGCGATCCGAGCTGCGTATTGGAGAAAAACAACTTTCTCCCCAAAATCTGTGCTAGATCTCAATCAGGCGGCACAGATTGGACCACGACCACAAAAAGACAAGATAGCGTTTTCTCGTGATCCACACCATCTTTTACATCGAGATCCATGCGAGATCTTCAGATGGACACCTCAGATAAAGCTACGTCCCTCGGAGTTCAAAAGTTTGTCAAGACTCTACTTCTACTCCTCACTCTTAAGCAAGCTAGAAATGGTCCATCCTTCAAAAACACTCTTACAACCATAGAGGATTAACTGAACATGCCAACACACAAACGCAAAGGAGTAAAACAAGCTTTAACTTCTATAAAAGTTTAAAGTTCAAAGAAACTCAAGTTACAAACCAGCTACTCTTATCTATGACGAGATACAAGGTCCGAAAAGCTAAAATTACAAGACTACTTCAACAACTCTTAGGAAGAGGGATGTTCCTCTTGAGAGACAGGCGGGGGCGGCGCACACCTTGTCGCTGCGATCCCGCACTCGTTGAGGTCCCTAGGCCAGCAAGCTTAGTCGTGTCTCTCAACATTGTGCTGGCTGAGGCTTCGCTCGACGAGATAACCACCCCACTTTGGGCATCACCAGGACTTTGCCGAGCCGCAGGCGAGCGAGTCGCAAGCTCATAGAACGAAATCCCTCGCTCGCTCTCTTCCCGGGTACACAAAGTACTTCTGACGTTGACGGGTCCCGATCAGGGTTTTAGGCGAGCAACCTCCCCCTCTAGCTCTACGATACGCTGCTTCAGAGAGTCGTCCTTCACGGCTACCTTGAAGCTAGGAAGCCGAGTAGACCCTTCGGCGCCGGAGCTATCGGCAATGATTCAATGGAGATGGGTAACTTCGATGCTCTTATCGACCGTAACCCTCTTTAACTCATCGACCTCCGCCGTTAACTCATCACGCTCGATCATCAACTTACCCACCGTAGCTGCTAACTCATCTTCATCCGCCAAAGCTCCTCTTTTGCTATCTTCAAGTGGTGAACCTCAGCCAATAGTTTGCCCTTCTCCTCCGTGACATCAAATAGCGTCTTCCGAAGAAACTCCACCTTGCCTTCAAGACGAACCTCGCGGGCTCGCTTCCGTAGTTGTTTCAACTCGGAGAAATACTCTCTCGACGTTGCCTTGAGATCCTCTAGTTCCAACTCGCTTTTGAGGAAACACTCTCGGCTGCGGGAAAGGGCCAGCTTCGCTGCTTTCAAGCCGGTGCGAAGACGAGAGATTTCAGTTGCAGAACTCGACTCGACGAACTGAAAAGCGAAAACACATCAACACAAAGAGCAAAAGGTGTTTTCAACCCTTAGCGAAATTCTCAAAGTATTCACAACACTTGCGTTCTCAATGTGAAGAGCAAAAGGTGTTTTCAACACTTAAAAGAAATTTTCAATAACAAGACGTTCACAACACTTGAAATCTCAAATACTTGGCCAAAGGCTCAAAAAGTAAGTCATTTCATTAAAATTCAAAATGTACATAAGAGCAGTGACCAGTTCGCGGTTCGGCGTTAAAACAAAACAAAAGAAACAAAAACAACAAGAAAAGAGGCAACTAAGTCAACGGGCCACCTCATGGCGCTGCTCCGAGGCATCATCGCTCGACACATGGACGATCGCTCCTTCAACATTCCCCTCGTCCTCGGCAACTTCCTCGGCATCACCACCCTCTGGCTCGGGCTCGAGCTCCGCTAGCAGAATCTGCTCCTCACCATCCACGGGGCCGTAGAAGTAGTACGAAGAGCTGTCAAAGCCGAGGATATGGGCCGCCACATACTACAGTGCTCGGGCGTAAGCCTCCTCCATATTTGCCATCATGTGGGCTTCGACCTCGTCCCGAACGGCCTGCTCAGCCTCCGCTACCTTCATCGCCTGGCTATTCAGTGCCTCTTCGTATGCCTTCAGGGCCTTGGCCAACTCTTCTTCAAGCCGAGCTCTCTCTTTCTCCAGTGCCTCGACCTTGGCAGTCTCGGCTGCGGAGTTCTTCAATACCTCGATAAGCTTCGTCTCGAGGGTCCCCACCTCGGCCGCACGCGCAGCCGAGAGTTGCTGCTCTGCCTCGAATAGCTTCGCCGCTTTGGCATGCTCCGACCTCTCCCGATCGTTCGCCATGTTCATCTCCTTCTCTTGCTCGGCAAACTGCTCGTGCATGTGGCTGAAGTGGCAGAGGGTCTGCGAACAAAACGAAGGGAAAGAGACGATTAGAACCGAACGAAAAAACTTGAAATTTTTTTAACTTGTTAGCATATTTAGCTCATACTCACCGACAGTGTTCCAAGCAATCTGTATGGCGTTGTCGCCCATGGTGCCGGCCTTCATCGCAGCACAATCCTTCGGGGTCGGCAGGTGCTTCATCGCCTGCATGCATATCCTCTTATCACCAAGGAATCCGTCCACCTTCATCACCCTCTAGTCGGGGACGAAGAGACGCTTGTGCTCCTCGGTCAGGATCCTCTCCGCCTCGGTAGTGAGTGGCGGCACCTCCAATGCCAGAGCTGCACTGGCAGTGAACGTCCCGCTCGACGAACCCGGGGCATCGATCGGAGGGGCTTGAACGGGCATTTCTGAAGGGTCCTCGGTCACCGGCTCCACGATGGCCGAAGGTGCCGAGCGTGCCGAGGGGACCTTCGCCATTCAGCCAGAATGAGGCCCCGCCGTGGTCCTCTTCCTCTTTCTCATCTCGGCCTCCTTTGCCGCGCGAGTCTTGGCCATCAGTGCCTTGTAGTCCATGCCGGGGCTCTCTGCATAAGAAGAAGAAACCGAGCAAAAGAGTTAGAGAAAATAACTAAAAGTAAGAGACTAAGAAAAACAAAAAAAAAAGAAGGAGAGCGTACTAGGGTCGATCAGACTGAGACCCCCACCGAACAAGACTGCCTCGGTGATATCCTTCCAACTAAGGGTCGGAAGTCCGAGGATCTTCGCCACCGCCTCTTCTTCCTCCCTAATGAGCACGGGCTCCTTCTTCGCCCACTTAGGGACCCCTTCTTTCCACAACATCGGGAAGCCCCACGGCTCGGGACCACGAATGAGGAAATACTTCTCCTTCCAGTGTTTGATCGAGTCCGGATTCTCCATCAGCTTCACCCCCCTCCTCGGCGACAGATAATACTGATCCTCCATCTTGCTCATCCGGCAGAGGCGATAGAGGCTCCGAAGCAGAACGAGTTGTGGTTGCACACCGACCGCTTGGCACTGAAGGACGAAGGCAATGACATGCTACCACATGTTCTGCATATACTAAACAGGGCTCAGGCCGTACCACTGCAGCACCTCGACCACAAAGGGGTGCAGTGGTAGACGAAGACCGGCGTTCAGTGCGTCGTAGGGAAAGACGCAAGTGTCAGCCGAAGTCCCCATACACGCTCGGACACCCGGACTAGGGAGTAGCAGGACGTACTCCTTCGGGATGCGGAATCCCTTCCTGATCCGGTGCAGATCTGCCCCGGTCAAGATTGAGGGGATCTCATCCACCTCGGAGGTGTCCCTCAGGTCATTCTCCTCATACGCCGAAGCCATCCCGTGCACCACCTTCTTTAGGATGTCCTCGGGGTAACTCCTCACTCCACCGAAACTAGACAGAACGGTCGGATGCCAACCTAACTCTCCTGCACCCTTCAGAGTCTCAACTATCATCGACACCCCGACCGGGTCTACCACTTCTTTCCCCTTCCTCGGCTTCACTATCACTGCTCGGCTGGAGTCTTGGTCCGAGGTGGATGTCTCATCCCCAGAGGATATTCTAGCCATTCTCAAAGATAGGGGAAAAGACTAACCTTGAAGTGACATGAATGGCCAGAAAAGATAGCCGGAATTCAAACTCGCCTTGCCACAAAAGCTAGTAGCGCCGCTCAAGAGCAAAAACACTGCTAGCAAAGAGTAAAAGTGAAAGTAAAAGTGAAAATGAAAGAATGAGGTAAAGGATGGGGGAGGAGAAAACTTATAGTAAAAGAAACGACTCTTAGGCTTTGTAACGTAAAGGTGCGACTCTTAGGCCCACCTCAAGATGTTAAAGAAGGCTAAACGACAAAGTAGAGAAGGGCGGCGACAGTTCATAAGAGTGACGACGATTCAGACTGGGCCACACCACTCGGCTATTCCTCTAGCTCCGAGCCGCCAAGGCACTTCGCCGAGCTATCAAGGGATGCCTAAGATCGCCCCACGTCCCTCAGAATTCTAATTCGAGCGACTAGCGATCCGAGATGCGTATTGGAGAAAAACAACTTTCTCGTCAACAATCGTGCAAGATCTTGATCAAACGGCTCAGATTGGACCACGACCACAAAATGACAAGATAGCCTTTTCTCGAGATCCACACCGTCTTTCACATCAAGATCCGTGCCAGATCCCGTGATGAATGGCTCAGATTGCCCCACGTCCCTCGAAAACCTAATCCGAGCAACTGGCAATCCGAGCTACGTATTGGAGAAAAACAACTTTCTCCTTAACAATTGTGCAAGATCTTGATCAAACGGCTCAGATTGGACCACGACCACAAAACGATAAGATAGCATTTTCTCAAGATCCACACCGTCTTTCACATCAAGATCTGTGCCAGATCCCGTGATGAATGGCTCAGATCGCCCCACGTCCCTGGGAAACCTAATCCGAGCAACTGGCAATCCGAGTTGCGTATTGGAGAAAAACAACTTTCTCCTCAACAATCATGCAAGATCTTGATCAGACAGCTCAGATTGGACCACGACCACAAAACGACAAGATAGCGTTTTCTCGTGATTTGAACCTCTTACCTTGTGATTCGCGCCATGATGAACGACCCAGATCACCCACATCGCTCGGAATCCCAACCCGAGCAACTGATGACCCGAGCTGCTCGTAAGGAGAAGACAACACTGAACCACGTTGCGCAGAATCCTAATCCGAGCGACTAGTGATCCGAGCCACTCACATGAAGAAAGTAGCGGTGAACCATGTCGCTCGGAATCTGAGCAACGGGCCATTCGAGCTACACATTTGAAGAAAAATGCCATCGAGCAACTCTAGCCGTCAGATTGTCTCATTGTTCATGCCGAAAGATGATGAGCGGGTCAGATCACGCCACGCCCACAAAACGACAAGATAACATTTTCTCGTGATCTGAACCTTTAGCCTCGTGATTTGTGCCATGATGAACGGCTCAGATCACCCCACGACACTCGGAATCCCAATCTGAGCAATTGGCGATCCGAGCTGCTCATGTGGAGAAAAATAGCGCCAAGCGACATCGACCGTCAGATCTTCTCAAAATTCGTGCCTCGATCGGATGAACGGCTCAGATCACTCCACGTCGCTCGGAATCCCAATCCGAGCAACTGGTGATCCGAGCTGCTCAGGTGGAGAAAAATAGCACCAAGCGACATCGACCGTCAGATCTTCTCAAAATTCGTGCCTCGATCGGATGAACGGCTCAGATCACCCCACGTCGCTCGGAATCCCAATCCGAGCAACTAGTGATCCGAGCTACTCATGTGGAGAAAATGGCGCCGAGCCACGTCGCTCGGAATCCGAGCGACTGGCAATCCGAGGTGCTTACGAGAAGAAAATGGTGCCAAGCGATACAGGCCGTCTGATCTCTCGGGATTACGCACTGATACGAGATGGACGGCCCAGATTGCGCCACATCATAAATAATATTAAAAATTAATTTTCTATTCAAATTATTTATTTAAAAATTGCGAAAAAATGATTAAAAATTCAGGAAAATTAATTAAAAATTCTAAAAAATAGTTATAAATTCGGGGAAATATTTTTTGAGCCCCGGGGTAAATAATTATTGCTTAGAATAAATTAATTAAGGCCCCTGAACAATGAACCACCGCTTCGCAAAATTAAATAAATGGTCCGAAAAATAGAGAAAAATCTGGAAAAATCACCAAAAGTCCAGGAGAGCTTAAGAATAACCTTGAGCATGCAACTAGGTCCAAAATTCACCATAATACCTCATACAAAGATTCGACACTCCTCATTTGGACTCCGATACAACTCCGCAAGCCATTAAAACAGTAAAACTACTCAAAAACTGATTAAACTCAGTCTTTGGGAGTGGGGGGCTCGTGATATGGCTAAAAATAGGGTTAAATCAGAACCGTCCAAATCGGGCGCGAATCTTAAAGAACAGGGTAAAATGGTAATTTCACCTACAAGCAGGTCAGAAGTGGGTACTGGGTCCTTTTCCCAAAGGCCCAATAACCCACGAACGGATCCATCTCAACTGAGTGCGGGTTTCAACCCGCAAGAAACCCAGTCCAGCTAGGTAGAATTAGGGTTTATGATTATACCTAATCAACGGCCCTGATTTACTTCTATCCATTCACTGGGAAGTGGGATTTGATCTGTAACGCCCCGAATTCCAAAATACACTGAATTCGAGATTCCACAGGATCTTTACACTTTATTTAGTACAATTTTACAAGGAATTTAAAACTTTTCACTTTACATCAGAGTTTACATGAAAACTTTACACTTTACATTGTACAGCGGAAGCAAATTTACAACATTTAAATAAAGTACAACAACATTGATTAATCTTTAAGTATCTGTTCCTCTTTAATCTTTATCATGTCATTTACCCTGCATACAAAACTGTGGGTACGTCAGTTTATTCAACTAACGAACATTATACACGGCCATCATCTCTATGCCGGAAAGAGTATAACTAATTTTCCATATTTAACAAACACAAACTTGTCACATGTCAAACTAAAGGGAATACCCTAATGATGTCGTGTTGTGATTGTGCACTTAGTCCTTAATGCAGTTGTTTATATTATATGACACTAATGCACGCTTGTTCGGATTCTATGCATCCCATACTACATAGGTCCGAGGGCAAGCCCTTAATCGTTCTTCATCTTGTAGGGTTCAATCCCTCGTCATGACTTAATCTACTATTGTAACTACGGTAAGTATCCTAGATGTTTTCTGACATACGAACTCATGTCTAGGTGCCCTGGAGGGAGTCCCAACGCACTGACATATGACTCATCATGCAGGCATCCTGTGGTAACTCAGCTCCTACCATAGACATGACACCACCCGCAGTCGTCCAACACCCCGCGAGCGTCGCCACCGGGACGGTACTCTGGAGCAGTATCCACGCCCTATCATGACTCATCATGGGACATCCTGGGATACGCTCTCGCCGCCAATCCAATGGCCCTCATACTCAATGTTTTTCTCTTACTTTCATCACATCTTCACTATGTAACTAATCCTTAATTCTAATGAAATAATGACCAAAATCAAAGCTCTAGAGTTGCCCTCTCACTACTACCGGTCTTATTTCTTTCATTTCACAATGACCCAAACCTGGTCTTTTCAATGTCAATAATCATGATTCATCCTTTTCACTTGCCGGTGTGAGTTTTGGCTATACTCTAATTTTCAATTTCAATTCATAAATTCACATGTTGAGTTGTTATACTCAAAAATATTTTCCTTTTCCAACTATGATTTCTAAATTATTCAATAGTCCATAACTATACATGGAATTCAATTATTCATCATGTAATTCATGAAATACCATTTTCACATTAAAAATCACATCACTAGTGATATGATCAAAGATGAATATTTACACTTCATATCGCTCCTCGTCGATGCGCACACTAGCCTCCAAGATGCAACCCGAGCACTCCCTATTGATGCCGGCCTCTCCTTGATGATGCAGGCACGAACTCCCCACACACTCTCTCAATCTTTTAACTCACTTGCTACATTACTAATAATGTATTTTAACTATAGGTTTGGAGGAATAATTAGCACAACAATAACTAGGCTGGGGGGGGGGGGGTATTTATACTAAAAATTTAGGAAAATGGAAGGCTAAGATTGAAGTAGGTGTTAGGATTAAAAGGCTAGGATTCAAGGAGGAGTTACAATAACCAACCATGATCAAGTAACCACCACCCATGATTCCAATTGAAATTTTCATTTTCCCTCCTTGGATTGCAATCGGCCATACACAATGGTGCAATTTACACGTGTACGTGCAATGCACGTGCATGCAATTGTCTCCAAAAATTTGTACATTATATTTTACATAAAAATATTCTTTAAAATGTATTCTGCACTACAAGTTGTATTTAAAATAAAAATAGTTCATGGGCTTTAGTTTATGGGCCAAAATAATGACAAATAAATTAGATTTGGGCTTTTTAAAGGAAAGGCTTTTGTCTATTTGAAAAAGGGCTTTATATAGAAATAATTAAAGAGCACATATTTAGACATCTATACTCATTATAATGAAAATAATCATCGGATTTAATTCTACCAAAAATATTGCACGTGCACACTACGTGCAAAATAAAAAAATAAAAAATTTTTTCATTAAATGAAAAATCGGGGCATTACAACACTCCCTCCTTAGAATAGTTCCGTCCCCGGAACTACAGTCAAGAGCGAGAAACAAAACACAAACAACAAGCACAAGAATACAAAATACAAAATACAAATCAAGCAAAAAGCTCAGGATAATCCTTCAACATCCTCTCCTCAGACTCCCAAGTAGCCTCTTCAACCAAATGGTTTCTCTAGACTACTTTGACCATCGGTATCGTCTTATTCCTCAATCAGATGCTTCTGAGTTGTAATCAAACTGGATAAACTGCTCTTGCGACTAAGTGCATCCGCAACAACATTAGCTTTCCCAGGATGATACTTGATCTCAGGTCGCATGTCCTCAAGCACTTCCAACCATCTTCGGTGCCTCAAATTCAGATCTTTCTGCTGATATATGTACTTCAAACTCTTGTGGTCCATGTACATGTTCAATTTCTCACCGTACACGTAGTGTCTCCATTGCTTCATTGCAGAGATAATCGCAGCCAACTCCAGATTATGAGTCGGGTAATTCTTCTCATGCAGTTGTAGTTGGCTAGACCCATAAGCGATTACTCTTCTTTCTTGCATTAAGACACAACCAAGCCCACGATGTGAAGCATCGCTGTAAACATCATACTCAACACCTGCTCTAGGCAATGCCAAAATAGGTGCAGTAGTCAGCTTCTCTTTCAACTCCTGAAAGCTCGCCTCACATTGCTCAGTCCACTTGAAGTTCACATTCTTCTTGGTTAGACCAGTAAGCGGCACGGCTATCTGAGCATAACCTTGAATGAATCTCCTGTAGTATCTAGTCATTCCAAGAAAACTTCTGACTTCCTTCACAGTAGTAGGCCTAGCCCAATCTCTCACTGCCTCTATCTTCCGAGGATCAGTTGCCACTCCCTCCTTAGAAAGGATGTGACCTAGGAATGCCACTTCAGATTTCCAGAAATCACACTTGGATAGCTTGGCATACAACTCCTGCTCTTCCAGCTTCTTCAAAACTGCTGCCAGATGCTCGGTGTGCTCATCTTATGACTTGGAGTACATGAGGATATCGTCGATAAACACCACGACGAAAGAATCAATGAACGGCCTCAGAATTCTGTTCATCAAATCCATGAAGATTGCGGGTGCATTCGTCACTCCAAATGGCATAACTAAGAATTCGTAATGCCCATGTCGAGTTCTAAATGCAGTCTTGTGCACATCTTCAGCTTTCACTCGAACTTGGTGATATCCTGATCGAAGATCTATTTTGGAGAAAACAGCTGCTCCTTGTAGACGATCGAACAAGTCATCAATTCGGGGAATAGGATACTTATTCTGAATAGTGACCTTATTCAGCTCTCGGTAATCGATACACATTCACATCGATCCATCCTTCTATTTTACCAAAAGCACTGGTGCTCCCCAAGGTGACGCACTAGGTTGAATAAAGCCTTTCTCCAACAGTTCCTCAATATGCCGTTTCACCTCATCCTGTTCCACTGGAGCCATCCTATACGGTGCCTTAGAAATGGGTGCACTTCCCGGTTGAACAGTGATGCTGAACTCTACATTACGATGTGGGGGTAACCCAGGAAAATCATCCAAGAACACAATCGGATAGTCCCGAACCACAGGAATCCCTTGCACTTCCACAGGAATCTCTTCCTTGCGGATAGCTGCCACCAGCCTAGAATACTTCTTCTTCCCTTGGAAAGTGACTTCAGGTCCACCTGGAGCCTTCACTGTTACCGTCTTAGTCTTTCACTCGATGCTTGCACTGTACATCGACTCCCAAGATAGTCAGCTCGATCAGATCAATTCCGAAGATTTTGTCCCCAATCACAATCTCGCAATCCGCATAGTACCGATCAGTGGTTAAAGTTCCCCTGATGGAGTAGCTCCTGCTAAGATCTTGTCTGGAAAAATCTTCGGTTCAACTCCCAACACTTTAACAAATTTAGGAGACACAAAAGTATGAGAGTATCCAGTATCGAACAAAACAACAGCTTTCATTCCATTTAAATAAAGTTCCCCTGTTACATAATACACACTCATTACGTAACAATTCACTAAATAACGGGAAAAAGAAATAACATAAACCTCTAAACATCCGCCCTCGTACCAGTGATGACATGATCTACCTCATTAGCATCAGCTTCCGTCAAGGCAAATACTCGCCCTGGTTGGTACGGTCTCTTCCCAGTCTGCTGCATTGGTGCATTGCGATTACCATTCCGTGGCTTGGGGCATTGAGATTTATAATGTCCCGTCTCACCACAGTTGAAGCAAGTCACCGCAGGAGGTCTTACCACATTGTTCCCAGGTCCTCCAGCCACACTAATAGCGTTCGGCCCTGTCGGTTTGAACCTTTGTGCAGATGGTTGCCCCTTGAAACTCCCAGAATTTGCAGGCCTCTTTCCAGACTGCCAGTTGTTTCTCCGATTCTGAACAACATGAAACTGCTCCATGTCTGCTTCTGTGGCTACCGCGCGCTTGACCAACTTGTCAAATCTTCTGATACCAAGAGGTATCATCCGGGACCTCAAGCTCGGCCTCAATCCATGCTCGAACTTACGAGCCTTCTTAGCCTCATCCATCACTAATTCCGGAGCATACCTAGAGAGCTGAGTAAATTTGGTCTCGTACTCCCTAACTGACATGCCACCTTGCTGTAGTGACAGAAACTCCATAGCCTTCTTCTCTTGGACGTCAGAGGGGAAGTAGTGACTGTGGAATTCTTCCAGAAATTCCTCCCAGTCGAGAACTATGCCTCCCATTGTCCTTTTCATCGACTACCACCACACAGCCGCGTCCTTCTCAAGTTGCAGAGTCGCCAACTTCACCTTACTGCCCTCAGGGGTCTCCAGCACTTCAAAGATCGTCTCTACTTGACGAATCCAGTTGTCAGCCGCATCAGGGTCTGCCTTCCCTTCGAACACAGGTGGTTTCATTCGTTTGAATGATTCCACGAGTTTGATCGCTTCGGGCACGAGATTCGCAGGTACCCTTCCTTGGTTCTGATTCATGGCCACGGCATTGAGCGTCTGATAGACCCTCGCAAGTTTCGTTTCCAGATCCAGACCTTCCCCATTTCTTGCTCCTCTTCTAGCCATATTCTGATGCAAAAGATCCATTAAATTCGAAGTATAAGATATGAATTTTAAATCAACTTGCATTTCATTGAATTCCAAACTTTATACATTCGAATTGAAAAACATTTCTTGACATCAGAATGAAAACAGTAGAAGCTACAACAGTCTAACTCCTACGGTTCCTCTTCGCTTCTTGAAGTTCTCCCCGTAGTTCATCAACTTCTTCTTTCAGCACATCGGTCAGATTCTTCCTCTTCTCGAGTTCCCATACCCGATGACTGAGAACTGCAAAGTCGTCCTTACGCTTTGCCAATTGAGCCTCCAATAAACCAACTCTCTCTCGCAGTGTTTCTACCAGCCTCTGAAGAGATATCACAAGACTATTCGGAACTGGTTCTTCTTCTTCGCCAGAAGAGTTGTCAGATGAATCCGGAGGTGGGGTAATCTCTCGGGATTCAGGCCATTCTTTCTCGTCAGAATCTGCTTGCCTTGGGTAGTACTCTTCCTCGGAATCTTCTTGTCCAGGATGGTACTCTTCCTCGATGATATGCCAGTCGTCGTCTCCAGCAGGGTCGAAGTGATCAGCCATCTTAGAAATAGGGAGGAAGAAGCATAAGTCATAGAGCAACACAAATGTAAGTCACTTACATTTAAATCTCTAGACTCAAACGCACACTCTAATGTCCACTTCTAGGGTGTCGTTCCTTATAAATTTGTACAAGTGTCAAGCGTGGCTCTGATACCACTCTGTAATGCCCCGAATTCCAAAATACACTGAATTCGAGATTCCACAGGATCTTTACACTTCATTTAGTACAATTTTACAAGGAATTTAAAACTTTTCACTTTACATCAGAGTTTACATGAAAACTTTAAACTTTACATTGTACAGCGGAAGCAAATTTACAACATTTAAATAAAGTACAACAACATTGATTAA
Organism: Hemerocallis citrina; assembly: GCA_017893485.1. NCBI lineage: Eukaryota > Viridiplantae > Streptophyta > Magnoliopsida > Asparagales > Asphodelaceae > Hemerocallis > Hemerocallis citrina. The sequence continues at coordinate 128,861,516 of CM030363.1, read as the reverse complement.
TCTTTAAGCATTTGTTCCTCTTTAATCTTTATCATGTCATTTACCCTGCATACAAAACTGTGGGTACGTCAGTTTATTCAACCGACGAACATTATACACGGCCATCCTCTCTATGCCGGAAAGAGTATAACTAATTTTCCATATTTAACAAACACAAACTTGTCACATGTCAAACTAAAGGGAATACCCTAATGATGTCGTGTTGTGATTGTGCACTTAGTCCTTAATGCAGTTGTTTATATTATATGACACTAATGCATGCTTGTTCGGATTCTATGCATCCCATACTACATAGGTCCGAGGGCAAGCCCTTAATCGTTCTTCATCTTGTAGGGTTCAATCCCTCGTCATGACTTAATCTACTACTGTAACTACGGTAAGTATCCTAGATGTTTTCTGACATACGAACTCATGTCTAGGCGCCCTGGAGGGAGTCCCAATGCACTGACACATGACTCATCATGCAGGCATACTGTGGTAACTCAGCTCCTACCATGGACATGACACCACCCGCAGTCGTTCAATACCCCACGAGCGTCGCCACCGAGACGGTACTCTGGAGCAGTATCCACGCCCTATCATGACTCATCATGGGACATCCTGGGATACGCTCTCGCCGCCAATCCAATGGCCCTCATACTCAATGTTTTTCTCTTACTTTCATCACATCTTCACTATGTAACTAATCCTTAATTCTAATGAAATCATGACCAAAATCAAAGCTCTAGAGTTAGCCCTCTCACTACTACCGGTCTTATTTCTTTCATTTCACAATGACCCAAACCTGGTCTTTTCAAGGTCAATAATCATGATTCATCCTTTTCACTTGCCGGTGTGAGTTTTGGCTATACTCTAATTTTCAATTTTAATTCATAAATTCGCATGTTGAGTTGTCATACTCAAAAATATTTCCCTTTTCCAATTATGATTTCTAAATTATTCAGTAGTCCATAACTATACATGGAATTCAATTATTCATCATGTAATTCATGAAATACCATTTTCACATTAAAAACCACATCACTAGTTATATGATCAAAGATGAATATTTACACTTCATAATTTGTCACACTATTCTCCAATGAGAATAATTCACATCACTTCACATAATTCCTTTCTCATTCATATTTCTTTTCTAATATTCCATTTCAAGTCCTTTTGCAAGGTACAATTTTCATAAAAAATGCCAGTGTAGAACCATAGTTCTAAATTATACTTTTAGTCTAAAAGTATACTCTATTTCATTTAAATAATTCCCAATTTATTTTTCATAAATCCCACATATTTTTAGGATAATAATCATGCTTTTTTCATAATTTTCCAATCATCAAAACCCCCAAAAAAATTATTTTTTCCCACAACACATCACAGCCAAGACCAAGGATCGAACCAGTGACCACAGGAAAACCAACCGAAGGCACAGGCCACTAGGCCGAACGCGCTATGCGTTACAAAGGGGAGCTGAGAGCATTAAGTGCTCTCGGCTGAACCTTATTATTTTTTTAAATGTTCGAAACAAAAATATATGGTGTCAACGGGATTCGATCCCTCAACCTCTGAGAAACCCCTGCATATACTGTGGTGATTAAGAGCATTCCGACCACTCGAGCTATAGGCTCAGGTTGTCATAGTGCAATTCGAATTCCAATTAAATCAACCCTCTCTGTTTAGTAAAACATTTCGATGTTCATCATGTTCTCAATTCATTTTGCTCTTACTAACATGCTGTAAAAATTTCAGATTAATTATTCTCATCATAAATTATACTCAGTATATAAAAATAATTTTTTTCAATAATTAAATATATTTTTTCCAATAATTAACACATATCTACCATACAATTTAGTTAAATTTATATACTACTACTAACACATTTCTTTTTCGACATTTCTTATCTAATTTTAATTTCACTAATCTCTACATCAAGTTTCTGTTTTTATTCATTTCACAAACCCACCAATTACATTCTAATTCATTCATTACAACGTTATCACGAAAGTCCATTTAAGCACATAAAGTGACATTGTCAATCTACTAACTCTTGCATATAATTTTTAATGTTAATAATGAAGTTTTCTTCAAACAATCCATGGCTATAATCAATTCGCACACAACTTAAATTTTAATAATAGAACCACATACAATTGCATATCAACATTTCAATCAATCTATAGGTCATTTTTCCAATTAAATGTGTTCTCTTATTAATCTTTTTCATGCATCATTCTTTCAATTCAAATCTAGCATGCTTCCTAATTAGAAATATGAAAAATGTACCCACCTTAATTGGAGAGAATTACAAATAGAAACACCTCCTAAATAAATGTCCTTGCCAAAAGAGCGGTCCTCCTCCTCGTCGATGCGCACACTAGCCTCCAAGATGCAACCCGAGCACTCCCTATTGATGCCGGCCTCTCCTTGATGATGCAAGCACGAACTCCCCACACACACTCTCAATCTTTTAACTTACTTGCTATATTACTAATAATGTATTTTAACTATAGGTTTGGAGGAATAATTAGCACAAGAATAACTAGGCTGGGGGGGGGGGGGGGGGGGGGGGGGGTATTTATACTAAAAATTTAGGAAAATGGAAGGCTAAGATTGAAGTAGGAGTTAGGATTAAAAGGCTAGGATTCAAGGACGAGTTACAATAACCAACCATGATCAAGTAACCACCACCAATGATTCCAATTGAAATTTTCATTTTCCCTCCTTGGATAGCAACCGACCATACACAATGGTGCAATTTGCACGTGTACGTGCAATGCATGTGCATGCAATTGTCTCCAAAAATTTGTACATTATATTTTACATAAAAATAATCTTTAAAATGTATTCTGCACTACCAGTTGTATTTAAAATAAAATAGTTCATGGGCTTTAGTTTATGGATCAAAATAATAACAAATAAATTAGATTTGGGCTTTTTAAAGGAAAGGCTTTTGTCTATTTGAAAAAGGGCTTTATATAGAAATAATTAAAGAGCACATATTTAGACATCTATACTCATCATAATGAAAATAATTATGGGATTTAATTCTACCAAAAATATTGCACGTGCACACTACGTGCAAAATAAAAAAATAAATTTTTTTTCATTAAATGAAAAATCGGGGCATTTCATGATCTTATCCCGAAGCTGGTTCCTAAGGCGGCTATAAATACCCCCCATCCCCCACTGTTAACAGGTAATCAATCATTCGCCAGTAAAAGCTCATTCATAATCTTTCTGATTACTGACTTGAGCATCGGAGGGTGCGTCTCCGGGATCAACCCTGGTGTTTCGCACTTTTTGCAGGTGAACGGAGGGAGATCACGGTCAAACTCCGGCGAAAGGTTTCAGGTTTGACTATTTGACATCCCAAAAAATCTACAAATTCTATCTGTTTGCCCCCACACCAGATTTAGCGGTAACACCTATGGTGTCCACAATACCTAGGTTTTTCATGTTGATTTCTTTGGATAGCACAATTTTAACTTCATTTGTAATAGAGAGGTCACTTCCAAGAACAAGCATGTCAATAGAACAAGTAAATAATAGCCACTATATTTGACACACCACAAAGTTAAAGGCACTGATCTGAATTACTTGATTCATATACTAGGCTCTTTAAGAAATTTGTCAAATAATTCCAGTGATTTTACTAAATTGTAAATCTTGTTCACTAAACATATTAGTGCAAACTTTTCAGTACAAAACTTTTTAATACAAAACATCAAGTACAAAACTTTTTGTACAAAACTGTTTAAACATCTTTCATGAATAACAAAATTTTCAATAGATGTAAGGGCAAGAAGAATACTTATTATAGAAACATAACATATATGTGAGTAGACTTCAACAAATCTTCCTCACATTGTAAAATTAAGTTTCTTCTACAAACCTCACTTACTATAGTTTTAGCCTCTTTCGACAAATCAACTAGTTCAAAATATTATTGTATGACACAAAATCATCTCATTGTCTACTAAAGACTCTTCTTAGCTCATTTGTCGTTCAAGTTTAAGTGTCAGTTTGACTGGTTCTTGATACCAATAGTGAATCATTAACTATGTTAGTAGGACTAGATAATTCATACACTTATCTTTGATGAACACATGCTCAAAGAACTCTATAAGTCTAGATTCTTCTAATACAAATTAGATAGATCTAAAATCTGCCCAAAGAACCATATTCTGCACTTTCTAAGTACACACAAATAATTATTGTAGATCCTACTTTAGGCCTTCTAGGGTCATGTACTCTAACAAATGTATCACAACAAAAAATTTCACTTTAACAAAATTATTTGTGTTTTCATGCCATGATCTACAAGGTGTATTCAATTTAGAGTATAGTAACACATTAGAGATATGATTAACAATATAACATCACTCATAGTTACACAAATCAAACAACGATCAATAATATAAAATTCAACATTTCACTAAGTATTTGATTCTAACTTTTATCAATACCTTTTTGACTGTCGTAAGTAGCGTGCAGTAAGATTATGCCATATGCAAACTTCTCTAAAATCATTAAAACATATTCACTACCTCTATCAAATCTGAACCCTTGATTTTATTTATTTATTTATTTATTTTATTTTATTTTTTTTAGCATTTAACTATATTTTTAATTCATTAAGAATAACAAGTGCTTCATTCTTTATATATATGACAGACTTATATTAATCATCTACAAAAGCGATTAAATACTTTTGACCAACAATTATCGTCTCATCTAGTCACAAAGCAACTGAGATTACAAATATCAGAATGTATTGACTTAAGAAGTTGTGTGCTCCTAGATACCATACTAAATGACTTTCTAGTAATCATAATCTGAGCACAACTTTCATATTTGTCATATTTAATGGAGTGTCAATTAGCAGAGTTATGAGTTTTAACAAGAACAAACAATTTAATATATAGTTCTCAAATCCTAGCCGATTATGCTATGTTCAGGAACTATACACAATTAGAATTATTATTATTAATTGTCTCATTTGTTAAACTCAACTTGCACATGCGATTGACAATATAAGCACCATTATAAGAGTTAATACAAAATTACTCTATCACATTTTACAAAATTGTTTGATTTCTCTAATGGTTCTAACAATGTCCACTTACTCAAACACAGTAAGCAAAAAAAATTTATTCGTTCTACATCATCTTCGAAATGCTAAACAAGATAATGACTAACATTCAACTTTGCACACACAGTACAGTGAACGAGAAAGAACAAAACGTAACTAATGGAGTTATATCCTACATTAAGAGATGCTCTCTCCTAAGTTAGAGACATTTGCTATAAATGTTATACATCAAAAATTTTTATTTTATTTTATTGGAGAAGCAACATATGATCTCACACAAACTGCAAACAATGGATTTGTCAAAATATCTATACACATAGTATGATAAAATACTTAACAACTCTAAACATGCTAGTTTTCAAAGCGAGAATAACTATGATCTAAAACTCTCAATCATGTTATCAAACGCACAAAACGTTAACATATTCATCACATGAAAATACTAAGAGATTAGAGTAGATCGTACCGACACTTCAAGTTAGAAGTATTTTCCAAATTCGATGGAGAAGCCTGCGTAGTGCAGACATATTCAACCGTGATGCATATCCATCGTCTCCAATACACACAATTTGTAAGTAACTTTAAAGTTCCTACAATCATCAAATTGTTAAAGATTAGAAAATTAAACAAATTATTAGCACTATCTAATTCACAATAATTTAATTGAATTTTATATTCAAAGCCTATAGTTTATCAAAATAAATATTTGATCCATAGCACGTAGCCAAAGCAGTTATTCAGATTTGTATTTAATTAAACAATGCTTAATAAGGTTTTGAACTTTAGCACTTAGCATCTAAGTTCAAACAAATATTAAATAACAATTTAAATTTGGTAAAGAACTTATCTTTAATTTAGATCTGAATTGGAAGTACACTGCAGTAGATCAAGTCTTCTACCAAAACACGGAATACAAAACAATGCCCAATAGATTGTCTCCACTGGTTAGATCCAGATCTGATTCCTTTTGGCTGGATCTGGATATGATCCAACAGTCCAAAATACCAAACAGAAAATCTCCAACCAATAGAACAGATGTTGGAGTGGATCTGAATCTGGATCTGCTCCAACACTCCAAACACCAAACAACAATCTCCAACCAATAGAGCATCTGCTGGACTGGATCTGAATCTGGATCTACTCCAACAGTCCAAACACCTAACAACAATCTTTAACCAATAGAGCAGGTGTTGGACTAGATCTGAATCTGGATCTGCTCCAACAGTCTAAACACCAAACACCAAAAAACTTCCATTCAAAAATTGGATCTGAGTTGAAATAGTAGCAGCCAGGATCTTCTGATGTGCCCAAACACAGAACACCAAAACCCCATCCAATAAGAAAATGAAAGTTTGATTTGGATCTGGATCTTCTTCAAAAATTCCTGCTAGATCACGATAGATCCGCTGCTCCACGGGAACTCTTTATCCTATTCTTTCTAGATCTGAGAAGAGGTGAAAGGCAGCTTTGACTGCATCAGTTGGGCTCATGTGCAGCGACAGCAGAGGCCGAGCCCACGTGCGGCGACGTGCAGCGGCTGCGATGGGGTAGACCGGTGGCCATGAAGACTCTGGTGGCTATCCTGGGCAGCACCGGCACCCGCGTGGGTGTCGACGTGATTGGCGACCGGACTAACAAACAGTCCAACCAAAAGCAAGAAGAAGACCACGATGGCGACTTCGTCTCGAATCGACCAAGATGGTGACGATGTCAATGATGTCATACGTCGACGGCATCGAGATCTGGTGATTATTTCTCTCTTTATAAATCTCACAAATATACTAAATATCTCAAGATTGTTAGAGATTATGAGAGATTAGAACAATAGAAATTAGGGTTAATATCCTAGACTAAGGTGCTTGAGATATTTACCCTAGGTATTAAGACTGGAATACCTAGACTACTATCACAAGCCAGTATTTATAGGATGAATACTGGTTTTGGTATTGGGTTCTCAGCCCACTCAACCCATGTTCCGATATCCATACAATTAGTACTTGTAACACACGTGTTACCCATAGAATAATATTATACATAATATTATTTATATAGTGAGAATATAACTATATATCCAACATATATTACATGCAACACAGTTACAACTTACAACTATAGCTATCAATTTCCATAAAAAAAAACTATAGCTATCAAAATACCCTCTTTAGCATCATTTCCTACACCCACAATTTTTATTTTTTGTGATGTTTTGATAGCAGAAAAATATAAACTGGAAGTTGCTCTCACTCTCCAATCCACTTTAAAAGGTGGTACTCATCAATCACCCCTCCTTTTTAACGCATCATGGCCTCCACTCTTTAACATGACTTTATCCTTCTTCCTAGGGTTGGCAATCGGGTCGACCAGGCCAGGTCGGGTCAAACCCGCCTGGGTTAGAACCGAATAGGGCGGGTTCGGGTCAGGTCGGTTTGTTAAATGGGCCGGGCCGAGCCGGGTTGGATTAGTGAAATCTCGACCCGGCCAACCCGCAAACCCATTCAAGTCCAACCAGGGTCGGGTCAGGGTCAGGGTCGCGGGTTGGCCCGTCGATTCTAATTAATTTTTTTTTAACTTAAAAAAATGTAATAATAATAATAAGAATAAAAAAAGGTAATAATAATAATATGAATCAAAGAGTGAAATTGGTATTAAAAAATGTATATATTATTTATATGATTTCAACTTATACAAATTTTCAACTTTTTTCATGAGAAACAAAGATTTATTACAAATTTGTTCTATACAATTACAATTTTCTTCAATTTTTCAATTTTTTATAAGAAACAAAAATTTTTTACAATTTTTTATACATTTACAATTTTCTTCAATTTGTTATTGTTGTTGGTCTTCAATTCTTCTTGTTGGTTGCTATTGTTATTGTTATTGTTCTTCTGGCGAGTTACTTCCATTTGTAGATGGGTCGAACCATTTTCCTTGAGTTCTATCTTCGGCCTTCATCCAGTCTTTCATACAGACGATTATCTCCAACAATTGGGGCTTTAAGCGATTCATGTAATCAATTAGAACCCTGCCACTTGTAGAAAATACACTTTCTGAAGGAACAATAGAGACAGAACGAGTTAGTAGATCTTTATCCATATATTTAAGAATACTATATGTATGTTCATGGTCTTTCCACCATTGTAAAATATCAAGTGTAGAAGTAAAACTTTCAGAATCTTGTTGATTATACCTATGTAATTCATTTGGTTGATTAGTCATAGGTTTTATTGATTGAATTTGTACAAGTAAATTAAATGTGACATTATCTAATTTACTCTTACCCTTACCTCTAGAAGTAGCAGAAAAAAACTAACTAAACTAGTTGTACTAATAGATGCAAAACTTCTATCATAAAAATCATACAAGTTATTTAATTTCGATTCGAAGTTAGTAAAAAATTTGTTGCAATCAATTGGAGATTCATCTCCAGGTAAAGAAAAAAATATTTCAATCAAACTCTTTGTACCTTCTAATTTGATATGAGGATCCATCACTGTAGCAATACAATACAACATAGGAGGATGACTAAAATACTTCAAAATTTTGGTATATGTAGGTTTCACAATATGACCAATATAAATATCATCGATCATATCTTTTAAAGTTTGCATCATAGTAACTATTGAAATAAAAATGCTACAAGAAATAGATTCATAAGATTTTGAAAATTTTAAAGTTGCAATTTTAAAAGGTTCTAAAAATTTTAACAAAGTCGGCATAATACCAAGCTTCAGTAGTCATTTGAAAATTTGACATATTTTTTGCAAGATAAAAATCATTTATACATGCTTTATATTGATGTTGGTGCTGATTTTGGTTTGGGAGCAAATAAATGAATTTGTGGATTCTTAGAGAAAACGAACAAGGCAAACCTGTTGACCTGTTGACCTTCACCGACTTGTTGACTTGGTCTCTTGCCGCTACTGCGAACCTGCAAAAAGTGCGAGACACCGGGATGAATCCCGGCGACGCACCCTCCGACTCTCTTGTCAGTAATCTGAATGATTAAGCAAGAACTTAAAACTGGAAAAGTACTGATTACCTCTTAATGGTGGTGGATGGGAGGTATTTATAGTCGCCTTTGGGATCAGATTAGGAATGTAATCCTTAGAAACAGATTAGGAATGTAATCCCTAATTCCCAGTGAAAGGATAGATACGAATCAGGGCCGTTGATTAGAATTAATCAGAAACCCTAATTCTACCCTGCTGGACTAGGTCCGCTACGGGTTGAAACCTGCACCCAGTTGAGATGGATCCGTTTAGGGGTTATTGGGCTTTGAATAAAGACCCAGTTCCCATTTCAGACCCGTTAGTAGGTGAAATTACCGTTTTACCCCTGAGCTTTAAGATTCGTATCCGATTTGAACGGCGCCGATTTAATCTCATTTTTAGCCATATCATGAGCCCCCTACTCCTGTAGACTGATTTTTACAGTCTTCGAGGAGTAGTTTTGTTGTTCTAATGGCGTACGAGATTTTATCGGTGTTCTTAAGGGATTTCGGATCTTGCTCGGGGTGCAACTGTGTTATTCTGGACTTGTAAAATGCCTAAAAATATCCTTAGAATTTTCTGGATTTTTGGTGATTTTTCCAGATTTTTCTGAATTTTTTCTCATTTTTTTCTAATTTTTTATTCATTTTTCGAATTAAATAATTAATTATCAAAAATATTAATTAATTATTCTAATTAAATAATTATATTTTTTTCAGAATTTTAAAATTAATTTTCTGAATTAATAATTATTTTTAGAATTTTTAATTAAATTTTTTCGATTTGTAAATATTTTTTTGGATTTTTTAAATAATTAAAACAAATAAATAAATAAATTAATTAATTAGTTAAATATTACCTAGGACACGTGGCGCATTTCTGGACGTCGATCGTGATCAGATGGCGCGCATCACAAAGCAGATCATGCTCTGGACACGTGGCGCGTTTCTGAGCGTCGATCATGATCAGATGTGTGCGCATCGCAAAGCAGATCACGTTCTGCACACGTGGTGCGTTTCTGAGCGTCGATCGTGTCGTGACGAGAATTTTGAGAAGATCGGACGGCTTGTATAGGTTGGTAAGATTTTTTCTCCGATTTCAGGGTCGGTACCTCGGCACCTCAGGTAACTGTCGTCGACCCTTCAAGATGATGCCACGTGGTGATTTTTTTTTTCCTTCCCTGCCACTGTTCTTTCTCTTCTTCTTCTCGTCTCCCTTCGTCGGACTCGATGTCGGAGCTTGCGAGGGAGGTCGACGAGGAAGCTCGGAGCTCGCTATTAGAGCTCGGAGTTGGGGTCGTCGAGGAAAGCTCGAGCTTCGACTGAGGAGGTTCGACGCCGTGGAGTGGAGCTCGACTGGAATGGAGCTTCAACGAAGTGGAGCTCGGAGTTCAGATGGCTCGAGCATAGAGCTCTTTTGCGGGAGAGCTCGACTGTCGTAAGCTCGGTGAGTTGACGAAGGAGATGGAGTGGTCAAGCTCGGCGAGGGGAGCTCACGATGGTTTGGCAAACTCGATAGTGGAGTCCTGTCGTGGGTGAAGGTGGCGGAGCACAGTGATGGGTTCGGAGGCGGTACGAGCTCGGAACTTGACGAGGAAGAGAGCTCGGCATCGGAGCTCGGAGGTGGAGCAGAGCTCGGAGCTCATCGAGGAAGAGAGCAGGCGAACGGAAGTGAGCTCGAGCTTGGCCATGGGGTCTTGGTGCTCAGTGAAGAAGAGAGGAATGAGCTGTCGAACTCAAAACTGTCAAGGACGGTGATAAGAAGTGATCGAGCTTTCGAGGGGGGTTCAACGACAGAGCTTGAGGATGAGCCTTGGAGTTCGAGCGCTGTCTTGGAGTTCGGCCCGGGAGAAGGAGGTCTCTATCGAAGCTTGACGATGGGGTAGCCTAGATCTCGGAGGATGAGGTGAATGTTGGCCATGGCGAAGCTCGAGATCTAGGAGTTTGGAGCTCTCTATTGGGTTTGTTTCGCATGGATGCTCGGTGAAGAAGAAGAAATGAGCTGGGTTTTTTTTGGTTCCCTTTTTTTTGCTTGTGGGCTGCTTCTTGCTCGGCAAATCCGAGCACGGATTTTGAGGCGCATTTTTTGCCACTTTGCAGTTTGGTAGGTCGGTAGCTCGGATTTCAGATCCGAGCTACGTGGCTCAATCTGGACGGTTGATCACGATCATGGCGCGAATCACGAGACAGGAGGCTCAGATTTCGAGAAAATGTTATCTTGTCATTTTGTGGAGACGTGGTGCGATCTGAGCCGCTCATCAGATTCAGACACGAATTTTCAGAAAATCTGACGGTGAAACTGGTTCGGCGGTATTTTTCTCTATATGTGGAGGTCGGTACCCCGGCACCTCGGCATTGTGGCTCGGTAGCTCGGTGTAGTAGAGCTCGGCCCTGAGAAGAAACAAGAAGGGGAGGAGAGGCATTCGGGTTCTCTCCTCTGCCTTGTTTTGTTGCACAGTGAAGAAGAGGAGAAGAGCTGGGTGCTTTTGGCGAGCAAACTGAAGAAGAAGGAGAAGACCTGTTAGTCTCCATTTCTTCTTGCTTGTTCGGCGAATCCGAGCACGGATTTTGAGGCACATTTTTTCGCCACTTTGCAGTTCGGTAGATTGGTAGCTCGGATTTCAGATCCGAGCTACGCGGCTCAATCTGGATGGTTGATCACGATCATGGCGCGAATCACGAGACAAGAGGCTCAAATTTCGAGAAAACGTTATCTTGTCGTTTTGTGGAGACGTGGCGCGATCTGAGCCGTTCATCATGTTCTAGCACTTTTTTTGAGACAATCTGACGGTGAAACTGGCTCGGCGGCATTTTTCTCCATATGTGGAGGTCGGTACCTCATCCCTTCGGCCCGATGATTTAGTAGCTCGCCCTCTGCCCATAGTAGCTCGGCGTAGTGGAGCTCGGCCATGGCGGAGCTCATTGAGGTGAGCTCGACGATGGAGGAGGGGTCGGAGCTCGACGAGAAAGGGGGTCGGCATATGGGAGAGGTGAAGAGCTCCGAAGCTTGGTGATGTGCTGTTTGGTTTTGGAGATTTTTGAAGAGGAGCTCCACTCCTAGGGGTGGAGAATAGGTGCTAGGAAGATCCTCGTAAGAGCCATGGGAATACCCATTCTTTGAAGTGAGTGTAAGGAGCAACTCTATGGGAGAGTTTTGAGCTACGAACTCGCTTAGAAGAGGCCCGCTTTGGAGACGAGCGGAGTGAAGAGCTTGGCTCTAGGAGAGAGCCATTTGGAAGACGAGTTTGAGGAGCAACTCTAGTAGAGAGTTTTAGCTTCGAATTCGCTGAGAAGAGGTCCGCCTTGGAGGTAAGCGGAGGGAAGAGCTCGGCACTAGGAGAGAGCCATCTGGAAGACGAGTTTGAGGAGCAACTCTAGGAGAGAGTTGTGAGCTCCGAACTCGCTTAGAAGAGGTCCGCCTTGGAGGTAAGCGAAGTGAAGAGCTCGGCTCTAGGAGAGCCATTTGGGAGACGAGTATGAGGAGGAACTCGAGGAGAGAGTTGTGAGCACCGAACTCGTTGAGAAGAGGTCCGCCTTGGAGGTGAGCGGAGTGAAGAGCTCGGCTCTGGGAGAGCCATTTGGGAGACGAGTTTGAGGAGCAACTCGAGGAGAGAGTGGTGAGCTCCGAACTCGTTGAGAAGAGGTCCGCTTTGGGGGCGAGCGGAGTGAAGAGCTCGGCTTTAGGAGAGAGCCATCTGGGAGACGAGTTTGAGGAGCAACTCTAGGAGAGAGTAGTGAGCTTCGAACTTGTTGGGAAGAGGTCTGCCTTGGAGGCGAGCGGAGCGAAGAGCTCGGCTCTAGGAGAGAGCCATCTGGGAGACGAGTTTGAGGAGCAACTCTAGGAGAGAGTCGTGAGCTCCAAACTTGTTGGGAAGAGGTCCGCCTTGGAGGCGAGCGAAGCGAAGAGCTCGGCTCTAGGAGAGAGCCATCTGGGAGACGAGTGTGAGGAGGAACTAAAGGAGAGAGTTGTGCTCCGAACTCGTTGAGAAGAGGCCCACCTTGGAGGCGAGCGGGGTGAAGAGCTCGGCTCTAGGAGAGAGCCATTTGTGAGACAAGTGTGAGGAGGAACTCTAGGAGAGAGTTGTGCTCCGAACTTGTTGAGAGGAGGTCCACCTTGGAGGTGAGCCGAGTGAAGGGCTTAGCTCTAGGAGAGCCATTTGGGAGACGAGTTTGAGGAGCAACTCTAGGGGAGAGCTTCAGCTCCGAACTCACTGTTTAAGTGAGAGAATCAACAGTTGTGGGAGTAGTTCCGAATGGCGAACCACTTCTAACTTGCTGAAGAGCAAGTTATTTGAAGCAGAATCGAGCCAAGTGTTGGACTCCGAACTCGTCGTTTTAAGAGAGTATCAACGGTTGTGGGAGCAGTTCCGAATGGCGAACCACTTCTAGCTCGCTTGAGAGCGAGCTGGCGAAGCGGAGTCGAGCCAAGTGTTGGACTCCGAACTCGTCGTTTAGAATTTGTCAACGGTTGTGAGAGCAGTTTCGAATGGCAAACCACTTCTAACTTGCTGAAGGGCAAGTTATTTGAAGCGGAATCGATCCAAGTGTTGGACTCCGAACTCGTCGTTTAAGAGAGGGCTAACGAGGTATATGAGCAATTCCGAATGGCGAACCACTTCTAACTTGCTGAAGAGCAAGTTATTTGAAGCGGAATCGAGCCAAGTGTTGGACTCCGAACTCGTTGTTAGAGCTTAGTGAGTTGCGGGAGCAACCATGTAGAAGAAGCTGGACTCTGAACTCACCATTTAACGAGTCGTAGATGTGACTCGAAGAGATAGAGAAGAGGTAAGAGCAATAATTTTCAATGATAAAATGCAAAGTTTTATTGAGATAAACTAAGTGGCTGCTTCAACAGGGCGAGCCATTATTACATGCTATTGGCTGGGTTACAAGCATCGGCCTTATTGAAAATCAAGATCCTACTTCTACGATGAGGTGAAGACCTCTTGGGAGGAGCTGAGTCTTGAAGCTCGGTGGGCCTTTATGTTCGTTTGTTGGCTCCTCATGGGGGAAGCTCGGCCCCCTCTTTTTGGACGAACTTGGTCAGGTGCCCCCGCTGTATGAGTTCTTCGATCTTCTGCTTGAGAGCCCGACAATTATCCGTGTCGTGGTCGTGGTCCCTGTGAAAGCGGCACCACTTATCCTTGTTTCTTTTCTTGCCAGGTGTATTCATTCTAGAGGGAGCACGAAGTAGACCTTCCTTGTCCATCTCCATAAGAACTTCTGATATATTAGCAATGAGGGGAGTGAACTTCTCAAAACGTGGAGTCGGGCGGCGCTGGCCATTACTGTCCTTCTGGGATTTTTGGGACCCCTCTTCGCTGTATTCTTCTGTTTGTTCCTGAAAGATGTCTCCTCAAGATCAAGGGGGTTGAGAGCCTCTTCCGCCCGTATGTACTTTTCCACCCTAAGTAGGAGCTCTGAGAAGTCCCAAGGAGGCTTCTTGGCAAGGGATGCCCTGAGGTTGGCATTAGTGACGTTGCGCTCGAATGCGGCAGAGGCTACTGACTGGTTGAGGGAGGGAATGGACCGGGCTTCGGCGGTGAAGCGTCGAACGTAATCCCTTAGGCGTTCACCCTTTTCTTGGCTAAGGGTCACCAGAGATACACTTGTTTTCTCGGCCGGGCGGCTACTCACGAAATGAGTAAGGAAGAGCCCTTTGAACTGATCGAATGAGAAGATGGAGGCCAGGGCGAGTCGAGAGTACCATTCTCGCGCAGACCCCTTCAGCGTGGCAGGAAAGATCTTGCAGAGGAGGGCGTCCGAAGCATGGTGGATCATCATAAGAGTTTTGAAACTCTCTATGTGATCCACGGGGGTCCGACTCCCTGGTATATGACTCGAAGTGAGGCGGCTTGAAGTTCTCTGGGATGGGGGCCTCCATGATGGTGCAGGAGAATGGAGGTCTGCTCGGGCAGAGGTTTATCGCCCGTTGCTCTTCTTCCCTGTCAATTCGGCCAAGGCACCTCTCCATCTCGTGGAGACGGCTGTAGATTGAGTCTTCTCTTTGATCATACCTTGCCGAGCCCTGGGACTCATCTTCGTACGAGGATGGACTGGGGCTGCGGCGATGGTAGCTTGGAGACGGACGAGGAATGAGAGTGTGAAGGCGGTGGCTCCTAGCTGGCTCATGAGTAGGTGGCCTCTGGTCGTTCTTTGGGGCGATATTGAGGGCCCGTAAGACTGTCGCTTGGAAGTCTTGAAGATCTGTCCTTGTGACTGGTGCCTCTCCAGCTTGGCGGTCCCTATGTGTGGCTCGGCTTACTGGAGAATGAGTTCTCCGCCGATGACGCTGGGGGGACTCTCTTTGCCTCCTCGGGGGAGGGGATCTTCTAGTCCTCGGTCAGCGGGGGGTTCGAATTCTTGAGGCCCCTGGGTGCTCGGGTTGATGGACTCCACCAAGGGCTCGCCATCCATTCAGGCGAGTTCTGAGGTCGACCCCCTTTTGGCGGTTGGCAATCACTTGACGAAGATCCTGCTCGGGAGGGCTTTGAGAAGCCACAGATTCAACTGAAGGATTGGGACCCGCGACATGGTCATGAGGAGGATGTTGCTTCGGACAACTCTAACGAGAGCCCCCCTGGGCAGCCCCCCGAGACCCTAGAGGGGCCTGTTGAGTAGGAGCACCTTGAACCAGAGGAGGGAGAGAAGGAAGAGAAGTGGTTCTTCGGTTGCAGACCGCTACCTTCCCCTTCTGTTTTGGATGCATGGCTTGAAACTAGTATCGTTGATGAAGTTAGGTCAGGTTGCCTTTTCGATTCCCACAGACGACACTAATCTGTTGCTGCTTATTTTGGTGTGGGAGCAAACAGATGAATTTGTGGATTCTTGGAGAAAACGAACAAGACAAACCTGTTGACCTGTTGACCTTCACCGACTTGTTGACATGGTCTCTTGCCGCTGCTGCGAACCTGTAAAAAATGCGAGACACCGGGATGGATCCCGGTGACGTACCCTCCGACGCTTTTGTCAGTAATCTGAATGATTAAGCAAGAACTTAAAACTAGAAAAGTATTGATTACCTCTTAATGGTGGTGGATGGGAGGTATTTATTGTTGCCTTTGGGATCAGATTAGGAATGTAATCCCTGAAAACAGATTAGGAATGTAATCCCTAATTCCCAGTGAAATGATAGATACGAATCAGGGTCGTTGATTAGAATTAATCAGAAACCCTAATTCTACCCTGCTGGACTGGGTTTGCTACGGGTTGAAACCCGCACCCAGTTGAGATGGATCCATTTATGGGTTATTGGGCTTTGAATAAAGACCCAGTTCTCATTTCAAACCCGTTAGTACGTGAAATTACCGTTTTACCCCTGAGCTTTAAGATTCATGTCCGATTTGAACGGCCCCGATTTAATCCCATTTTTAGCCATATCAATTGAGTAACAACATGTAACAAATCAAAAATAGAGTTCCATCGGCGTTTATCATCCTTTGAAAATTTTCTAAAATGTACATTTTTAAGCTTACACCATTCTTTTCATTCTTGAAATATGGTGACACTTAATGCAATAAAATATATACAATTTCTAATGTTAACTATATATGGGTCAGCTATTTTTAATACATCTTGAACACATAAATTTAAAATATGACATGCATATCTAATATGAAAAAATTCTAAACATGGAGGAGCTAATTGTGTTTGTAATATACTGATTGATGCATTATTGTTAGATGCATTATCGACACTAATACACAAAATTTCATCACAAATATGAAAAAAATCACAAATTTCTAAAATATGATTTGCAATTTCAATACCACTATGGGGATAGGGCAATGCGGCAAGTGATATAATCCTTTTTTGAAGTATCCAATCACTATCGATCCAATAACAAGTTATTCCCATCATTGGAATATTGTTGCAACCCTTCCAACAATCGAAGTTAAAGAAACTCTACAAGTTAAACTCCATAAAAAAGCAATCGAACCATCTCTCATTTCGGTGTACATTTTAAAACAATCCGACTTCAAAGTATTTCTAAGGATTCTTTTAAAATGCGAGTTTAATGCGGTTTAATTAAAAGACTCTAAGTTCCTACTCTCGAAATAGAAAAATGGTAACTCTTCCTTAATTACTAGTCGGGCCATTTCCTGACGAACAAGTTCGGGATTACAAGAGTGTCTATCAACTAGACCAGTCGTAGGGTAGATTTTTTTTGGCCGGGTAGGTCTACAAGAAGTTTCTTATGTACATTTTGGATGTGTCGTTTTATTGTACCTGTCCCCTCACCCTTCTTCCATTTGTAACTCTTGGAACAAGTTTTACATATTTTTTGACCTACACCAGGATTTTCTTCGTCCGAAATATAGTCATAAAATTTGTGCCAATCACTTGTTTTCCCTCTAGTTTTTCTACTACTACCCAGTTGTATTGTTTCAATTTGTTGTGTTTGTGTTTCCTCTTCTATGTCTATGTCTTGTGGGTACACATCGTGTGTATCAATGTGTGCGGTCATAGGGTCCTCTTCGGCGGGCTCAATGTACAGGACAATAGGAGGCATACGAGAAGTGCCGGTGGAATCTTGTCCACTTTGGCTATGGCCACTACCCCGTGATCTAGACATGTTGATATAGTAGTGTATGTGAAAAAATTAAATACAATTTAGGCGAGATAAGTTTTTTAAAAAAAAATCTAGAAAACAATAGGAGGGTTGTGAGAGAGAAATCCAGAAAACCAACAAACAAATATGATACAAACAAAAAATACTACAAAAAAATTAAAGAGATGAGAGAGTCGTAGAATTTTGATACCGTACTCCGGAAATAATCAAATATGTAAATGAAAGAAGATAATAGTGAAGAGAGAGTTGTAGAAGACGTAGTTGTCGGTAGTGGTAGAAGAAGTTGAATGTGGTAGTCGTCGGTAGAAGAAGTAGTCGTCGGTAGTGGTAAAGTAGTTGGTAGAAAATTTGATGAAAAAATCGTTGAGAGAATTTGTTGACACCTTCGATACGATCGGAATTGTAAAAACGTTGTTGATTGATTTGAGAATTTGAGATTGCAAAATTGTAGTAGAGAGAGTAAGAGAGTAGAAGAGGTGTGAAAAATTGTATTGGGTATATGGGGTATTTATAGGGTTAAAATGGAGTTAAAAAAATCCCCCCCCCCCCCCCCCCCCCCCCCACCCCCCTCCCCAAAAAAAAAAAAAAAAGAAAAGAAAGACCGTTTCGCTCTGTTTGGCACGCCAGTCGACCATTTGAACGGTCCTCTGAATTGCGGGTCGGCTGGTCGGTTTACGGGCGGATTGCGCTTTTGAAGCAGGTTGGCGAGCGTTTTGTGCAGATCCAGGTCGAACAGTTAGACCTCCTGGGTTCGACCCGGACCCGAACCGGTCTAGAGCGGGCCGGTTTCGACTGAGCGGGCCGCGGGGCAACCCGACCTGGTTGCCACCCCTACTTTTCCCTTTCCTTCTATGAGCACTGTTCAAAACTCTTTCCATTTTTTCCCTCCTTTTGCAATACAATTCCTACATTTTTTTTTCTTTACAAATTACAGACTGGGTATGGACTGATAGTTCACTGGTCAAATGCCAAATATTCGTCTCAAATAAGGTAAGAAGAAAGAGGAGAGCATTATTTCTTAAGTATGGAACTAGAAAAAAAACTAGGAAACCATTAGCAAGTTAATTTTGCTAAGAAGTTTTTCGGTATTCTCTATTTTCACCTCTTTAATTTTTAAATTTGTTTGTATTTTCTGTCCAAATATAGTACTTGAAAATACTGCCAACGTGTAAAAGTTTTGTATGTGATATAAGGTTGAAGAGAATCAAAAAATCAAAAATATGAAAGTGATGCTGCTGTCACGGACTACTTATGTGTGTTGTTGTTAGCACTGGTATAAATAAGCGATACCCGGACCCGATCCGGATCCAACCCGGACCGGCATTAGACCGGAACCGACCCGGTCTATATGGGTCCGGGTCCGGGTCCGGGTCCTGGTTCGAAAATAGGACCTGTTGTACTTTTGGGTTCGGCTCCGGGTCCGCTTATAATAGACCGACCCGGACCCGGACCCGGACCCCTTAGAAAAACATAAATATACATAAAAACCGGGAAAGATTGGGACTTTTAAAACATGATTTTCTGCTCTGTTTACATATTAGAGTTAGTGTGTGGATTGAGGATTGTTTACATATTAGACTTTGAAATCCGGGAGCGTGTGGATTGTCAAAAATATGTGCTTATGTTAGAGTTAGTGTGTGAACAATTTTCTTTGTTTCTGAGCAATATAATCTTTTCTAGTACTATGTTCAATCTTATTATCACTAATATGCTTAATTTCCAAATCTCTTTCCTCTTACTAATATGGTACTAAGTTTCTCGAATCATGATATTGATGATTGAGTGTTTGATATTTAGTGGTTTATGCATACAAATCTACTGTATTTGTATTTCTCTATGTAGATGGACGTAAAGATTAGGAGAATTTTTTTTTGTCCACAAGAAGACATTGAACTCGTCTGAGATGGAAGTAACTAATTTTGGACCCGAACGGGTTGAAAACTTTTAATAGGACCTGGACCCGGAACTGGACCCGGTCCTCACGAGTCCGGGTCCGGGTCCGGGTCAAATTTTTGGACCAGTAGGGAATCAGATCCAGATCCGGATAGTGAAGGACCCGACCCGATCCGACTCGATACCATTGCTAGTTGTTGTAGATATCAAATGGAGGATCAATTTGCTCTTTTGCGCGCAATGTCCAACGAACCATGCACTCAGAAAATGGTTTGGTGCAGTATTTTTTACATATATAAAAACTATTGTTGCAATGGTTGCAAATGCGTGGATGTACTACATTTTAGTAGCGACCAAGTTGCAGGGTTCTTTTTAGTTACAATTCACAAGTTGAAAGTAAAGAGTAAAACCTCCATTATTTTTTAGTTATTACAACTCAAAAAAATATTACAACTGCGCAACAACTTTGCAACAAAACGATCAGTCCCCTATTCCACCTAGGCTTGATTGCAAGGTTGAAGAATTGGCTAAGGACTGGACAGATTGTTACACGCCAGAAATAAAGAAGCAGGAGCAGAGTCCCTGAGTCGACTGGGTAGGAGCAGAGGAGTCGACTGAGTAGGAGCAGAGGAGCAGAGTCCCTGAGTCGACTGAGTCGAAGTTTGATAGTAGAGCTGATACATATTATTAGTTAAGAGCAGGGTTCTGTTGTAAATAGTCAGTTGTTGTAAGGGTCATTGTGTAAATAAGCATTCATTCTGTTAGGGTGGGTCCCATGTTGTAACCGTTTGCAAGTAGACTTGAGCACGTGCTTTTGGCGTGCTTCATTGGTATTAAAACACCTTGATCAGCTCGAAGCCGATCATCTGTTGTTGTGAGTAAATTCTCCATTCTGCCTTCTTGATTCTTGGAGCCAGGGTCTTCTTCTCAAACCCTAGTTCTTGTTCTCTTCAACCTACCTTATAATTCCCTCAACCAATCCAAGATTGCCTAAGAAAGCTTTGAAAGGTCCATCAATGGCGGCGGTGCAAATAGAGTCACACCAATTGGTATCAGAGCCGTACGACCCAACGGCCAACTTCATTGACAATGAAGAACCACTTCAAGAAGTGGAAGGAATGAGTGAAATGGGGGTGTTGGGTGCGGTTCCTGAAAGCGGCAATCATCTCCATCCTCAGTTCTTGGCTGATCGAATTGGAGGAGTTGAGAACCAGGTTAAGGACTTGGCTTCACAAAATGCGATGATTCTAGCTCAACTACAACACTTGGCTCAACAGATTGGGGATTAGTTGCTGCAAACAAGCCAAATCAAGAATTTACAGGGGAAATTCCACCATATACTGCATCAAGTAATCTTATCTCTAATGTTGATAGATTTTCCATGGATGCAAATTTAGGATCTTTCAATAGAATCGGAGAGAAAAGTGCTAATGGAAGAAATAGTGGAAAATTGAATTCATTGAGTCCGTTTCCTAAGCCACCGAAGCTAGATGTGAACCCCTTTTCGAGTAAAGGAGATGTTCTTAACTGGTTGTTCCAAATTAAACATTTCTTTGAAATATATCAAATTCAAGGAGGGAAGATGGTTAGAGTGGCTGATTTTTTTCTGAGGGATGATGCAATACAGTGGTGTAGATGGATCCTAAGAGCTAATGACAACATTGTTACTTGGAAACAATTTAGAGAAGGAATCTGTGATCGACTTGGTTAGGGAATGTATGAGAACGCAGCAAGAACACTGTGTAGACTAGAACAGACACACACTGTGTTGGATTATCAAGAAAAATTTGAAAAGTTGCTTTGTTTAGTAGACGGAATGGGAGAAACATATTTGGTTCAACAGTTTGTTAGTGGATTAAAGAAGGAAGTACAACATGATGTATTTCTAGTGGAACCACAAACTGTTGGTGAGACATTTAAGTTGGCATTACGATATGAGAAGAAATTCAATGCACTTAAGCACACATATAAACCTCAGTATAAATCTCAGTTCAAGAGTTATTTTCCGACATAGTCTACTATTAAACCTGCACAGTCGACTGATAAATTTGTGCAACCAGTAAAGGCAACTGATTTTGCAAATCCAGGCCTTAAAAGGCTAACTCCGAATGAGGTTTAGGATAGAAGGAAGAAGGGATTATGCTTTCATTGTGATGAGAAGTTCTTGCCACGACATATATGTGCAAATAAAACCCATATGAGTATGGAGAGGGATTGGGACATGTCCAGCTTCCAAAATGAAAATGAAATGACTCAGTTTCTCAGTGAAATACAGTGCTCTGAGTTTTCAAATGAATGTGAAGACAAGCAATTAGCTACTGCAGCACTTAACATTGGAGTAAACATCGAATGTCTGATACTCAAGGGCCAACTAAATAATCATGATGTGCACATACTGTTTGATAGTGGGGCTGCTCACAATTATATAAACTCATTCATTATGGAGAAGACATGAATTCAACTTTCTACTAAGCAAACATTCATTGTGAGGGTTGCGGGGGGAAAGGAGGTTGAGGGTTCTAGGTTATGCTCTGGGGTCAGTATACACTGCCAAAGGGTATCAGATATTAGATGGTTTTTTGGTATTTCCCATTGGTGGACATGATGTAGTTTTGGGGGTCAAGTGGATGAAGCAATTTAAAGAGTTTACTATGAATATAATTGATAAGAGTTTGAAATTCTCTCGTCAGGGTAAGAGCTGGATTCTGCAAGGGTTAAAGCCTAGCGCTGCTCAATTAATTAGTGAGAAGGAAGTGAATAAGATCACCTTGTTAACCCATAGAGGTTTTGTATTGTATCCCATTAATACTGCAGTTGGCCAAACAAACCAAGCAACGTTCCTGATATGGAAGCTCTGTTGCAAAATTTTCAAGAGATTTTTGCTGAACCTAAGGGCTTACCACATAATCGTTCATGTGATCATCAAATTCCTTTGGTGGAAGGATCAAAACCAATATGCATAAGGCCATATAAACAGTCTTTCGAACAGAAGAATGCAATAGAAGAGATTGTTGCAGATTTGCTTTCACAAGGGGTCATCAGACCAAGTACAAGTTCTTACTCATCTCCAGTGGTATTGGTAAAGATGCATGATGGATCTTGGAGGAGGTGTGTGGATTATAGATCACTTAATCAACAAACCATCAAAGACAAGTATCCAATTCCTATTATAGATGATTTGTTAGATGAATTGTATTGGTCTACATTCTTCACTAAGCTAGACTTGAGGTCGGGCTATCATCAAATTAGAATGAAGATGGAGGACATTCATAAAACAGCATTTCACACCCATAGTAGACATTATGAGTTCATGGTTATGCCCTTTGGCTTGAGCAATGCACCATCAACCTTTCAAAGTCTTATGAATGACATCTTTAGACCTTATTTACGAAAATTTGTCTTGGTTTTTTTTTTTATGTATACTGGTCTTCAGTAGGGATTGGCAGCGACATCTAGATCACTTGAAGATTGTGTTGCAGGTTCTTCGTGATAACAATTTATTCATCAAAAGATCTAAATGTGAATTTGGGAGGATGCAGGTAGAATATTTGGGACATGTGGTATCAGGGGATGGTTTTGCGGCTGATCCAAGCAAGATATCTGCAGTTCAACAATGGCCATTACCCAAGAGTGTTAAAGCATTAAGGGTTTTTTTTGGGTATTACGGGGTATTATAAAAATTTATTAGAAACTATGGTTCAATAGCTGCTCCCCTTACTATCTTACTAAGAAGGTTTTAAGTAGAATGAGCAGGTGACTACTGCATTTGAAGCACTAAACATTCCAGCTGACCGCTTGTCGAGAAGAGATGAGGATTTTTTTTTTTACTTCAATTGACCACTATGGTTGCTAATTGGTGGCATGAAGTTCTTCTTATGAATGAGAGGGAAGAGTATTTCTAAGAGTTGTCTGCTAAATTGTTGCGGAAGCCCAATGCAAAATTTACTCAAGTCAGGGGTGTTTGGTATAAGTTAGGCAAGGTAATCATCAGTCCCACATCTCCATTTGGTCACACTTTGATCCATGAACATCATAGCACACCAGTGGGAGGTCATTCAAGGTATGATAAAACTCTTCTAAGGCATAAAAGCTCTTTTTGGTGGAAGGGTATTAAAAGAGATGTCTTACAATATGTTAGAGAGTGTACTGTGTGCCAAACATCAAAGTACATTTGTCAAGCTCCTACAGGCTTGCTGCAACCTTTACCAGTCCCTGATAATGTGTGGAAGCATGCCAGTATGGATTTCATCGAGGGATTGCCACTTAGTTGCAAGTATTCAGTAATCCTGGTGGTGGTGGATCGTTTAAGTAAATATGCTCACTTCTTCGCTATTAAACACCCCTTCTCAACTGCTGACATAGTGAATATTCTCTTTGATGGTGTGTTCTCACTATATGGTTTCCCTATTTCTATAGTCTGTGATCGGGGATCAATTTTTACTAGTGCTTTGATGCGGGAAACATTGAAGTTGCAAGGAACTAAACTCAAGTTTTCTACTGCATATCATCCACAAACGGATGGGCAAACTGAAGTAGTTAACAGATGCTTAGAGACTTATTTGAGGTGTTTTTGCACCCTCAAGCCAAAGGAATGGAGTAAGTGGCTAAGGTGGGTAGAGTATTGGTATAACACTTCTTGGCATTCTGCACAAAGTGCACACCGTATCAGACTTTGTATGGAAAATTACCACCAACATTATTGTCGTATATTCCCTTAACTGCTAAATGTCCACAAGTTGCTGAAACTTTATTGGCCAGAGATGTGCATCTCCAGCTATTGAAGGATAATTTGAAAAAGGCTCTAAGTCGCATGAAGAAGTTAGCTGACAGTCATCGCCTTGACAGAGAGCTTAAAGTTGGTGGTTTTGTGTATCTCAAGTTGCAAGCTTATAGGCAAATGTCAGTTGCAGCGAGGGCGGTTCAAAAGCGTTCTCCGCTATACTATGGCCCATATAAGATTGTTGAGACAATTGGTAAAGTAGCTTATAAGCTACAACTACCTTCAGCTGCAAAGATTCATCCTGTATTCCACATATCTCAACTTCGCAGACACTTGGGTTCATCTGCAGAGGTACAACAATCCTTGCCAATTCATGTTTTTAATGCTTTGATGGAGCCTGAGGAAATTATTGATAGAAGGTCTGTTATTTGGGGTCGGAAACTAGTTTCAGAAGTTCTTATTAAATGGAAAGATCACTCAATTGAGGAGGCTTCATGGGAGCCGTATTGGCAATTAGTAAGAAGGTTTGTGTTGTTCGACCTTGAGGCAAGGTCTTAAGGGATGGGGGAGGAGTTGTTACACGCCAGAAGTAAAGAAGTAGGAGTAGAGTCCCTGAGTCGACTGAGTCGAAGTTTGATAGTAGAGATGATACATATTATAGTTAAGAGCAGGGTTTTGTTGTAAATAGTCAGTTGTTGTAAGGGTCTTTGTGTAAATAAGCATTCATTCTGTTAGGGTGGGTCCCACGTTGTAACCATTTGTAAGTAAACTTGAGCACGTGCTTTTGGCATGCTTCATTGGTATAAAAACACCTTGATCAGCTCGAAGCAGATCATCTATTGTTGTGAGTAAATTCTCCATTCCGCCTTCTTGATTCTTGGAGCTAGGGTATTCTTCTCAAACCACAGTTCTTGTTCTTTTCAACCTACCTTATAATTCCCTCAACCAGTCCAAGAATGCCTAAGAAAGCATTGAAAGGTCCATCAATGGCGGCGGCGCAAATAGTGTCGCACCAACAGAGTTTTCAAAGGCGCAGGACACACATAATGACAGTAGGAAGGATGTTTTGCCGATTTGAGGGAGAGTTATCTTTCTGGCTTTGTTGTTCAGGCTTCTTTTATTTTAAAAGACTGCATACGAATATTTATATTGGGTAAAATTAGGGTTGACATTCCGGTCGATAGGGTTGGCATTCAGGTCGGATCCAAACAACCCAAGTTGGCCTAAGTTTCAAGCGGGCTCGGGTCAGGATGGTTCATTAACTAGGCCGGGCCGGGTTGGAAAGAGGGAAACTCGACAAAAAACCATGATTGAGAAGTCATTTGAAAGTTTTCCATATTTTTTGCAATACAAAAATCGTTTATAATATATTTGTATTGAGTAACAATATTTAGTAACTCAAAAATAGAGATTCATCAGTGTTTAACATCTCTAGGAAATTTTCTAAAATGTATTTTCCTAATTTTACACAGTTCTTTAAATTTTTTAAGCATAGTACTACTTAAAGCAATAAAACGTATATAATTTTAATTGCATTTACATATGGATCGACTACTTTCGAAATGTTGTTGGCGCCCCAAATTAAGTTTGAAGAAAATGAAAAGTACCTTCCTAACATTTCGTTTTCTTAACTTTGACATCCTCTAAAGTCGCTCGATTCTGTTAAAAATGAATTGTAAAATTATATTTTTGTTGAGAAAATATCTCTTTGACTCCTATCCCTACCAAGGAGAGTAAATGACAAAACGGTGGGTTCAATTTATTTGACCCGAGCTTGATTATGGATGGATATCATGGGTATCTATCCATCCATTTATTTTGATACAATGAACCATACTCATGAATTCAAAATGGAGAAATAATAAGATACATGCCCGTATGTACATGTGTAAAGTTAGAACTTTTTTCTCTCATTCATTTCATTATTCTTTTCCAATAATGTCTACCTTTTCTATTCTTTTTTCCATATCATTAGTCCTTTTTAATAATGTCTCTTTTGATATCTATTTAATTGAAATTTAATTTAATTTTCACCAAATATAGGTCCTGAGTTCGATACTCAAACAATATTCATATCTGTAATACCCCCAAACCAAGAACAACCATTACCACAACATAATAATTATCAAATATGATGGTGATAAAATTCATCAATAAAAAGTAGTTCAAATAGCTAAAAAACATTATATAATTCAAATAAATAAATCCTCCAAGCAAAGAAGTCACCATACAACTCCAATAATATAATTTAAAACAAAATTCAAAATTCAATTTATTTGCTTAGAAAGCTCTCTACTACTAATTATTCTTGAAAGACACAAGCTTCCAAATTACTTATTCTCCTTAAGTATCCGATCTTGATGCACTAATCTAGAAAAAATTATTCACAACAAAATGAGTTAACGCCCAGAAGTAATTGAATAGATATATACAGTAGTCGACAATTTATAAAATACTGAATTGATAATTCAACATGTTAATGCAAAACGTATAACAATGCAAATATTAGAAAAATAATATCGATAATGCAAAGGAATTTAGGTACGCCATCATTTCATGCAGTCAATGCTTACTACTCCAGTTGACAAGGTATACACCAATACAGCCCGTGGTAGGAACAATTAAAATGCACAATTATCATCCTTCATAGAGTGGACATATGAGGGCCCATAAGGAGTTACTTAAAATTTTTACTCTTATACTAATATATAAACGTGAATGCATGACATAGGAGTAATAAAACTATAAATACGATAATAACTCAAAATAACTATCTCAATATTTAGAACGTTATAAGATCACTCATGTACATGCATCCATACTTAAACCACGTAAAATGATGCATAATGATATAAATTAAATTGGTCATCCACAAATATTACTAACAACAATATAAGCCAAATACGGAAAACAACACTCTTATATAACAATTCTATCATGAAAACACACTTAATGCTAAATAGTTGCACATCATCATACCTTATCATATAAAATAACAGTAGAAAATACTCACAACATAACAACACTACAAAATAACAAGCATTTTATAAATTATATTCTACAACGTATAGATATCCAATAACTTATAATGGTTGACAATATAACGAATTGGCTATGGATCTTCCAAATGACTCGTCAAATTCAAATATTCACCCTCTTATTAGAAAATTTTTTTACTCTAATTAACAATGTCAACACACTCAAAATCTCAATAAGGTATTGTTAGGAAATTAAGCGCAATAGCGAGTGGGGATTGTAGAGAGGCGACAATCGATCACAACGAACAACCAAACAAGTAGACCAAACCAAACATACAAAGCACACAATTTTGGCCTAGTTTGGGCGAACCTAATCTGGGGGAGAAATAACATAGAAATTATTCAACTAGAGAATATACAAGAGTTACAATCACTCTAAAAAAAATCTATCTATCTTTTAAGCCTTGCTAGAAGATACTCCGCTTTTTGCAATGAAAACTATCAGATGAAGTACTACCTCTCAATGAAAGCCATTACATCGATATATAGAGATCTAGAAAAATCCTAGGTTGTAGTCTTGATACAATAATCATCTGATATATCCTATCCTGAAGATAAAGTCATACAATAGAGTCGTACGTTCTAACTTGGAGAGTAAATTGGGCTTCAAACAAATTCACCAGTCTCAACCCAAATATGCTACTGCACCGTTGTCGGTCGACTGCTCCCAAGAGATGTTGAATACACCTGGAGTCAAGGCAGCCCTTAGTTGTTTGCAGTCGATTGCTAATATAGAAGTCGACTGTCAACTTTATCTCAGTCAGAAACAACATCATCTTCCTGCTATAATTTCCACTTTGAACCTCTTCTCGCTCTACCGTCTTCTCTTCACATCGAATCTAGTATGCATGACATAAACCCAACAATCTCTATCTTGAAATACATACTCATCTTCCACACTTGTGTGATTAATTTCCTCTATACTCTTTCATTTCTCCTCTTGCGAACAACATGATTCAGTGGCTTCTTTTGCTAGTCGAATTTACCTCTACCAATTAATTATCCTATCCTATGCCTCTTAAGGGATACCTTAGTAGGCGTTAACATGAAGGTGCCACTCCGAATGAACTCCACCTACATCGTGGCATCCTCCATCTCCCAACGATATTCGACCATCGTGATCTCGCTTTGGTGATTATAGTGGTGCAAACTAGATAATGCTTTAGGAATGCAAGGCTTAAAACCACTTGTGCAAGATTTTCCATTCCCATAAAACTTGTAAAGATTATGTTGAACACCTCATCTTCCCTTCATCACCTTACGATGATCTTCCCAAATTGATGAAATTCCACCTCGAGCTGTGTACCTACAGCCCCATGCTTCTAGAGTTTCCAAGGATATCAGTTTCAGTTTCAACAAAGGAATATGCATGACCTAATCCTATGTGAACTTCTTTCTATCTAGCATCTCCAACTCAAATATTCCATTACCCACTACGTCACAAATCTCACATGTCCTCGTTCTCACAAAACGACCTATTGTGAACTTGTAAGTAGAAAAAATCTCTTTCTCTGAGCAAATATGAGAAGAACTACTCAAATCAAGAAACATCCAGATTCCACATCCATATTACTTGAAACAAGAAGACTGTCGAAGTTATCACCTGATTCAGCGGCACTGATTATGTTCGCACCATTCTGATACAACAACTTGCAAAAATCCCTCCGGTAATGTCCATTCACTTTATAATAGTGGCAGTGAATCACACCCTTATGCATACTATTCATTCCAACTGAAGTATCATTGGCCACCAACTAACTCATAGAAGTAGACCATGATTTATGAGTTTCCTTTCTAAGTTCATCCTCTTTCAATCCCTTGATCACACTAGCTACCGAATGCTTCTGCTTGGTAGATTTTCTATGTAACATGATGGTTACCAACTGCTTGCATAAATATCACTGTGAATATATTTAGTTGAAAGACTTATCCTCTTCTTTTAGTTCATCTGTATTTATCGCCCTCAATTCAGATGTCACCTTATTGAATTCCACTTTATGATCTTGAAGAGCGGTACATTCCTTCATCGAAAAATAAAGTAGTTTCCTCTTCCAGTAATCTGATTCAGTAATGACGATTCCAAGTAGTCAATTTTGAGTCTCACCCATGACTCTCCGTGTTATTCACCTCAAGTAAGTTGCACTTGACTTTGTCCGCCAATGATTGTAGATTAAATAAATCTCATCACATTTCTCCTACTCATGTCGGATGACTTCCCTTTATCTCCTTCTAGGACAATGCAAGCCCTTTTGAACCAATACGTCGTACATGTCCACCATCTAAAGATTATAATTGAACTTACCATTGAACTGCTTGATCTTCATGAAACTCTGATATATCTGTAATGCCCCGAATTCTAAACACAGACAATTCCTAGCAAATACATGATCTTTTACTTCAAATTCGTACAAATTTACAAGGAATTTAAAACTTTTATTTGCAACATGTTCTTTACAATAGCACAGCGGAATTAAAATGAATACAATGCAATCTACAAAATGAAAATTTCTTCAATCTTGTAATCAACTCATCAAGGTGACTTTAAGTCCATGCAAAGTCCAATCCTGCATCTGGAAAACTGTGGGTATGTCAGTTGCATACAACTGACGCAATGCAATAATACAGTGATTCTTCTACTTTAGCAAACACAAAATTGAGTGCAAACAGGAAAAGTGACTATCCTAGTCGTGTCAGTGTATGATATGACTTAATGCCTAATGCAGACATTCACATTACGATGACACTAATGCATACTTGTTCGAATTCTATGCATCACATACTACATAGGTCCGAGGAAAAGCCCTTAACGTACTCCACAATATACAATCCCTCACCATGCAAAACCTAAAACGGTAACAAAAGCAAGTTTTAGACATTCCATGAGTACGGATTCCAGTCTCGGAGTTCACCATCAAACTATACAGAATTCTCGTCGTGCGAACCTCCCACAAGTGCCCCTTGTAGCGCCCCGAATTTCCAATATAATATCTTAGAAATACGTGGCACAATTCCAGAATCTACTTCAATTAATCATAAACATAGCAACTAAATACAGGGAAAAATTAAAACTTTTTATTACATCAATTATTTACAAAGCACAGCGGAATACAAAACATCTTGAATTACAAATTTTCTTCTTTACAACACTTTCTTTTACAAATTACATAAGTCATTACATCATTTTAACTCAAGCATCCAAATTCCGAGCTATAGGAAATTACCTGTAAAATATGAGGCTAGAGATAACCCTAACCCCCTAAAACTAAAGGGGTCAGCTATAACGGTGTAAGTGACATAAAAACAAACAACATAAGTAAAGCATGGATTCATCAACAAGAGGAAATAAACAGGAGTAAGTGAATATAGGGAAATCACGAAACGCAAAAACACAAAAAGTGAAGCTAGACTAAGTGTCAAGTGTAGAAAACATGAAAACACATGCATGAAACCAAGTCAAGAAAATACAATTTTATATGCTGACTCTCTAATGCGTACTTGTCGGAGTCTATGCATCCCACTCTACATAGGTCCAGTGCAAGCCCTTAACGTCTCCACTTTGTAGGATTTAATCCCCCGCTATGCAACTAATCCTAACACGATGACTACTACGAGATAAAGATAAACTATGAGTATTAGCCTATGCCCCGATAATTTCGGGGGTCAATCTCTATCCATAGATAATTCTGGAGACTATTTCACTCACACCTGGGAATCTTCGAGAATACCCCACACCGCAAGCGATGGCACCTCATCATACGAATACCACATGTGCGTCGCCTCGACCACGATAATTCCGGAGATCAATCCCACACCACAGGTAATTTCGGAGACTATTTCACTCAGACCTGGATAATTCCGGGGATTATCTCACACTGCGAGCCATACTGAGGTCCATAACCCATGTTCTCATTCATCATATCACCACTAGTGCCTGTCCGTATCATTTAGGTTATTTAATTACTCTACGAATCTCCTAGAGTTGGTGTACCCTACCAGACTTAACTCAACAACTGATCAACTAAAATGCCTCAACAGGCCCAAACATAAATATCTCAACTGTCGGTATACTAGGGTCATACACACCCTCTAGAGACTCACACTCAAATATCCAAACCAATCTTCCAACATAAATTACTCAGATAACACAACAAGAAAAACATTTGTTCAGTAGAAGATAAGGCATACAATAGTAAGTTATAAATTAAAACATTTAGAGAATAAATCATTTAAAAGAACATTCAAAGATATAAAGATACATCAGTATCAGTCGACTATAGATAAGCGTAAGTCGACTGTCCAGAAAGGAAATTCAATAGCTTTAAGAAAATAATTCTAAGTATAGCAGTCGACTGTAAAAGGGTCATAGGTCGACTGTCCAGAAAAAAATCCAAGTCTTAGGGAGACATCAAAACAGAGCAGACTCAGTCGACTGTCAAGATGAGTCAGTCGACTATTCCGCGTGATAATTTAAACTTCAAGAAAATTATAGCAGCCAGGTAGCGACGGTCGGCTGTAAAGTCACATCGGTCGGCTGTCGACCTGCAGACTGCAGACTTTGGTTGTGCATATTTCAACCGATACACAGTTTTACTTTATGAAAACAATTTCTACAAAAAGCATATTTCTTATATGATCAAATACAACTTGTAGGATACATAATAATCCATAAAAACTTCATCAAAACTACTTGAATTTGTAAAAATAGCGATTTGTTAATTTCTTTCAATCAAATGTGAATTGTGCATATAATCAAAAATAGAGTTTCTTAAAAAATTAATTGTTCCTTGAAATAGCTTTGTATTCAGATCCAAACCATATCAATACCAAAATCTCAAAAATCTCTAATTTGGATGTATTCATTAAACTCAATCCAATTTATCTCAATTCCAATTCTCAAGACATGGTCTCTTAATTCATTAGTCCTTCTCAAAATTTCTTCAATCTCAATCACCATTATTAACTCATGAACCTGAACAGATCTAAAATTACTATATTCAAGATGTGTTCATCCAAACTCAATGATAATAAAAACTAACATCATCCACATGTAAATCTATCCATAGATAATTAGGGTTCATACAAGATTAAATTTCAATTCACCAATCCATCCAATCCATCCAATCCATCATATACATATTCATACTCAAACCCTAACAGGCTTTCTAGTAAATGAAATACCACATACATCATACACAAAACAAAATAAAACAAACAAGTTACTCACCTCAAATGAAGAAATCTAATAAGAAAATCCTTTCTTTTGCGAAATCCAAGATCACTCCTTTGAAAATCCAAGAAATTAATGGTAAAAATATATTTTATTTTTGCAGAGGAGAGGGAAGGCTGTAGTGGGCATAATATAGGCCAAAATCTGGAGTTTCTAGGGTTTTACAAGTTTATGGAAACATCCCTTAACAAATTATTATTTTACATATATAAACCTTTCTTTATAAAGTTGTTAAAATAAGTTAAATAAATTAAAATAAAACCAAATTCTTTTACTACTGAGTTTTCCATTTATCCAGCACAGCCCAGAAAAATTAAAATTTTGGATTTGTACTAAAAGTAGTAATTTTGCACACAAGTCCATCTTTTTGTAATATTTGCAAATAAGTCATAAAATATTCGTAAAAATCCAGAAAATCCAGAAATAATATCTAATAATAAATATTAGATTTTCCAATTAAAATATCTGACTTTTACTTTCCAGGAAAATATTTGCACAAGATCCAATATAAATTCCATATTTACAAAAACACCATATTTGTTTAAATCTTTACCAAATCACCTCTAAATAAAGTTTAAATTTATTTTATTTTCAATGATGACCATGGTAAGCCCAAAAATTAGTAAAAACGAATTTTCATTATTTATTTGAGATCCAAACGGCTTTTTACATAAAATTCCCTCTCTTTCGAGGTATTTATAAAAATAATTTCTTTATTCAAAAAAATCCCAAAATTTAGGATAGACTCAGATATAAGTAGGAGAATTTAATAAAAAATTTAAAATTGGATATTTGTACCAAAATTATTTGCACGTGTTTTGCACGTGTAAAATCGACAAATTTGTAAAATAGTCAAATTAATTTAAATAAATCTGAAAATTAAAATATCATAAATAAATAAGAAAAATCAATCATTAACCATAAAATTTTAAGAATTCAAAATTCATAACTTTGCACGTGTGTTGCACGTGCAAAATTGCAGTTTCAAGAAAATAGTCAAAATAGTCAACTTCACAAATTTGATATTATTTAATAATGCAAAATAAATCATTTTATTTTGCGGGGTATTACACCCCTTTAGCCCCGGTATATACATATTCATTGGAGATCGGCCTCTCATCTGCCCGACTATTCAAGATCCTAGAGTCCACCGTCAGATTAATCGTAGTCTCGAATTTAATTAAGGCTCATCTCACCTCTCAAGCAACCACAGTCCCGGAGTCCACTGTCAAACTGGGTCTATAGTCGTGGAGTCGACGCCCCACTTCTCACATCTCCTTCTAGTGCCTACCCTTAAATTTAAACATGAATAATAATACCACCTAGAGCTAGCTTACCCTCCTACCAGTCTTAAACAATATACCGAGAACAATAGCTCATATTAGCCACTTCTCAAATCTTAATAATCACTTTCATCACTTTGCAGGTACGTGGGTCTTACTTAGCCTCTAGAATCAACATAATTCATGTTCCAAACATCATGGATTATTCACACCCTCATTATTCATATTTTGAAATTTCATTCATTCACATATTCAATTATTCTCTTTACTATTATCAATCACGAAGTAACCAACTTCTTATAGTAACATTCAAAAAAATTACTTGATGAGTTAAAACCCTTATAGACATCACATGTTTAATATTCCAACTTCACCTTTTAATCACCTCTTAATTCCTCCTAAGGTACATCTTACTAACATTCCAAATTTAAATCCAGTTTTATACGTTGTAAAAGTTTTAGGACAACTAACTAAAAGACATCAATCCAATGGTATTAAAAGATCATATAAATTCCAATATTACTCAAAAATAGATTTATTAGTTTCATATGAATCATAAATGATTCTATTACAACTTTGTAGTTAAGACCATCTAAAATCATCCTCAATTACTTTGTCTAAATTCATTTGCAAAACATTAGGTTCAAAATCTGAAAACTGCAGCTCATGCTACTTGTAAAAATCATAAGAAATTCTATGCTTCATGAAAATTTGTGTTCTTTAGATCAAATTAAAGGTATACAAGTCTAATATAAATTCTCAGTTATAAGCTCCCCCAAATATTGTGTCTATAACCTTCAATTCTTCGAAATTTTAGTAAGGTCGAAATGTTATATCGACTGCCACTGCTCAATCTTGTAAATTCATTATAAATTCCGTTCTTCATGAAATATTGATTTCTTAGACTTTAAAAAAAAGGTTAACGAGTCTACTTCAACTTCTTACTTTTGACTTTTCTCAAAATACTGCATCTACGATATCAAAATGATCGAAATTCGAAATGTGTTCAAATTTCAAGCTACCATCCAACTGCAAACCGGTCCTAAGTTTGGATTTTATTAAAATAGTAAACGACATCCAAACATTATGAAATTTTAAGGAGATGTTCTTGACATATAAAAGATGCTCCTATAAAAATTTTAGCTCTAGATTCCATCTACTTTAATAGTTATAATTTTTTGAAGTGCAACTAGAACTTAAAACAACAACTTAAAAATGTCCCCAAATCAATCATATCATACTTTCACACATTCAATCAACAACAAATAATCTAAACATGAATACTCAATCTATATGAGTTATCATGCATCTAAAAATTTACACATATCAAGTATTCTACTAATAAAAACTATATTAGAAAGTTGAAGAAACACCCAACAAATTGAAGAAACACCCACCAAATTGAAGAATTCCAAGTAGAAGAACTCCTTGAAAATAAAGCTCCAAAGCTCCAAGCTCCTTCAAAGATGGCCGACCTCTTCCCAGCACAACCTGCAATCTCTTCTTCCTCTTTCTCTCTTTTGTTTTTGTTTTGAACTATGTTGTTCATGACAAAAATATGGACTATTTATAGAAAAATTGTGTGGTCAAAATAGCTCCCCACATTCCAAAATAACTCTCCACTTCCCACTAACTTACACCACTCTCCCTCATTCTCAACCATGGTGAGAAAAACGTACACGTGTAATCAATATGTGTGCACACTCTTCATACAAATTAGCTTTTATTAAGTTAGATGTATGTGTATGTTACACATGGTAAGTGTACTAGATTTTCAATTGTACACTTATGTACATAAATAATCATGGGTTATAAATTTGTAATTGATTTTTAGTGGGCTAGGATTTAGGCCTAGTGGATTTTAATTAAAACAAATCACATAATTGTGACTAGAAAAATGAGAAGAAAAATATTCATAACTCAAGAAAATTTTAGGAACCAACATGTGCACTGCAAACACGTACGTTGCACGTATCAATACAAAATAAATTTGAGAGATCGAAAAACAGTCAAAATATAAAATACGTAGAACATGTATATTAATAATGTTACAGATATTTCACGTAACGGTAAAATATACGTAATCGACACGTGTATGGAAAACATGTGCGATACACGTAAAAACACAAAAAGATTAGGGTTTATATTTGAGTTTGCTCAAAATTGAATAAGAAGAATTTTGAGATGACTGAAAATATATAATTAATCAAAATAAAAAAATATGTAGGATATTTATATTAAAATATGCTACGGATATTATCCATGACAGTACAAAATACATGCGTGTAACACCTGTGGGCAAAATTTTCATAACTCAATTTTGCGGGGTGTTACAGTCTCCCCACTTAGAATAGTTCTGTCCTCAAAACTTGGTAGGGTAAAAGTTATATCGTGTATACATCAAAGAAAATTCATTATTGTATATAGAAAAACTGTCAATACCAAGAAAAGAAATGTAGTATGTAATGTGGAAAACAAAGTAAACTTATATAAAAAAACTATGAGTATCAAAATTAATAAGAACGAAACAAGAAAACTAGAAAAATAGCAGAAAAAGAAACGTGACCATAAAAGACAGTATAGATTGAAAGAAATTTTCATAAAAATAATATTTGATAAAGTATTAGATATTATAGTAAAGGATAATGTAAACTAAGTCATCAATTGTGAAAGAAATGGGAAAACAAAATAATTAGAAAGAAGTAAGGAAATCATAGGGAAAAAAAAATGCTCTAAAAACAAGTATAGTAAACGAAAGAAAGTAATAAGAAGTAGTACGAAAAAAAGTAAAACAAAAATAGAAGTATAGAAATAAATAAGATGGAAGAGAAATGTAAGTACACAGAATATAAACGTTGAAGTAGTATATACAAATTATAATGCAGTAGAAATTTGTTTAAATACACTAAGAGCGTAAATAATCATTAAGTAGCTCAAAAATTTACCGAGAAAAAGGATACATATATATATATATATATATATATATATATATATATATATATATATATATATATATATATAATGAAATAAATAGTAAAAACGAAATAAGGGAATGTATAAAAATACTAAGTAAACCGATAAATAATTTGAAGGGCGTAATAATTGAAAAATAGTTAGCACTGACTAATGAAAATTTGAAAATTATAAGAAAAGCAAAATCAACTAAATGGAAATGAAAAAAATGAATGATTAAAATCGTAAACTAAGAATATATGTTAATAGATAAAATAATGTAGCAATTTAAGATAATACTGTCTGATGAAAAGTCTGAAAATGTATGAGTGTTAAATTTTAGCTAAATGTACAAACAATATAAGATAGATATAATTATGCATATCAAAATTAATATTACGACAAAAACAATTCGTAAGGTAAATATAATAACTATATATACGATTCAAAATTAAATACATAGAATAGTGATTAGTATTTACAAAATATCTATAAGTTGTCAAATATAGCAAGAAAACCAGCATACAAAATTATACATGTGCATAGTCATAAAAATATATGATGAAACAAACAATACTATAAGTTGTAAGCATTTGGAGAAAAAAATAAAATAATAATAAAAGTAGCAATATATAATTGAAATAAAATATAATATCAATTGGGATAGAAATAAAATGTAGATAGTAAAAAGAAGTATAAATAATAAAAATCGTATTATATGAGTAGCAAACATATCGAAGATAGGTTAGCGATAAAATATAAAAAAATGAAATTGTATAAATGTTAAATAATTAATAGTAACCAGTATTATAGATTGGAAAATAAATAAAATAATAATAACACATATATGATAGATGTAGAAGCAAATATAAATAGTAAGGTAATTAATTAAACGGGTATATAAATATAACTGTATTATAAATAATAAAGTTGAAGTAGTATAGGCTAAGTTGTAAAACATTATAAAATGGTAAAAACTAGTACAAAATAATGGCATAGTGGTCAGTAATATATATAGAAATAAAAGTGAGGTTTATTGAAGTAGAACAATCTCTTTTGTTGTGGGTTCGCCTTATTGGTATCCAACTGCAGACTTGCCTCCATGACATCAAGTTGCAGATTTGCTTCCACGACATCCGGTTATAGTTTACCTTCTGGATATTCGATTGTAGATTTTGCCTCCCTGATATCCAGTTGTAGTTGCCTCCGTTGATGTCTAGTTGCAAATTTGCCCTCTCGACATCATGTTGCACCAAAACGGTGAATGGAATGATATAATCTTTCATATGTACTTGGATATTGGTTGTTTAATTTTAAGTATGATGTTATGTTTTGAAATTGGTGATATAAAAAAGATGTAAAAGTTGGCATAGTAAGAGAAGGAAATGAAGTAGAAATTTACAACGATAAATATTAAAATAGAAGTATAGATTTTAAATATCGAATATATAAAATTAGTAGTAATGAAAGTTATTTATAACATTAAGACAAAATAGTATGAAATATATGCATGAACTGAAACTAGTAAACATAAATAATTATAAAATAAAATAAATATATAAATATATATATATATATATATATATATATATATAGACACACACACACACATATGGGAAAAAGGGGTATGAGCAACTTGCTCATTTAGTAAATAAGCAATTGATGATGTGTCATGCATGTGATTGGAAAATCCTTAAAAGGGTTAGTTGTCCAATATATCACATGCATGCCACATAAGCACTTGCTCATTTACTAATTGAGCAAATTGCTCATATCCCTTTTACCATATATATACACACATATATATATAGTAATGTAGTAATTGGACAAGAGAAAAATAAGTATATTGAAATACATGATATACATATGTATAGAAAGCAGTGGAAAGTATATGTAGTAACCAAAAATGTAAAGATAATAAAAATTTTAATAAAGACAAAATATAAATAGTGAGTGTATGAATTATATTAGAGAAATGTAAAGCTGCAAAATTAATAAGCAGCTATTAATAGTGAAAAGTAAATATAACAAAATGTAGAATTAATAAGTAATAACAAAATAGTAATAAAAAGGGAAACTTATTGTGTAGAGGTATATTGCATTTATATAAGTAAAAATATTACAATCGTGTTCAAATACACTGAAATAAATAAAACAACATAAAATAATATAGTATCGTGAAATCAAAGTATTTGTAAGGCGAATGTAAACATACAAAACTCAAATTTTAAAATCTAATAGAAATAATAACAAATGAAAATGAAAGTCTTAATAATAATTTAATAAGTAGTAATTCAAAACTTAATAGAATACGTAAAAGTAATAGAAAAAATAAATAAATAACGTAAAACCACATAAAAGTGAGGAGGATAAAACATCAAGAAAGAAAACGAGTAGGTCAAACTTAAAAGATTATAACTAAGGGTTGTAGATAAAATAATAAATATCAAAGGAAATTAATAGTATAAGAAAATATTTAATTGAAAAATATTAAATGTTAAAGATGAAAAGTACTATGAGGAAAATACATAAAGAAAATAAAAGAGAAAAGTTTAGTCTACGTATAAGGTATCATGAATGTAGCTTCAAACCAACCATGACACTCGTGATAGCAAGGAAAAACAAGCTCGCATACAATCTCACATCAATGTATACGAAGAGAGTATCATGAATGCAAATTCAATAAGTAATTCATTCATGACTCCAAACTGACACTCACACGTAAATGTCCACCCTAATTTCGTTGTCCTTATAATTTTGTACTACTTATTGAAGTCGGCTCTGATACCATTTGTAACGCCCCGAGCCCTACTCAAACAGATTATAACAACTGCCCACCACATGCTGCCTCTCAAAAGGTGTCATGACTAGTTGGTACCTCTTCATCATAGGCTTCCTAATATATACCCACACAATCCTAACTCACTTTCCATGTGGGACTAAGTCACCACCACCTCCCATGAACACCATGGCCCCATAGTAATTAATTCATTCTTTTTGTAGGCTCTATATACACACTACCAAATCTATAGGCCTATCTAACTATGAATCAATTACTAAGCCCAGCATGAAAACTCATCTCATACGGGGTATTATATATACACCACCTTAAGAAACTAGCATCCTCGCTGAGCTCGGGACCCGCAAGCTGATACAGGATCGCCTTTCTAGCCGATGTGGAGTGGAGTATTCTGATTCTGCTAGTGTACTGTCCCTGGTCATACTACCAGTGTACTGACCTCAGCTCTCTGACAGACATGCATCTCACCCACTCTTACCCATAATTGGTGTCGAAAGTCAGCTCTGATATCACTCTCTAATGCCCCGAATTCCAATCACAGGCAATTCGTAGCAAATACAGGATCTTTTACTTCAAATTCGTACAATTTACATGGAATTTAAAACTTTTATTTACAACAATTTCTTTACCACAACACAGCGGAATTTAAATGAATACAATGCAATCTACATAATGAAAATTCTTAAATCTTGTAATCAACTCATCATGGTGAATTTATGTCCATGCCAAGTTCAATCCTGCATCTAGGAAAATGTGGGCACGTCAGTTGTATACAACTGATGCAATGCTATAATACAATGATTTCTACTTTAGCAAACACAAAATTAAATGCAAACTTGAAAAGTGATTATCCTAGTCGTGTCAGTGTATGATATGACTTAATTCCTAACACAGACATTCACATTACGATGGCACTAATACATAATTGTTCGGATTCTATGCATCCCATACTACATAGGTCCGAGGGCAAGCTCTTAAAGTACTCCACAATATAGGGTTCAGTCCTTCACCATGCAAAACCTACAACGGTAACAAAAGAAAGTTTTAGACATTCCATGAGTACGGATTCCAGTCCCGAAGTTCACCGTCAAACTATACAGAATCCTCGTCGTGCGAACATCCCGCAAGTGCCCCTCTAGCCCCGATATATACATATACATTGGCGATCGGCCTCCCATCCGCCCGACTATTCATGATCCTAGAGTCCATTGTCAGATTAATCATAGTCCCGGATTTAATTAAAGCTCTTCTCACCTCACAAGCAACCACAGTCCCTGAGTCCACCGTCAAACTGGTTCTATAGTCATGGAGTCCACCGTCAGATTATATAGAAGTGCCCCACTTATATTTGTCTAAGTTTCATCACATCTCCTTCTAGTGCCAACCCTTAAATTTAAACATGAATAACAATACCACCTAGAGCTAGTTTACCCTCCTACCGGTCTTAAACAATATACCGAGAACGATAGCTCATATTGGCCACTTCACAAATCTTTAAAATCATTTTCATCACTTTGCAGGTACTTGGGTCTCACTTAGCCTCTAGAGTCAACATAATTCATGTTCAAAGCATCATGGATTATTCATACCCTCATTATTCACATTTTGAAATTTCATTCATTCACATATCCAATTATTCTATTTACTATTATCAATCACGAAGTAACCAACTTCTTATAGCAACATTCAAAAAATCACATGATGAGTTAAAATCCTTATAGACATCACAGGTTTATTATTCCAACTTCATCCTTTAATCACCTCTTAATTCCTCCTAAGGTACATCTTACTAACATTCCAAATTTATATCCAATTTTGTATGTTGTAAAAGTTTTAGGACAACTAGCTAAAAGACATCAACCAACGGTATTAAAAGATCATATAAATTCCAAAACTACTCAAAAATAGATTTATTAGTTTCATAGGAATCATAAATGAGTCTACAAATTTGTTGTTAAGATCATCTACATTCTTTCTCAATTACTTTGTCTAAATTCATTTTTAAAACAGTAGGTTCAAAATCTGAAAACTGCAGCTCATGCTACTTGTAAAAATCATAGGAAATTCTTTACTTCGTGAAAATTTGTGTTCTTTAGAACAAATTAAAGGTATACAAGCATACTATAACTTCTTAGTTATAAGTTTCCCCAAATATTGTTTCTATAACCCTGAATTCTTCGAAATCAACAGTAGTGTCGAAATGTTATACCCGACTGCCACTATTCAATCATGTAAAATTCATTATAAATTCAACTTAGTGAAAAATTGATTTCCTAGACTCTAAAGAAAGTTTAACGAGTTTACTTCAACTTTTTAGTTTTAAATTTTCTCAAAATTTTGCATCTAAGATGCCCAAATGATGAAAATCCGAAATGTGTTCAAATTTTTAGCAACTGGCCAACTGTCAACCAGTCCTAAGTTTGAATTTTATTAAAATAGTAAAAGACATCCAAATATTATGAAAATTTAAGGAGATGTTCTTGACATATACGCGATGCTCCTATAAAAGTTTTAGCTCTAGATTTCATCTAGTTTAATATTTATAATTATTTTAAGTACAACTAGAATTTAAAATAGAAACTTAAAAATGTCCTCAAATCAATCATATCATACTTTTACACATTCAATCAACAACAAATAATATAAACATGAATACTCAATCTATATAAGTTACCAAGCATCTAACAATTCACACCTATCAAGTATTCTACTAATAAAAACTAGCATTGGTATAAATACCCGTAACCCAGATCCGACCCGGACCCGGCATTGGACTGGAACCAACCCGGCCTATCCGGGTCCGGGTTTGGGTCCTAAAATGGGACCCGTTGTATTTTTGGGTCAGGGTCCGGGTCCACTCAAAAGAGACCCGACCCGGACCCGGACCCGAACCGGGACGAGTTAAAAAAACCCAAAAATCAACATAAAAATAAATATTTTATCCTCATCCCTCCAATCATTCTCAATTCTAAATCTTTCCTTCCAAACTCAAAACTCATTCCTTTTTCTTCTCTCCTCTATTCTAAATCCTCCACTTGGCGCCTCCGCTCGCCGCTCACACTCCCGCTCATACCCGAACAGGTATATTTTAATAGGACCCGGACCCGTAACCGAACCCGGTTCTCACAGGTCCAGGTCCGGGTAGTGAAGGATCTGACCCAACCTGACCCGATAACAATGCTAAAAGAAACTATATTAGAAAGTTGAATAAAACACTCACCTAATTGAAGAATTTCTAGTATTAGAACTCCTAGAAAATAATGCTCCA
This sequence comes from Hemerocallis citrina, assembly GCA_017893485.1. NCBI lineage: Eukaryota > Viridiplantae > Streptophyta > Magnoliopsida > Asparagales > Asphodelaceae > Hemerocallis > Hemerocallis citrina. Next base: position 128,818,686 of record CM030363.1, on the reverse strand, counting down.
AATCTCCAAGCTCCCCAAAAAATGGCCAGCATCTTCCTAGCACAACCCACAAGCTCTTCTCCCTCTTTCTTTCTTTTGTTTTGTTATGAGTTGTGTTGTTCATGACAAAAGTAGGGACTATTTATAGAAAAATTGTGTGGCCAAAATAGCTCCCAAGTTCCCTAACTCACACAACTATCCCTCATTCTCAACCACAGTGAGAAACACATGCACGTGTAGTCAATGTGTGTGCACACTCTTCATACAAATTACTTTTTATTCAGTTAGATGTATGTGTGTGTTACACATGGCAAGTGTACTAGATTTTCAAATCTACATTTAAGTGCAAAAATAATCATGGATTTTAAATTTGTAATTAATTTTTAGTGGGATACAAATAATGGATTTAGGCCTAGTGGATTTTAGTTAAAACAAATCACATAATTGTGACTAAAAAATGAGAAGAAAAATATTCACGACTCAAAAAAAATTTAGGAACCAACATGTGCACTGCAAACACGTGCGTTGCACGTATCAATACAAAAATAAATTTGAGGGAACGAAAAATAGTCAAAATACAAAATACTTAGAACATGTATATTAATAATGTTATAGATATTTCACGTAACGGTAAAACATACGTAATCGACACGTGTTTTGAAAACACGTGCAATACACGTAAAAACACAAAAAATAAGGGTTTATATTTGAGTTGACTTAAAATAGGATAAAAAGAATTTTGAGATGAAGAAAAATATATAATTGATCGAAATTCAAAAATACGTAGGATATTTATATTAAAATAAGCTATGGATATTACCTGTAACAATACAAAATACATGCGCGTAACACCTGCAGACAAAATTGTCATAACTCAATTTTGTGGGGTGTTACAATGTCATCTTCATCAAGGAACTCCAACAACCTTTGCTCTGATACTAGTTGTTAGGAAGTTAAGCACACCGGAGATGGGTTTTAGAGAGGCAATAATCGATCACAATGAACAACCAATCACGTAGACCAAACCAAACACACAAAGCACACAATTTTGTCACTTTTCAGGCAAACCTAATCCGGAGAGAAATTACCGAGATATTATTCAACTAGATATGATACAATAGTTATAATCACTCTCACTAAGAACCTATCTATATAACACCCCGAATTCCAAATAAGACCGAATTCGAAGTTCCACAAGATCTTTACACTTCATTTCATACAATTTTACAAGGAATTTAATACTTTTATTACAATAATGATTACATCAGAGTATTTTACATCAATACACAGCGGAATAAATAAAATACAACAATAATAAATGTACAATTATAACAACTTTAGCATTAAATGATCATCAGGAACAACTTCATCTTTATATCTTCTTGTAAACTCCAAGTCCTACATACAAAACTGTGGGCACGTCAGTTGCTTACAACTGACAAAATATTATACATGGCCATCCTCGGTATGCCGAACAGTATAATGATTCTTAAATACTTTAGCAAACACAAACTTGATCACAAACAAAGCTACAAAGGGACTATCCTATTGATGTCGTATTGTGCGGTGCACTTAGTCCTTAATGCAGTTATTTATATTGCATGACACTAATGCGTACTTGTTCGAATTCTATGCATTGTTGGATCCTGTAGGCAAGGCAACAAACACTAGAGGGGGGGTGAATAGTGTTTATTACAATTAAATTGCGGAATAAAGAATTTTTCTTCGGTGCAGTCGACTTAGGAGTGAACCAGTCGACTGAGATAACCAAATAAAAGAAAATTCAAACCACTCTGTGCAGTCGACTTAAAGTTGAGACAGGCGACTGAAGACACAGTTAATATTCAAAGATACGAGACTGACCAGTCAATTGATAATGTGCTGAGTCGACTGTCTAGACAGGTTTCACAGAACATAAACAAACAGAAAAATGTAAATGCAAGTTCAAGAGATACAACCACAGAGTACACACGATCTATCCTGTTTCGGTCCTTCCGACCTACATCCAGTCCCCAAGCAACCCACTTGAGATTTCCTCTATTCTTGAAAACAAGTTTACAAGAATACCCTACGGCGTTCAGACAACAACCTTGTCTAACCCGTAGTCCTTTCTCTCAACCAGAGAAAGCAGCCCACTTTAACACTAAGAGTGAAACGACCGACTCTACACCCTAGAGTCTAACTCTCCAACCGAGAGCAAAAGAAAACAATAAAAAGTTTACAGTCAACCTATAGCCTTGTTTGTGTTATGTGATGTTGAACGAGGCTAAAAAGAGGTTGACTTCTATATCCAGTCCAGAACGAATTCTGATGTTATACTGGACTGAATGTAGAAAACCAAAAAACTTAGAACTTGAAAGCGTTTGTCTCGTGAACACTTAAAAAATTCTCAAAGAGTGCTCGGAAATGTTAGATCAAAATGTTAGAATAATGTTAGATCTTTATCAGTGAATTCTGAACTCTATTTATAGAGTTAGAATTCCTGGACGTTGGGAGGCAGTTATTCCAACTGTCAACCAACGGATCTAAGTAGCTTTTGAATTTGAAAAATCGATTTTTAAAAACAGAAAACGGTCAAAAGCACTCGAACAGTCGACTGGGTTGCCATAATGAGTCGACTGGTCAGAGTTTGAATAAATTTAAACAGTTTTGTACTGACAGTCGACTGATAGAAGCATCGGTCGACTGGTACTCAATAGTTAAACCATTTCAAACTGTTTTGACCTTTTTTGATGTTTAAAAAACACACATTGTAAAATAGTGAGTGTATGTGTGTGTGACAAGGCTTTACATCATACTAAGACTCAACAAAAGTAAAATTACATTGTTTACAAGATATGACAATAATTGACATTTTTAAGCTCGAGTCTTGGCTTGAGTCTTGAATGAAGCTTTAACCATTGTCTTTATCTGGAGCTTTTGTGCTTGTTCATTTATTCAGCTGTATAGTAGTGAGTCCTTTGTGTATAGCACATGCAATTATAAAGTATAGCATAGATACATGTGCAGTGTGTTGTGATCATCAAAATCAAGAATCAACATGCATCCCATACTACATAGGTCCGAGGGCAAGCCCTTAATCGTTCTTCATCTTGTAGGGTTCGACCCCTCACCATGACTTAAACTACTATGGTAACTACGGTAAGTATCCTAGGTATTCTATGAGTTACGAGCCCACCTCCAGACATCCTAGAGAGAACCCCACGCACTGACACATGACTCATCATGCAAGCATCATGTGGTCAATTCACCTCCGCCATGGACCATGGCACCACCCGTAGTCACCAAATACCCCACAAGCGTCGCCACTGGGACGGTACTCTGGAGTAGTATCCACGCCTATAATCATGACGCATCATGAGGATATCCTGTGAACACTCTCACGCCGCCAATCTAATGGCCCTCATACTCATGTTTTTCTCTTACTTTCATTACATCTTCACTATCGTGTAGTCCTTACAATTTTGTTTGTTTTAAAAGAAAATCATCACAATCTAGAACTAGCTTACCCTACAGGACATAAACCAAAACAAAAGAGACAGTCAGCCTACCTGGCTACTTCTCAAGAGACGCTCAACCCACACTAGTTAGCTCTCAAATCATTAATAAAAACTGCCGGTCACTAGGGTCTCGCCTAGCCTCTAGATTCCAACAACTATCTCTTGCTAGAGATCAACAATAAGTTATAATCAATCTCAAATTAATATTTAACTTTCTTTATTCATATCTCTTTCTCAAAGAGAATATTTCCTTTATAAACTTATAACATGAGAACAATTCAATTCAACTCTTTATCAATTTAATCCATGCATATCAAACAATCTTAATCAAGTATTAAATTCATAAAATCTCATTAAGAGAAAATTCTAATTTCAATCCAAATATTCATCTCTATTTAATTAAACAGAAGTCACAAAAATCACTTCTAAGACTCGAGTTCTTTAATGTAAAAATCCACTTTCAATCTCATAAAATATATCCAAATAATGTAGAAGTAATTTTCATAAAGTCTAAACAATTTTTGAAAATTAAATAGGATTCTGGACTACGTATTTTGTTCGCTTTATATATATATATATATATATATATATATATATATATATATAGGGAAAGCTTCGGTTGAGCACTACTCTAGTGCTCACCGCGTGAACACTAGGCCTTCGGGCATTCATATCGAAAATCTGAACCGTTCACATTGATCTACACATCTAAATTAGTCTAAATAGGTAAAATCAAATCATTTGAAATTCATTTGCCCATCCATCATGTGACTATAAAAACAATGATTTTCAGCCATACAATTTTGTAACACTTCAATGAATGGGCAAATGAATTTCAAATGATTTGATTTTACATATTTAGACTAATTTAGATGTGTAGATCAATGTGAACGGTTCGGATTTTTGATATAAACGCCCGAAGGCCTAGTGTTCACGCGGTGAGCACTAGAGTAGTGCTCAACGGAAGCTTTTCCTATATATATAGATATATATATATATATATATACACTAGGTTTGCCCGTTGACACGTGCCTATGGCACGTCTTTGGAACGGAGCACCTGGTTTGATTATATAAAATAGTTTTAGAGGTCCAGCAAATTAATTGAAATAGCAAATATATTATATGAGGAAGCAGTATATCTACCTTTAAGCTTAACCATTGCCTTCTTGATTATTAGCTCGAACTTACCTAGAATGCATATAGTTTATTAGAAATACTGCATTTTTGTATTTTAAAACTTCAGCATCACTTTTAGATGCCTGTAATAGTTATGTAAGGACATTATCACATAGGTTTTATTTTGCTTACTCTAATCCCATAACCACTATGAGCATGTCTAAATACATTTGTAACACAAGTGCAGGTGTGAAGGTATCTACAATACCAATAATCTAAATATTTGTTTGTCTGAGACTCAGTTTGCAATTGAAATACCTCTTATTATTATTTCAACCAAAATGAAATACATGAAGTTCTCAAAACTCTAATCCAAGCTAATCATTTCTTTTATCTCCACTTTTTCTCCTCACTGCACATTTATAAAAAAAAATTAAAATGGATAAATAACAAATTTACTTCAACTGTCTTTATTAAGTGGAGAGTTTGCACCATTCACTGGTAAACTCTAGTCATCCCAATCCTATATATCCAAACATACACTAAAAGTTCTTATATATTATCCATGATTTCTAATAACCAGTGAAGAGAACACTTCACAATAGTATTTTCTCTTGTAGTAAAGAAGTTAATGTTGCATATTTGTCAAGTTATTTTATGTTGCTGGTCAGCTTACCAGTCCTGCTATGGTATGGAAGCCCAAATTGAGGCCACCAAATAATCAATCCCTCACTTGCGTACACCTTAAATCAAAACCAATAAAAAACTCATCAAATAAATTACCAAATTAAAATTTGTTAAACACAAAAATAAAACTATCATACATATCTGAACTTAGATCCCATGCACACACAAAATTCGAGTCAGCAAAAAACTGAGTAATCCCTTACACACAAAATTTAAAATTAGAATGAGAATTTGGTTAATAATATGAAATTAGAGTCGTCGCATCGCATATAGAGGCTCTCGATTTAGTGGAGGGGAGTCACTGATACGGAATCAGCAGCAAATTAGATATCGGCGACGACCTCTTGATTGGGTTCGATATTGGATTTGGATTTTCTTTGAGATTTTCAAATTTTAAAATTTAAAAATTTTAAATTTTTTAAATTTTAAAATTTTGTTTAAATTTTTTAATAATTTTTTATAATTTTTTTAGAATTGTTTATTTTTTTTGATTTTTTTTAGTTTTTTTTAAAAAAATCAAAATTTTATTTTCTTAATTTTTTGAATAGGAGAGAGAAAGAGAGAGAGAGATAAATAATTAAATAATTAAATGAGTTGTTTTGGGTGGGGGATTTGAATTTGAGTTCTGGGGGGGGGGGGAATTTTGGAGGGAAAATGTATTTTGTGAGGTTAGATCTGAGCCTTTAATTTTTGGGGGATTAAAGGAAAGCCACTTGATAGCTTTCTTTGTGTTTTATTATATAGATATATGGGCTGGAGTCTTCTGACTCTATCCTTTACTATCAGAAAATTCAATAGGATATTTCCCAATTTTTATTTCATTTTAAAACCCAAAATACAAAAAAATACCAAAGGAAAACAAAAGTTGCAAAATGTCGGACTCGAACCTAGGACCACATGCCCAAACCCGTTATGGACAGTAACAGTTTTAATGTGCACCCGAAGACGAACTGGTCCAAAGCAGCTAATTGATATAACTAGAACTTAAATTATACTTATATTTAAACTCTCGGTGATTTATATAAGGTCGAAAATGTAATAAAACAGAGTCTCTACCAGACTCGAACCCGAGACCAATGGCTCCGCCGATGGTACAATAACATTCTTAAAATGCACCCAAAGACCACTTGATCTGAGTGACTAACCTGTCACACAATGAGTTGGGTTTCTCAAACTCCAACTCTCTGTTTACAAATAATCTTTCGTATTTCAAAACTCTTAAACTCTTTTCTCTTCTAAATTATTTCCTGAAATTTTCCAGATTACTAATTTTATAAAACAGTATTTAGAAAATATTATTTTTGGCATTAAAACATGAGTTCTCCTTCTAAATTGTGTTCTAGGTCTATAATTTTAACATTGCCATCTATCAAGATCTCTACCAAATTCTAGTATTACAAACATCACAAAATTATTGTCTTTTACTTTTTCTTCTTTTATTTCTACAATGCTCTTTAACATGGTCTCATTCATCATACTAGTATCACAATGAATTTAATAAGCACAATTTCAATTACTTCAATTACTAGCCATTCACAAGCATATTTTACATCTAGCATGGATCCAAATTTATATTTCCATAGCACATGATAATTCTACTACAATAATCATAATTCATGGCAATTATATCAAAGTGATGCAATCTACAAATTAACATACCAATCACAATTTAACAACTAATCATATATTATCTAGCATGCAAATCTACTTTTACATTAGAAAGGATTTTAGAATCACCCACCGAAAGAAATTTAATTCCTAGCGATTGCACTCCTAGAATGAGAGCTCCTAGAAACTCCGCTTTCGCCTCCTCAAATTCCGCACACCAAGAGCAACTCCAACTCTCCATTCGGCCAAAGCAACAGCAAAAACATCATTTCGGCATGCACAGTGAAGAAGTACATCTCCTACTCATTTTCGGCAAAGCAACCAGTGAAGCATCTCCAACTTCACTTCATTATATATATATATATATAGGGTAAAAGGGATATGAGCAACTTGCTCATTTAGTAAATGAGCAATTGATTATGTGGCATGCATATGATACATTGGACAACTAACCCTTTTAATGATTTTTCAATGACATGTATGCCACATCATCAATTGCTTATTTACTAAATGAGCAAGTTGCTCATACCCCTTTTTCCCATATATATATATATATATATATATATCTATAATAAAACACAAAGAAAGCTATCAAATGGCTCTCCTTCAATCCCCCAAAAATCAAAGGCCCAGATCTAACCTTACAAAACATATTTTCTCTCCAAAAGTTTTTTCCCAAAACTCAAATTTAAATCTCCCACCCAAAACAACTCCTATATTTATTAAATTTTTTCCCTCTCTCGCCCCCCCCCCCCCTTCTATTCAAAAAATTAAGAAAATAAAAATTTTCGAAATTTTCAAAAATTTAAAAATTTAAGAATTTAAAAACTTTAAAAATAATTTTAAAAAAATCAAAAAAATCATATAATATGTTTTTTGCTCTATGTTTGCTACTTCAATTAATTTGTTGGACCTCCAAAACTATTTTATATGATCAAACAAGGTGCACTGTTCCGAAGACGTGCCGTAGGCACGTGTCAACGAGCAAACCTAGTATATATATATATATATGATAGCAAAAGATATAAATGTATGTATGTATTAGGTGGAGTAGCACAGTGCTATGCTAGTTGGACTTGGGGCTCGGATGTTGACAGAACAAGGAAGAAAAGAAAAGATGGGAGAGAAAGGTAGCATTTAAGTGTAACTATATATATACACCATGTAAATGAATGGAGAAAACAAGGAGAGCATGCTGGATAGAGGCTTCAGAATTGAACAGAGAGGGTTTCGGAATGAACATAGAAGAAGTGAAGGAGATATGATGAAGAGGTAGGGGTGGGGGAATTATATAAGCGATAATAGGGGATAGTTATAATAACTACTCCCACTAATGCACCCACTCATACATTCACAATTATTCAAAATTGTGTTTTCCCTCCTACTTCCAAAAACAGTTCGGTTTTCCCCCTCTTCTTGGTCAAACAACATGTGCACGTGCGTGCACTAGCACACACTTCCTCAAATTAATTATTTAAAACATAAATTATATATATATATATATGTATATATATATATGTATATGTATATATATATATGTATATATATATATATATATGTATATATATATATATATATATATATATATATATGTATATATATATATATATGTATATATACATATATATATATATATATATAGTATGTACGTAAAAACTAGTTTAATTAAAATTTATAATGTTTCATGCACAAATAAAATAAATACACACACTCCGAAATTTATTTTGAAAACAAATATGCTCAAATACGTGTACCAAAAAACACGTATTTCGCATGTAAAACATAAAAATACGAAATTTAGTTTTTATCAACAGAAAAATGTTAAATATAATAAAAATAAAATATGAGAAAAATATATTTATTAATTTTATATATTCTACGACGTAATCATCACGTACATGGAAAACACGTGCATTACACGTACAAAAGTATTTTAATCAAAATAGGGGGAAATGAATTTCCGTTTTATAAAATAGATTTGAATACATGAAATAAATAATTAAAACACAGAAATACCACACATAGCGGTGGAAAAATACGTAATCGATACATGCATCGAAAATACGTAAAAAGCACGTAAAAACAGAAAGATTGGAATTTATATTTGAGTTGACTCAAATAGGATAAAATCAATACGGAAAATACATAAATAGTCAGAAAAAAAAATACGTAGTGAAACACGTTACAAATATTACCAATAACGGTACAAAATAAACGTGCGTAACACACAAGGACAAAATTGTCATTTCCAATTTTGCGGGGTGTTACAATATCTCTAATGCCTCACTAGAAGATACTACGTTTTTTACAATGAAAACTATAAGATGAAGTTCTTCCTCACAATGGAGACCATTACATTAATAAATAGAGTTCGAGAGAAACCTTAGGCTGTAGTCTTGATACAATAACCGTCTGATACACCTTGAAGAGAAACCCACATGATAGGAGTTGTACGATATAATTGGAGAAGAATCTAGGCTTCAAATAAACCTACCAGACATGACCCAAATATGTTGTTGCGCCGCTGTCGATCGACAGACTGCACCTAGAGTTGACGCAACCCCTAGTTGTTGGTAGTCAACTGCTAGTTGACTTTCAATTCTGTCTTAGTCAGAAACAACAACATCTTCCTGCTCCAATATCCACTTCGAATCTCTTCTCAATTCACCGTCTTCTCTTCACATCGAACCTAGTATACAAGACATAAACCTAGCAGGTACATGTATACACATTTAGTCTACCCATTACCCCAATACATAACAAAAATATAAGTATAAATTCTATAATATAAATTATAGATATCTTCTACAAAATCTAAGTTTTAATAAAAAACTAAATGGGATAATTAGAATTTATTAATAGAAAAGATATAACTCCACCATTGTCTGTCCTAAGCCCGGAATCCAGCCACAAACCGAAAAGGAGGAGGGTTGCGTTAGGTAGTTGATAGCCAACATAAAACTTCGTCAAACTTCATGAACATGGATCATAAAATTACTAATATACGTGAATATGCTAGGGCATTACATGTAAGCGATGCATTGTGTCTACTTCTGGGTCCTTCAAAAAATGTGCAAGGGGCGTCGCACTGGCGCCTAGGTGGGGTGGAAAATGGGCAAGGGTTCCTGCATCATTATGGACGTGTGCGGGAAAAGAAGCTAGTCTAGGATAGTAGGCTCAGGTTAGCAACTTGGAATATAAAAACATTGATAGAAGAATGCATAGAACTAGCAGATATCAGGATTAGAAGGAATATTATATAGCTTGTTTATAAGAAACAAAGTGGGTAGGGGTGAAAGCTAAAGATATAGATGGTTTAAAATTATATTATAGTGGTTAAATTAGAAATAGAAATAGAGTATGAATATTAGTAGATAAGAAATTCAAAGGAGATATAGTAGAAGTTAATAGGAAAGGAGACAGAATAATACAAATTAAGCTTGTATTAAGGGAAAACATAATTAATATCGTTAGTGCCTATGAACCCCAAGTTGGATTACAAGCACAAGCTAAAAATATATTTTGGAAAGATATGGTTGAGTTAATTCAAGGAGTATCCTTAAGGGAGAAATTATTTATAGGAGGAGATTTCATTGGACATGTGTGAAAAGATAATATGGGATATGAGAGGGTGCATGGAGGATATGGATTTAGACATAAGAACGATGGTGGTGAAGCTATCTTTGATTTTGGGGCGTCGTATGATCTCATAGTGGCAAATAATTATATTAGAAAGAGGGAGAATATTTGATAACCTTTAAAAGTGGGGCAAATATGAGCTACATTGGTTTTTTTCAATACTAGGAAGGTGGATCGTTTGACATGTTAAAATTGTAAAGTTATTCCGGGAAAGAGCTTAACCTCACAATATAGATTAATGGTGTTGGATGTTAAGATCGAAAAACTCATGTGCGAGGAAGGAGACTAGGGACCCAAAAACTATGTGGTGGAACTTGAAGGGAGAGAAAGTAGTGATGTTTAAAGATAAAGTCCTTAAATTAGCGACATGAAATTGAGAAGGGGAGGCTAATATGATGCGGACTAAAATGGCTACGTGCATAAGAGAAATCTCAAATGAGGTACTTGGAGAATTTAAAGGTAGAGGGCTTCAAACTAAAGAAATATGGTGGTGACAAGAAAAAGTATTGTGAGAAAAAAAAAGATTAACCTACAAAATATGACAAAAGAGTATAATTGAGGAGGATTTGGAGAAATATAAGACGGTCAGAAAATAAGTTTAAAATGGTAAGAAATGCAAAAGAAAAAGTTTAAGATTATTTATACACTAAATTAGGAACAAAGGAAGGACAAAATAATATCTATAAGTTTGCTAAAGAAAGGGATATGAAAACAAAAGATTTGGATACAATTAGGTGTATTAAGAACGATGATTGAGGAGGAGTAGTGAAAGATGAGAAAATAAGGAAAGATGACGAAGTTCGTTTGAGAAGTTAATAAATTAAAAGATTATGGGTAACTTAAATATAGAAGAATCGAGGGAGGGTCGAGAATATATGTTTTTCACTAAAATTGGAAACTCAGAGGTTTGAAATGCGATAGGAATGATGAAAATAGGAAATGCTTCAGAACCATATGGTATACCCATTGAAGTTTTGAAGTATATTGGGGTTGTAGGACTAGGTTGACTAACAAGATTGTTTAATGAGATTTTGATGACCAAGAAGATGCCTGATAAATGGAGGAAAAGTATTTTAGTACCATGATAATGGTAAAAATTACAGCAAATCAGGGCCGTATGATTCCACTACATATCCTAAAGCTTATATAGGCAGATTAATCATAACAGACCTCTTTAAAAAGTCTGAGCCTTTTTCAGGCTCATCTACAAGACTTGGGCCTCTCTCATGCCCTTTAAAAGCAACTAGGCCCATTAGGAGAGACAACCAGCCCATGAGAGTTGTAAGTCAAATCTCTTATCCCCATACAAGAGAGTCTTATCTCTTAATGGAGAGAATCAACATGAGATAAGGAATTCCTATCAATCTAATGGATTCATATCAATATGCAAAACTATTTCTCAGGCCTATAAATACCCTCCCCTCCTCAATCAGAGGGTAATAAATAAATTTGTAATTTCTATCTCAAACTCTCTTTCTCTCTGTGGTCCTGACTTGAGCGTGGGAGGTTCTGTCGCTAGGGCCACCCCTGGTGTTTCAGGATTTTTGTAGGTCCATCAGCAGCGTCAGCAACAGTTGGATTCAAATCAAGGTGCTCAATCAACAATCCAGATCCAATCTTAGGAGCTCTAACTACTTTTTACGACGAAGATCAAATGTTAGATCTTTAGTAGTTTCCTTCAAAATATAAACTCACTATTTGTTTGCTCCCACCCCAAAATAAGCTGCAACAGATTGGCGCCATCAGTAGGAAACTACACAGATCTACATCATAGATCATACTTACTGCCTTGCCACCGAGACTAAGAGGTAGAGAAGCGACCTCAAGCCGTCTAGCCAACTGTTTTCATTAGCAAGCTCCTCCTGTGGATGACTCCATTCTTCTTCATCAGCCAGATCATCCCCAACAGCCTAATCAAGCTCCTATCGAAGGAGAGGCACCAAGGGACTCTCGATAAAGTTGTCACGAACAGCACACACTTCGCGACCATATCTTAGTCCATAATACTTCCAGTGATTTGATGGCCTCGCAAGGCCCTAGGGGATCAAGAGATCTCCATCAAATCATTAATGCCAGACAACAAGGGAATGATCTATAGACCCACTAAGAATATCTAGTGAAGCGGAGAAGCGACTTTCTCAAAAGATCAAGATACTCCTCCACTCATAGGGAGTCGAAAGCATCTTGAAACAAAAAACAAAGAGAAAGAATCCCCAATTACTAGGGCCAAAATGGAGAACTTCAAGCATGGCATCCTCCATGCTATTCGACCTACACAAGATCAGGGCTGACGCTCATGGATCTGCCACTCTACCCCTTCCAAAGAAGAAGAATCCAGCGACTCAACTAGATCTAAGAGGAAGGTCAACCAAGTCCTTCACTGCATCAGAGAAGTGGGAGATCACCTGGAAGAAATAAAGAATGAAGGGAACCGCTTTAGCAGGGTCTACCGCCCCAGTTGACCTCCTTTAAGCAAATCCATCCTCGATGCACCAATTCCAAAGAACTTCAAAGCTCTTCAATTTGAATCATATGATGGTGAATGTGGCCTGGAAGACCATATTGAGGGTTTTAAAACTCATGATGATCTACAATGCCACTGATGTGCTCATGTATGACAAGGACTTAGAAGGTGTCTGATATCTTTGTCCCACAAGGACTTTGAAGGTGTGCGAACACCTCATTGTGATGATTGGTCAAAAATCTTTGCATGGTAAATCATGAGGTATGCCGCATCTTGGTGGACAACAACAGCTCAGTAAACATCCTTTTCATGAACACTTTCAATGTCTCAAGCTCTCCCGAGACTGACTCAAGCCCGCCCGTTATACACTTCACGAATTCTCCGGTCCCATTCAAATAGAAGGAATCATCACACTCGATGTGACGGTAGGAAAGTCTCCCACTACTGAACGGAAGCACTGGATTTTATGGTAGTCGACATCAAAGCCACGTACAACGCTATATTTGGCCATCCGGGCCTGAAGGCCTTTTATGCAGTTGCTTCCGCCTGCCACATGAAATTGAAGTTCCTAACAACAACAGGCATAGGAAAATCTATAGGGTTCCAAAAAGCAACACGAGCATGCAACACCACCACAATGTGAGGCTCGGTTCTCCCCTTGAAACCATAGAGCTACCACCGGAAAGCAGCAAGTTCAAACCTGCCAAGTCGTCTCTCGTTAGGTTCAAATTCATCCTCTTCAAAATATAGTAATAGACTTGAATCCCCCGCCTGTAGCCATTCCGCTCATTGATTGGAAAGAACTAGTCCTGCCAAAACGCATAAGTGAATTTGAAGATCTCCCATTTTCTTTGCAAAACAAGGGGACGCCCGCTCCAAAATAGACAAGTCAAGGCAAGGTCTACCAAGTTGTTCGCTTAACGGCTCACCAAATTGAAGACCCAGAAGGGCAAGGAGATATTAGTAGGGACTTGAAAAGTGGAACACCTCATGAACTTTAACAAGGGCGCTGAACGTCCGCATCCTTTATATATTTTCAATATTTTATAATAAAGGCTAGCTACTAGAGCAGCAGTTTAGTTTTATTTTTCAATAAAGACTGCTTTCTCTACCACTCATTGCATATAATAAAGTCTAGCCACTAGAGCAACCACTTAGTTTTATTCTCCAAATAAAATTTAGTATTATTTTTTTTCAGAATTATTGTACAACTCTACGGATGCATACAATGAGTTAAATGCCAAACTTACTCCTAAAAACGGCACCAAAAAATAATTAGAAGCTCCTTACAAGATGAGTTTGGAGTCCGTACCCGTGGCTCGAAGTTGCTCGAGCAACCCGCAATGAAGCACATTCAGAGCTCAACTCGCCATCGACCTGCTCCTGCAACTCGTTAACACATCGATGACAGGTTCATAGTCCATACCCATTGCTCAGGGTTACTCTAGGAATTTGCAACAAAGCAAGTTCAGCGTTCAACTCGCCATTCGATATGGTCCTACAACCTGTTAAATATCTAAACTAACAAGTTCAGAATCCATACCCATGGCTCGGAGTTGCTATAGCAACTCGACCAAGCACTTTCAGAGCTCAATGCCATTCGATCTGTTCCTGAAACTAGTCAAATTTTCTTTAAGACAGATTAAAGGTCCAAAATTGTGGATTGTAGTTACTCCCACAAACTTACAAAATCCAAAATTCGGAGTTCAACTCGCCACTCGATGTGACTCTCACAATTTGTTGGAGGACCCATACAAACTATTTAGAGGCCAAGTCTCCCTTAGAGTTGCTTACACAATTAGTTAAGTACAAAATAACAAGTCTAGATTCAAACTCTCCCCAAGAGCAGCTCCTACGACTTGCCAACCTCCAAGATGACGACTCACAAGAAAAGGCACAGGCATGCAAATAATGTCTTATTTCACAAACAACAAGTCTCATTAAAACTATAGAATTACAATGAGTTTACGTCTCAAAAAGTCTTGCAAAAAACATACAATAAGCTATCTTACAAGTCGTCTTTCCAGCTCCACGGTAGAGGGATGTTCCACCTAAGAGACACAAACATTTTTCACAGGCCTACTGCCAGCTAACAGCTCCCTAGGGCTGCTTCAACTCTTGATGATAAAATACAAGACAAGCCTTCCTTAGGCAGACAAGCTCCAAGTCATTCCTACCACCTTCACCCAGGCAAGCTCCAACTCCATCTGCATAACGCGCCACTCAAACGGACAAGTCCTAATGCCATCATGCGCAGCATACCACGGAGGAACACAAGCTCGACGTCCCAAAGACCTCATTCGGTGTACACGACTACTTTCCAGCAGAGAAAAGAATGGAATCACTTCAACGCCGAACAAACACAAAGGACATCACTTCAACATTTCAATATCAAGAAGACTTAGAACAAGTTCCTCCAAAAATTCATCGACTACAAAAAACGAGTTCGATGCCTCGCTCTGTAATACCCCGCAAAATAGCACGTGGCTATTTTTGTATGGTAAGGTGTGCACGTCTGAGTATTACATACGATTATATATTTTTCTAATAGTTATCAGTTTTCATTGAAAGATTTCAGACATATGAGCTGTTCTGAACCCGATGAGGTAAACTCGGTATATCTCTTCGATTAAACTGTGGTTTTGTCCCGATTGTTTCGACGAATCAGATGTCGGGAGAAAATTATAATTTCTATAAAATATGTATTTTTTATAGATTTTAAATTTATATATATTAGTCATTTTTCAATTAAGCTAGTGCTTGAATTGAATGTGGATTGGAATTGTGCATAAGGGTTAGAATCGGGATATGGTGACCTAGGGTTCTTTGACCTAACCTAGGGTTAGGAACCCTAGCATCATATGATCATAGCATGATCTTGATGAGATCCAAGGGTGGAGGTATTTCACCATGAGAAGATTAACTAATGAAGATGGGAAGTTTCCTAGAGCTTTCCAAGGAAGTTTCCAAGAAACTCCCCAAGAGTTTCTAGAAGATTGGTTGGCACTTCATATCACCTTACATCACCATCCACTCCATCTCCACCCTCCATACCCACCATGGATTTCCGGCCATTTTCCTCCAAAACCCTAACTCCCCATTTCCTATAAGTATTCCACTCCATCTCTTCTCATTCACTTTCTTCTTATCTTGGTTGCTTCAAAAAAAAAAGAAAGAAAGAAAGAAAGAGAAGGAGAAGGAGAGAAAGGTGGAGTCTTGAAGTAGAGGAGGAGAAGGGAAGCTAGCAACAACAACTACATCTTGAAGTGAAGAAGAGCTAGTGAGCAAAGGAGGAAACAAGCAAGCTTAAGAGTTTCTCTTGCAACTACAATATGTGGGTGATCTCTTAACTCTACAACTTAGTGTTTGTTTTTTGTATGAAATGGATAAGTAGTGGTAGCTATGAATATTTGTTACCATGTTTGAGTAGGTAAAGTGCTAGGAAAAGTTAAGTTGTATGGTAAAAATAACTCTTTTATGAGTTTTGTTAAGTAGCATGATTGTGAGGGTGTGTTTGAGAATTTCGCGCTCCCAAATGGAACGGAATTATCTCGCTCCCAAAGTAGACACTCCCACCTTTCCATAGAACCCAGAATCGAGTAATTCTGATAAATGAGTAAACTTTTATGATATCGGACAGGTGCAACGAGTGCGAGAAGGAACATACTCTTAAGAGTATATGAGGATTATTGGGTGTCAAGATGATAGAATTTGAGGAAATGGTCAACTAGAAAATTGTAGACTAGGGTCGTACCTTTCTAGAATGGGAGATATCAAGCAATTATAGCTTGTGTGCTGGAAGTTATGGACGTTGCGAGTTTAACAACCTATTGTCTAGATTGATTTCAAGATTGAGTTAACTCGGGGACTTAAGTTCTTTAAAAGAAATTGAGAGAGTCATCAACTAAGGGATGGCAGTGGATCTCCCTACCCTTCTAGAAAATTCTGAGTGTGTTGGATTTCGATGAGCGTAGCTTGGTCACAGCTACTGGTATTTCTTGAACTGTTCCATCGGACAATTGATGAGGATCCCTCTGCATAATGCAGTGTGGTGATCATGAGCTATCAGGTTTTATTGATTGTTTTTAGCATTTTAGTTGGAACATAGACAAGTTCCTATGCCTAGTACTCATGGTGGACATGAGTGAGTTGGCTATAGCTCTGGTCAGTTTGTGTTTGGTGTCTCGATGCCTAAGTCTATCAATGGTCATGAATTGATGGTTATGTATGAGCTTACCTTAATTTGAATTATATTGCATCCTTGGGGTGCCGTTGGACCACTCGCGGAGGGTCACAGGCCGGGATTATTTGGTCGCTGACCTGTGAAGGTATTGGGAATCAGTGGATGTGATTCCTGCGATGATTGTTGTTTTGACAGACCGGACAGGCTCGATTTTGTTGATCGACATTGAGTATGATTAGGGTAACAACTTGTCTTCAGTAAACTGCATTGATTAGGTTTTCGCTTATTGTTTCGCTCGATGACCGAACTGGTATTAGGGGTGATTTCCTATAATCCAACTCGTTCTAAGAGTTTGCACTAGGTGATGATACTATGGGGTTGTCCCTTCCTGTCATTAGGGATACGCGTTGCCGTGTGTATCTTGAATTATTGATTCCTGAAGTACCATGGTAAGAATGGGATGTCGATTTCCTGGCGGATAGGGGGTTTTAGACCTTCGAGGCCGTCATGTTCTATGTTGGTGGAAACGAACAAATCATAGTGGATCTTCTGTGCAATGGATGTGCTGCGTGTATATCTGTCGGTTCGTCACAGCTTTCGAGGAGGGTCCGATACAACCATTATTGGTGACAACAGGGTAGTGCCCCGAATAATTTCTTTTATTTATACCTTCTCAACCATGTCATACTATCAGGAGCAGGAAGTGGACCGAATTAGAATGCATTGCATGGCGAGGAATTGAACCCTACATTTAGAAGGCGAACTCTTTGGAAATTATGTAGTTTGGGATGCATACGTTTCCATTGAAATTAATTTTGGAAAAGTATGCAGTATGGGATGCATGCATTCCCAAACGAATCGCATTAGAGTAGGTGCATCGTGTACATTCTTGTTTCGTGTGTTAGATTAGACCATGTCATACTTTGGCCTGGAACGTATGTACTATGGGATGCATGCATATCGAGAGTTCCAAGGTTGCTTGTATTACAATAAGGTAGGTGATCAGTGCATTAGTTGTTAGACCATGGCAAACACGAATACCAGGAAATTAGGATGCATGTTTCCCTTTTCATTCAAGATGGTTTGTGGTTGCCAGTTTGAGATCGTTATTTTCTTATCAGCATTGAGTCAGTAGAATTACTGATGTACCCCACCTTTTAGGTACATGAATATCAGGTCGCAAGTGCAAGAGAGCCCAAGATCATCAGGGCATCCAAGGGGAATGGCAGTATACATGCCTACCATTCAAGTGGATGCAGAAATATCAGAGTCGCGCAGCAGAAGGCTCAAGCTGAGGGGCAAGTCCCAGGGAAGCAGATAGACCACTTAGCGGAGTTCTCATCAATGACCATTCAATTGCTGATCTGGAAGACAACTGACAGCTTTGCAAGAGGAGCCTGAATATTCTTTGTGATATGTTGTAATAAGTTATGTAATTTGTATTCCTTGTTCAAGGAGAAATTGATATTTGTAATTATTGATATAATATCTCTAATGGCAATAAAAGTGTTTAAATTTCGTGTTATTTACTGTGTTGAGATGGACAAAGATTCTGGTTGTGTCACGGATGTCCGATAATGGGGATCCGGGGCGTTACAGTTGGTATCAGAGCTGACTTCAAATTGTAATCTCACACAGTAGGAAATTTGACTAAAAATGCCAAATATCTAGGTTTAGTTTGGATTGCAGGAAGGTTAAAACCATGATTGTTTCACTTTTCACTTATGTTTGTGATCTTCCCTACATCCAGAACTAACCCTGTGTGTTTTCTTTCCTTGAAGGATGTCCAGAAGAATCAGAAACAGCCACCGTGGAATGGCTGAGGGTGAAGACTGTAGGACCAACGACATAAACTTCAATATTGAAACAGAGTTTACTCGTGTATACCAGATGATGGGAGCATTTGTGGAAGCTAGTAGAAACCAAGCACCACCACAGAGAAAACCAGGAGTCGCTGCCCCAGCAGACCCGATAAAGATGGTGGAATCGTTTAAGAAGATGAAACTGTCAGTTTTTGAAGGACAGGTCGACCCCACGGCTGCTGACGACTGGATACGTTAGGTAGAGATAGTGTTTGAAGTACTGGTGACTCCAAAAGACAGCAAGGTTCGTTTGGCCACAATCTTGCTAGAGAAGGATGCCAGAGTTTGGTGGCAGTCCGTGAAGCGTGGTCTTGTGGGAGGTCAAATCACTTGGGAAAATTTTCTTGAGGAATTCCGACAGTACAATTTTTCCACGGATGTGCAAGAAGAAAAGGCAATGGAGTTCTACAATTTGACGCAGGAAAATATGTCTGTTAGGGAATATGAGACAAAGTTTTCTCAGCTATCACAGTATGCACCAGAGATGGTCCAGAAAGAAGCGAAGAAAGCCCAAAGGTTTGAGCAAGGGCTCAGGCCTGGACTGAGGTCAAAGATGGTTCCGTTAGGCATCCGCCGATTCGACAAGCTAGTTAGGCGAGCTGTGGTAACAGAAATGGACGTGATGCAGAGTCAAGGCGAGGCCGAGACGAAGAAAAAGAGGAAGAAGCATATTCTCACCAATGACCAAGACAAGCAGGACTCAACTCACAAGTCCAGAAAGCTTAATACCAGCAAAGAGACCAACCAGGCGGTGGTGTGTTACTTTTGTAAAGAACCAGGTCATTTCAAGAGTTAATGCCCGAAAAGAGCCCAGACAAGAACTT
The DNA here is from genome assembly GCA_017893485.1 of Hemerocallis citrina. Classification (NCBI taxonomy): domain Eukaryota; kingdom Viridiplantae; phylum Streptophyta; class Magnoliopsida; order Asparagales; family Asphodelaceae; genus Hemerocallis; species Hemerocallis citrina. The sequence continues at coordinate 128,798,822 of CM030363.1, read as the reverse complement.
GCTACAATTGCGGAGAAGCCGGGCACAAGAAATCCGATTGTCCACGACTGCAAGGGAACCCCAATGACCAGTTACTAAAGGTGATCGATAAGGGGAAGAAGCCTGTTCGTCAGGGATGAACTTTAGCTTAACTGGGAAGAAGTATGTAATAATGAGGGCTATCATATTCTAGAAATAGTAAAATGATTTGTTAGTTGCATTTTTGCAAGCTATGGATGATGAACTTGTACTATGTTCTGTAGCATGATATTATGACTTTTATAAAGCATTAAAGTTTGGGCATTTGGTCGTCTTTTGTCTTATGCTTATTTTATTAAGTGTTTGGGATAAGGCATAAGGCTGAAATAGTTGCCTTCTCCTTGGTAAGCCTCGTTTTCTTCTAAGGAAGGAGTGGTCACCGACCCTCTAGTAGTGCAACCGAGAGCTGGAAGATATGCTGAGAACTTGACTCAGGCACTAGAAGGAGATATGATGAAGCAAGAAAGATCATGAGTATGGAGGTGCCAGAATGATCCACGGAGTGAGATATTCCCCAGCATTATAGACGAGGGTTGAAATAGGCCCTAGATTGTTCTATGGAGCGGGATTGATCTCCAATATTTCGGGACGAGAGCAATACTCATGGGGAGTTCGTGTGTGAGGTTGGATCCAAAATGTTCCATGGAGTGAGGCATTCCTCAGCATTCCAGACGAATGATGAAATAGGTCCCCAGAATGATCTGCAGAGTCGGAATTGGTCTCCAGTATTCCAGGGACGAGAGCGACGCTCATGAGAAAGATTGAGTGAGGTTGGCTCCATAATGATCCATGGAGTGAGACATTCCTCAGCATCACAGACGAAGGATGAAATAGGCCCCAGAATGATCTGTGGAGTAGGAATTGGTCTCCAGTATTCCAGGGACGAGAGCAATGCTCATGAGATAGTTTGTGTGTTGTTGGCTCCAGAATGATCCACGGAGTGAGATATTCTCCAGTATTCCAGACGTGGGATGAAATAGACCCCAGAATATTCTGTGGAGCGGGATTGGTCTCCAGTATTCCAGGGACGAGAGCAACATTCACAGGCAGGCTAATGGGACATTGACTCCAGAATGATCCAAGGAGTGAGATATTCCTCAGTATTCCAGGCGTGGGATGAAATAGGCCCCATGATGTTCTGTGGAGCGGGATTGATCTCAAGTATTCCATGGACGAGAGTAATACCCACGGGAAAATTAATGATAGAGAGGCTCCAGAAAAATCCGTGGAGTGAGATATTACCCGGTATTCTGGAATGCGGGATGAAATAGGCTCCAGGATCTCTAGTAGTCCCAGATGAAAGCGAATTCCCCAAGGTGATTCATTCCCAGTACGGTGGATGTGAGATAAGACAGATCCCCGAATGATCCGTGCAATGGGATTAATCTCCGGGATGGAAGGATGCGTTGAGCACTTGAGGCTTGCGAGCCGGTGTTGAGCACTTGAGATTCAGTTGTCGAGGATGTTCCTCGAGGAATTTGAGATGATCGGGGGAAGATATCTTTTGCTCATGGATATTTGTCTGGATATTTGTCTGCTCCCCTAGCGTCGTTCTGAGGACAGAACGATTCTAAGGAGGGAGTGATGTAATACCCCGCAAAATAGCACATGGCTATTTTTGCATGGTAATCTGTGCACGTCTAAGTATTGCTCATGATTACATATTTTTCTAATAGTTATTAGTTTTAATTGGGAGATTTCAGGACATATGAGCTGTTCTGAACCCGATGAGATAAACTCGGGATATCTCCTCGATTAAACTGTGGTTTTGTCCCGATTGTTTCGACCAAACAATTGTCGGGAGAAAATTATAATTTCTATAAAATATGTATTTTTTTATGGATTTTAAATTTATATATATTGGTCATTTTTGAATTAAGCTAGTGCTTGAATTGAATGTGGATTGGAATTGTGCATAAGGATTAGAATCGGGGTATGGTGACCTAGGGTTCCTTGACCTAACCTAGGGTTAGGAACCCTAGCATCATATGATCATAGCTTGATCTTGATGAGATCCATGGGTGGAGGTATTTCACCATGAGAAGATTGACTCATGAAGATGGAAAGTTTCCTAGAACTTTCCAAGGAAGTTTCCAAGAAACTCCCCAAGAGTTTCTAGAAGAATGGTTGGCACTTCATCTCACCCTACATCACCATCCACTCCATCTCCACCCTCCATCCCCACCATGGATTTCCAGCCCATTTTCCCCCAAAACCCTAACTCACCATTTCCAATAAGTATTCCACTCCATCTCTTCTCATTCACTTTCTTCTTGTCTTGGTTGCTTCCAAAAAAAAAAAAAGAAAGAAAGAAAGAGAAGGAGAATGAGAGAAAGGTGGAGTCTTGAAGTACAGGAGGAGAAGGGAAGCTAGCAACAATAACTACATCTTGCAGTGAAAAGGAGCTAGTGAGCAAAGGAGGAAGCAAGCAAGCTTAGGAGTTTCTCTTGCAACTACAATATGTGGGTGATCTCTTAACTCTACAACTTAGTGTTTGTTTTTGGTATGAAATGGATAAGTAGTAGTAGCTATGAATATTTGTTACCATGTTTGAGTATGTGAAGTGCTAGGAAAAGATAAGTTATATGGTAAAAATAACTCTTTTATGAGTTTTGTTAAGTAGCATGACTGTGAGGGTATGTTTGAGAATTTCTCGCTTCCAAATGGAATAGAATTATTTGCTCAAACTTTGTGGGAACGTTCTCCTATGTATTTAGAGTATCCATGATTTTTTTCATAATATTTGGATGCAATTTAGTAGCCCAAACAATGGGTCCAAGTCACGACAGTGAGCAGCCAAAATAGCTGCTGGCTGTGAGAATTTTTGTGTCTTTCCGATTTTGTATCTCGGAAAAGACAGGTTATTTTGAGCTAGAAATTTTTTTGGATACTCTTGTATGTGTCTAAAACTATAGTCTTAAATTTCGTAATTTTTTGAGTCGATTGATGCCTCGAAAAATTTGTAGAATGCGACTGGTCTGAAGGTGTCGGCTGAAGCTGACTGTGTTTTGGACTGAAGTTCAAAAAGCCATAACTCCTTGTATGTTTATTATTTTGCTATGAAACTTTGGGATTAGCTTGAAGTATGACTCTAATTGATGAATCTCAAATTTTAGAATTTTTAAAGGTCGTTTGATAAGATTTCAAGAATAAATCGTACACAGTGGCAAAAACCCCTGCTGAAAGAACAACTGGAAATTATGCAATGTTTGAGGAGTCGTAGATCATTGTGTGAAATGAATTTGAATGTGAATTTTGGACATAATGAAATGGTATATGTGTAGATAAAGAATCTCAAATTTCATAAGTATTGTACTTAAGGTTGATTTATTATCGAATTTCGAAGTAGGCTATGTTCAGCCTAGTACAAGTTGTCTAGTCCATGGAGATGGATATTCCTGGACTTATCTGTTAAGAATTTGGACGATTGGCCAACTTGAGATTTGCATTAGGGAATCATAGCTTTCTAACCTAACTAGAATTTTGTAATTCCAGTTTTTAGGTTGGAAGTTATGATTTTCTAAAGTTGGGATAGATTCGGCCTAGTCAAGGTAATGTTTGCTAGAGAAATCAACTTTTCCCTGGTTGTGCACCCATTGGAAATTGGTATCTTTGAGGACCTTAAGGATTGAATCTGAGGACGTGCGCAACTAGGAATTTGTAGTAGACACTCCCACCTTTCCATAGAACCCAGAATCGAGTAATTCTGATAAATAAGTAAACTTTTATGATATTAGACAGGTGCAGTGAGTGCGAGAAGGAGCATACTACTAAGAGTATATGAGGGTTATTGGGTGTCCAGATGATAGAATTTGAGGAAACGGTCAACTAGAAAGTTGTAGACTAGGGTCTTACCTTTCCAAAATGGGAGATATCAAGTAATTCTGACTTGTGTGCTGGAAGTTATGGATGTTGCGAGTTTAGCAACCTGTTGTATAGATTGACTTCAAGATTGAGTTAACTCGAGGACTTGAGTTCTTTAAAAGAAATTGAGAGAGTCATCGACTAGGGGATGACAGTGGATCTCCCTACCCTTCTAGGAAATTCTGAGCGTGTTGGATTCCGATGAGCATAGCTTGGGTCACAGCTACTGGTATTTCTTGAACTGTTCCATCGGACAATTGATGAGGAACCCTCTACATACCGCAGTGTGGTGATCATGAGCTATCAGGTTTTATTGATGGTTTTTGGCATTTTATTTGGAACTTAGACAAGTTCCTGTGCTTAGTACTCATGGTGTACATGAGTGAGTTGGATATAGCTCTGGTCAGTTTGTGTTTGGTCTCGATGCCTGAGTCTGTCAATGGTCAAGAATTGATGGTTATGTGTGAGCTTACCTTAATTTGAATTATATTGCATCCTTGGGGGCACCGTTGGACCACTCGCGGAGGGTCACGGGCCGGGATTATTTGGTCGCTGACCTGTGAAGGTATTGGGAATCAGTAGATGTGATTCCTGCGATGATTGTTGTTTTGACAGACCGGACAGGCTCGATTTTGTTGATCGACACCGAGTATGATTTGGGTAACAACTTGTTTTCAGCAAACTGCATTGATTAGGTTTTCCCTTATTGTTTTGCTCGAAGACCGAATTGTTGTTAGGGGTGATTTCCTATAATCCAACTCGTTCTAAGAGTTAGCACTAGGTGATGATACTATGGGGTTGTCCCTTCCTGTCATTAGGGATACGTTTTGCCGTGCGTATCTTGCATTGTTGATTCCTGAAGTACCATGGTAAGAACGGGATGTTGATTTCCTGGTGGATACGGGGTTTTAGACCTTCGAGGCCATCATGTTCTATGTTGGTGAACACGAACAGATCATAGTGGATCTTCTCCGCAATGGATGTGCTGCATGTATATCTGTAGGTTCGTCACAGCTTTCGAGGAGGATCCGATGCAACAACTATTGGTGACAACGGGGTAGTGCCACGAATTATTTTTTTTATTTATACCTCCTCAACCATGTTATACTATCAGGAATAGGAAGTGGACCGAATTAGAACGCATTGCATGGCGAGGGATTGAACCCTACATTCAGAAGGAGAACTCATTAGAAAGTATGTAGTATGGGATGCATACGTTTCCATTGAAGTTGATTTTGGAAAAGTATGCAGTATGGGATGCATGCGTTCCCAAACGAATCGCATTAGAGTAAGTGCATCGTGTGCATTCTTGTTTCGTGTGTTAGATTAGACCATGTCATATTTTGGCCTGGAACGTATGTAGTATGGGATGCATGCATATCCAGAGTTCCAAGGTTGCTTGTATTACAATAAGGCAGGTGATCAGTGCATTAGTTGTTAGACCATGGCATACACGAATACCAGGAAATTAGATGCACGTTTCCTTTTTCATTCAAGATAGTTTGTGGTTGCCAGTTTGAGATCGCTGTTTTCTTATCAGCATTGCGTCAGTAGAATTACTTACGTACCCCACCTTTTAGGTACATGAATATCAGGTCACAAGTGCAGGAGAGCCCAAGATCAGCAGGGCATCCAAGGGGAATGGCAGTATACATACCTACCATTCGAGTGGGTGCAGAAATATCAGAGTCGCGCAGCAGAAGGCTCAAGCCGAGGGGCAAGTCCCAGGGAAGCAGATAGAGCACTCAGCGGAGTTCTTAGCAATGACCAATTGATTGCCAATCTGGAAGACAACTGACAACTTTGCTAGAGGAGCCTGAATATTCTTTGTGATCAGTTGTAATAAGTTATGTAATTTGTATTCCTTGTTCAAGGAGAAATTGATATTTGTAATTATTGATGTAATAACTCTAATGGCAATAAAAGTGTTTAAATTTCTGTGTTATTTACTGTGTTGAGATGTATTTGAAGGCAATGATTTTGGTTGTGTCATGGATGTCTGGTAATGGGGATCCGCGGCGTTACACGTTCACCGCTCGAGCTCCACCAGCAACCTGTTGACTTCGAACAACGAGTTCAACGCCGTGCTCTTCGATCGAGATCCATCCAGAACTCATCCATTCCAAACGATGAGTTCGACACCAAGCTTTCTGCTCGAGGTCCATCAATAATTGACTCCAAACAACGAGTTCGACTTTCTGCTCTCCGCTCGAGCGCCATCAACAACTCGTTGACTCCAAACAAGGAGTTCAATGCTCTGCTCTCTGATCGAGCGCCATCAACAACTGATTGACTCTAAAACAACAAGAACACTCTGCTCTCCGCTCGAGCTTCATCAACACCTCTTTCATTCCAAATGACGAGTTCAACGCCCTACTTTCTACTCGAGCTCCATCAAGAACTCGTTGACTCCAAACAATGAGTTCAACGCTCTGCTCTCTGCTCAAGCTCCATCAACAACTCGTTGACTCCAAAGAAACGCTATGTTCTCTGCATGTACTCTATCAACAACTCGTTGAGTGCAAAGAATAAGTTTAACGCTCTGCTCTTCGCTCGAGCTCCATCAACAACTTGTTGACACCAAACAACGATTTCAACTCTATGTTCTCGGCTCGAGCTCTATCAACAACTTGTGAATCCAAACAACGCGTTCAACACATAGCTCTCTGCTCGAGTTCCATCAACAACTCGTTGACTCCGAACAATGAGTTCAACGCTCCGAACTTTACTCGAGCTCCATCAACAACTTGTTGATTCCAAACAATGAGTTCAATGCTCTGCTCTCCTCTCGAGCTCCATCAAAAACTTGTTGAATCCAAACAACGAGTTCAATGCCCTGCTCTACGTTCGAGCTCTATCAACAACTCGTTAACTCCAAACAATGTGTTCAACGCTCTGCACTCTGCTCGAGCTCGACCAACAACTCGTTGACACCAAACGACGAGTTCAATGCTCTGCTCCCTGCTCTATGTCCATCAATAACTCGTCGATTCCAAAATAATGAGTTCAACACCCTGCTCTCCACTCGAGCTCCATCAACAACTCATTGACTCCAAACGACAAGTTCAATGCCTTGCACTCCGTTCGAGCTACATCAACAACTCGTTGACTCTAAACAATGTCTTCAATGCTCTGCTCTCTACACGAGCTCTATCAATAACTCGTTGATTCCAAATGACAAGTACAATGCCTGTGCTCGCCGCTCGACCTCTATTAACAACTCGTAGACTCCAAACAACGAATTCAATGCTCCATGGTTAACTCTATCTCATATTTGTCTCTTCAAACATGTTAGGATCAAACGACAAGCTCCATGTTCAACTCGATCAAAAATTATTGGGGGCAAACGACATTTTCATACGACCAACTCTGTCTTAGAGTTGTCTCTCCAAACTTGCTGGATCAAACAACAAGCTTTACGTTTAACTTTGTATCAGAATTAACTCTACGAACTTGCCGGGATCAAATGACAAGCTCTACTTTCAACTCCATCTCAGAGCTATCTCTCCAAACTTGCTAGGACCAAACAACAAGCTCTACTTTTAACTCTGTCTCAGAGTTGTCTTTTCAAACTTTTCGGGATCAAACGACAAGCTTAACATCCAACTCTGCCTTAGAGTTGCCTCCACAGACTTGTTGGGCGCAAACAGCAAATTCTACGTTCAACTTTGACTTAGAGTTTTCTCTCCAAACTCGTCGGGATCAGACGACAGGCTCTACAACCAACTCGTCTCAGAGTTGTTTCTAAACTTGGCTGGGATCAAACAACATGCTCGATGTTCAACTCTGTCTCAGAGTTGTCTCTCCAAACTCGCCAGGATCAAATGGCAAACTCTACGACCAACTCCGTCTTAAAGTTGCCTATCCAAACTTGCTAGGATCAAACCACAAGTTCTACGTTCAACTCCGTCTCAGAGTTGCCTCTCCAAACTTTATGGGATCAAATGGAATGTTCAAACGTTCATCTCTATCTCAGAGTTTCCTTTACATTTGCTGGGCGCAAACAGAAAGTTTAGACGTTCAACTCCATCTCATAGTTATCTCTACAAAACTTGTTGGGTGCAAATAACATGTTCAAACATTCAATTCCGTCCCGGAATTGCCTCAACAAACTTGTTGGGATCAAATAGCAAGTCTACATTCCGATCACCTTCCAAAGTTATCTCCTACAGTGGCTCGTCTAGGTCAACTACATACACAAGAACCAATGGTCAAAGCACTCAGCTCCCAAACCAACGGAATACTCGTTATCCAACGAAATGCTCGATCAAAAAAATAAGCGTACACCACAACACTTGGTGGATGAAAGAGCGATTCAACAAAACGATCGACGAGATGCTCATCGAACAAAGCGGGTTGACGAACACAAGAAGCTATGTTCACCAAGGAAGATTCTACTCCGTTGATCTATAAATCGATATTTATAAACATTGTGTGTGTGTGTGTATATATATATATATATATATATATATATATTTCCATGTGATATGGCTAAAAATAGGACTAAATCGGGACCGTTCAAATCGGGCACGAATCTTAAAGCTCTCAGTGGTAAAACAGTAATTTCACCTACAAGCAGGTTCGAAATAGGAACTGGGTCTCTTCTTCAAGGCCCAACAATCCATAAACGGATCTGTCCTATTGGATATATTACCAACCCGTTACAAACTAGTTCAGAAGGATACGGAGTAATCCAAATTCGTCATTATCCCTAAGAGGCAGTTTTAACCACTTCTTATCGGGAAACGGTTTTAAATTCCCTAGCTTATCCATCTACATCGGGAAGTAGAGATTTTTCCTTATCTCGAAATAGATCCCTAAAGGCGACTATAAATACCCCTCTCCCCTCGCACCGTAACAAGGTAATGAATCTTTTCCAACCTAAAGCTCTTTCTTAATCTTGGAGATTACTGACAAAAGCGTCGGAGTGTTCATTGCCGGGATCCACCCCGGTGTATCAAACTTTGTGCAGGTTCGTGGCAGCGAAAAAGAACAAGTCAACACATAGGTGGAGTCAGCATGCTCGCTTTACTATTTTCCTCAAAGAACTCACAAATTCATCTGTTTGCTCCCACATCCAAAATTAGCAGCAACAGATTAGCGCCGTCTGTGGGAAACAGAAGCAGCGATCCATTCATCTCTCATCAGTCAAACTAGTTTCAAGCCAAGCCTCCCAAGAAGGGGAAGACAACGGTCTCTAACCATAGGGCCACACCCGCACCTTCTCCTCCTCCAGTCCATGAGGTTCCCCCTCAACCCACTTAGGAAGTCCAGCAACCACAGCCTGGACGGCCTCTTCCTTAACAACCACAGCCCCACTAGGCTTTTCAAGGGCCATAAGAGGCTCCTGCGGGACCCTCCCGCCGAAGTCGGCAAGTGCAACCTCCTCATCGCGACCATGTTTCAATACACAACCCCTTGTCGGACTCAATGGCCTTGCACAGTCCCCCTACGCCGAAGGATCTCCGGAACAACATCATTAACAGGCAGTATAGGGAAGACCTTCGGACCCGCTTAGACGAGAGGCGGACCTATGACGGGATACCCTGCCAAGAATATCAAAGGGGTCCAACGATCCAGTCCCCTAGAGCCCAGTCCCCCCGCAGGCCAGATCGCAGAAGGTCCAAATCTCCCAGGAGGCAGAGGGAGTAGCCCCAGCATTGTCAAAGGAGAAGCTGATCTCTAGTCGACCGACTCACCCCTCGGGACCACAGAGAGCAGGAGGCCCCTGTCACGAGGGCAGAGTTCAACCAATTCCAAGAGGTAGTCCTGAGGGCCTTGAATGATGCCCCCGACCACGGTCAGCAGGCGCCCAGTCCTCAACCTGCCCAAGACCATAGGCATCGTACGCCTAATCCTCAACCTACCCCGAGCTACCGTCGTAGCACTCCTAGTCCCCTTCCGTGCGAGGACGAATTTCGGGCCTCAGCAAGGTATGACCGGAGGGAAGATTCGGTCTACCGCCATCTCCACAAGATGGAGAGGTGCCTTGGCCGACTGGATAGAGAGGAGGAGCAACGAGCGAGGAATTTCCGCCCCAGCAAACCCCCATTCTCTCAGACTATAATGGAGGCACCGGTCCCAGATAACTTCAAGCCTCCTCATTTTGAATCGTACAACGAGGAGTCCAACCCCGCTGACCACAACGAATGTTTGAAAACTCTCATGATGATACATTAGGCGTCAGACGCGCTCCTCTGCAAAACATTTCCGGCCACGCTGAAGGGGCCTACAAAGGAATGGTACTCCGTCCTAGACTCGACCTCCATCTTCTCCTTCGATCACCTCGAAGGCCTCTTCCTGACTCACTTCGTGAGCAGCTGCCGAACCGAAAAAATGAGCACCTCCCTGCTATTGCTTCACCAAAGGAAGGGCAAGTGGCTGAGAGACTGTGTCAAATGTTTCACTGTAGAGGCCAGATCCATCGCCTCCCTAGACTAGTCCGTGGCCTCCGCCGCCTTCCAATCCAATGTCGCTAACAACAGCCTCTGAGCATCCCTTGCCAAGAAGCCCCCTCGGGATTTCTCAGAACTCCTGCTCAGGAGTGAGAAATACATCCGAGTAGAAGAATCTCTCTCCCGCCCTGCTTTTGAAGGATCGTCCTTCGGGAACAAACGGAAGGACGCTGAAGAAGAAAAAGCTAAGAAGCTCCAGAAAGACAACGGAGGCCAGCGTCGTCCTCCTCCCCGCTTTGAGAAGTTCACTCCGCTCAATGCGAGTGTCTCGGCAATCCTGATGGAGGCTGGAAAAGAGGGTCTTCTTCTGCCACCTCCGAAGATGAACACCCCGGGGAAGAAGAGGAACCGGGAAAAGTGGTGCCACTTCCACAGGGACCACGGCCACGACACGGATGACTGTCGGGCCCTAAAAGACGAGATCGAGGCCTTCATTCAGAGAGGGTAGCTCTCCAAGTTTGTAAGGAAGGATAAGGCAGATCCTCCTCCGTCCCCCAGGGGGGCTAATAAGCCACCCGAGCGGTACACGGAGACCCTGGACTCCGAACCATAGGTTGTCCTGCATCTCATCCACAGAGGCCCAATGAAAGGAGATTCCAACTCCTCCCGAAAATCCTTCGTCTGGGAAGAAAATTCTGTGCAGAACCGTCCTCCCCCAAGGGCTTGGGGGTCCCGGTCACTTTTTCAGATAGAGATCTAAAGGGCGTCCGAACCCCCCATTGCGACGCATTGGTAATAAAACTCCACATGGCCAACTTTGACGTGCACCGGGTCCTAGTTGATAATGCCAGTTCGGTCAACATTCTCTTTCTAGAGGCCTTCCATGGGCTCAAGCTATCCAGGGATCGACTCAAGCCTGCCGGCTATACTCTACATGGGTTCACAAGAGTGCCAGTGACAGTCGAGGGTGTCATAACTCTCGACGAAACCGCTGGCAAAACTCCTATCACCCGAACCGAGCTGATGGACTTCATGGTGGTGGACGTGAAAGTCGCCTACAATGTCATCCTGGGCTGACCAGGCCTAGCTGCTCTCCAGACATACCCTCAGCCTACCACATGAAGATGGAATTTCCCACCACGGCGGGTGTGGGAGAAGTTATGGGGAGCCAAGAGGCGGCCCGCAAATGCTACATGACCTCGGTGTGAGGAACAGTCCTCTCTCTCGAAGCTCTTGAACTCCCCCATGGGAGTAGCCTACCTATATCGGAGCTGGTCAATGAGCTGGAAGAGGTGGCCTTCTCAGAAGGAGATCTGACATTAGCAAAGTCCCCCCCTCCCGTTCGCTCCAACATTATCCAGTGCATAAGGGGAAATCGAGACCTCTTCGCCTGGACCGCTACTGACATGCCGGGAATCTCCGAGGAGCTACTCATGCATCACCTTAGTGTCGCTTCGGGGGCCAGACCAGTCCAGCAAAAGCTATGCAAATTTGCCCCCAAGCACCAGCAAGCTATCAAGGAGGAGGTTGGGAAACTCTTTAGGGCGCGGTTCATACAGGAGGTAAACTATCTAGAGTGGCTGCCCAATGTCGTGATGGTCAAGAAAGCCAACGGGAGCTGGAGGATCTAGGTTGACTTCACGAATCTAAACAAAGCCTGCCCCAAAGATCCATTCCCACTCCCGAGCATCGATGCCCTGATTGATGCAAGCTCAGGCGATGAACTCTTAAGCTTCATGGATGCATTCTCTGGGTACAATCAGATACGATTGTTCCATCCCGACATTCTGAAGACCTCTTTCGTCACTGATCAGGGCCTATATTGTTACCAGGTCATGCCCTTCGGGCTTAAGAATGCCGGTGCCACCTATCAATGCCTAGTTAACAATATCTTCAAGGAACAGATTGGGCGGAACATGGAAGTCTATGTAGATGACATGTTGGTGAAGAGCGTCAGCAGATCGGATCATGTCTCTGATCTCCAAGAAGCTTTTAACGTGTTGAGGAGACACAATATGAGACTGAACCCGAACAAGTGTGCGTTCGGCATCTCATCCGGCAAGTTCCTAGGGTTCATGGTCAGCCAAAGGGGCATAGAGGCCAACCTCAAGAAAATCCAGGTCATACTCAACATGGCTTTCCCCTATAGTGTTAAAGATGTGCAGAGACTCAATGAGCGCCTTGCGGCGATAGGGCATTTCCTCTCCAAATCTGGGGAAAAATGCCTCCCATTCTTCAAGGCCCTCAGGGGGGCTAAAGGCTTTGAATGGGGGCAACAGCAACAAGAGTCCTTTGACTAGCTCAAGGCTTACTTAGTCAACCCCCCACTCTTGAGCAAGCCAAGGCCTAGGGAAGTCCTCTACCTATACCTCGCCGCTTCGGAGCATACCATCAGCGCTGTTTTAGTAAGAGAGGAAGACAAGATGCAGAGGCCTATCTACTACGTGAGTAAAGTCCTTAGGGATGCTGAACTCTGATTCCCGAAGCTAGAGAAGATGGCCTATGCCTTGTTCATGGCGGCCCGAAAGCTCCACCCTTACTTCCAGTCTTACTCGATGGTCATTCTTACCGTCCAGCCGCTCAAACAAGTGCTCCACAAGCCCGAGACCTCTGGGTGCCTTATGAAGTGGTCCATCGAGTAAGCCAGCATGATATCAGATATCAGTCTCGAACCGCTATCAAGGATCAAGCCCTAGCGGAGTTTATAGTGGAGAGTACAATTCTTGATGCCAGCAAAGCAATAGAGGAACCTCCCTTCTGACGGTGTATGTGGATGGGTCCTTGTGCGCCGATGGGAGTGGAGCAGGAGTCATCCTGGGCGGGCCCAGATAATTTCATCCTCTAATGCTCACTCCGCATCAACTCAGGGCATCCAACAACGAGGCCGAGTATGAAGCCCTTATAGTAGGCCTGTGCATGGCTCGCAAGGCAAGGGGCAAAGCATGTCATGATATTTAGTGACTTGCAGCTGGTGGTGAACTAGGTATCAGGAGAATAGGAAGCGCGAGACGGTCGCATGGACAAGTACTTGGCCAAGGTCAAAGACCTGATGGCCTCTTTTGAGGATGCACAAGTCCATCGGATCCCCTGAGAAGAGAATGCACAGGTGGATGCCCTCTCAAAGCTAACTTCCTCCTCCCTCCAAGGGCCCGAACAAACTGTCTTAGTAGAAGTTCTACTGAAGCCCAACAACGAGGAAGAAGGCCCCGAGCCAATGGAGATGCTGCCCTTACAAATCGGGGTGAATTGGATAAGACCTTTGCTCGAGTTCCTCAGAGATGGGATCCTTCCCTTAGATCCTAAAGAGGCCTGAAAGATCCAAACCAGAGCCAAGCGGTACACCCTCATCGAGGGAGTCTTGTACAAACACTCTTACACCCAAGTAGATGGCAGACCCTACTTGAGGTGTCTCTCCCCCGACGAAGCCCATTATGCTTTGAAGGAAGTACATGAAAGGATATGTGGCACTCACTTGGGAGCAAGGTCCTTCGCCCGCAAAATCTTGAACTATGCATATTTCTAGCCTACTCTCCTTCGCGATGCCGAACAACACGTTCGTCAATGCAGCCCTTGCCAACAATTCTCAACAATCCGCCACCTACTGCAAGCCCGGATCTCCTCTTTATCCAGTCCAATTCCTTTTGCAATGTGGGGAATGGACTTGCTCGGGCCGTTCCCTCCAGCACCGGGCTAACTAAAGTTCCTTGTTGTGGCGATTGACTATTTCTCTAATCGGATCGAAGCTGAGCCCCTAGCAATGATCACGGAGAATAAGGTGCAGTCTTCTTTTGGAAAAGTATTGTCTGCAGATTGGAATGCCCCGAATCTTGATAACGAACAATGAAACTCAGTTTACAGGGGCAACCTTCCGCACTTTTTTGCACAGACCTTAGCATTCAGCAACGATTATCCTCGGTTTTCCACCCCCATTCCAATGGTCAGCAGAGAACGCCAATCGGCAAATTGTCTCCGACCTGAAAAAGAGACTGAGCAGGTCGACTAAGGGGTTATGGATAGAGCAGCTCCTCAATGTGCTCAGGAGCTATCACACTATGAAGAGGACCCCTACAGGAGAATCACCCTTCAACATCACTTACGGCTCTGAAGCTGTTATCCCTCTGGAGGTGGGCCTACCGTCCCCCCACTTGATTTCTTCCAACGAAGAGCAAAACGTGAACGAGCTTTGCGGCAACTTGGACCTCATCGATAAGATCCGTGATAAATCCTCAATTCGGCAAGAAATCTATCGGCGTAGAATTGAGCAATCCTACAACAGGAGAGTCCGACCTACTAATCTCAAAGAAGGAGATCTGGTGCTCAGGAAGCTATCTATTTCTTTTCCCAGCAACAAAGGCAAATTGGCACCCAATTGTGAGGGACCATATAGGATCTCCAAAGTTGTCCGCCGGGGTGCTTATCAACTTGAAGATCCGGGGGGCAAGAGGGTGCCAAGAACATGGAACGCAGAGCACTTGTTGAAGTACCAAGAGGGTGTTTAAACACCGATCCAAGCAACTTCTCCAAGAGCGTTCTCCTTAGTTCTCCCTAAAGCATGTTAAAGTTTCTCTTTTTCTTTATTAAGTGTAATAATGGCTCGCAACTTAGAAGCATCTGCTTAGTTGTTTTCAATAAAAGTGATCTACCCCATGGAAAAAATCTCTATTCTAAGCATTCTAGTCGTACTACTTTTGGGCTTACAAAAAAAACCCTCATTAAACATCAAGTTCGGAGTCCAACACTTGGTTCGATGCAACTTTTGCTACTTGCGAACGAGCGAGTAAAAAGTAGCTCACCATTTGAAATTGCTCCTACAACTGTTGATACTCATTAAACGACAAGTTCGGAGTCCAACACTTTGTTCGATGCAACTTTTGCTACTTGCAAACGAGCGAGTACAAAGTAGATCACCTTTCGGAATTGCTCCTACAACTGTTGATACTCTCTAAACGACAAGTTCGGAGTCCAACACTTGGTTCAATGCAACTTTTGCTACTTGCAAACGAGAGAGTACAAAGTAGCTCACCATTCGGAATTGCTCCTACAAGTGTTTAAACTCTCTTAACAACAAGTTCGGAGTACAACACTTGGTTCGATGCCACTTTTTCTACTTGCGAACAAGCGAGTACAAAGTAGCTCACCATTCGGAATTGCTCCCACAACTGTTGAAACCCTCTTAACGACAAGTTCGGAGTCCAACACTTGGCTCGATGCCTGATGAATCCAATATTATTCACATTTAGGAGCAATAATCTTACTGCAATTGGACATTTAAATGCTCTATATGTGGTATTTTACTCTTAATTTCTCTTTTTCGTAGGAAACAGCCTAAAGCAGCAAAACGAGGCAGATTCAGGATTTTGAGGATGGTACACAGAAACTGCAGGGCATAAGTCGACTGGTGTTTCCAACAGGCGACTGGACAGAGAGGCTGACGATGCTCGGCACAGTCGACTTACTCCAGAGACAGTCGGCTGACTGGTGATCATGAATCTACAAATGTCTCGACACAGTCGACTTACTCCCAAACCAGTCGACTAGTATTCAGCCGAGTCAGAAGATAAGAACAGATGAAGATGCATCCTCATCCAAATCCGAAGCAAGATTAAATTATCCAAACCCCGGTGTAAAAAGATAGAATTGCAATCTGCAGACATGGGCAAAAGAAGTATAAGAAGGCTGGGACTAAGAAGTTGAGGGTATCACCGAATCTCTGAATCATCAATCATCAACCACAGGCATTGTTCTCTCAGCATCGAAGAAAGAAGGAGATCAAGTACACTGAAGGGGACGAGCCAGTCGACTGAGTGACAGACAGTTGAGTGACAGACAGTCGACTTATCTGGCCGAACATCATCAGTTTATTTCTTCTCTTTCTAGTTTTTATTTTAATCATGTATTCGAAACTGTTAGTCAATAAAAGTCTTATTATGTGGAACTAATTTCATAGTTGGGTAGATTGAAACCGTAGTCATGTAATGCTATATTCTTCTGAATGCTACTCTATTACTTATTGATTAAACCTGATTGAATTGCTATAGATTTATAATAATCAAACTTGTTCAGAAGTTCTAAGAGCAGTCGACTGAGAGTGACAGCAAGTCGGCTGTCATACAGAACCTGAGTTTATCAAGTTTGCGTATTATAAATCTGAATCTGTTATATGAGCATAGAGACGATCCGTATCTCGTGCTCATAACTTGTAACACAGGGATCTTTAGGGATCCCTGGTTTAATCAACTTGAAGGATCTAGATCTGATACCAATTTCTAGAACTTCGAGTGTTTGTTCGTTTCCATCGTTCCTATATTTTCTTTAAGTGCAACTTAGTAGATACCATGCTAAATACTCAAGGAAAGAAACGAATTAGAGTAGATACCATGCCTAATTCTTGGCTTAGGGAAACAATAACTTTAAGGAGTAGATACCATGCCCTTAAGGGAACGAACATGAGTAATTAGAGTAGTATAGAAGGTGACTTAGCATTATTGACTATAGGTGGAGATCAAAGCCCAACTACTTAATAGACATTTGTGATTCAGAACTACTTGATCTAGTTATTTCTTTTAGAACAACACTTTAAGATTCTTATTTCTGTTTTATTGGTTAGTAAGTTAATTTCTACAATCTCTGTGGGATCGACCCTTGCTTGTCACTACACTTCTATAAACGATTCATACACTTGTGAGGTTTTTAATTTGTGTCTAGTTGATCTATATATTTAGATAGCTGGATTGCACAACAATTTTTTGGCACCGTTGCCGAGGATTGTTTAGTATTTTAACTTACAAATCAGTAAAATCTTTTCTTCTTTTATTAATAAATATTTTTCTTTTAGGTTACAGGATTTTGGTGAATGCACGGGAGACGATCACTTCGTCCAGAGCTACTACCTATTGACGCGGAAACAGAACGCACTCTGCATAGACTAGGTCGGCTGTCTGCAACAAACCAGTCGACTGGTGCACGGAACAAATCGACTGCACAGAGACCCAATTCACAAGCAACAATGGCTGAGAAAGTACCAAATCGAGTACCAATGCAGGATAAATTCACGCCTAAGAATATTGAGCAACCTTCCTGCATTGCTTATCAACCTAATGTCACAGGGAATATGCATCTATCTCCCCAATTACTTAGCATGGTTCCCCACTTTAGTGGCAAACCAGACGAGGAGCCTCACCTCCATCTGCAAGACTTCTTTGATCTTTGCAGAACACAAAGCGTCCACGGGCTTACCCCTGAACAAATCAGGTTAATCTTGTTTCCATTCTCTTTAAAACTTAATGCTAAATTGTGGTATAATTCTTTGGAACCAGGATCAATTAATTCATAGGAGCAATTGGCAACAATGTTCTTGAAAGAATTCTTTCCAGCCCAGAAAACCAAACAACTAAAAAGGGAGATTCAACTCTTCCAACAAAAAGATGGAGATTTATTCTTCGAAGCATGGAAGGATTTTAAGAACAAGCTTCTCAAGTGTCCTACGCACAACATGCCTAAGGATGATCAGGTACAAGCATTTTATGAAGGTTTAAATGATACTAACAAGGCAATTGTGGATTCAGCTTGCAACGGGATCTTGATGAGGAAAAGTGGTGAGGAGGCCATCGAATTATTTGAAGAACTCAGCGAGAACTCACAGTAATTCTCAACAAGGGGAAGAGGCATTTCTAAAAAACAGGGAGTTTACGAAATTTCTGGTAGTAATAACATACAATTAGAAATGGTAAACATGAACAAAAAAATTGATATGCTTGTTAATGCAATGACAACAATGGGCAATGTAAAAAATCAAACAAAAGAAATTTGTGCAATTTGTTCTCATTTTGATCATACGACTGATACGTGTCCCATGTCTTCTTTCACAGATCAGGAGCATGCAAACTATGTGGGACAAGGAGTGTTTCCACCAAAAAACAACTCCTTCTCGAACACATACAACCCAGGGTGGAGGAACCATCCAAATTTCTCATGGAGCAACAATCAAGGCACTCAATCTTCACAAGGACATGCGCGGAACTTCCAGATGGGAAGTGGGTATGATCCGCCAAGTCAAGAACAGAAGAAGTTGGATTTTGAATCCACTGTTCTTCAATTGCTCCAACAACAACATCAAACAAGCAACCAACAAGGGCAGGCAATTCAGAAATTGGAAACCCAAATCGGTCAAATCGCAAAGGAGTTGAGTGAAAGAAAGGCAGGAGAACTCCCATCACAAACTATACCAAACCCTAGAGGCCAAGAACAGCTCAAATCAGTAACAACCCTAAGAAATGGTAAGATAATTGACAGCAAGGTTGGAACACATGCAGACAAATCAGACACACAACCATCAAAAGCTTTGGGATCTAACAAGGTAAGTGAAAAAGAAATGACAGTTTTGCCACCATACCCTCAAAGGTTAGCCAAGCAAAAGAAAGAACAACATTTATTTGATATCTTTGAAACTCTCAGATTGGTAGAAATTAATATCCCTCTACTTGATGCTATTAAACAAATTCCTTCTTATGCCAAATTTTTGAAAGAATGTTGTACTCACAAAAGAACATTTCAGGTTAGGGAGGATGTGGCTTTGACAGAGGAAGTGAGCGCCGTTTTGTTAAGAAAATTACCTCCTAAACTGAAGGACCCAGGTAGTTTTACCATTCCTTGCAGGGTTGGTGAGCACTTCTTTGAAAAAGCACTGGTAGACTTGGGGGCAAGCATCAATCTTCTTCCTTACTCTGTTTATGAAAAGCTAGGATTGGGGGAACTCAAACCAACATCCATCACTTTGTAGTTGGCTGATCGCAGCATCAGAAGACCTAGAGGTATTTTGGAAGATGTCCTAGTTCAGGTAAATGATTTCATTTTGCCTGCAGATTTTGTTGTGTTGGATATGGAGGACTCTTCAATGCCATCTTCTTTACTGATTATTTTAGGTAGGCCCTTTATGAGTACGGCTGATATAAAAATTTGTGTTAAAAAGGGTACTATAAGTATGAAAATAAATGGAGAAAATGTTGAATTTAAAATGTTTGATGCACTGAAATTACCACATGATGATCATGAATGTTATAATATTGATGTGGTACAGGAGATTGTTGATCAAACATTTCAGGTACATAGCATTGAACCACTACAAGCCGCAATTACGCAATCTCTAACATTGTCTCATGTTGAACAGGAATACGATGACTGGAGGATTGTAGAGACAGTACATTACCTTGAAACTCCAAAATTATATTCAGGTAAGCTTGCACCTGTATTTGAAAATCTTGTGTCTGATAACACTTCTGTTTCCTCCATACCAGTCGACTGGTCTTGTGACCAGTCGACTGTTACCAGGACACCAGACGTGGAGCTTAAGCCGCTGCCTGAACATTTGAAGCACGCATATTTGGGTGAGAACCAAACGCTACCTGTGATAGTTGCTGCAAACTTGAGTGCACAAGAAGAAGATAAGCTGCTGAGGGTACTGCGAGAACACAAGGGTGCAATAGGATGGACCATTGCAGACATCAAGGGGATAAGTCCATCCAAATGCATGCATAAAATACTTCTTGAAGACAATACAAAACCTAGCAGGAAAGCACAGAGAAGGCTTAATCCACACATGAAGGAAGTGGTAAGAACAGAGGTCTTGAAGCTACTAGATGTTGGCATCATTTACCCTATCTCAGATAGCAAATGGGTGAGTCCTATACATGTAGTGCCTAAGAAAAGTGGAGTCACAGTGGTGAAGAATGAAGAGAATGAGCTTATCCCTACGAGAGTGACCAGAGGATGGAGGGTATGCATTGACTACAGGAAGCTGAATAACGAAACCAGGAAAGATCACTTCCCTCTTCCTTTTATTGATCAAATGTTAGAAAGATTAGCAGGATATAGTCATTATTGTTTTTTAGATGGTTATAGTGGCTATAATCAAATTGCTGTTGCTCCAGAAGATCAAGAAAAGACCACTTTTACATGCCATTTTGGTACTTTTGCATACAGGAGGATGCCCTTTGGGTTGTGCAACGCACCAGCTACATTTCAGAGATGCATGATGAGTATATTTTCAGACATGGTGGAAAGGTTCATCGAGGTATTTATGGATGATTTCAGTGTTTTTGGATCTTGTTTTGATGAATGCCTTAACCATTTGCAGCTTGTACTTAAGAGATGTGAAGAATGCAATCTAGTGCTGAATTGGGAGAAGTGCCATTTTATGGTACAACAAGGTATTGTCTTGGGACATGTGGTGTCAAAAAGGGGCATAGAGGTGGACAAGGCAAAAATTGACATCATATCAAAGCTACCCCCTCCTACTACAGTCAAGGGTGTTAGGAGTTTTCTTGGACATGCAGGGTTCTATAGAAGATTTATAAAAGATTTTTCCAAAATCTCCAGACCCCTTTGTGAATTGTTAGCTAAGGATGTTGAGTTTGCATAGACAGAAGAATGCACAAATGCTTTCATTACATTGAAAAATCTTCTCATTTCTGCACCTATTATCATGGCACCAGATTGGAACCATCCTTTCGAGCTTATGTGTGATGCAAGTGATTATGCTTTGGGAGTTGTTTTAGGTCAGAGAATCAATAAGGTACCCCATGCTATTTACTATGCTTCTCGAACTTTAAATGATGCACAGCTTAATTATTCCACTACTGAAAAAGAAATGTTAGCTGTCATTTTCGCTGTAGAGAAGTTTAGGTCATATTTGATTGGATCTAAAGTCATTGTTTTCACTGGCCATGCTGCTTTGCGATATTTGTTTGCTAAAAAGGATGCTAAGCCTAGGTTGATCAGATGGGTGCTGTTGCTTCAAGAATTCGACCTTGAGATTAGAGACAAGAAAGGAAGTGACAATGTTGTGGCAGATTACTTGTCCAGATTACTGCATGAGGAAGAAAGAATTGTGCCCCCACTTAATGAAAATTTCCCAGATGAAAATTTATTTGAAATAAATATACAACTTCCATGGTTTGCAGATATTGTAAATTATCTCACTGCTCATGTTTTCCCTCCAGGTATGACAATTCAGGAAAGAAAGAGACTGGTGGCCATGTGCAAGCACTATTATTGGGATGATCCTTATTTGTTCAAATTCTGCCCGGATCAAATTATAAGAAGATGTGTGGCAGAAGAAGAGCAAATGAGTATTCTACAACATTGCCACCAATATGCATGTGGATGACACTTTGGACCAAAAAGAACAGCACTTAAGGTATTACAATCTGGTTTTTATTGGCCTAATGTATTCAAAGATGCTTTTTCTTTTTGCAGGACTTGTGACAAATGCCAAAGGACAGGCAACATCTCTTCTAGAAATTAGATGTCACTGCAAAACATCCAAGTAATAGAGCTTTTTGATGTTTGGGGAATCGACTTCATGGGTCCCTTTCCTAACTCATTTGGTTATTTATATATTCTTGTGGGTGTGGATTATGTGTCTAAATGGGTCGAGGCTGTCCCCTAAAAAACTAATGATCACAAAGTTGTTGTCAAGTTTTTGCAGGAAAACATCTTCACCAGGTTCGGTACACCACGAGCAATAATTAGTGATGGAGGTAGCCACTTCAATAATTTTCCATTTGCTTCTTTGATGAAGAAATATGGGATTACACATAGAGTGGGTACTCCATATCACCCTCAAACCAGTGGGCAAGTGGAGATTAGCAACAGAGAGATCAAGAGCATTCTGGAAAAGACAGTAAATACAAGTAGAAGGGATTGGTCACTATGCTTGAATGATGCATTATGGGCCTACAGAACCGCATACAAGACACCCATTGGCATGTCACCATATCGTCTGGTTTTTGGAAAAGCCTGTCATCTGCCAGTGGAGTTGGAACACAAAGCTTATTGGGCCATTAAAAGGTTCAATTTTGATATGAAACAAGCAGGTGACAAAAGAAGATTGCAACTGAACGAGCTTGAAGAATTGAGGCACGACGCATATGAAAATGCAAAGTTGTACAAAGAAAGGACCAAGATGTACCATGACAAACAGCTAGCAAGGAAGGAGTTTTATGAAGGACAGAAGGTATTGATATACAATTCAAGATTAAAGCTCTTTCCAGGCAAGCTTATGTCACGATGGTATGGCCCATACATTGTTACAAAAGTCTTTCCACATGGAGCATTGGAGGTTCATAGCAAAGAGAAAAATCAAACATTCAAGGTGAACGGGCATAGGGCAAAGCCGTATATCGAGATGAGTCTTGACCCGCAAGAGGAAGATGTGAATCTTCAAACCATTCAATACATTGCATGAACTCATCAAGTCTAGCTAAAGACAGGAAACACAGCGCTTATTGGGAGGCAACCCAATTCTCAGGGGAGTACTTACACTTTCTCGTTATTTCTTTTTATTTTCAGTTTTTTTCTTCAAATTAGATGGTAACATATGCCTATTTTAAATTTTTATTTCAAACATTGAGGACAATGTTCCATCTAAGTTTGGGGGTAGTTAGTCACATTTGGAGTCTCTTGATGTTGAGTCTTTTCTAACCACAATGATGAGAAATGAGCTCAGTTACTATAGGTAGAGAGTGGAGAACTAGTATTAAGTGTGGTCTTTATCTTTAAAAATGTTAATAACTTATCATATGGATCATACTTGAAACTTTTATTCATATGGTCATGTCAATTCAACAAATCTTGAAAGAGAATAGCAAGTTCAACTGTGAGTAAACTTAACTACACAAATTGTGAGTTTTTGAGCATTATTTATTTCTTTTGAGAGAGCCACACACTTGAAGATCTCAGTTGACTGCATTCTTGAGATGATCTAGAACTTGTTTTTGCTACTTTTCGAAACTTAGTTGGTTTTTGCATAAAAACTTGGAAATGATTAAGGCATCTAAAATTCTATCACCAAAGACAAATAGCCTACCCAACATCAATTATCCACTAGTTACCCCTTTGAAGCCTATAAAAGCTTTCTTTTTGTAAGACACATCATCCTTAACCAAAGACTAGATGAATAGGTCACCTTACCTATATGTATTGAGTTAGTAGAGCAAGAATTGTAAAAGAGATGTGGTATGTCAAGACGAAGGGGTTGAAAATATAAAAAAAAGTTGGAGGATTTGTCATAAGAAAAAATGAAAAGTTGTAAATTGCTGAGTTATGGAAGGGGGAAAGGTGTTGGTAGAAATAAAGTATAGGCCTGTTATATGTGAAAAAAAAAAAAAAATCTCTTAGAACAACAAAAGTTGCTCTACTAATTCTTTAGAATTTTGTATTCCTTTTCCCTTCAATTGTTTAAACCCTCACCCATGGCCCCATTACAACCTATAAAAGACCTTTTGATCCAAGTAACATGCAAATCAATGGTGTGAAGATGTAGTAGCAAGATCAAGCATATGGTTTCATCCAAGTAATGAAAGTTGTCACGAGATCTAATTTGAATATCCCATGTCAATGAGAGCTATATTTCTTTGTGAGTGTATGCCATGGTGAGAATTTGGAGTTGAAATATAGTTGTGCTTGCTAACCTTAATCATGATTATGTTGCAGAGGCATTGGCCATACTATTATTTGATATTCAAGTTAAGTATTCGTGTGAATAAGTGATTAACATTTGAATCAAAACTTGTTTAGACCTATCTTAATGCTTATTCTAACCTTGACACTTAATGTAGCAAGTTCTCTGAGGAAAATGTTGGAAGGGTCAAGATGTTCAAGAGATGCTTGTAGTTTAATTTTGCTTGAGGACAAGCAAAAGCTAAATTTGGGGGTATCTGATGAATCCAATATTATTCACATTTAGAAGCAATAATCTTACTGCAATTGGACATTTAAATGCTCTATATGTGGTATTTTACTCTTAATTTCTCTTTTCCGTAGGAAACAGCCTAAAGCAGCAAAACGAGGCAGATTCAGGATTTTGAGGATGGTACACAGAAACTGCAGGGCATAAGTCGACTAGTGTTTCCAACAGGCGACTGGACAGAGAGGCTGACGATGCTCGGCACAGTCGACTTACTCCAAAGACAGTCGGCTGACTGGTGATCATGAATCTACAGATGTCTCGACACAGTCGACTTACTCCCAAACCAGTCGACTGGTATTCAACCGAGTCAGAAGATAAGAACATATGAAGATGCATCCTCATCCAAATCCGAAGCAAGATTAAATTATCCAAACCCAGGTGTAAAAAGATAGGATTGCAATCTGCAGACGTGGGCAAAAGAAGTATAAGAAGGCTGGGACTAAGAAGTTGAGTGTATCACCGAATCTCTGAATCATCAATCATCAACCATAGGCATTGTTCTCTCAGCATCGAAGAAAGGAGATCAAGTACACTGAAGGGGACGAGCCAGTCGACTGAGTGACAGATAGTCGACTTATCTGGCCGAACATCATCAGTTTATTTCTTCTCTTTCTAATTTTTATTTTAATCATGTATTCGAAACTGTTAGTCAATAAAAGTCTTATTATGTGGAACTAATTTCATAGTTGGGTAGATTGAAACCGTAGTCATGTAATGCTATATTCTTCTGAATGCTACTCTATTACTTATTGATTAAACCTGATTGAATTGCTATAGATTTATAATAATCAAACTTGTTCAGAAGTTCTAAGAGCAGTCGACTGAGAGTGACAGCAAGTCGACTGTCATACAGAACCTGAGTTTATCAAGTTTGCGTATTATAAATCTGAATCTGTTATATGAGCATAGAGACGATCCGTATCTCGTGCTCATAACTTGTAACACAGGGATCTTTAGGGATCCCTGGTTTAATCAACTTGAAGGATCTAGATCTGATACCAATTTTTAGAACTTCAAGTGTTTGTTCGTTTCCATCGTTCCTATGTTTTCTTTAAGTGCAACTTAGTAGATACCATGCTAAATGCTTAAGGAAAGAAACGAATTAGAGTAGATACCATGCCTAATTCTTGGCTTAGGGAAACAATAACTTTAAGGAGTAGATACCATGCCCTTAAGGGAACGAACATGAGTAATTAGAGTAGTATAGAAGGTGACTTAGCATTATTGACTATAGGTGGAGATCAAAGCCCAACTACTTAATAGACATTTGTGATTCAGAACTACTTGATCTAGTCATTTCTTTTAGAACAACACTTTAAGATTCTTATTTCTGTTTTATTGGTTAGTAAGTTAATTTCTACAATCTCTGTGGGATCGACCCTTGCTTGTCACTACACTTCTATAAACGATTCGTACACTTGCGAGGTTTTTAATTTGTGTCTAGTTGATCTATATATTTAGATAGCTGGATTGCACAACAATGCCACTTTAGCCACTTGCGAACTAGCGAGTATAAAGTAGCTTGCCATTCGGAATTGCTCCCACAACTGTCGATACTCTTGCGAACATCATCAAAATACAAATTCTCACAAAAAGTTCAAAAAAGGAACATATTATTTCTTCATTATTTGAGATACAAGTCTAACTCTAGATCAAAAACTCATACAAGAAATTACAAGACTACAAAATTTCACCCTAGCCCCTTCTGGGGAGTGGGATGCTTCTATTAAGTGATACTCAGGGACGGCGAGCGCCATGGTGCTCTCGCCTCGCTCCCGCAAAAGTCTCTAAGCCGGTGAGCCGAGTGCATCACCAGAGTCCAAGAGTCTCACCGTCGCCCCAACAGATGCCCCGCTCGATGATCCAGCCACTCCGCTCTGTGCATCCCTAGGGTTCCACAAAAGGGGGAGGGGGTGGGGGAGCGAACGAAGCGCCAACTCATTGAACGACCTCCCTTGGGCATACTCACTCCGAGGGCATGATGTGCTCCTAACATTGCTCCCCTCAGATAGTCGCTGCAGATGAAGATTCTTTGCCTCTAGCTCAACAACCCGTTCTTTAAGCAAGTCATCTGTTACTCTAATCTTTAGACGAGGCAGTCAGCTCAAACCAGCTCTATGCGAGACATCAGAGAGAGTTCTTCGGAGATAAGCCGCCTCCAGACTTTTCTCGAGCATCATGTTCTTCAATCCGTCTCTCTTAGACCTCACCTCGAATAGAGTGTGACGAAGAAACTTCAGCCGGAGATCCTAGTTGACCTCTATTGAAGGACAAGACTCCTCGCCCTTGGGAGGCACTTCGCGAAGCCTCTCTTCGAGGCACCTCATCTCGATGTCTCGACGAGTTAAGGTCAGCCTCAAATGGCCTAACTCTCGCTCTGCTTTATAAAGCAACTCCCGAGAACGAGAAAGGCCTATTTCCGCAATGCCGAGCCTATGACGGAGAACGGACAAATCGCCACCCTGAGTGAACCAATAAAAAAGAGGAAAAAAAATGCTCGAAGTGTAAGAGGAACTACAAGATAGTTCTAATCTTCTTTGGGCCCTACGTCGCATCATTAAGTGCAAGAAACTTCATTTCATTGACAAAAGGGTACAAAAGCGGTGGCCTAGTCTGGTAGAAGGCAGTACAAAAACAAAATATCAAAAATCAAAGATGAAGAACGAGTAAACTCAGAGTCAAGGAGCCACCTTGGGGGGCTGCTCCGCAATCACCCTCAGCACCTCCACGATCGCTGTCTGTGGATTCGCCACCACAACATCTTCTACTTCTTCTTCTCCCTCTTCTTCTTCTTCTCCCTCTCCTTCAGCTTCTGCTGCGGCCACCACCTCCTCGCTTTCGATGGGGGCATACAAGTTATACCCTGTGCTATCGAAGCCGGGGATGCGAGCCTCTACGTGCTTGAGGGCTCGGGCATAGGACTGCTCCATATTCGTGCGCATGTGTGCCTCTGCCTCGGCTTGGATCGCCGCCGCAGCCGCAGCCATCATTGCCTCCCTCTCCTTATGCATTTCCTCGGAAGCCTTCACGGCCTTCTCCTTCTCCTGTTCGGCCCTCGCCTTCTCCTTGTCTGCCCTCGCCACTTCCATAGCGGTATGCTCGTTCGCCTTAGCCAAGCCGCCTCGAGAAGGCTGATCTGAGCAGCTCGAGACTCCGACAGACACTGCTCCACCTCGTAAAACTTCAAGGCCTTAGCTCTCTCGGTCGATCCCTGTCGTTTGTCGCCTTGAGCTCCTTCTCCTGCTCGGCGAACTGCTCTAGGAGGTGGCAGAAGTGGCATGTAATCTGAAAGCCAAAAGTAGAAAAGACTTGAGTGTTGAACGTAACAAACTTTGAAATTCTGAAGGCCCAACAAAGATACTTACCGACATCGTCACCTTGGATATCTCAAGGGCATCGTCGCCCACGGTCCCCGCCTTCAAAGCCGCTCGATCCATCGGGGTCGGTAGGTGACGCAGAGCCTGCATGCTCATGGCGAGATCCCCGAAGAAGCCATCATGCTTCATCACCTGCCAGTCGGTGACAAAAAGCTTTTTGTGCTCCTCGATGAGAATAGCTTAGGCCTCGATGGTAAGAGGTGGCACTTCAAGTGCCAGTGCAGCTCCGACAGAGAAGGCCTCTGCAGAAGGGTCGAAAGGTGTGGGCTGGGGAAGGACCGCATGAGGAGCAGACGGAGAGGGGGATGCCAAGTCCACTTTTGGGGCCACCGCCGATGGTCCCTTAGTAGCTCGGCCAGACGAGGGTCCCATTGTCGTCCTCTTCTTGTTTTTTTTGTCGGAGCCCTTTCGGCACCCCCGCCTCGCTTAAGCAGCATAGCTCGGAAGTCCATGTCCGGGGCCTCTGAGAAAATGAAACCAAAGAAGTTAGCACGAGAAGAGAGCAATATTGGGAATAAAAGAAGGAAAAATATATGAAGCATACTAAGGTCATTCGGACTAAGACCCCCACCGAAGAGAACCCCCTCAGTTATATCCTTCCAACTCAGGGTTGGACGGCTAAGGAGTTTCGACACGACATATCATCCTCCGGAGTCAGCACAGGTTTGGCCTTCGCCCACCTCGGAATGTCTTCCCTCCACTGCGTCGGAAAACCCCACGGTTTGGTTCCTCGGATCAGAAATTTTTTCCCTTTCCAATGTTTGATAGAGTCCGGATTCTCGATCAGTTTGATGCCCTGCCGCAGTGATAAGTAATACCGGTACTCCTTCTTGCTCATACGGTTGATCCGATATAGACTGCGAAGCAAGATGAGCCAAGGCTCGATCCCTATAGCATGGCATTGGAGGATAAAGCCGGTGACATGCTGCCACATGTTCGGCATGAATTGGACCACTCAATCCGTACCACTACCGCACCTCGGTCAAGAAGGGTGGTAGGGGCAGTCAAAGACTGACATTGAGTGCGTCATACGGGAAGACGCATGTGTCAGGTGAGGTTGCCGAACATGCTCGGAATCCTGGACCAGGGAGGAGCAGGGTATACTCCGACGGTATCATGAAGCCCCTCCTAATATGCTGCAGATCCCCCTCAATGAGAACCGAAGGGTTGTCGTCAACCTCGGAGTGCTCGCTCGGTTTATTCTCTTAGTATGAGGCCGACCTCCCGTATACCACCTTGGTTAGAAGGTCGTCGGAGTAATCCCTCACCTTCTCGAGGCTTGATAGCGTGGATGGCAACCTACCTAACTCACCCGCTCTCTTCACTCCCTCCACTATCGTCTCCACAATTGCCGACCCTGACGCTTTCTTCCCCTTGTCCACCACCGATGAGACTACTAATGGTCCATCACTCTCTTGGTCCGAGGTGGAGGTCTCACTCGCCGATGACACTCTAGACATCTTGAAAAATAAATAAAATAAAGTATATATTTATCTTGACGTGACAGCTACGGTCGGAATAGTTCGCCGGAGAATTGAGCGCTTGACCGCGACCGCTAGCAGAGCCCGTCGAGAGCAAAAATAGATTCTTAGAGTAAAAAGTGAAGAGTGGGAAAGTGGTAAGGGGGAGAAGTCTTATAGTAAAAAAGGAGAGTCGCGTGGGCTTCCGATCGTTTTGGGCCCCCATGGAAGCCCATCAGAAGGCTAAACGACAGAATCTGTAAGGGAGGAAGCACGAGGCGGTGCGCCAGATCATCATCAAGCGGCTCAGATCATGCCACGTACTTCGGATCTACAGTCTGAGCTACCGAACTACCGAGTTACGAATGGGGGAAAACTAATACCTTGTGATTCGTACCTGATCGTGATCAACCATCCAGATCGTGCCACGTAGCTCAGATCTAAAATCCAAGTTACCGAACTACCGTGGTACGAATGGGTGAAAACTAATGCCTCGTGATTCGTACCTGATCGTGATCAACCATCCAAATCGTGCCACGTAGCTCGGATCTAAAATCCAAGCTACTGAGCTACCGAGCTGCTAACGGGGGAAAACACCTTCCTCCCGATACGCGCTCTAGATCCGACCGCCCAGATCAAACCACGTCAGCGAAGCACTGATCTGCCCTCAGATTGTTTGGAAATTCGTGCCAGCAACACGTTGGACGTCCAGATCATGCCACGTCAATATTCCCCTGATTAATCTTTTTATTTTAAATATAATTCGAATTAATTATTTAACTATGGCGAAAAAAATGGTTAAAAATTCATGAAAATTAATCTAAAATTCTAAAAAAATAATTATAAATTCAGCGAAATAATTTTGAGCCCCCGGATAAATAATTATTAATTAGAACGATTAATTAATACTTTTTGAAAATAGATCACCACTTTGCAAAATTGAATAAAAAATTCGAAAAATAATTAAAAATTTGGAAAAAATACAGGGAATTCCAAGAATCATTTTTGGCACTTTGCAAGCTCAACTTAGCACTGTCACACCTCGAGCAAGATCCAACAACCCCCTTATGAACTTCGATAAAGTCTTGTACGTCATTGAAATTACAAAACTACTCCCCAAATGCTGAAAACACAGTGTTTAGGAGTGGGGGGCTCGTGATATGGCTAAAAATAGGACTAAATCGGGACCGTTCAAATCGGGCATGAATCTTAAATCTCTCAGGGGTAAAACGGTAATTTTACCTACAATAGGTCTGAAATGGGAACTGGGTCTCTTCTTCAAGGCCCAACAAACCAAAAATGGATATGTCCTATTGGATATAGTAACAACCCATTACAGACCAGTTCAGAGGGATACAGAGTAATCCAAATTCGTCATTATCCCGAAGAGACAGTTTTAACCACTTCTTATCGGGAAACGAGTTTAAATTCCCCAGCTTATCCATCCACACCAGGAAGTAGAGATTTGTCCTTATCTCGAAACGAATCCCTAAAGGCGACTATAAATACCCCTCTCCCCCACGCACAGTAACAAGATAATGAATCTTTTCCAACCTAAAGCTCTTTCTTAATCTTGGAGATTACTGACAAGAGCGTCGGAGGGTTCGTCGCCGGGATCCATCCTGGTGTATCGAACATTGTGCAGGTTCATGGCAGTGACAAAGAACAAGTCAAAACATAGGTGGAGTCAACGGGCTCGCTTTATCGTTTTGCTCAAAGAACTCAGTAATTCATAGGTTTGCTCCCACACCCAAAATCAGCAGCAACACCATGCATGCATAAAAGAGTGCGACACAACTTTGTAGGAAAGTTACAGTCCAAGAGCAAACCCTAAACTCCTCACAAAGCGCGACTCGGCCAAGACTTCAATCCCAAACTCAAAGCCCAAAAAGCGTTGGTGTAGCACTTGTTTGCCCAATGGGTTTCATGAAACCTGATGTCAAAGCACTCGAGCATGGATAGCAAAGACAGCGAAGTGATTAAAAAATTCACACCTCAAGCTTCACACAATCCAACCCGTACCAGCAAAAAGGCTAAGGAGACGAAAATTCAAACTCGATGACGAGCATTCCAAGCTGACTAAAATCCAAGCTTCGAAAACCAATAAAAAAGAAGCTCCGGAGACGAAAACAAAGCCCTAGCTCCACCAACTCAACCCGAGCTAGCATAACTCTTACGCAGAGCTATGCACACTTGGGTTATGGGGAGAAACCCTCAACTAGTTAGCGAACCTCCAACCTCGGCCCTTCGAAGAGCAAAACCCAATACTCCAAAAGGTTCGCCGGCTCCACCAACAAAAGCATCGGGAAGCTCCTCAAAATTCCTACCGAAGGACCAGGTCAATAGGAGATCAAACCCAAAACCAGCCTAGCTATAATCAATAAGAAGCTTCAATACAAAGGCTTAAAGACCCAAGCTCAATAAGCTTTGAACCTAACTTCAGGCTCAAACAGAGGCTCCAAAACCCAAGCTCTTTGAATGTTGAAGTGAATAGTCGAGTTCACAAACCTGACCCGAGTCCAAAACTTAAGCTCCACAACATGACTTTGAAACCCAAAGCTCCTGATCAATGAAAATGCTTTGATCAACGAAAATGCTTCGAGCTCACCCTACGAAACTCACCGAACTCCAAAGATGGTTGGCCAATCACTTTGAGCTTGCCCAAAAGAGCCTCGCCAAGCTACCCTCTCGCTGAGACAAAGCTTGCTGAGCTCCTTCCTCTCCTAAAATGATGCACACTGAGCTCGTTAGAGCTCAAGGCACCTTCGCCGACCTCAAAACCATCACCAAGCTTCTCGATGAGCTCCTTCATCACTGAAACACCTCCACCGAGCTCGAAGCTCCCACTTTGCTGAACTCAGCAACTCTGCTGAGCTCAAAATCTTCACCAAACTTCTCGCCGAGCTCCTTCACCAACGAAACACCTCTGCCGAGCTCTGCAACTTCGCCGAGCTCCAAACCTTCGCCAAAGATCCTTCGCCAAGCTCCCTCTCCTCGCTATGCTCAAAAACATCATTGAGCTCTTGTCCCACCAAAACAAGACTTGCCAACCTCGTATCTCACCAATAGTAGCACTGTCGAGCCCCTCCCCTTCACTGTAGGTAGCCTCGCCGAGCTCCATCACCAAAAACAGTAAAAAGAGCACGACAAATTGGTCGGCCGAGCTAAAGGGCTCTCACAGTCGTTATCTGCTATTGGATCTCTCAGAAAAGTGAGTCCCATTGTCACGCCCCACTTTCCATAATATGGGAACATGAGCCCGTGACGAAGGCCTAGCGAATGATATTAACATCATCCATAAGCTGTAACAGTCTTAACTATACCACATGAAAAAGAATAATCACAACCACGCAGGAAAAGCATAATCACATGAACAAAGATACTAGGATAAATCATGCAATAGTCCAAGGTTAACCAACAACTAGAAATAAACAACTTCAAGTCAACAAGCCCGGAATACAAAGTTCAACAAAGTAATAATGCAAGTACGAAATAAAGATGCAGGAAATAATTTATTGTAAGCAATGCTCCGGTTTCCATCCTAGAAGAATTGTTCACTAAGACCCTCGGTCAATTCTCCTTGTTAACCTGTAGTTTGATCATCTATAGTTGGGGGGGGGGGGTCCTTTAGA
Organism: Hemerocallis citrina; assembly: GCA_017893485.1. Taxonomy (NCBI): domain Eukaryota; kingdom Viridiplantae; phylum Streptophyta; class Magnoliopsida; order Asparagales; family Asphodelaceae; genus Hemerocallis; species Hemerocallis citrina. Next base: position 128,766,329 of record CM030363.1, on the reverse strand, counting down.
GCAAGTACAGACAGTAAGTAGTGAAAACAAAAAATAAAGGAACATGGTACATCAAGGAATATCAAGCTATAACAAAATCAAGAACAAATTATAATGGTTGATGGAAAGTATAGATTTAACAATGCAAATTTCAATAACAATAGTCGATAAACAAGGTCGATGTCAATAGTCATGGTCAAGTATGCAAGTGTCAACCTAGGTCTATTAGTATTTTTGTTATCTTAACTAATGCACGTAATACTGTGTCCCATACAAAGATTCGGTGCATACAATCAGTATTTGTTTACACTATAGTGGTGGGATCTACAGAGCGTATACTCGGCACAATATTTAAGAATCAATAATCAATAAAGCATGTTCAAATAATCCACAATCTATAACAATAAACAATGACAAGATAATGGACCCTTCCCCGAGTATAGTTTCTGAGATTATCCACTACTAAGTCAACCCTTATTACCCCCGGCTTATTAAGATCTTATTATTTCAGTCATGATCATGCAATGTGTATGAGAGTGTCAAGTGATGGTAAGGATGCAATAAAATGATGCGATGCATGAAATGTGTTCGACTCTCATTCACTAGATGCAAGGTTAAAAACCATTTACATGCAATATTACGAAAGTGCATATTCTGGACAATAAGACGTTGATGTGCAAAAGTGATCTTTCCTGCTACTATAGGAAAGTAAATTAGGTTCCGTCAGGGGTTCTAGAGACTAGACTCCCTATCGGTTCCAACACATATTCACATCGTACATAAAAGCTACAGTGAGTGTGTCTACTAGTCGATTTACTACAGGTATGCTGTTTAGACAACAGCTCAGAGTGAAAGCATTATATGTGTGACTCAATGTAAAAACTTAATTAAAAATCTTACAAAATTATAATCTATTCCCTGGGGTTGTCTACTATCATACTCGTAAATCTCAGACCTTAATTCTTAATTTATCATGCTATTTTTATTAGTCGAACATTATCACGTACCCAATAAGCAGTGAATATGAAATCTAGACACTGCAGTGATAAAACTTGAATATCCTGCAATCTGGGAGTCGGATCGCAAAACCGTTAGATGGTCTAGCTTCCAGTCTCACAGGGCTACAACTTATATTTAGCAAGTTTCAATTGATTTTGATTATAGCTAGGTCAATTACTCTATTGTTTACAGATTAAAGGTTCTAGCAACAGTCTAGAGTTAAATCTCTACATGTAAAACCAAGGTATAAATTCAATACAAAAATCTATAAAATTTAGAAAGTGAACCCTAAGCATGTATATTAATTTTCTGGAGGATTTCATGTAATTATTCTACTGTTAATACTGTGTTCCAATTAGAAGTTGTGTCGATGTTACACTAAACAGCACATCTGGAAATACAAGCCAGCAGTAACAAAAAGTGTGATATCTAACAACTTATGGATTGGAATCTGGATCCATAAAATGTTCTGGAAACTAGATTCATTAAGATACAATTTATTTTTACATAGTTCTAGTTGGTTTTTATAGTAACAGGGTCGAAATCTCAGTAAAGCACAGAACAGGCAGCAGGAAATAATGAAGATGCAATCCTATGCAATCGTCAACATGAACAATCTACATGCTTTTATATCATGGAATGCACTAACATTATATGCAGCAATTTACGATGAATTTCTACAGTACAAAAAGCAAAATTTATCATGTTACGATTCAAGTCATAAATCACAATCGATCATCATGCATTCAAATCGCCATATATTTCCTATATGCAAGTTTCTTGTCAAATTATTCATGTCGTGTGTGCATGAGACTATATATAAGCTTGGGTTTGAATCGAAGATATTGGCATGAAGTCAAGAATATCTCGGATTAACTCGTGTAAAACCTCGATATACTCAACGAAAGGTATACAGTATAACAATATGATAATTGAAAGAAAGGTACTTGTGGAGATCAACAATCTTGAACTAGAATACAATTGAGTTCAAGTAGACTTGCCTTTGAATGGAGATTACTGAGATGTAAAGAATAATGGAATGTAACCCCTGTTTTTCATTTTATGTATTTTTGACTGTATTTTTTTTGTTTTGGTGTATTTTTCTCCCTTGTATTTTTCTGAACCGTATATTGGATTTGATTTAAATATATATTCGTTTTATTTCATTTTGAGCTCCTTGTGTTTGTTTGTTTGTCTCTTTTGTCTCGTTTTTCATCATTTTGGTCTTTTCCTCATTTTTTGTCTCGATGTCTTTATTTTTATTATTCCATGGTGTTGTGGTGGATTTTGGTGGTGTTTTTCCAAACCTATTATTTTTTTTACTCCTAATAATTTTTTCAAAAGCCATAGAACTTACTCCTATTTGTATTCCTATTTGTATTTGACCCAAAATCCATTACCCATTTGTATACCTATAGCTACACACTAATACCCACAACCCATTAACCCACATTTAATCTCTATATATATACCCTAACATCCACAAACCCTAATTCCTAACTCCTTAAACCCTAGCCCCCTAATTCTCTCCCTCTCCCCTTCTGGCCTACAACCCTAACCCGACACCACCTCCAGCCCGGCCTCCCCACCAGCCGACCACCCTCCTACCCAGGCCAAGCCTCCCATAGCTCCGGCCACCTCCCTACATCCAAACACCATACAACCTGAACACCCCCTTTTCCCCTCCTTGCTTGCCGACCACCAAAACCAACACCACCATCATCATCTTGCACTTGTGATCCCCTACTCCTTAGTTGTGGTGTTCTCAAAGTGGGTGCTTGCCGCTTTGATCGTCGTTGCTTCAAGGAGAATCGTTCGTGTGGATTTCGTTCGTGGCACTTGGATTCGTTGCTCGTAGCGAATTTCCTTTGTGGGTTTTTCTTCTAGGATTATTTGCATCGTTCTTCATCCATAAATTAAGGCAAGTAACTTGTACTCCAATTCATTTGTTTGATACAAGTCCCAAAGTTCACCTATAGCGTAGTTAGGTCTAGAGACAATTCTTGATAGTGTTTTCCTTGATGGGTTTTGTCTCTATTGTGATATTTTGGCCATAGAAGACTCATGACACAAATCTTGACATGAAATAACCTAGGTATCGCCCAATTCTTGATTTTAGATGTGTATGTGAGACTTGTGTGCAAATTCGTGTTTTGATTGATGCCCATGTGAAATTCTTAGCGTGGACATGTTATTAACCATAAATCATGATTTTTAGACACTTGGTAGGTTGTATTTCAAGTTTGGTTGTGTTTGGAGCAATATTCTTGAATCTATGTTGTCTTTGTGCATGTGGGTGAAATCTGTATTTTCTTGCTATTCTGTTTTGTTTGATATTTTCGTCTATGCTACAGCCAGTATCTTGATTCCAGTATAAAAGATGAGTTTTAGATAATTTTGTCTATTTTCAAACCCCACTAGTTTTGCTTGATTTGGATTTCGTATGACTGAGTTATGACTGTTTTAGTACAGAGGTGTCGCTCGTTTCCAGATTCTGTTTTTCGTTGATTTTGTTAACAAACTATTTTCAAGAACTATGTTATACATATTATTTTGATCCAATATTTTGGTCAGTGTTTCTTTATTAAGTTAGGGGTTATCCAGAATTTTGGTGAATTTTATTGATAAGTTTTATGTGGTGTTTCATGCTCATTTATAAAATCTATACATGCTGTATTTTGCTCGCTGTTCTGTAAAGAACCCTATTTTCACTATGATTCCTTTTACTTTATGAAAAATGTTTGTGAAATGTGAAAGTTAGTAAATTATATCTATTTTCAAATCCCTTTGGCAGAATTGGATTTCGTTTCACTGGTTGCGAGATATCTTAGTCTTTGTACAGCCGTGTTGGGCTTTCCAGATTGGCTAAACTATGTTTTCTTGATGCTTTCGAATTTTTGATGACTGATCTATTTTTTCTGGAAAATTATGAAACTTTATATTTTGATTCTGGACCTATAGGGAAATACTCCAGATTTTTCGTAGATTTATTTGATGTGTTTTCATACTGTTTTCCTGCTCTTGAAGTTGTTTTCTTGATTTCTGGCTGAACCTAATTTCAGTATTCGAATCAGTTTTGAGCTGTGTTGTTGTGAACTAGTATATGACTTAATTATACTCGCTGGACTCGTGTGGATGTCTATTTTTCAGATCCTTCGACGGATCCAGATTTTCTTGTTTGTAACTCTTGGAATCACTGTTTTACTACAGCATGGTCTTGCTGTCCTGAACTTGAGATGTGTTTATTTTGTTCCTTTATGAGATATCTTACACTCGTACATGTTCAGTTTGCTACTTGCACTTGCCACTTGATCATGCCAAGCTATTCTTGATATGTTTTGCACATCTACATGCTTGTTGGATATTAATAATAAAATTAACCAAGCTGGGATTAAGGATAAGATCTAGTAGTGGATAGTACAGAAACGTGTACTCGGAAGAACCTAGTGGTTATTGGAGCTTGTTTACATGTGGAGCTTGACACGACTTACATAACACGTACACACATGACACTGGAGCTTGTTTACATGATACATGATTACATGATACTTGGAGCTTGGCCCAGAGTACACTGCCCTGTATGGTCCCCTACAAAATCTAAAGCGAAACTGTTTGTTGTAGCAACCATGTAGTAAAAACCGGGATGCATGAAGTGCTACCTAGATAGTAAATCACTACAAGACTTGATACATGCTACTTGAACATGATGCTTGAACATGATACATGCTTGCTTGATACTTGATTACATGATTCATGAAACTTGATACATGAGACTTGTTTACATGACACTTGAGACATGACACTTGATACATGATTACATGACACATGACACTTGATGCATGTTTATATGATTACTTGATTTCTTGACACTTGATTTATGCTATTTACACTTGTTCACTTTGCCATGCTAGTTGTTTATTTTGGACATCATGATTGTACCATGCTAGATTTTCTTATTTAGATTCACCCATTTCCATGCACTTGTATCCTACACTATTTGTGACCCGCGACTTGCAATTGACAGGTGCTCGTTTTCTTCTTCTCTCCTTCTCCTGCAAATTTACTAATTGCAGATCAGGATGGACGGCTATCAGACGGTATTGGCGAGATGATGTACTATTACTGGATTGCATGCTTTATTTATTTATTATTATTATTACTTGTTGCTCGGACTTGAATAAGATGTATTTGATGACTTGGATATTTATCTTGTATTTTTGGGTGATGTGACCCAGAATATTTGACTTGTTCAGAACTTGATTATTTGGGATTATTGTATCTGGTTTTCAAGTAATTTCTATTGGTATCTTGTTTCAATTATGCATGAATGGTTGTGCCTTTTGCTTCCGACTCTGATTATCTTGTGAGGTAGTGTAAAGATTCTTGAACAGCTTATGGATGATTAAAGTCATTCACTGGGCTTTTGTTACGTATCCTTATTCCATATTCTTTTTGGGAAGCGGAGCGTGACAGGGTTTTTAGTGGTATCAGAGCTCCAGGTTTGGCTAATGTATTAGTTGACTAATATATTTGACAAGCTTGGCTCGAACTGGGATCTGCACAATATTTCACCAACCATACATACATAAATGAAATTTATACCAACTCTGAATCTGGACGCTAAATATTTTTGGTTTTGTGCAGACTATGGCTCCCCGAGATTCTACTTCTCAGTGGCAGGTTGATCCGATTGAGGCTGTCACGACTATCCTTGAGTGGCTGATTAATCAGCAGCAAAACCACAGTGATCTGGTGATGGCTGCTCTTGAAGCTGCCCGGGTTCTGCCTCCTGTTGTGCCTGTGCAGGCAAATCTTCTGCCTCGCCCAGGGACAGTTACAGATTTTATGAGGCTGCATCCCGACCATTTTTCTGGCAGTGAGATGCCTTTGGAGGCTGAACAGTGGTTGATCCAGACTTAGCGCTTGTTGTTAGCGGCTCGTGTTGCCGAAGTTGATCGGGTGGACATTATTTCCATCTAGCTGGTGGATTTGGCTCATATCTGGTGGATGGCCGAGTCTGAGCGTCTTGAGAGGCCTGTTGCTTGGGCTACTTTCACTCAAGGATTCTTGGAGAAATATTTCTCCAGTAGTACTCGAGTTGAGATGGAACAGCAATTCCTGGCCGTAAAACAGGTTAAGTCATTGTTCCACTTTGGATTTGTTACATAATTGTTCATGCTATGTTGTAACATGGACTTTCTTGTAATAGGGTTCCAGGTCAGTGGACGAGTACGCCGCTGAGTTTACTAGGCTTAGCCACTTTGCTGCCGTTCTTGTGGCAACCGAAGAGGATAGGGCCCGTAGATTTACAAATAGGCTTGGGCAGGATATCAAGAGGCCTCTTGTCTCTCTTCGCTTGCGTACCTACACTGAGGCTCTTGAGGCAGCTCTAGCTCAGGAGTAGGCTTGTGGTGGTTCGTCTTCTTCCCAATGGACTGTTCCCGCTGCTGTTGCTAGGCCTTCTGGTGGGCCTGTTCGGAGGTCTGTTCCCGCCCATCTAGTTATAGTAGCTCCTTACTCTTCTATTGGTTCCCAGAGGGGTAGTTTTTGCGACTTTTGCCGACTTGCCGGGCATGAGTGCAAGGACTGTAGGCGGGCAAATCGCTGCTGTTTTGCTTGTGGTGATCCTGACCACACTTTGCGGGATTGTCCACAGCAGAGGGAGACTCTTCCAGTCCGTGGTTCTGTCCAGCCAGCAGTTCCAGCTCGTGGTCCTGTTAGGCCACCGCTTCCTCCTCAACGTCAGATTGTCGGTCAGAGTACCGCTATTGCGAGGAGAGGTCAGACTTTCAACCTGACTACTGTCGATGCTGAGTCAGCTGAGGGTGTGGTTGCAGGTATCTTTTGTTTTATTATTTTATTGTTGGTTGCTTTTATTTGTTTTTCTCCATTTCCCTTACTTTATTTCTTTCTGTTGTCCTTCTGCATTTTGTTTCCCTCACCTCTGTTCAACCCTTCTTTTCTCTATCTCTTTTGCTTTTTTGTCTTAGGTGTTGTGCTTGTGTGCTCTTTCCCTGCTTTTGTTCTTTTTGATTCTGGGACAACCCATTCTTTTATCTCCTCTCGATTTGTCGCTCGCCATCAGTTGGAGTGCAGCAACATGTCAGAGGCTTGGAACATCGTGACAGGTAGTGGAGTTGTCAGTTGTTCCCGTGAGTGCAGGCAATGTTCGTTGTTATTGGGGACGCAGATTTCAAAGCAAACCTGATTATAATTGGAAATTCGGAATTCGACGTTATTCTGAGTATGGATTGGTTGGGTGAAGCCCATGCCATTATTGATTGCCGTGCCAAGAAAGTTGTCTTCAGAATTCCAGATCGAGCAGAATTTGAGTTCCATGTCGGGGAATCTTTTCTTGGTAGAGCAAAGACTGCAGTGGAACAGGTGGATTGTGTGATGGAATTGTACTCAGGTAGTGAGGCTGTGGCTCTAGTAGTTTGGGATTTCTTGGATGTTTTTCCAAATGAATTGCCTGGCTTACCACCTGATAGGGAAGTGGAATTCGGTATTGATGTTCAGCCTAGAACAGAACCAATATCGAAGGGTCCCTACAGGATGGCACTGGTTGAGCTAGCAGAGCTTAAGGTGCAGCTTAAGGTGCAGATTCAGCAGTTGCTTGATTTGGGTTTCATCAGACCTAGTGTTTCGCCAAGGGGTGCTCTGGTCCTATTTGTTGACAAGAAGGATGGTAGTTATCGACTGTGCATGGATTATCAAAAACTGAACAGAGTTATTGTGAATAATCGGTATCCGTTGCCCAGGATAGATGATTTGTTTGATCAGCTGAGTGGGGCTGCTATTTTCTCGAAGTTGGATCTTCGTTCTGGATATCACCAAGTTAAGGTGAAGGCTATAGATATATAGAAGACTGATTTCAGGACTAGATAAGGGCACTATGAGTATCTTGTGATGCCATTCGGAGTTACGAATGCGCCGGCTGTATTCATGAGTCTTATGAACTGGGTCTTCTCTCAGTTCTTGGACAGATTTGTGGTGGTTTTTATTGATGATATTTTGGTGTATTCTCGGAATCGGGAAGATCATGCTAAGCATCTTAGAGTGGTTCTACAGACTTTGAGAGTGAATCAGCTCTATGGGAAACTTAGCAAGTGCGAGTTTTGTCTTGACATGATTTCTTTCTTGGGGCACATTGTTTCTGGCGATGGTGTTTCTGTGGATCCTGCTAAGGTTAAGGCTGTGAAGGATTGGCCTATTTCCAAGTCAGTTTCTGAAGTCAGGAGTTTTCTCGGTTTGGCTAGCTATTATCAGAAGTTCGTCCAGGATTTTTCGAAGATAGCAGGACCGTTGACTAAATTGACTGGAAAGGATCAGAAATTTTGTTGGTCTGATGAGTGCAATGAGGCTTTTGTTGAGTTGAAGAACAGATTGATGCCACCGCCTGTGTTGACTATTCCTGATGGTTCAGGCGGATTTGTAATTCACTGTGATGCTTCTGGTAAGGGTCTTGGAGCAGTTCTTATGCAGAAGGGCCGAGTCGTTGCGTATGCATCGAGGCAGTTGAAGTCGCATGAGAAGAACTATCCTACTCATGACTTGGAGTTAGCGGCAGTGATTCTTGCTTTAAAGCTGTAGAGACATTATTTACTTGGGGATCGAGTGGTGATCTTTACAGATCACAAAAGTCTCAAGTACGTCTTCACCCAGAAGGAGTTAAACATGAGGCAAAGGCGTTGGTTGGAGCTTATGGCCGATTATGACATCAGTTTGCAATACCATCCTAGTAAAGTAAACTTGGTGCCTGATGCTTTGAGCAGGAGACCGGCAGTTATGTTTCTTACTCAGCATAGTGATCTCATTGAGCAGATGAGGATGTTGGATTTGGATGTTGTGTTGCCGAGTTCTGGTCGGAATTGTTTGGCGCTCCAGCTGCAGTCGTCTCTTGTTGAGCAGATTAAAGAGGTGCAGGCTGGTGATGCGCAGCTGTAGAGTTTTTGAGCTGAGGTTGAGTCTGGGTCTAGGACGGACAAGGTTATTCATGCAGATGGTTCACTTTGTTTTGGTTCCCAGTTGTGTGTCCCTAAGGGTGAAGTTCGTCAGAGGTTTCTTGAAGAATCTCATCAATCTTCGTATTCTATCCATCTTGGCATTACTAAGATGTATCGGGATTTGAAGCTTCATTTCTGGTGGCATGGTAGAAAAGGGTTGTTGCTCAGTTTGTTTCTCAGTGTTTGGTCTTTTAGCAAATTAAGGCAGAGCATCAGAGAACCGCTGGACTTCTTCAACCGCTTCCTATTCTAGGTGGAAGTGGGAACATATCACTATGGATTTTGTGACCGCTTTGCCGAGGAGTCCGAAGGGTCATAATGCCATTTGGGTGATTGTCGACCATTTGACAAAGAGTGCTCACTTCATTTCTTTTCATGTCGGTCAGTCTATTGAGGCCTAGCTGAGAGGTACATGCAAGAGATTATCAGACTTCATAGGGTTCCAGTCAGTATTGTATCCGACAGGGATACAAAATTCAGATCTCAGTTTTGGGAGAGTCTTCAGAACAGTTTGGAGAGTAAATTAAAGTACATCACAGCTTTTCATCCCCAGACTGATGGGCAGTCAGAGCAAACTATTCAGATTCTTGAGGACATGTTGAGGTCCTGCATGCTTCAGTTTGGTGGGTCTTGGGAGGATTATTTGCATCTCATAGAGTTCTCGTACAACAACAGCTTTCAAACCAGTATTAAAGCTACTCCGTTCGAGGCACTCTATGGACGGAAGTGCAGGTCACTAGTGTGCTGGGATGACATTGGTGAGAGGAAGTTTTTGGGTCCGGAGTTGATCACCAAGACAGTGAATGTTGTGGTTCAGATCAGGAAGCACTTGCAGGCAGCTCAGGATAGGCAGAAGCGATGGGCTGATGTTCATCGTAGGGCTTTGGAGTTTGTTGTTGGTGACCATGTTTTCCTAAAGGTATCGCCATGGCGCGGTGTCATTCGGTTCGGTGGCGGTTGCAAGCTTAGCCCGAGGTTTATTGGACCGTTTGAGATTTTGGAGCGAGTAGGCAAGGTGGCCTATCGCCTCGCATTGCCTCCAGCTTTATCAGGAGTGCACGATATTTTCCATGTCTCACAACTCAGAAGATATATCTGAGATGAGAGCCACGTGATCGACTATTTAGAGTTGACCGGTCGGCCGGATTTGACTTGTGAGATTCTGCCAGTTGCTTTTGTGGATCGGCAGGAAAAAGTGCTTAAGAACAAGATCATCAAGTTGGTTCGTATTGCTTGGAATCCTCACTTGCTTGGTGAGTCGACTTGGGAGCTGGATGAGGAGATTCAGCAGAAGTTTCCTCATTTGTTTGAGTAGTTTTTGTTTGCTTTTGGTTGTTTTGGGGTTACCCTATGTATCTTCTTTTAAATTTCGAGGACAAAATTTTCTTGTTAGGTGGGTAGGATTGTAACCCCTGTTTTTCATTTTATGTATTTTTGACTGTATTTTTTTCGTTTTGGTGTATTTTTCTCTCTTGTATTTTTCTGAACCGTGATTTGATTTCAATATATTCGTTTTATTTCATTTTGAGCTCCTTGTGTTTGCTTATTTGTCTCTTTTGTCTCGTTTTTTATCATTTTGGTCTTTTTCTCATTTTTGGACTCGATATCTTTATTTTTATTATTACATGGTGTTGTGGTGAATTTTGGTGGTGTTTTTCCAAACCTATTATTTTTTTTTGACTCCTAATAAATTTTTCAAAAGCCATAGAATTCACTCCTATTTGTATTTCTATTTGTATTTGACCCAAAATCCATTACCCATTTGTATACCTATTGCTACATACTAATACCCATAACCCATTAACCCACATTTAATCTCTATATATATACCCTAACATCCACAAACCCTAATTCCTAACTCCTAAAACCCTAGCCCCCTAATTCTCTCCCTCTCTCCTTCCGGCCTACAACCCCAACCTGACACCACCACTAGCCCGGCCTCCCCATCAGCCGACCACCCTCCTTCCCAAGCCGAGCCTCCCATAGCTCCGGCCACCATACAACCCGAACACCCGCTTTCCCCTCCTTGCTTGCCGACCACCAAAACCAACACCACCATCATCATCTTGCACTTGTGATACCCTACTTCTTAGTTGTGGTGTTCTCAAAGTGGGTGCTTGCTGCTTTGATCGTCGTTGCTTCAAGGAGGATCGTTCATGTGGATTTTGTTCGTGGGGCTTAGATTCATTGCTTGTAGCGGAATTCGTTCGTGGGTTTTGCTTCTATGATTGTTTGCATCGTTCTTCATCCCTAAATTAAGGCAAGTAACTTGTACTCCAATTCATTTATTTGATACAAGTCCCAAAGTTCACCTATAGCATAGTTGGGTCTACAGACAACTCTTGATTGTGTTTTTCTTGATGGGTTTTGTCTCTATTGTGATATTTTGGCCATAGAAGACTCATGACACAAATCTTGACATGAAATAACCTAGGTATCGCCCAATTCTTGATTTTAGATGTGTATGTGAGACTTGTGTGCAAATTCGTGTTTTGATCGATACCCATGTGAAATTCTTGGCGTGGATATGTTAGTGACCCTAATTCATGATTTTTAGAAACTTGGTAGGTTGTATTTCAAGTTTGGATGTGTTTGGAGCAATATTCTTGAATCTACGTTGTCTTTGTGCTTGTGGGTGAAATCTATATTTTCTTGCTATTCTGTTTTGTTTGCTATTTTCGTCTATGCTACAGCCAGTATCTTGATTCCAGTATGAAAGATGAGTTTTAGATAATTTTGTCTATTTTCAAACACCACTGGTTTTGCTTGATTTGGATTTCGTATGACTGAGTTATGACTGTTTTAGTACATAGGTGTTGCTCGTTTCCAGATTCTGTTTTTCGTGATTTTGTTAACAAACTATTTTCAAGAACTATGTTATACATATTATTTTGATCCAATATTTTGGTCAGTGTTTCTTTATTAAGTTAGGGATTACCCAGAATTTTGGTGAATTTTATTGATAAGTTTTATGTGGTGTTTCATGCTCGTTTATAAAATCTATACATGATGTATTTTGATCGATGTTCTGTAAAGAACCCTATTTTCACTATGATTCCTTTTACTGTATAAAAAATGTTTGTGAAATGTGAAAGTTATTAAATTATATCTATTTTCATATACCTTTGGCGGAATTGGATTTCGTTTCACTGGTTGCGAGATATCTTAGTTTTCGTACAGCAGTGTTGGGCTTTCCAGATTCACAAAACTATGTTTTCTTGATGCTTTCGTATTTTTGATGACTGATTTATTTTTACTGGAAAATTCTTAAATTTTTTATTTTTATTCTGGACCTATAGGGGAATACCTTAGATTTTTTGTGGATTTATTTGATGTGTTTTCATACTGTTTTTTTGCTCTTGAAGTTGTTTTCTTGATTTCTGGCTGATCCTAATTTCTGTATTCGAATCAGTTTTGAGCTATGTTGTTGTGAACTAGTATATGACTTAATTATACTCGCTGAACTCTTCTGGATGTCTATTTTCCAGATCCTTCGACGGATCCAGATTTGCTTGTTTGTAACTTTTGGAATCACTGTTTTACTACAGCATGGTCTTCCTATCCTGAACTTGAGATGTGTTTATTTTGTTCTTTTATGAGATATCTTACACTCGTACAGGTTTAGTTTGCTACTTGTACTTGCCACATGATCATGCCATGCTATTCTTGATATATTTTGCACATCTACATGCTTATTGGATATTAATAATAAAATTAACCAAGCCGGGGTTAAGGGTAAGATCTAGTAGTGGATAGTGCAGAAATGTGTACTCGGAAGAATCTAGTGGTTATTGGAGCTTGTTTACATGTGGAGCGTGACAAGGCTTACATGACACGTACACACATGACACTGGAGCTTGTTTGGGTTTTGGAGCTTGTTTACATGATACATGATTACATGATACTTGGATCTTGGCCCTGAGTACACTGCCCTGTATGGTCCCCTACAAAATCTAAAGCAAAACTGTTTGTTGTAGCAACCATGTAGTAGAAATCTGGATGCATGAAGTGCTACTTGGATAGTAAATCACTGCAAGACTTGATACATGCTACTTGAACATGATGCTTGAACATGATACATGCTTGCTTGATACTTGACTACATGATACATGAAACTTGATACATGAGACTTGTTTACATGACACTTGAGACATGACACTTGATACATGATTACATGACACTTGACACTTGATGCATGTTTACATGATTACTTGATTTCTTGACACTTGATTTATATTATTTACACTTGTTCACTTTGCCATGCTAGTTGTTTATTTTGGACATCATGATTATACCATGCTAGGTTTTGTTACTTAGATTCACCCATTTCTATGCACTTGTATCCTACACTATTTGTGACCCGCGACTTGCAATTGACGGGTACTCGTTTACTGCTTCTCTCCTTCTCCTAAAAATTTACTAATTGCAGATCAGGATGGACGGCTGCCAGACGGTATTGGCGAGATGATGTACTAGTGCTGGATTGCATGCTTTATTTATTTATTATTATTATTACTTGTTGCTCGGACTTGAATAAGATGTACTTGATGACTTGGATATTTATCTTGTATTTTTGGGCGATGTGACCCAGAATATTTGACTTGTTCAGAACTTGATTATTTGGGATTATTGTATCTGGATATCAAGTAATTTCTGTTGGTATCTTGTTTCAATTATGCACAATTATGCATGAATAGTTGTGCTTTTTGCTTCTGACTCTGATTATCTTGTGAGGTATTTCTTGAACAGCTTATGGATGATAAAAATCATTCGCTGGGCTTTTGTTACATATCCGTATTCCGTATTCTTTTTGGGAACCGGGGCGTGACATGGGACAAGAGTCCCGGCGGCGACACGTGCAAACGACGTACATAGCAACACGCCCAAACACGGCAACGACACGAGCGACACGCTTGCAAAAGTGGCAACAGCGACACTGAGCAACAACGACAACACACAGCAAGACGACGACGGTGAGGCTATGGGAGGTAGAGCTTCGGCCAGGGGACTCAGTGGTTCGGGTTGCTGTGTCGACGACTGTGGTGATCGGCATGGGTGGTGGCTGACGGGGAGACAAGCGGATGCGGGTGGAGGTGATGACTTCGGGATGATGGTGATGGAGGAAAGCGATGGGTTCGGTGGAGCGTAGACTGGAGAAGTGGTGAGGTGGTCGATAGGATGGAGACGGGTGGTTGCAATGGAGGTGCAGGGGCTTGTGGTCGCAATGTTGAAGACGACGGGGATGGAAGAGGATGTTCGGAGGTAGAGGCATTCGATTGAAAAAGAAGACGGAAGACGGGGATGCAACTGTGCTTTGGAGTGGCGACGAGGATGGGAGCGCTGTTGGGCGACGGGGAAGGAAGACAAAGGTGAAGGGGTTTTTGGATGATAGGGGATTAGGAACTATGGGATTAATGTTAAGTAATAGAGATTAGGCTAAATAAGGGTTAGTTTAGGTGGTGACAAGGAAAGATTTGCTGGTTAATAGGGATTATGGGAGATAGTGGGAGAGGATCATGGAGATTGAGGGGGATTGGAGAGATATGGAAAACTGACGTGATGGGAAAAATCAGAAGATTAGTTAGGGTGAAGTTGGTCTGGCATGGAATAGTATAGATGAATAATATGGAATGAATATGATGGGCTTGAGTTGAATTGGGCTAACAAAATAAAGGTCAATAATATTGCAAGGACCAAAAAAAAGTGCAACAAAGGCTAACAACAAGCCCAAGACTCAAAATACATTACACCCATCGAGATGGACGCTTGCGATCAGGCCACGTCGCCCAGCTTCATCCCTACTACTTGTTTCAATTCCTAGTCTAAATCTCTCTTAAATACGAGCTCCACCTTGATAGATGCTCCAGATTGGGCCACATCCCCTTAATCACCACAGTGCCATCACACCCATTCGATCTCACTCAGCGGGCAAGCTGTGCCTAATCAACACCTGCGATTGCTCCAAAATTTGCACAGGTCAGATAAATCAATAAAAAAATTCCCAAAATTTAATAAAAATTCAATCGTTCAATTAAAAATTTCAAAAATAATTATTACAATCAGAAAAAATAATTAAAAATTTTGAAAAAAATTAAAAATTGGAATAATTATTTAAAAAATTCTAAAAACCAAATTTTAAATTGGGGAAAGTTTGTTAAAAATCATAAAATTCTAGGAAAATATTAATCGCCTCTAGAAGCTTCTGATAAGTTTCAGGTATCTTCAGTCGACCTTGAAAGCTAAAATTGTACCCTAAAATTCTAAATAAGGCGAACTACATTCTCAAAGCCATGAAATTTGTCTTCCGAGAGTGGGGGGCTTATAATAATGGTAAACATCGAGCAAACCAGGGTTGTACAATTCCAGCACATATCCTAAAGCTTCTATAGGCATATTAACCATAACGGGTCTCTTTAAAAGGTCTGGGCCTTCTTTAGCCTCATCTACAAGACATGGACCGCTCTCAAGCCCATTAAAAGTGACTAGGCCCACTAGGAGAGACACCCAGCCCATTAGGGTTGTAAGTCAAATCACTTATCCCCAGATAAGAGAGTTTTATTTCTTAAGGGAGAGAAAAAATAGGAGATAAGGAATTCCTATCAATCTAATAGATTCATATCAAACTTCTAAACTGTTTCTTAAGCCAATAAATACCCTCCCTCCTCAGTCAGAGGGTAATCAATAAATCTGCAATTTCTCTCTCAAACTCTGCTTCTCTCTCTGGTTCTGAATTAAGCATCAGAGGGTCTATCGTCGGGGCCACTCCCGGTGTTTCAAACTTTTTGCAGGCCATCAACAGCATCAGCAACCGCCGGATTCAAATCAAGGTGCTCAGTCAACTATTCAGATCCAATCTCAGGAGCTCTAACTACTTTTTACGGTGACGGTCAAATATTAGATCTTTAGTAGTTTCCTTCAAAATCTAAACTCACTATATGTTTTCTCCCACACCAAAATAAGCAACAACAAACCTATATATAAAAATAAAGGAGATATACAAAGTTGCTCAACTACTAAGGAATTAAATTAATGAGTTATACGATGAAAATTTGAGAAATAGTGTTTGAACATATACTGAGACAAGAAACAATAATGTCTGAGAATTAGTTTGGATTTATGTCTAGGATGTCAACATTGGAATCAATTTATATACTGAGGAGACTTGCAAAAAAATATAAAGATAATAAGAAAGATCTACATATGGTGTTATAGATCTAGAAAAAGCTTATGATAAAGTCCATAGAGACATAGTATGGTTGATGTTAAATAACAAAAGAGTAACTATTCGGAATATTGAGGTGATTAAAGATATGCATGAAAGAGCAATGACCATATTTAGAACAATTACAGGAGAAAGTAGTGAATTCCCAATCACAGTAGGTTTACATCAAAGTTCGTCTTTAGGTCCCTACCTCTTTTCTTTTGTGATGGATGAATTGACGCAAGAAATACAAGATGAGGTTCCATGGTGTATACTTTATATAGATGACATCGTCTTAGTGGACGAGAGTAGAGCATGAATCAATGTTAAATTAGAATTGTGGAGAGAAACATTGGAATGTATAGGCTTTAGAATAAGCATAACAAAAACAGAGTATATGTAGTGTAATTTTAGTGATATTTAGAACAAAAATGAGGAAATAATGAGGCTTTATGATCAAGAGATACATAAGAGAGACCGTTCCCGATATCTAGGCTTGATTATATAAAGAGATGGGGAGATTTGTGAAGATGTTATACATATGATCCAAGCTGGGTGGCTTAAGTGGAGAAGCGCTAGTGGTGTTTTGTGTGACAAACATATACCTTTAAAGTTGAAGCAAAATTTTTACAGGATGACTGTTAGACCAGCAATAATATATGGAGCAGAATGTTTGGCAACGAAAAAAAACACGACCAAAAAATGAGTGTAGCGGAGATGAAGATGCTAAGATAGATATGTGGTAAAATCAGGATGGATAGAATTAGAAACCAGCATATACGAGACATGGTAAAGTTAGCTCCTATCCAAGATAAATTAAGAGATAATCACCTCAAATGATTTGGACATGTCACACGTAGACCTAGTAGTACCCCCATTAAAAAGAGTGATTTGATAAATGTTCATGATAGAGAGAGGGGTAGGGGAAGACATAAACTTACTTGGGTGGAAACTGTGAGAAAAGATAATAAAACTTGTGATCTTACAGAAGATATTGCGCTAAAATGAGCTTAATGAAAAACTATGATTCATGTAGCCGACCCCAACTAGTTGAGAGAAAGGATTTGTTGTTGTTGATGATGTAAAAGAAAAGATATAATATATGAATAACTTTTGTCTAATTCTCCTTCTCCTCCACTGCTGTTACACTGCTGTTGTTGTGTGTTTTTTTTATTTTAAATTTTGACTGTCGTACGAAATGAAGAGCAAAAAAAAATAGAAGGAAGCCCTAATATCGTTAACACGTAGCCCCTCATACACATTTTATTAAATAAGCCTCCAACAACATATAAATTACCCAAGAATCCTACTATATATAAAGTCCTCTATTTCTTAATTAATGAAGGCTATCAATTTAAAAACAAGTATGAAATATAATTAATATTAATAATAATATTATTAAATATGTTGGGTTATTAGAGCATCCACACTCGTTTGCTATTTTGCCCATTTTTCATTTCGTGGCAATTGAGAGCTGTAGTCGTTTTCTATTTTGCCAAAATTTGGGATGGGAGAACAATATCTTCTCATATTTGAGAAAGAATTTGAGAATTCTCAAATTATAGAGGACGGAATATGTTGTTCCGTCACTTTTTTTTTGGAGCTATCGGATGACACAAGTTGCACCATCCCAGAATTTTTTTTTTTTTTTTTGAGAAGTATCGGACAGAACAACATATTCCGTGTCCCAAAAAAAAAAAAGAATAGGGATCAGACATGTTCCATCCGAAACAATTTCTTCACAAATGAGGCAACATGTCCCATTTGAGATGTTGACCAGCCATTAACCCACTTAATTCTTGTATTAGCATTAATTTAACATATTTTCTTAATTTAATCTTGTTTTAATGTTAAAATAATTATAATTTTATCACTAATGTCTATTTAGCTACTAATACCATTTTAATTCACCAAAAAATTACAAAAATTCTTATCGGACGGAACGATTTTCTTTTTTTATTTTTTTCTCAAAATTTTGCGAACAACGACTGCAAGGAAACACTCTTTTGCTAAATCTCATTCTTCCATTTTATCATATTATAGCAATAATGAGTGTGGTTGCTCTTACAATATCAGTTATTACTGATACGAGATTACTTATAGCAATTGATGCCGTTTGTTTTTGGGGTGTGGGGGCAACAGGTGTGAGTTCTCTCAATTTGTATGGTGGAAGTCCCTACGCAGTACTAGCATCGGTTCGACCCCGGGTAGCGGGAGCGGCTCGGGAGCAGGAGCGCAGAGGGGCTGGGAAGAGAGGACGGGTGCTGGGTTCAGATCCAAGAGCTCAGCTCGGCTGGGAGAAGTCCTGGCGACAGGCCCTCCGACGATATAGTCAGTCGCTGGAAAAGAGACTGGGCAGCTAGGGTTCAGGTGGGGAGAGATTGATTACCTTTTACAATAAGGAGGGGGTGGAGTATTTATAGGTAGGGGTAAACGGGTCTGGAGCCCTGGTGGGCCGGGTTGGACCTGTTTGCCCATGGGCTTGAGCTGGCTGATGCCCATTAGACTGTAGCTGGCCTAATGATCACAGGGGGGAGGATCCAGAGGAGATCAGAGGGCTTTGATTGATGCTGCATAATTTATCCCATATCAAAAACCCCCCACTCCTGCGGGACTGTGCCCAGCAGGTTGTGGAGGAGTAGTCGAGTTTTATGACGGAGAGTAAGTAGAGAGTTCCTATAACTAGGGTTGGTTTGGAGATGGTGCTGGGCACGTTCTAGGGCCCACATTACCAAGCACAAGGGCACCGGAGGCCGAGCATGGGGGTCTACTGCCGATCAGGTCGTGGTGATTCCCTTTTGAACAAAATGATGTGCGGAGCTTGGCTCAGACCGTCGAGGCTTTAGGGGGTCGGAAAGACTAGCGAGGCCAAGTGACTTGGCCTGTTGAAGCTACCCCTGTGTTCGAGATGTAGGTCGACCGTCGAAGCTAGAGGGAGGCCGACTGGACGAGCGAGGCCAAGTGAGTTGGCCTGTTAAAGCTACCCCTGTGCTCGAGATGTAGGTCGACCGTCGAGGCTAGAGGGGGGCCAGCTAGACGAGCGAGGCCAAGTGAGTTGGCATGTTGAAGCTACCCCTGTGCTCGAGATGTAGGTCGACCTTCGAGGCTAGAGAGGGTCGGCAGGATGAGCGAGGCCAAGTGAGTTGGCCTGTTGAAGCTACCCCCATGCTCGAGATATAGGTCGACCGTCGAGGCTTTATAGGGTCGGAAGGACGAGCGAGGCCAAGTGACTTGGCCTGTTGAAGCTACCCCCATGCTCGAGATATAGGTCGACCGTCGATGATTTATAGGGTCGGAAGGACGAGCGAGGCCAAGTGACTTGGCCTGTTGAAGCTACCCCCATGCTCGAGATATAGGTCGACTGTCGAGGCTTTAGGGGGTCGGAAGGACGAGCGAGGCCAAGTGACTTGGCCTGTTGAAGCTACCCCTGTGTTCGAGATGTAGGTCAACCGTCGAGGCTGGAGGGGGGTCGAGTGAACGAGCGAGGCCGAGTGAGTTGGCCTATTGAAGCTACCCCTGTGCTCGAGATGTAGGTCGACCTTCGAGGTTGGAGGGGATCGGCAGGATGAGCGATGCCAAGTGAGTTGGCCTGTTGAAGCTACTCCCATGCTCGAGATATAGGTCAACTATCAAGGCATTAGAGGGTCAGAAGGACGAGCGAGGCCAAGTGACTTGGCCTGTTGAAGCTACCCCCATGCTCGAGATATAGGTCGACCATCGAGGCTTTAGGTGATCGGAAGGTCGAGCGAGGCCAAGTGAGTTGGCCTATTGAAGCTACCCCCATGCTCGAGATATAGGTCGACCATCGAGGCTTTAAAGGGTCAGAAGGACGAGCGAGGCCAAGTGACTTGGCCTGTTGAAGCTACCCCCATGCTCGAGATGTAGGTCGACCTTCGAGGCTAGAGGGGGGTTGGGAGGATGAGCGAGGCCCGGTTACTCGGAGATATCAATAGCCGTTATGTGAACCGTTTTTCGCGAGAATCGAGGAGTCATAGTTTTTATTTTCATACGAATCGAGGCAGTTACTGTAACTGACTCTCACGAAAATTGAGGAGTGTACTCCTCTATATATACTCGTTCCTCTCCTTCTTTCTCATTTCTTACTTTTGCTTTCTCTCACTAGAACTTAGAGCTTCTCTCTCTAGGGCTTTTCGTCACCGTCGACTATTTTTCCGGCCACCTTTCCGATCAAGTCACAGGTTAGTTTTCTTAGTCATGTCTAAGGCTCAGTCCAGTTCCTTTGCTTCTACCTCCGACAGCTACGTTCACACGGGGACTATCGGATTCTACCACCTCTTCGAATGCCCCTGAAGCTTCGACTTCATGGTACACGGTGGACGAGGTGTTAGTCGTTGAGCCTTTGCGGACTCGCAAACCATTTGTGGTGGAGAGTAGTAGTTCGGAAAAGGAGGGTACCGAGGACGAGGATGAAGAGGAGGGCGAAGGAGGAAAGGGCGAAGAGGAAGGGAAGGACGAGGGGGTACCGTCTGCCGAAGAGGGTGAGGCCGAGGGTGGTCAGGTAGGGGGACGGACTCCCCCCCGAGGGCCTCCGCCCTCGAGCCGTTGGCGACCCCGTCGCCCAAGAAGGCTGCTAAATCTCGGAAGAAGAGGGTGAAGGTGACCCTATCGAGCAGCCCTGATAGGACAATAGCACCTCGGTAGTTGGGGGTCCCCTTTCTACCGTAGCCTCGATCGATCAGAAACTACCCGAATGACATTGGGGATAAGGTTCTCTATGGGGTGCAGCCCTCGTCGCCGAGCCGGGTGAATATTAAGATGGACAGTACTCCCACGGTCTTGAAGGGGAAGGACCTCTCGGTCATCCGCACGAGTTACTTCATCGGGAAGGAGTACGAGCTAATGGTCCCGAGTGCTGGTCTTCGGCCGACCGACCCACTGGCGCCGTGGTACTGCATCTTTCCCGCCGATGCGTTCTCCTCGGGGCTGAGGCTACCCATCCACCCTTTTATCCAGAAGGTTCTCAACTGGTCCTCGCTGTGTCCGATGCAGTTTGGGCCAAACTCCTAGAAGCAGATGGTCAGCTTCATATTGTTGTGTACGGAGAGGAAGGTACCGCTGAGATTGAGTATCTTCCAAGCCATGTTGGGGGTCAGCTCGTCCGGGGAGTTCGAAGGGATCTACTATGTGTCGCCTCGGAGCAGGTGTAAGGTCATGCACTGACACCCCGACTCGATAAAGGAGTGGAAGAGAAAATATTTCGTCGTCCGGAACGAGGAGCAGTGGGATATTCCGACGAGGTGGAATTTTTATAAGCCAAACTTCAAGGGGCCAAAGAAGGGCGATCTTTCGGCTGAGGAATGGGCTTTCATGGAGTGCCTTCAGAAGAGCCACAGTATTAGTTGGCCAAAAGTGACGGAGAGTCATATGATCCGAGCCAGACTGAGCTCCGCCCCGCCCCGTATGTTTTTCGTTCATTTTTCTTTCCGTACTTCTCTTTTGTGCTATCTTTTGTTAATGGGCTTTTTTGCAGAGATGGACCCAAGGCGATCGAGGCGAGGAGGTTTGTCATGAAAAAGGAGAAGGCAGAGCAATCTGAAAAGGGGAAGCAAGCGGTGGCCCCATCCTGAACAGCTTCCGAGGCTCTGCCCGAGCCGAAGTCGAAGAAGCAGAAGACGAGTCAGTGTCGACGACCAGGCCATGGGGGACCTCGAAGGCATCCGAGGTCTCACAGGGTCGCCTTCCGCCTCTTCGTGCCGACGACTAGGCCATGGTCGGGGAGGTGGGACTACAGCCTTGGGCCCTGGACTGAGCCATCCGCCAGGGGGATACCCTAACCGAGGGTCTCATTTCTGTGGAGTTCGTGGAAAAGATGGCCACGCCACGGGATCGACAGAGTATGGGGGTCGACACCTCCGAATCAGCCTACATGAGGTGGGCTCAGGCCAGCGTGCAGGTAATTTCTGAGGCCTTCGGTTTTATTTCTCTTGTATTGATTTCTCAGAACTTTATTTTCACCCAAGTGTTTTAACCTCGGTTGTAGGCCTGCATGTCCGGGAACCAGGTGAGGCAGCTGTATGAGATGGAGCTAAAGTACGAGCGGAGTAAGACCAATCGCTACAAGTGCGAGATGGTGGATCTGAAGATCTCCCTGGAAGCTTCGATGAAACGGGAGCAGGCTCTAAAGGCCGACCTGGCCTTGATAGCGGATGATGGGGTGAAGAGGGAGGCGGTGCTGAAGAAGGCGTTCGAGGCTGAGAAGGGGGCACTGACCCTGAAGGCCCAGGACATGGTCATCGAGGCACAGAATGAGGTGTACGCCAAGGCGATGGGCCATGTGAGGCACTTCTACCCTGACATTAGACCTGTCGTACTTTGACTACGACATGGAGATCGAGGGGCCGCTGAAGACCCCCGGGGGCGACATGCAGGGCAAAGGGGATGGCGGAGTCAGTGGAGCGAGTGCCGATCCGGTGGTCGACCCCACGGCTGTCACCGAAGTCGAAGGAGAGGTGGGCTCGTAGTCGTAGCTGTTTTTCTTTTCTTTTTTGTCTTTTTGAATGTATTTTGCCGACAGCGGACTGGCCACCGCATTATTTTGTACAAGTATTGAGAATTTATAACAAAGAATTTTTGGTAGGCCAACTGTTTTATTCTTAACTTTTGTCTCACTTTTGGGATCGGCTGTCGTAGTTTGTCCGAACCTTCTAGACTTGTGTAATTTTTCGATTTATTTTGCTTCCATCATATGTTGGCTATTCTTTCTGAGGTTGATCCTCGGCTGGCCGAGGTGACGTGGCTTCGGAGTAAGGTCAAGGTATTGGAGTCCACCCTCAATCGGTATCGGAGGGAAGCTCGCGATCACGACGTCGCTTTCCACTATTTTCGGAATAAGTCGAAGGAGCTGAGCACGGAGTCGGCTCAGTTGAAGAAGGCGATAGCCGACCAAGACCTCGGGGGTGCGAGCTTCGAATTTTCCATGTCGAGTGCTTCGGTGCAGAGGCCTATATCGGATTCTTTCCTCCGTAAAGTCATTGTGGAGAAAGAGATCGAGATTCAGCGTTACAAAATGATGTTGGGGAGGTCGGTCCCTTTGGCGATCGGGGCTTCCTCGAGGCACGAACCGTCCCCAATTCTGTGGTTGGAGTACGTAAGGTTGGGCGATGCTCAGAGTTTCGTGGCCAGTGTGTCCACTGTGGCCGATCCCAGGGGCTCGGCAAGGCATGCTGCTGAACCGAGTCGCTTGGCGGGGTTCGAGTTGACCCATCCGAGCCAGGAGGGAAACTGAGGATAGTTTAGGATGAGGCTTTCCTTGTAATAAAGAATAAACCTTTCTATATTGTGCCCCCCTGAGGTGTTATAATAAAGAATAAACTTTCCGACCCTCCTTAACTTGTTGTTGAGAACGCGTTAAAGATTAGGTTTTAGGGCGTTCATTTGGCATCAGGGCCGAGCAGAAGGTTAGGAGCTTGTAGTGGATTCGGCCGACTCTGGGGATTGGCCTCTCTGGCGGAGGTGGTGGTCCCCTACGAGCATGGAATACGGCAAGGGAGGGGAGTCCCAAGGGTTCAGCAGTATGTGGCGACGTTTTGCCTTCCAAGGTCATTAATAGGGCGACGTTCCGCCTTCCCATGTCATTTAATGCCGAATGCTTTGGCTTCCACTGTTTCACCTTCCGATGTCATTAATGGTTTGCTCAGGGGGGCTATATAACCCCCACCCCCCCCCATCAAAAAATCATCAGAGAAAAAACTCAATCCTGTGGGTTCTCCTCACCGGTGGCTCGCCTGCCACCCGCTAACAATTCGGGGTTTCGGCTCTGAGGGCCGCTTACCCCGGTTTGCAGTGGGTGAAAGGTTGGCCGACCCCGGGGGGAGAACATTGGTTGCTTGCCGAAGGCGGGCGCCCTACCATGGAATTTTTTGGCCGCGAGTCCCGGATCGGTGGCTCCCCTGCCATACTCTAGCATTTTTGGGTAGATCAAGGTCCTAGACCTCAGGAATCTACCCAAAATTCCTAGCATGTAGGAGGTGTGCCGACCAAGGTGTGGGAGCTCGGGGGGTCTTTTGGGCGAGGGTCCAGGGTCAGTGGCTCCCCTGCCACCCTCGAACAATTCGGGGTTTCCGCTCTAAGGGTCGTTAACCCCGAGTTGTTCGCAGGTGAGAGGTGGGTTGACCAATGATCCGAGGCCCGGGGCGTTTGCCTGAGGGCGAGCCCCCTAAACCTTTAATAAAAAATCTTTGAGTAGGGTGGTTAGCTGAAGTCCTGACTGGAGGTCGGGGTTCGGGGATCGGCAGAAAGCGTCGAACCGCCATGGCTTGAGAAAGCTACCCTTGTGCTCGAGTTCGCCATACGACGTTGAGGCTTGGGGGTCGGTGGGGAACGCTGAGCACCACTGCCTTAGCTTGAGAAAGCTACCCTTGTGCTCAATTTTGCCATACGACATCGAGGCTTGGGGGTAGGCGGAGAGCACTGAGCTCTATTGCCTTAGCTTGAGAAAGCTACCCTTGTGCTCGAGTTCGCCACACGGCGTCAAGGCTAGGGGGTCGACAGAGAGCACTGAGCTCCGTTGCCTTAGCTTGAGAAAGCTACCCTTGTGCTCGAGTTTGCCAAGCGGCATCGAGGCTTGGGGGTCAGCGGAGAGGGCTGAGCTCCATTGCCTTAGCTTGAGAAAGCCACCCATGTGCTCGAGTTCGTCATACGGCGTCGAGGCTTGGGGATCGGCGGAGAGCACTGAGCTCCATTGCCTTAGCTTGAGAAAGCAACCCATGTGCTCGAATTCGCCATACGGCGTTGAGGCTTGGGGGTCGACGGAGAGTGCTGAGCTCCATCGCATTAGCTTGAGAAAGCCACCCGTATGCTCGAGTTTGCCATACAATGTCGAGGCTTGGGGGTCGGCGGAAAGCGCTCAGCTCTATTGCCTTAGCTTGAGAAAGCCACCCGTGTGCTCGAGTTCGCCATACGGCGTCGAGGCTTGGAGGTCGGTGGAGAGCACTGAGCTCCATTGCCTTAGCTTGAGAAAGCCACCAGTGTGCTCGAGTTCGCCATACAGCATCGAGGCCTTGGGGGTCAGCGGAGAGCACTGAACTCTATTGCCTTAGCTTGAGAAAGCCACCCTTGTGCTCGAGTTCGCCATACGGCGTCGAGGTTTTGGGGTCAGCGGAAAAACACTGAGCTCCATTGCCTTAGCCTGAGAAAGCCACCCATGTGCTCGAGTTCGCCATATGGCGTCGAGGCTTGGGGGTCGGCGGAGAGTGCTGAGCTCCATTGGCTTAGCCTGAGAAAGCTACCCGTGTGCTCGAGTTTGCCATACGGCGTTGAAGCTTGGGGGACAGCAGAGAGCACTGAGCTCCATTGCCTTAGCTTATGAAAGCCACCCTTCTGCTCGAGTTCGCCATACGGCGTCGAGGCTTGGCGTGGTTACATAAGGGGTTTACACAGAATCTGAGCTAAAAATTTTTGGTAAAAGAACAAATAATCTTATACAAAAGCTGAATACAAATGTTCGGTTACATAGTGACTTCAGTCCTCTCTCTCGAGGTACTTGATGAGGTGTTCCGCATTCCAGGGCCTCTTAATAGGGGTGCCTCCCATCTCGGTGAGTCGGTAGGTACTGGGGCGCACTACTTCGGCAGCCCTATAAGGTCACTCCCAATTAGGGGCCAACTTCCTCTTCTTGCTCGGGTCTGAGACTACTAGTTTCCTGAGGACGAGGTCACCCTTCTGGATGTTAGTGGGTCGGACCTTCTGGTTATAGAATTTCTCGACCCGCTGCTGGTAGATGCTCCTCCTTATGGCAGATTTTTCCCTGACTTCGTCGACTAGGTCCAAGTTGGCCCTGAGACCTGCCGAGTAACCTTCTTCGTTGAAGGCCATTATCCTGGGCGAAGGTAGGCCGATCTCCAAGGGGATAACCGCTTCGGTACCGTAGGTTAGGTTGAAGGGCGACTCACCCGTAGGTATCGTCTTCGTCGTCCGGTGGGCCCAGAGTTTGCTCTGAAGTTCGTTGACCCAAAGTCCCTTGGAAGAATTGTCCAATTGCTTTTTGAGGCCATCAAGGATTTGGCGGTTGGCATTTTCAGCTTGGCCGTTTGATTGAGGGTGGCATATGGCCGAGAAGCACTGCTTGACACCGATGTCTTCGCAGAACTTTCGGAAATTCTTACCGGTGAACTGGCTCCCGTTGTCGGTGATGAGCACCTAAGGGATCCCGAACCGACAGATAATGTGCTTCCAGAAGAATGCTGAGTTTGGTGCTCGGAGATCGAGGCCAGTGGTTCGGCCTCGATCCACTTGGTGAAGTAGTCGATGACCACCACTAGGAACTTCCTTTGACCCATGGCTTGAGGGAAGGGGCCGACGAGGTCCATCCCCCACATGGCGAAGGGGATCGGACTGGCCATGGATCGGAGGTTGGCCTACGGGAGTCTCTTTATCAAAGAAAACCTTTGACAAGGGCCACACCTTTTGATGAGGTCTTGCGCATCTTGCAACATGGTCGGCTAGTAGTATACATGATTCAGGGCCTTTCGAGCGAGCGATCTGCTCCCCATGTGGCATCCGCCGATCCCCTCGTGCAATTTCTTCAGGGCGTACTTGGCTTCGTCAGGTGCCAGGAAACGGAGGTATGGTCTGCCATCAGCCCCCGTGTACGAGTGCTTGAAGAGCGCTCCGCTGATCAGGGTGAATCTCTAGGATCAGACTCTGATATTTCTTGCCTATGACCGGTCTTAAGGGAGTTTGCCCTACGAAAGGAACCTTAGGAGGGGCATCGTCCAGTTGTCGGGTTGGAGATCGGTGTTGAGGCAAGAAGCTTCAGGGAGGTCAATGCTGGGCTTGAGGAGGACCTCGATGAGAACGGTGCGGTCAAGCCCCTCAAAAGATGACGAGGCAAGCTTCGATAATGAATCTGCCTGGGCATTCTGTTCCTGGGGGATTCGCTCCACCGTGTGGGATTCGAAAGATGACAAGAGATTTCTGACTACCGCCAAGTATTGTACCATCCGACTGTCGCGAGTTTCGTACTCCCCAGTGATCTGATTAACCACGAGCTGGGAGTAGCTGAAGGCCTTTATGTGTCTGGATCTGGCCTTGTGTGCGAGGTGAGCCCCGCAATCATAGCTTTGTACTTTGCTTTGTTGTTTGAGGCTGGAAAATTTAGCCAGAGAGAGTATTAGAGGACGAAATTATTGGGGCCCTTTAAAATGACGCCTGCTCCACTCCCTCCTTCGCAAGACGAGCTGTCGACATAAACCTCCTACATTGGGTTGGCTTCCGGGGTGTCCGATGGTTCGGAAATGGGGCACTCCGTGATAAATTCGGTGAGTGCCTGCCCCTTGATTGGCATCCTGGGCTGGTAGCTGAAGTCAAACTGGCTCAGTTCGATCGACCACTTGACCAGGCGGCCTGAGCTCTCTGGTTTGTGGAGGACGGTCTTTAGGGGCTGGTCCGTGAGGACCTGAATAGAGTGAGCCTGGAAATAGGGTCGGAGCTTACGAGCCGCTGTTATTAGCGCATACGCCATCTTTTCCATCTTTGCATACCTGGTTTCACCTGAGAGCAGAACCTTGCTTACATAATACAAGGGTTTATGGACACCGTCTTCTTCTCAGACGAGCACGGTGCTGAGTGCACTTTCCGAGGCTGAGAGATATAAGAAGAGGGGTTCACCAGGTTCAAGTTTGCTTAGGAGCAGTGGACGACCCCAGACTCCGAACCAAAGGCCGTCCTGCACCTCATCCACGGAGGCCCAATAGGGGGAGATTCCAACTCCTCCCGAAAAGCCTTCGTCTGGGAAGTAAATTCCGTGCAAAACCATCCTCTCCCCAGAGGCCTTGGGATCCCGGTCACTTTTTCATATAGAGATCTAGAGGGCATCCAAACTCCCCATTGTGGCGCATTGGTAATAAACCTCCACATGGCCAACTTTGACGTGCGTCGGGTCCTAGTCGACAACGGTAGTTCGGTCAATATTCTCTTTCTAGAGGCCTTCCAGGGGATCAAGCTATTTAGAAGTTGACTTAAGCCCGCTGGCTATACTCTCTACGGGTTCACAGGAGTGCCAGTAACGATCGAGGGTGTCATAACTCTCGACATAACCGCTGGCAAAACTCCAACCACCCGAACCGAGCCGATGAGCTTCGTGGTGGTGGATGTGAAAGTCGCCTACAACGTCATCTTGGGCCAACCAGGCGTAGCTACTCTCCAGGCCATACCCTTGGCCTATCACATGAAGATGAAATTCCCCACTACGGCAGGCATGGGAGAAGTCAGAGGAAGCCAGGAGGCGGCCCGCAAATGCTACATGACCTCGGTAGGAGGACCGGTCCTCTCCCTCGAAGCTCTTGAACTCCCCCAAGGGAGTAGCCCACCTATATCGGAGTCGGTCGATGAGCTTGAAGAGGTGGCCTTCTTAGAAGGAGATCCGACTCGGAAATTCCAGATTAGCAAAGTCCTTCCCCCTCCCGTTCGCTCCGACATTATCCACTGTATAAGGGGAAATCAAGACCTTTTTGCCTGGATTGCGACTGACATACCGGGAATCTCTGAGGAGCTCCTCATGCATCACCTTAGTGTTGCTTCGGGGGCCAGACCTGTTCAGCAAAAGCGATGCAAATTCACCCTGAGTGCCAGCAGGCTATCAAGGAGGATGTTGAAAAACTCCTTAGGTCTCTGTTCATACATGAGGCTATCCAATGTCGTGATGGTCAAGAAAGCCAACGGGAGCTGGAGGATCTGCATTGACTTCAAGGATCTAAACAAAGCCTACCCCAAAGATTAATTTCCGCTCCCGAGCATTGACACCCTGATTGATGCAACCTCAGGCCATGAACTCTTAAGCTTCATGGATGCATTCTTTGGGTACAATCAGATAAGAATGTTCCCCCCTCTCCCCCGACATGCCGAAGACCTCTTTCATTACCGACCAGGGCCTATATTGCTACCGGGTCATGCTCTTCGGGTTTAAGAACAACGGTGACACCTATCAACGCCTTGTTAACAAGGTCTTCAAGGAACAGATTGGGCAGAACATGGAAGTCTATGTAGACGACTTGTTGGTGAAGAGTATCAGCAGATCGGATCATGTCTCTGATCTCCAAGAAGCTTTTATCATGTTGAGAAGACATGATATGAGACTGAATCCGAACAAGTGTGCGTTCGGCATCTCATCCGGAAAATTCTTGGAGTTCATAGTCAGCCAAAGGGGCATAGAGGCCAACCCCGAGAAGATCCAGGCCATACTCAACATGGCTCCCCCCTCCAGTGTTAAAGATGTGCAGAGACTCACTGGGTGCCTCGCGACGATAGGGCATTTTCATCCAAATTCGGAGAGAAATGCCTCATGTTCTTCAAGGCCCTCAGGGGGCTAAAGGCTTTGATTAGGGACGACAGCAGCAAGAGTCCTTTAATGAGCTTAAGGCCTACTTTGTCACCCCCCCCCCCCCCACACTCTTGAGCAAACCAAAACTCGGCGAAGTCCTCTACTTATACTTCGCCACTTCGGAGCAGACCCTCAGCACTGTTTTAGTAAGAGAATAAGACAAGACACAAAGGCCTATCTACTACGTGAGTAAAGTCCTTAGGGACGTTGAACTCCATTATCCGAAGCTAGAGAAGATGGCCTATGCCTTGGTTATGGCAGTTCGAAAGCTTCGCCCCTACTTCTAGTCTCACTCGGTGGTCGTTCTTACCGACCAACCGCTCAAGCAAGCCCTTCACAAGCCCGAGACCTTGGGGCAGCTTATGAAGTGGTCCATCGAGCTGAGCCAGCATGATATCAGCTATCAGCCTCGAACTGCTATCAACACTCAAGCCCTAGCGGAGTTCATAGTAGAGAGCACAATTCTCGATGCTAGCAAAGCGATAGAGGAACCCCCGTTCTGGACAGTGTTTGTTGATAAGGTCCTCATGCACCGACGGGAGCGGAGCAGGAGTCATCCTGGTAGGCCCAGATGATTTCATCCTCCAGTACTCACTCTGTATCAACTTCAGGGCGTCCAACAACGAGGCTGAGTATGAAGCCCTTATAGCCGGCCTGTGCATGGCTCACAAGGCTGGGGCAAAGCATGTCAAGATATTTAGCGACTCGCAGCTGGTGGTGAACCAGGTATCAGGGGAATACAAAGCGCGAGATGGTCGCATGGCCAAGTACTTGGCCAAAATCAAAGAACTGATAGCCTTTTTTGAGGATGCACAACTCCAGCGAATTCCCCAAAAAGAGAATGCACAGGAGGACGCCCTCTCGAAGCTAGCCTCCTCCCTCCAAGGGCTTGAGCAGACTATCTTAATAGAAGTCCTCCTAAGGCCCAGCATCGAAGAAGAATGTAACACCCCATTTTTTTTGAAAACTAAACCTCTAAATTAAATTCTTTCAATTTCTATATCACTTTAAACATAAACTAAGATAGATATATTTCAAATAAAATTTTGGCAGAGTCTCCCCTGAAATTTCTGCCCCGAAACACAAAAAGCTTACAGAATTCTACTTAAAATTCCGTAGCTCACAACAAAAACAATATTATCAAGGGCTCCCCAGGCCAAAATGAGCAGAATCAAACAGGCAATATAAATAATATGCTCTGGGGGCCAATCTCATAATAGAATATCAAATATTAAATAAAAACCATAAATTCTTTTGAAAACATATAAGATTTTTGTAAAGATTTAGGAAAACCGTTTTAAAAGCCAACTGCAGAACCCAATACTCTACAACGAGGTGGGTACGGGCTTTCTTACTTCATCACAGCACTATGTATATGTACTTTTACCATAATACAAAATAATACATCAACTATTCACCATTCTACATATACTAAGTACATAGATAATAGATCAACTCTAACAAAAGTACAAAATCTAGCTCTATACTACCTCACCATGCTGCTAGCAACCTGCAGGACAGTTAGG
The DNA here is from genome assembly GCA_017893485.1 of Hemerocallis citrina. Classification (NCBI taxonomy): domain Eukaryota; kingdom Viridiplantae; phylum Streptophyta; class Magnoliopsida; order Asparagales; family Asphodelaceae; genus Hemerocallis; species Hemerocallis citrina. Next base: position 128,735,279 of record CM030363.1, on the reverse strand, counting down.
GTTGTCCACCCTCAAGGAGGGACCCCTCTAACCCCCAGAAAACAACAGGGGTTAGCCATTTCTTGTAGCGCCCCGATTACCAATACTGGGAAAACCGAGATACGAGCCAAGACCTTTTCTTCAATTAGTCACAATACACAGAAAAACAAGAGAATTTAAAACTTTTTATTCAACACCCAATGTATTACAAGTCTGAACATTATACAATTGCAATACATTACAATAGAGTTACAATATTACCTTTACATTTCCAAGTATTACAACCTTCAACATCTTACATCAGAGTACTTTCCAACTAATAGATGATTAACACACATTTTACAGCGGAACTAAATACGACATTGACTCCTTGCTTTTCTTGCCTTGAGTCCTCCTGAATCTCGCCCTCGTACTTCGGCGATCCAGTACCTATGGAAGTGGGGACGTCAGTATTCACTGACGCTTAAAGGCTGATATCAAAGCAGCGAATCTCCCAAATAACATACAAAACATGGCAATGGTGTTGGTGTAGTTTAAGTGTTCGTGAGTGCTATGACTAGACTCTAATGCGATATTTAAATAGAACTAGGATGTTCCTATTCTAATGTCAGCGAGTCTCCGAAGCAACATGCAGCCCATACTACATGCGACCCCATCTCAAGCCGTTTCTCCATATATAGGGATTTGAACCCGCGTTATGAATTCTAATTGTACACAACCTGTTCCTGACACCTACACGTGACTGATGAGGTTATAGACGTGGTCAAGTCCCACTAATGCAGTTCGCCAGTGGTGTCTATGTTCGCCACTGCTACCCAGCTAACCGGACCTCACTGAAAAACAGACGAACCCAGTGTATTGGGCGTCATTTCAAAAACCAAAATCATAGGGTCTCGCAAGTGCAGGGTAGCGCGAAGCCTACCCTGTGGCACCCTTGGGGTCTCGCAAGCGCAGGACTGCCCAATGCATCCTGTGGCACCCCAAGCCACGGTACTTCAGGAATTAACAGCGCGAGATACGCAACCCGTGCTCCCAACTTGTGAGACGGCACCGTATGTATCCCTTTGACAGGAAGGTGCAACCCAATAACACCACCTAGTCTGCCTCCAGAGACGAGTGAGTCGTAAGGTGCCCCCTACAACCGACTCCTCTCTCCCGGCAAAAGGGTTTAAGTAAAATGGTCTTTATAAGTCACTATCTTAATGATGTCCCTGACTCGAACAATCCTAGGGATGACAATATTATAAACACAACATGCTAGGCCTTTAAAGTAGACTTCGCAAGACAACTCTACTAGGCTGCTCAACCTAAACTTACCAGAACCTTTCGGGATCCGGTTCTTGGTCCATCGATCCAAGACCTCGGCCGTGCGAACATACACGCATACCGCTACCCTAAACTTGGATTCCGTCTATGCTCTGGTCCTCAATCAACCTACACTGGTTAAGATTCGACGGTACACAAGGAGTGACTCCTCCACAGTTCCTTAGGGTAGAAAACATATGTCTTGATGGTCGATAGCCCCTAGGGTGGTAATATCACCCTATACGAGCACAACGAACAGTGTACTAGCTAACAAGCTATACACGAGTAACAACCACATACGAGATAATAAGCTACGTATGAAACAGTAGCTACCTACGAGTCAGGCGGGCCTCGTAGGAGATAACAACGTACATACCAGCCAAATAAGCCGCGTATGAGACCAACAGCTACGCACGGGCCGGTCGAGCCGTGTGCGAGACAACAACCTATATACGAGCCAAATAAACTACGTATGAGACCCACAGCTACATACGGGCCAGTCGAGCCACGTACGAGCACAACCATATGCAAACAACCATACAGGTAATCAATCCTAGAAGCAACCAAACGTGCTTACTAGCAAACGTGATCTTCTATTATTAGAAGCAACAGAAGAATCTACTAATAGTCTATGATCGGTATTCTACCAATGAAAAACCGAAGGCGACATAACAATCTTTATCAAACTAACTATTACTAGTGGTCTCCTAAATCCTTATTACTTCAACCTATAGTACTTTAAGCATGGCATACAATTGCAAGCATCTATCCATGATAATCTAATTATGGTACATAACGTAACCACTCACCACAATACTCCTAAGTACGAATATGATTTAAGCATGTGCTTATATCAAGCTTAAGCATGAATTATCACTGTGGTCTAAACATGAAGTTTACTATAGTCAAGCATAAGTTACAACTTGAGCGTGAATGACTACTATTTTAGAGTATGTATCTCTACTACCACCTTACACATGGACCTTCATTACTTTAAGCATGATTAATTACTATGATCTAATCACAAAGACAACTTAGTGGAACATTTACTATTACAATCTAGTATGGGTAGAACATAAACATAGAATTGCTACGACTAAGCATGATATGTATTCCAAGTAGAGACCTACAACATTCTAACCATAGTATGATAATTCCTACCATGTATGTACAACCTAAACATGGTTTCTTTCTACATTAAACCCACAACATGGCATATGCCATAAGCATGGTTCCTACAATTATTTAAACATGAATGTCTACCATCTTTAGCATGATTAATGACTAAGCATGATCATCTACTAACTTAGCATAAACAATACTTAGCATGAACAACCATTAAGTATGACATCTACTAATCTTAGCATAAACAATCATTAGCATGGTCATCTACTACTTAACATAAACAATAATTAGCATGACATCTACTAACTTAGCATGAATAATGATTAAGCATGATCATCTACTAACATAGCATGAATAATGATTAAGCATGATCTTCTACTAACATAGCATGAACATATACTTATCCATGCATGGATACCATGTAAGCATGAATATTTATTTGATCTAGCATGGTATATAACTTTCCTATAAGCATGTAAGCATGGATAAATTAATCTAGCATGATATACCACTTTCCTACAACTATCTAAGCATAGTATACAACTTTCCTACAATTAAACTAACATGGTATACAACTTTCCTACCATTAATCCAGCATGGTATACAACCTACCTACAATTTCACTAACATGGTATACAATTAATCTAGCATGGTATACAACTTTCCTACAATTAAATTAGCATGGTATACAACTTTCCTATAATTAAACTAACATGGTATACAACTTTCCTACCATTAATCTAGCATGGTATACAACTTACCTACAATTAAATTAGCATGGTATACAACTTTCCTATAATTAAACTAACATGGTATATAACTTTCCTACCATTAATCTAGCTTGGTATACAACTTACCTACAATTAAATTAGCATGGTATACAACTTTCCTATAATTAAACTAACATGCTATACAACTTTCCTACCATTAATCTAGCATGGTATACAACTTACCTACAATTAAATTAGCATGGTATACAACTTTTCTATAATTAAACTAACATGGTATACAACTTTCCTACCATTAATCTAGCATGGTATACAACTTACCTACAATTAAATTAGCATGGTATACAACTTTCCTATAATTAAACTAACATGGTATACAACTTTCCTACCATTAATCTAGCATGGTATACAACTTACCTACAATTAAATTAGCATGGTATTCAACTTTCCTATAATTAAACTAACATGGTATACAACTTTCCTACCATTAATCTAGCATCGTATACAACTTACCTACAATTAAATTAGCATGGTATACAACTTTCCTATAACTAAACTAACATGGTATACAACTTTCCTACCATTAATCTAGCATGATATCCACCTTCCTATAACTATCTAAACATAGATAAATTAATCTAGCATTTATCCTACAACATTCTAAACGTGTATGTCATTCCTAAACATGATAGATAATTTTAGCATGAATCCTACAACATTTTACTACTACTACTACTTTATTTTAACCATGAACATAACATAAAGCATCTACAACTACTTCTTTTAATCATCTACTACTACTACTACTTTATTTTAACCATGAACATAACATAAAACATCTACAACTATCTACTACTACTACTACTTTATTTTAACCATGAACATAACATAAAGCATCTACAACTACTTCTTTTAATCATCTACTACTACTACTACTTTATTTTAATATGAACATAAAACATCTACAACTACTTCTTTTAATTATCTACTACTACTACTACTACTACTTATTTTAATATGAACATCTACTAACATTTCTACCAAATCTTCATTAGTATTTATTTCTTATTAACACTAGTTGAACATAAAAAGAGATCTTTTTGACCATTCTACAACTAGTGATTTAGATTAGTTTCCTTTTTCATATCTACAATGAGTTCTTTCTTACTTAAGATTATAAAAGAAAATAACAATAATAAAAATAAAGTAAGAACCTTCATTTGGTTCAACCAACCACATGCATTCTTTCTAGTCCAAGTTCAAGTTTATGTTCTACAACCACAAAGTGGTGTATGCACTATGTCATATGATTATGTATGAGTCCTCATTCAAGTCCTACAACCAAAAATGGTTGTATATGCCAAGTCCATGTGTATGTGTTCATTTTAGTCCAATCCATAACACTAAAACAACAATTTCAACTATAAAGATTTGATATTTATGTTTATTACTACTACTATTCATTTCTTTTCTTTTCATGTGGTTATTATCTTTAACCATCCATAACCATACAAAAAGAACTACACCACAACACTATCACAATAAACCATTCTCAAAGAACAAAAGAAACAAAACAAGGAGGATAAGAAGAAGAAGAACATCAAAACAACAATACAAACAAACAAACAAACAAAAGAGAAACCCCCACCTTGTTTCTTTTCTTTGATGGAAGAACTAGACTAACTCTCCTCCTTAGCTCCTAGGAATCCTTATGAACCTACAATGGGAAAACTCTCAAGTTAGTATGGTGTTCTCTCTTTCTTTTCCTTTCTTTCTTTCTTTCTTTATGATCTTTCTAAAATGAGACAAAGGTGGAGGAAGGGGGTATTTATAGGTGGAGAGAAGGGTGGAGAGTGAATATGTGCACACACAAAATGCATTTTGGCCCTCCCTTAAATTGGGGCCAGTTTTCCTCTAGGGGGAGGTGGAATGAGGTGGAGGTGGGTGTGGTATGGTGTTATGTGGTGGAGGTGTTATGTGAGGGTTTCTAGAAGGGTTTCCTTAACCTCCTTATGCACACTTAACCTAGGTTAACCACTTATAAACCCTAACAATCTAATAGGTTTTGTCATAAACAAGACAAGTGTTTTGTCCACACAATTTGTATAGTACTAATCGACATACTACATACACGTGTGTATATATATACGTACATCGAAAATCCTTGCATAATCCGTATAAAAATAATTTAATCTCGGAAATAATAATAAAATAAATTCTATTATTAGTTCAGAAGATCACGGTACCAATTTGATACAATACGGATGTATACTGACCGGTATATGGGTACAGATAATGTCTATGAACAAATCGGGTGAAAATCACCAAAATAATTCAATTTTGGAATTAAAACAAAATAATAATAAAATAATAATAAAATAATAATAAAATAATAATTATACAAGGTAATATCCGTCCGGGATATTACATTTCTGGTGTGAGTATAATTATTAATCTAATAAATAAATTAAATTGCATAAAGAAAATGAATTGAACTTATAAACATAAGGATAAGAAGGTTTAACCTGGAGTCTGAACATAAAAACATCACCAATACGATTTTTATATCAAAGTACTCTTCCAAGCTGCATCCAACTGTATACATAACCATAACTTCACATATTTCACTTTATCCATCACACTAACCGCATATATATATATATATACATATATCCTTATTTTACATTTGCATAATACTAATTCACATACAATCCATTACTTTTCGATTTAAAATTCCCTAACACAAATATTTATCTTTCCACAATTATCATCATATCACCAATTCTTCATTTATATATATATATATAACCACAGGATGCTACTACATATTTTTTTCATTTTTATTTAGCCATGCGCTTCATTTACTTATATTATATCATCAGCATACCCATTCATCCGGGAAGTTGTGCCAAGGTAGGTAGTTCCCACCATTCCCCCGAAAATAGCGGGCGAGTAGTTCCCCGACACACTTCCAAGGTACACAAACTCATATCACAACATACTTTCTTTAATAACCATTTTCATAACCACTCTCATAATACAAATATTGATTTTATTGTATTATATCACATATCGCATTGTAAATAAATGCATTCATTCCTATAATACAACATTCATTCATGTCTTGTAACACAAACACAACATCTGATTGCACATTACAATTTGCTTGCAGTTCATTACATCATTAACATATCACTAATTAGAATGCTTATTCTCATTGCATCAAAAGCATATTTTACAGCTCATTCTCATCTCATTATATCACTTAGTTACTACTCAATTTATTGAGAATTAAACTTACTTTCATTTTCACTTATATCTCAAGTCACAATTAATTTCACTTTCATTCTCAACAATTTATACTCCACAACCTAAACATAGTTTGGGCAATAATATATCACACCCCAAAGCCGATAGCCTGGGTAATAATCATTGCACCCCAAACACATTGTCTGGGTAATATCACATCACATCTCAAGCCGAGAGCTTGGTTATAAATTTACTTCAATTATTTTTCATCTTCACTTTACTTTATTTTTTTCATTTCCATTATTCATTACCGATATCATGCCAACTCACCCTGCAAATTATGCCAAGGCAGGTAGTTCCCACCATTCCCACAAAAATAGCGGGCAGGTAGTTCCTCGACACAATTCCAAGGTGTATTAACTCAAATCATACTGTATTTCACTTTAATACTCATTCTCATTTATACTTATTTATTTTATTAGTTTGTCGACCAGTGAGCCACAGTATCCCAATATACTAAAAGCCGACAGCCCAGTAAAACACGCGGACCGATGCTCACATAGAGTCTTACACGTTCAAGGCTACGTCTTCCTCCCAGCCTGTGCCAGCGAGGGAACACCGCACCCCAGATAAACTGGGTACTTCCTCCCAGCCGAAGCCAGGAGGAAAAAACACCGCACCCCAGGTAAACTGGGTACTTCCTCCCAGCCAAAGCCAGGTGGGAAAAACACCGCACCCCAGGTAAACTGGGTACTTCTTCGCGACAGCTGTCATCGAGGGGATAACCGGGCCTCAAGCCGATAGCTTGGGCAATAAAAACACCGCACCCCAAACACATAGTTTGGGTAATAAACACCGCACCCCAAGCTGGTCCTTGGGTATTAGGAGGACTATCCCAAACCCCCAGGATTGCTGTAGGTACTGGTCAACAAAACCATCTGTTATTAGCATTAATCATTTCATCTTTCCATCTTACTTTATCAACACATGCATTTCACTGTTGATTTACAACGAGTCATGTCTTTGACTTTAACCACGTGAATTAGTAACACATTTTATTAGCACGTACCATCTTATCTTTTATCTTACCATTTAATGCATATCCGGTGTCCACGATATTAATCATCATATCATTATACCACATTATGCATACACCCTGTCACCATCATATCATATTATTGCATAATATTACTGTGCCAAGATATTTATTTTGCCATAACATCCCATATTAAGAATACCATGTTATTCATTATCTCATTGTATCATATATAGGCATACGCCAAGCTATAACATTAATAAAAGAACTATATTATGTTATTCCATATCGTAAGAGTATCAAAATGTATAATTCATCACCTTATAATATCATATTATTGCCCATTAATTCATTTCAAACATAATAAGACTATAAACATATACCCACTTACTAATTTCATCAATTATTACATCACAAGCCATTATCATTTATATATATCACAAACATATATCACATTTGCGGGTTTCCAAGAGATAGGGCCACAATCACTTATTTCTTCTAATTGAACTCCATAACAACCAATCATAGCATGCTAGCTCATACACAATGCTCTGTGTAAGTAAAATCACCTATAAGGGTCTATATGCCCCAAAATATGCACAAAACATGCACTATATATACACGGGTTTCCAAAACAAGACCACAATCACTAATTTTGTCTAATTACATCTTATAACATCCATCCATAGCATGCTAGCCCATACACAAGGCTCCACATATACCAAATCACCTATATCGGCTTATTCACCCAAAAACATGCACAAAACATGCACGGGATAAATATATGCATAAACCGTTTAATATATTTAATTTTTATACTTCAACACGTCACATTAACCCATAATATAGGTTTTATATACTTAAAATAGTTAATTTCACCAAATATCACAAAAACCCATTTTCGGACCCTTAAAAATCCGTATTTTCATTAAAAATTAATTTTTTGCATAACTTCTACAAAATATATCAAAAAGCCACGAAATTTGGCCACAATATAAAATATCTATAGATACAACATACTCACCTGATGGATCGAGGAAATGATGTCCCACGTCCGCCCGGTAGCCAGTCGAAGTTCAACTTTTTCCACCTAATTGGAAAATTATAGAACCAATTAGCTTAGAACTCAAAACTCGACCTACGAACCTCCAAATTCGAATCCATCTTCACCCACACGTCACAAATGACATAAGTAGGCGAGCTACATCAACGGATTTCAAATTCGAACCCCAATACAAGAACTCACATATTGATCGGAGGCTTTCTAATAGGAAAATTTTCTATTTTCTAATTTCTTTAATCCCTTTTTTCCTAATCTCTCAAATTAGGGTTAATATCAATTACACCTCCGAACTCAACAAATTCTTACTTAAATCTCGCTCGGGCATATCACCGAACACCCGGCATGCATAATATACATACACTCTTTCTCATTCGATTTGATTGAGAATTAAGCCTACAAAAATCATCCTAAATTCATAATAATACTTTCATAATATTCTACACCCTCATATGCATTTTCTACAATTATTGGAATCGAGTTTCCTACCTGATTTCATAAACCCTAAAATCTGAGTTTATGCCAAAATTATAACTTCACATTTCCCTCATGATAATTCAAATCTTCAACTCCTAGCATGTTCTATGCGCTCTATCCACCTCACTACATCAATTTCTAATAAAAGAAATGAAAAGTATACAATCCAAAAGACAAATAAAAAGTTTTGTATACCTTCTCGAAGCTTTCTCGAAAAACCAACACTACCACGAGCTAGAGCACCCTTCACTTAGCTTACCCCTCAAATTAATTTGAAAATAGTAGAGAAATGAGGCAAATTTAGGTGGGGAAAGCCATGGCCAAAAGTGGGTTTCGGCCTTGGGGGTTTTGGTCAGGATTACGAGAAGAAAAGAAAGGAGGAGGAAGAAGAAATGGGAGGGGTTCTTTAAAAATAACTAAATAAATAATTAATTAATAATAGGGAATATTACATATAAGACCCTAAGTCTCAAAAATATTTTAAATAAACCCCAACTCTATACTTTAATAATATGAACAATACAAAATACACTAAAATTATCTTATAATAATCCTCCTGCATTATAAAATAAAATAAACAATATTTCTTCACATAAAATCTCAACTCTGAGCTCTAATATAATACCTGTCTAACACAAATCTTGACACCAAATAAAATTCTCACCACTCCAGGAAAATAAAAATGGGTATTTTAGGTATTTTACAAATTCAAGGTGTTACAAAGAAGATCCCAAACCTATGGAGATGCTGCCCTTAGAACTTGGAGAGAACTGGATGAGGCCCCTGCTCGAGTTCCCCAAAGACGGAATCCTTCCCTTAGACCCTAAAGAGGCTTGAAAGATCCAAACCAGAGCCGAGCGGTACACATTCATCGAGGGAGTCATGTACAAATGCTTCGACACTCAAGTAGATGGCAGACCCTACTTGAGATGTCTCCCTCCAGAGGAAGCCCAGTATGCTTTGAAGAAGGTCCACGAAGGAATATGTGGCGCGCACTTGGGAGCAAGGTCCCTACCTCACCAAATCTTGAATTATGGATACTTTTGGCCCACTATCCAATGCCGAACAACACGTTCGCCAATGTGGTCCTTGTAAAAAAAATTCAACAATCTGCCGCCTACCGCAAACTCAGCTTTCCTCTCTGTCCAGTCCAACCCCTTTTGCAATGTAGGGAATGGACCTGCTCGAGCCTTTTCCTCCAGCACCGGGCCAGCTAAATTTTTTTGTTGTGGCAATCGACTATTTCTCTAAATGGATCGAAGTCGAGCCCTTAGCAACAATTACAGAGAATAAAGTGCAGTGCATCTTTTGGAAAAATGTTGTCTGTAGATTCGGCGTGTCCTGAATCTTGATAACGGACAATGGAACTCAGTTTACAGGGGCGGCCTTCCGCACATTTTGCACAAATTTGGACGGTCAATGCACCACTTGTCGCTCTCCTGGACTTCGGCAACGTGTTCAGAGCACTCTTGCAACCGATGTCCAAATGTGAGAAAATGAGTTGCTTGGTCAACGTTCAACAGTCAACGCACCATGTGTCGCTCTCCTGGGCTCCGGCGATGTGTTCAGAGCACTCTTGCCGCCAACGTCCAAATGCAAGAAAATGCATTGACTGGTCAACGGTCAACGTGCCACGTGTCGCTCTTCTGGACGTCGACAATGTGTTCCGAGCACTCTTGTCATCGACGTCTAAATGTAAGAAAATGCGTTGACTGGTCAACAGTCAACGATCAACGGTCAAATAGCCACGTGTTGCTTTTCTGGACTTCGGCAATATGTTCCGAGCACTCTTGCCACCGACGTCCAAATGCGAGAAAATGCGTTGACTGGTCAACGGTCACTGGTCAACCCGCCACGTGTCGTCCTCCTGGACTTCGGCAACGTGTTCTGAGCACTCTTGCCAGCGACATCCAAATGCGAGAAAATGTATTAACTGGTCAACGGTCAATGCACCACGTGTCGCTCTCCTGGACTTTGGCAACGTGATCCGAGTACTCTTGCCACCGACATACAAATACGAGAGACTGGTCAACGGTCAACGGTCAACGCACCACGTGTCGCTCCCTCGGACTTTGACAACGTGTGACGTCCAAATGCCATGTGTCGCTCCCCTGGACCTCGGCAATGAGTGTCGAACACTCTTGCCACCGACCCTCAAATCGTAGAAAAACGTCTACCTCCCGATGCGCGCCCTCGATCAGAGCGCTCAGATTACGCCACGTCATCAGACAGCAAATCCACCATTAGATCGTTTAGGAAATTGTGCCAACGGTATGATCGGTGCACCAGATCACGCCATGTCGTTATTCCCTAATTAATTCTTTTATTTAAATTATTAATTCGAATTAATTGTTTAAAAATTGCGAAAAAAATAAAATTCAAGAAAATTAATTAAAAATTCTAAAAAATAATTATAAATTCAGGAAAATATTTGTGAACTCCTAATGAATAATTATTAATTATAACAATTAATTAATGCATTTTGAAAATAGATTGTTGGTTCCCAATAGTGAATAAATAATTCGAAAAATAATTTACAAATTAAAAAAATCAGAAAATTCCAAAAAATTCCAAGAATAATTTTGTGCACTTTGCATGCTCAATTTAGCACCATTACACCTCGAGCAAGATCCAAAACCCCTTGAGGAACTCCAATAAAATTCTGTACGCCATTAGAACAACAAAACTACTCTTCAAAGGCTGTTAAAACTCAGTCTTCGGGAGTGGGGGGCTCGTGATAAGGCTAAAAATAGGATTAAATTGGGACCGTTCAAATTGGCCACAAATCTTAAAGCTCTCAGGGGTAAAAAGGTAATTTTGCCTACAAACAAGTCCGAATGTGAGACTGGGCCTTTCCCCAAAACCCAATTGCCCAAAAATGGATCTGTCTAGGTATGGGTAGCAATCCGTTACAAACCAACTCAAATGGATAAAGAGTGATTCAAATTCGTGATTATCTCTAAGAGACAGTTTTAACTGTCCCTCTTATCACGGAACGAGTCAAACCCTCTTCTTATCTATAAACATCCAGAAGTAGAGATTTATCCCTATCTCGAAACTGGTTCCGAAGGTGACTATAAATACCCCTCTCTCCCCACTGTGACAAGGTAATCAATTCTTTTCTACCTAAAGCTCTTTCTTAATCTTTGAGATTACTGACAAGTGTGTCGGAGGGTTCGTCGCCGGGATCCATCCCGGTGTATCGAACTTTGTGCAGGTTCGCAGCAGTGGCAAGAAACAAGTCAACATGTTGATGATGGTCAACAGGTTGGCTTTATTGTTTTCCTCAAGAACCCACAAATTCATCTGTTTGCTCCCACACCAGAAATTAGCAGCAACATAAACATTTCTCCATTGCTAAAATCTATTTCGTATTTGAATATTTATTTATACGTGCGACGCATGTGTTTGCAGTGCACGTGTTGGTTGTATTCTCTTTCAAAAAATTAAAATCTATGAAGTGTGTGTGTGTGTGTTTATTTTTATTTGTGCATAAAAACTCTAATTATAATTAAAATTAAACTAGTTCTATTAGATACATATTACAATATATAACATATGCATTTAATTTAAATAAAAACTCTAAATAGTTTGTGCGCACACACGTAATACGCACGTGCACATTTTTTCTCCCCAAAAAAGGATTGTGTCATGCCTTGCTTCCCAAAATACGGAATACGAGTACGTAACGAAGACCCAGCAAATGATGTAAACACAATCCATGAGTTGTACCAGTCTAACTCAATAATATGAACAACAAACACAACCATGCAAGTGAATATAATCACATGCATCAAAGAACAACTCCAATAATAGATGGAATAATCCAAAACATAATATCGAACATAATATCCAAAATTTGGGAAAACAAACTCCGGGATAAAAGCCCAAAACAATGTATAATATCAAAGACAAAGTTCAAAGGAAAGATATATAGCATAAAATAATTCAAGCAGTAAAATCTTCGGCTCCATCTTCTAAAATCGTTGCTCCCCAATTCCTTCTGATAATGTTCCTTCAGTACTTGCAAACTCGTGATCTAAAAAGAGAGAAAATAATATCCATAGAGCAAGTCATGGACAGCAAGTAGTGGAAAAACAGAGAATAATAGGAAATACGGTATATAAAAAATAAAGGACGGGATCAGTCAAGAACTAAATCAAGGATCGGTAGTAATGTCAAAGGTCTATATTTAATCATGCATTAATTAATAATGTCGATTTAAGTTCTATATTGATGATTGTATATGGGATCAAGCATGACATGTCAAATGCGAGTTATTATTCATTTTATTAATCTATCTAGTACATGTACTACTGTGTCCCATTCCACAGGTTCGACGCAAGCAACCAAGTAGACGTTTTAGACTATGATGGTGAATTCACGAATCGTGTACTCGGCATCGATAAAGATAATTTTCAATCAATGATCAACAGTCTATCACTTGCAATCATTACTCCACCTTCCAATCAATCCATGTAAATAATAAGGCCTTTACTGAGTACAGAATCCAATTGTTCACTACCTAGTCAACCCATAATACCCTAGTATTTTATTTTATCCTATGTGAGCATGCAAGATGGTGTTAAGGTTGGATCATGCTAAGTATGACTAATTCTACTCGTTACAGAGAAAGCAAGAAGCAAATATATTAAATCAACACAAATCATACAATCTGGACAGTACGACGTTACTGTACAAAAATAGATATTTTCGCTGCTACAAAAAAGCAAATCTGGGTACATCAGAAGTTCTAGCCGATTCCAGCGCATATACATACGACATATAAATATAACAGAAACTGGGTTCAAATCCTTATTATTTTCATATTTCATGTTCAGACAGCAGGTTACAGATTGTGTTCACATATATGAATCAAGTCAGAAAACTCATCAATTAAATTTACAAAAATTCAGGGTGATTCCTACACATGTCTAGTCTCAGCCAAATTAATTTCATATTTTTATTTTACTGTTAACATGTTCTATTTATTAATACATCAGAATTATACGCATGAAATTAGGAATCTGGAAATCCAGACCCAACAGTACTAAAAGACTGATAACTAGCAAATTATAACTCAGAATTCAATTTCGTCAAAATTTTTGGAAAATAGACTCATGGGGCTACAATTCATATTTACAAATTTCTTTCAAATTACTACATCCCATCAATCCTTTAATTCATAATTTAATAAGAATAGGCAATAATTTCATCATACAAGCATATAATTCATGATAATTGTAACACCCTAAATTTCTATTTATGTAGAGATTGTAATTTTATGTGTTTTGCACGTAAAATTTCATATGTATATTTTCTTTTATAAAAATATTTCTTTATAGCATGAACAAGAAATTGTTCCCTTTATTTTCTAAACAGACTATTTTAAAAGCTTAATTGAATTCTAGGCCTAATTGTCTCTTTTTAGCCTATCTTAATTAATTAATTGATTTAATTAGTAGAGCCCATAGTTAATTGGCTCATTAGTGAGCCCATTTAACTTAATTTCTCTTTTTATTAATCCAACTTGTAGTATAGCCAAGTTTAGTGAACAATTAATTAATTCACATGAACAAATTTGTAAAAAAAGGGGGTACTAGTTGGCACGTGCATGCACTAGAGTGTGCATTGTGCACTTTTGTACCTAGGCCGGATAATGCATGGGAGAGTGGGGGAGATGGGAGAGGTGGAGAGTTGGTTGCTTCATCATGGGTAGTTTCTATAACTCCCTAGTTCATCTAGACCCTTGATCCCTAACCATTTGGACTCATCCTAGCCCTCCATTCACCCTCAAAATTTGTATAAATACCCCCCCTACACTCTTCATTCTCACACTTGAAAATTTTGAAAAAAAGAAAAGAATCATAAAAGAAAGAAAGAAAGGCAATTTAGTGAGACAAAAGATTGAGTAGATTGAGTGCTAGTGTGTGTTCTTCAACCCTAGAAGTAGCCAGATTTTTTCAAGGAGCAAGGGGGAGACTCGGGTTGCATTGCAAGCAAGGAGGAGAAGTCATTTGGCAGCTTGAACTAGGAGGAGAAGGCTTCACTTGTTCATTCTAGGAGATTCCTAGGAGTTTTATTTGATTTTCTCTCAATTAGAGGTGGGTGATTCTCATGCTTCTAATTTAGACATCATGCTAGGGTTTGAATTGATAAAATTTCTAAAGAGAGACTAAGTAATTTAGCCTATGTTTGTCTATTTAGAGATGAAAAATTGTAGATAAGAGAATACGTGACCAATTGATTGTTAGTTGCTAAAGTTGTGATTTAATGTGCTAGAATCTATCATGTTTTTGAAATATGCTTTATTGAGAAATTTGGGCTTATGAGACGAATGATTGATTAAATGCACCATGAAATTTGATTGTCTAATTTTTAAGCAACACCAATGTAGAAAGATGAAAACTTGTATTCTAAAAATAATCTTTTGTCGAAACCTTGATTATAAATAATGTGAAAATTGTGATTCTTGTTTTCAATGATGAAAATACATCCATGATTTACTATAAATAGCAACATGGTGCAATCAATAGTCGACCGAATTAGAGTCGACAGTCGACCGAATTAGAGTCGACAGTCGGCTGTCAGGAAATAAATTTCGAATTTTAGTTACAGACCATTCGACCTACTGTATTTTTACAGTCGACTACCCTGATTATTTGTTTTCGAGTTTAAATCTTCACAGAACAGTAGACCTACTGTATTTTAACAGTTGACTGCCCTGATTATGTGTTTTCGAGCTTTAGAACCTCGCAGAACAGCTGACTGACCATGTTTAACAGTCAACTTCCATGAAGTTCAAATAAATTTTATGAGATAATTTTCTATAACCTTTGGCCCAGTATAAATGAGAATTTGAGACTACTTTTGCAAGAAATAACTTATTATAAGTTGTTAGTTTAAATTGTCTTTGGATAAATAAAAAAAAATAAATGCATTGCTTAAAAGAATTTTTGAAATGAGACTTGGTATGGAAAAAATTAAAAGTGTGAATTTGGTTTTAGTATTGATAAAGTGAGAATAAAAGAAATTTGAATGTGACAAGTTAGAAAATGAATTCGTTTGTCTTATGCATGAAATTGTACATGAAAGTGAAATAAAATGTCGTGATGAATTATGAAAGATCTTATGAATATGAATACTCAAATGTTATAAACATGAAATGGAATTAAAAGCTAGAGGGTAGCTAAGCCTTATACCGGCATTGAATTAATACCTTTGAGAAGAGATATTGAAAAGAAAAGACCAAGTTCGGGTCGTATTATTGAATTGATGATTAAGATCGGTATAGAGGAAATGATGACTCTAGAGTATTGATTTTATTCATGAGTCAATAACTAAGGATTTGATACATAGTGAAGATGTGATGAAAGTAAGAGAAAAACACGAGTATGAGGGCCTCGGAGCTACGGTGTGAGAGTATTCACAGGCTGTCTACATGATGGGTCGTGTCATGACGTGGATACGTCTTCAGGAGTCTATACTGTAGGTGAAGCTTGTGGGGTGTTTGGTGACTGCGGGTGGTGTCATGTCCCATGATGGAGGCTGAATTGTCTACAGGCTGTCTACACGATGCATCGTGTCATGACGTAGGATTCCCCTCCAGGCAGTCTGGACATAAGCTCGTAACTCATAGAACATCTAGGATACTTACTGTAGTTACCGTAGTAGTTTAAGTCATGGCGAGGGATTGAACCCTACAAGATGAAGAACGATTAAGGGCTTGCCCTCGGACCTATGTAGTATGGGATGCATAGAATCCGAACAAGTGCGTATTAGTGTCATGTAATATAAATAACTGCATTAAGGACTAAGTGCATATCACAACACGATATCAATAGGATAGTCCCTTTGTAGTTCTGTTTGTGATCAAGTTTGTGGTTTGTTTAAGTATTTGAGAATCGTTATACTGTTCGGCATAAAGAGGATAGCCGTGTATAATATTTCGTCGGTTGTAAGCAACTGACGTGTCCACAATTTCTATGCAGGATAAAGTGATTAACAAGACTAAAGTTTGCATGCTGCTTAAAGAATGATTCAAGTGTTGTACATTTCTATTCATGTAATTTGTTGTAAATTGCTTCCGCTGTAAATATGTAATGTAAATATAACTCTAATGTAATAAAGTTTTTAATTCCTTGTAAAATTGTACGAAATGAAGTGAAAAGATCCTGTGGAACTTCGAATTCAGTCTGTTTTGGAAATCAGGGGTGTTACAATAATTAATAAATAAAGTGCTATTTGATGGTTAACATGCAAATTTCTAGATTTATGATGCAATTTACCATCATGGTAATTAACTTATCAAATCAAATTCAATCGGAAAGATTCAATTCATCAAACAATTCTATAACATGGATCTAGTTATTTTCATGTATTTCGTGCATATGCAATGTGCAATAGGGACCAGGGTTCGAATCAAAGATAAAGGCACAAAGTCAAGGATATCTCGGGTTAGCTCGTGTAAACCCTTAATATACTCAACGGAAAATGAATAGTATAACAATATGATGATTAAAAGATGATCTAACAAAAATAATCAAACTAGTTCAAGAGAGACTTGCCTTTTAGACTATAAATTCGAATATGATAGAACAATAGGATAAGAATCCTAACAGTAACGGAACACGTGCAAAGCGCATAAACTCCAAACAACAAGGCAGCAATTATACGTGCGATGCACGTAAAACTCCAACACAGCAAGCACTCAAACAAAGCGGCAATGGCAGGGGAAAGCAAGGCAATGGCGGCAAGGCGGCACTAGGCTGAGGCTAGGGCAGCGACTGGCGAACGACAGTCGACGGTGGTGGTCGACGGCGCTCGGGGAGGCTCAGGCAAAGGCAACTTGACGGCGTCCTCTGTTTTGGAAGAAAATAGAGGAAGGGAGGAGATGGCCACGGTGATGGGTTTCGGTTGACGACGGGGATGACGACGAGATGGGGGGTGGCTGCGGTGGTTGCGATCGAGGGCAAAGGATAACGCGGCTGTTGCGGATGTAGGTTGACGAGGATGAAGGGGTTCTTCGGTGATTGGATAAGAGGCGATGATGAGGGCTGGGGATCGACTGGGCATCGACGAGGCGGTTGACTGGGGTAGGGTGAAGACGAGGACAAGGAGGGTGGAACTGAAAGCCGCAGAGGAGGCGGGAGGACGATGACGAGATGTGGGAGATGGGTTTTGGAAGAAACAGAGGTTGAGGGTGAGGTCCGGGGAGGAAGAGCGGCAAGAGGTAGGAGAGAGAGATATTAATAGGGTTTTTAATTAGTTAGGGTTTAGGGGGGTATTTATATGGGATAATAGATGTTTGGTTTTGGGTTGCAGGTTAACGGGTTAAAGGCATGGGTTTAGGATCTAAAAAGAGAAAAATTGGTAGAATTAAATAGGATATGAATTCAATGGATCAATATAAACCCAAAACACAAAAGAGTAAAATTAGTAGTGAGCCAAAAATTCAGGGTTCAAACCAAAAGTGTACAAAATGGTCAAAAAAGAATAAATAAGCCCAATGAAAAGCAAGATTTATTATTTAAAAGAGATTCGAATACAATAATAAAAACGAAGAAAGTTACAATAAAAATCCAAAAACAGAAAAATAGGATAACAGATTGGCCGGCCATTTCTTGTTCTAGGAGGTAAATTGAAATTTATTTTAGTTAAGTGAGTTTAGTGGAGAGTTTAATTAGGATTAATGGGGTGGTTAATTGAGTTAGTGGATATCTTTCTCTCTCTCCAGACCCCACTATCCAAACTTTTCTTCTCCTTCTCTGCCATTTCCGAAAACCTCCCAGCCACCTCACTCTTTTTCCTCCACTCACTCACCATGTACATATATATATATATATATATATATATATATATATATATATATATATGGAAAAAGGGGTATGAGCAACTTGCTCATTTAGTAAATAAGCAATTGATGATGTGGCATACATGTGATTGGAAAAGCCTTAAAAGGGTTAGTTGTCCAATGTATCACATGCATGCCACATAAGCAATTTCTCATTTACTAAATGTGCAAGTTTCTCATATCCCTTTTACCCATATATATATGTGGGTACATTTATATGCTTACACCACTTCATCTCGAATTTTGGAACTTTTTCATTGGAATCATGGGGCTAATTTGCTTGGAGTTGTTTTGTTAGGAGAATTCTACTACTAAGAGGTGGTGGTCTCTTTTATTTCTAATTTAGTTATTTTAATGCCAAAAATTGTTAGATAATTGCTTTGTGTAATCTATAATGTTATAAGTGAATTAGTTTGGGTATGAATACATGCTATATTAAATAGACTAGATGAATAAGTGAAGATACAACATGAAAATTGATTTGTCATGCTTTTAAAATAAATTTGCATAAGATTTCTTGTCTGTTAATATCATGTGTGTTTGCTATGTATGTTAATCCATATTAGATTTTGCTACACCATGATTAAATTGTATATGTGAAATTTTGAATGAATGGCACTTTGCAAAATTGAGAAACTCATGTTAGGAATTACATGTAGTTTTGTAAGTGGATTTGTGGGTGTGGGTATTTTCCCAACTTTATATTAAATGGTAGAAGCCTTCATGCTAATTCTATAGATCAAGAACTAATTGTAGTCTAATTTGATTAAGGAGGGACATGAATGTAAAAGTCAAGATTTCTCTAATCTAAACTAATTTGAATAATTCCCAAGTTAAAATGTATTAAATTAGAGGAAATTCTCGTTCTGGAAATTTTAGGGGCGTTGTGTATAGTAATAATCATGAAAATATTTAAAGAATATGAAAACTTGAAGTTATATGATTAGATTAAAAATAATCGAGAAACAGAGAGTTAGTATAAAAATAATTTAATAGAGTTATAATCAGACGTTATGTTTGGACTACTTGGTCTTGGCATTTGGGATTAGAGAGCTGTGTACACTACTGGGGTTGTGGGTTCGAGTCTTGGGAGGCTCTGTTCTTCTTCGAAATTTTCATTTTTATAAATTAACAGTAGATGACGTGTATAAACTATGGAATGGGGTTTTCTTCACCAATTGAGAGTGGCCTAGTGGTTGTTGGATGTATTTGGGTTGCGGTTGGGTGCTGTGCACCTGGGTTTGATCCCGGGTGCACACATTTTATAGTTTTATTTTATTTTAATGACTTTTTCATGTTTTAAAAATTGGGGAATATTGTCGAAATATTTTAGAATATTATTAGAACTTTGGGAAATAATTCTACACTATTGTAAAATATATTTTGGGGATTTAAAAGATTGTCTTAGACAATATATTAGATGAATCTAGTTTCTAGCAAATTTTGAGGGTATTTGCTTATGTAAAAACGATTTAAAAATTTGGGAAATAGAATACAAGTTTAGGAACTCATGAAAAGGCTTCTATATGAGAGACTACAAGATAATAAAAGCAAAGAATTTGAAATAATAACCTTGCAATGTTTTGCAAAGGGTTTATCAATTAAAAGTTGTTGAATACTGTTAAGTGATAATAAATATAAAGAGAACAGATAAAGAAGAAATGTTGAATAATGAATGAGATGTTTACGATGAGGTTAGATGTAACCTATGAGATCTCGGTATTGAGATGGTTGTTGTTCTAGAGTTGAGCGTGACCCAGAATACCGGCAAGTTGAGATATATATAAAATTGAGAAATAGCCAGTGTGGGCTGAATGTTCTCGTGTGTTAATTTAAGTCCGGAGGGCAAAGCTAAACTATAGGTTTTAATAACTGTAACTTAAACTTAAGGTCATACACTAGTTGGAGATATGATGAAAAAATAGCAAACGTGAGTTATGGACTCCAGGATGACTCGCGGAGTGAGACAATTCCCAGTATTCCGGAACGAGGGATGAAAGACCCTAGGATGATCTGCGGAGTGGGATTTATCTCCAGTATTCTGGGACGAGAGCGATGCTCACGGGATATTTGTGCAATGAGGGTTCTAGGATGACTCGCGGAGTGAGATAATCCCCAGTCCGGGACGATGGATAAAATAGGCCACAGAATGATCCGTAGAGTATGATTGACCTCCAGTATTTCGGGGGGAGAACCAATACTTGCAAAGTATCTAAATCTCGTAGTAGTCATGGTAGTAGGTTGCGTGGCAAGGGGTTGAACCCTACAATGAGGAGTACGATAAGGGCTTGCCCTCGGACCTATGTAGGATAGGATGCATAGAATCTGAACAAGTATGCATTAGTGTCATCATAGTGCAATGTCTGCATTAGGCATTAAGTCATATCATACACTGACAGAACTAGGATAAACACTTTTTTTGTTTGCATTCAAGTTTATGTCTGCTAAATTAAAGAATCGCTGTATTATAGCATTGGGTCAGTTGTATTCAACTGACGTGCCCACAGTTTCCTAGGTGTAGGATTTGTACTTGGCGTTGACTTGAAGTTACTGTGATGAGGTGTTATAAGATTGAAATTTTTTTATTATCATAAATTGTATTATATTCATTTATTTCCGCCGTGTTGATGTAAAGAATATTGTTGTAATAAAAAGTATTAAATTCTTTGTAAATTTGTACAACGTTGAAGTAAAAAATCATGTTTATGCTACGAATTATGTGTGTTTGGAATTCGGGGCATTACAAAATAAAAACAAACAATTCCCCAAAAACGTAAACTAAAAATTGAAGTTTATAAAACGATAACAACTATTTTTTGGTCGTTTAGAACCAACTTGGTGGTTCTCCCAATTTTGCTTCAAATGCTTCAGTGTTAAAAGGCTAGTTGTCAGTATCTTTAAATAAATCTTCAAGATTCCAATTTGTAGATCCTTTTAGCATATTAGCATCATGATCTTTCATCTGTTTTTTTATCATCTAGCAAATTTGTCTCTGCATAATTGATAGAAGCCTTGTATTGATCTAGCACATGTTTTGGTACACGACAGATCCGTGAATAATGTCCACTTTTTCCATATTTATAGTAAGTATTGTTTGGATACTTAGCAGAATTGTTAGGTAGATTTTGATTCTTTGGGCAGACATCTTATGAGCTTTTTGAACTTTGCATTATTTGGGCCTTTATAAACTCCTCTGTTGAATTAATTATTATGTCCACATCTACTGGAGAAATTATTTTATCCACCTTTTCTGGAGTAGTTATTTCGTCCAAGTCCCCTACCTCTGCCTCTATTTTTAGCAAAGTTATTATTAACTTCAGGAACTGCCATAGACACAGTTGGTCTTGAATTATGATTCTTAATTGAACTTTGCTATTTATTTTGCAACAAGGAGACAAGTTATCAGTTCAAAATACTTAGAAAATCGTAGTTCTCGATACTGCTGCCGTAGGAGCACATTTGAGACGTGAAATGTAGAAAGAGTTTTTTTTTTTCTATCATTTTCTCATCGGTAAATTTTTTACCACACAATCTCAAACCATAAGCAATATTAAATAGAGCAGAGTTGTATTCAAAAATTGTCTTATGATCTTGGAATCTCATATTCAGCCAATAATTTTGAGCATTGGGAAATTTAACCATCTTCTGGTGATCATACCTATCCTTTATGGATTTCCAAAGACCTAATTGATCTTCCTTAGTCAAATAGTCATTTTTCAGATCATCATGTATATGATGACGGAGAGAAATGAGAGCAAACGCTTTGTCCTTCGGAGACACCTTATTTCCTTCAACAATAGTATCACCATTGCAAATTGATATTATAATCCAATTGCCATGAAAAAATAATTTTTAATGTTGATCGCAAGAGCCTTAAAGTTGAGTTTAGCAATGTTCGACATCTTTTCAGTAACTGTGATAAAATATATAAAATTAGTAGGTTATACATGAACATAAGGAAATAATTAAAAATTTATTAATTGATGTTAGAACTTCAGTTTCCTCACTCATAGCTCGGAACTTCTAGTTCATGATTCCAATACATAATTTGTTTATAGAACATTCAGGTAGTGTTAAGACATTAGGCTTACTTTTGAATATAGAGAACTTCGGGTACAGATCTAATTATAATATCATAATTTCGGGTTTGATTATCTATATAATAAAACACAAAGAAAGCTATCAAGTGGCTCTCCTTCAATCCCCCCAAAATCAAAGACCCAGATCTAACCTCACAAAACACATTTTTCCGCCCAAAAGTTTCCCTCCAAAACTCAAATTCAAATCCCCACAAAAATTAACTCATTTATTTATTTAATTATTTCTCTATCTCTCCCTATCTCGCTCCCTCTCTCTCTCTCTTCTATTAAAAGAAATTAAAAAAATAAAAATTTTAACAATTTTTAAAAAATATAAAAATATAAAAACTAAAAAATTTTAAAAACTTAAAACTTTAAAAATAATTCAAAAAAATCAAAAAAATCAAAAAAAAATTCAATAAAATCAAAAAAAATCAAAAAAAAAATTATAAAAAAGTTTTTAAAAATGATTTTTTAAAAATATTTAAAAGTTTTAAATTTTTAAATTTTTTAAAAAAATTTTAGAAATTTTAGAAATTTTTAAAAATTTGAAAATTAAAAAAAAATAAAAAATAAAAAATTTTAAATTTTTAAAATTTTGAAATTTTGAAAATCTCAAAGCAAATCCAAATCGAAATCCAATGTCGAACCCCAATCAAGAGGTCGTCGCCGATATCTGATCCGCTGCTAATTCCGTATCGGTGACTCCCCTCCACACAATCGAGCGTGAATATCAAGCGACTCCGTATCGACGACTCCCCTCCACCGAATCGAGAGTCTCTATATGTGATGCGACGACTCTAATTTCATCTCATTAACCGAATTCTCATTCTAATTTTTAATTTTTTATGTGCAAGGGATTACTCAGTTTTTTGTTGACTCGAATTTTGTGTTTGCATGGGATTTAAGTTCAGAGAGGTATGATTGTTTTATTTTTGGGTTTAAAAAATTTTAATTTGGTGATTTATTTGACGAGTTTTTTATTGGTTTTGATTTAATGTGTACGCAAGTGAGAGATGGATCATTCGGTGGCCTCAATTTAGGCTTCCAAACCATAGTAGGACAGGTAAGCTGACTAGCAACCTAAATTAACTTGGGAAATATGCAACATTAATTTCTTTACTACAAGTGAAAACACTATCATGAAGTGTTCCCTTCACTGGTTATTAGAAATCATGGATAACATAACATATAAGAACTTTTAGTGTATATTTGGATATATAGGATTGGGATGACTGGAATTTACCAGTGAAGGGTGCAAACTCTCCACTCAAGAAAGACAGCTAAAGTAAATTTGTTATTTATCCATTTTGGTTTTTTTTATAAATGTGCAATGGGGAGACAAAGTGGAGATAAAAGAAATGATTAGCTTGGATTAGAGTTTTGAGAACTTCATGTATTTCATTTTGGTTGAAATAATAATGAGAGGTATTTCAATTGCAAACTGAGTCTCAAACAAACAAATGTTTAGATTATTGGTATTGTAGGTACCTTTACACATGCACCTGCATTACCATTGTATTTAGACATGCTCATAGTGGTTATGGGATTAGAGTAAGCTCTATAAAACATATATGATAATGTCCTTGCATAACTATTACAAGCATCAAAAAGTGATGCTGAAGTTAAAAAAAACTTTATGCAGTGTTTCTAACAAACTATATGCATTCCAGGTAAGTTCAGCTAATGATCAAGAAGGCGATGGTTGAGCTTAAAGGTAGATCTACTGCTTTCTCATATAACATGTTTGCTACTTCAATTAATTTGGTGGACCTCCAAAACTATTTTATATAATCAAACCAGGTGCACCGTTCTGAAAACATGCCGTAGGCACGTGTCAACGGGCAAACCTAGTATATATATAAATTATTTTTAGAATTTTAAATTGTAATATTAAAATAATAAAACTTTGAGTTTTATTATACAAAACTTCAGATTTTATATATTAAATTTAAAGTATAGAACTTCAGGTTTTAAAATAAAATACTGACCGAGCTTCTAGTCCGAATTATTAGCCTAGTCTATACTTGTTTGATTATCACAAAATTTTTATAAGATTCTGTAGACACATAAAGGAATGTCATATAAAATTTTCAGAAATTGTCAATGGTTGGATTTAATGTTATGATTTTTCAATGAGAAACTGCATTAAAAAGTGTAAAAAACTATAATAAATTCAATTTACATCCAAATAGGTTATATAATATATGAAAATCAGTTATCTTGAAAAACTCTTATCAAATAAATTTGATTTCACATTCATATGAGATGTTATTCAAAACAAAATTTGACGGATGTTATAATATTCAATGAAAATGTAAAGATAATAAGTAATTTGTTTCTCACAAACCTACTGTTGGATCAATCTGACTGGTGGATACCTTTCACTCCAATATGTTGTGATCCTTTTCTCAAAATTTGAGGTCAATCGAACTTCGGGAAGGTACACAATGATGAGAATCCTGCTGGTAACCTGTTGCAAATATGAAGAACTACTATTAAAATATTAGGAGGTAAATTGACGACTATTTTTTTGGGGTACTTCTATAGGGGGAGTACTCCACCTATTTATAGGGTTACAAAGGACCTCATAAGAGCATCCACAATGGTATTTCTCAAATTTTAAAAAATGGCAGCTACAGTATTAGCATTTAGCGAAATGGTCTGCAGTGGTTGTTTGCTATATTTTTTTCATTTTTATAGTCGGACGATACATGTTGTATCGTCCTTTGGCGCGTAAAATAAAAAAAGAAAGAGACGCGACAACATGTCTCGTCCCTCTCAAATTTCTTAAAAAAATTGCGTGGGATGGTAGAACATTTACCGTCGCGCAATTTTTCAAAAAAAAAAATGGGAAAGACGATACATGTTGTCATGTTGTACATGTATCGTCTCTTTCATTTAAAAAAAAAATTAATTACTGATTAACTATTAAAATATGTTAATTAAATAAAATAAATAATATAATAATACCTAAACCTAATTAAAAACCAACTAAACCTACTCACTAATCCCTCCTCAAATCAAGGACGGGACATGTTGTCCCGTCCAAGAATTTTTCCTCTTTTTTTTTCCGGCGAATCTGACCGTTCGATCTATTAAAAATAAATAAATAAATAAATAATATGGAACGATACATGTTGTATCGTCCGACGTTATTTTAAAAAAATAAAATAATTGGGATGATACATGTTGTATCGTCCGACGTTATTAAAAAAAATAAAATAATTGGGACGAGAAATGTTGTCCCATTTCTTATAATTTAAGAATCACAATTTCGTTTCTCAAAAATAAGAAGCGACTGTAGCGATTTTGCCAAAATATGGCAAAATAGCAAACGACTGCAACGTCATGTTTCTCAAAAAATGGCAAATTGGCAAATATAGCAAACGACTGTGGATGCTCTAAGGTACAAAAGAAAGAAGTAGAACAGGTGGGAGAAGTTGGAGAGGAGTTATAAAATAATAGAGATTTGCCGCGGGGGGGGGGGGGGGTGTTTACAAAACTATGAAGATAGTGGTCATCCACTAATAACATTTACAACTGAATTTTAAGTTTACAGTTTTAGGTAGATAAGAGCATTATAGTCTGAAGTGCTAGCACCTTTTTGTATTAAGGAACTTGAGGTTGAGGAACCTGTTTGAAATGAATTAATTAACAACTTAATGTTTTTTCCTTTTTTTAAATCTAAGCTAATCAATCTAGAAACCGTAGAAACAAAACAGATTTACGCAATAATTAAGAAATAAAATGTTGGACCTGACTGTCCCATGAGAGCATCTGTAGTCGTCTTGAGTCAGATTTTGGGTATTTGGCAAATAGAAATGGGAAAATTGGATTTGCGCTGTAGTCGTGAAAAGCCAAAGTTTAGGTTAGACAAAAGATTATCTTTTGTCTCAGAAATTTAAATATATATATATATATATATATATATATATATATATATATATATATATAAATGCATTGAAGTGAGGGATAATGGACAAAATTTTTTTTTTAAAAAAAAAAGCAGTGAAGTCACTTCACAAAAGGACAAAAAAAAATTAAAAACAAATCAAAAAATCCAAAATTGCCTGGGACGAGGGATGAAGTCCCGTCCTTGGCTTTTGTCTTTAGCATGAATATGTGTTGGACGGTAGATTGTCTACCGTCCTTCAATTTTTTTTTTTTAAATTTAATTCACCGGACGGGGAATAATCCCTCGTCTGATGAGTGCGCGTGAAAAAAACCTCTCCGACGGAAAATCACCTTCCGTCCGATCTCTCCGACGAAAAATCATCTTTCGTTAGCTATATTTTGGCAATTGCCATTTCGGCTGCCAAATATAGCAGGCTACTGTAACGTTGCAACCCAAATTTTGGGTATTTGGCCAACGACTACAGCGCCTTCTTTGTCAAAATTTGCAAAATTTGGCAAATTGGCCAACGACTACAAATGCTCTGAGAAACCAAAATAACCCGCAATGAAAAAAATGAGAGATGAGAGGGAAAGGAGAAGAGAGAGATAGAGTGGGGAGGATAATCAAATTCTGTGTGGAGGTTCTCAAGACCCCTTCTCGACCCTGTCCATCATTACATACTTCATCTGCCATCCCATCGCCATTATGACACTTTCCCCCATCATTACCCAAAACCAAAACCACAACCCAGATTTACTCAAAACCAAAACAAAAAAAAAACCCAAAAGCCATTGTTAAAACCAGATTTGGCAGGAAAATGTATGTTCGATGCATGAAGTGCAGGGAGTCTGATCACCCGGCGGCAGAATGCATATCTAATGCTTCAATTGCAAATGTTTTGGCCACAAAGTAAGGGACCATATTTCCTTCAATAGGCATCCCATTTTGAAGGTTCAAACTCAGTGCAACTCGGAAATGGCATCGGCGATGGCGATGACGAAGCTCTACACCAGTGGATATTTGCATGTCATCAAGGGTAACTACTCCTAACACAGCCTTAAATCTATTCTTAACTGGTACTGGGAGAGGAAATGCTTGTGGTAGCAGCTAGACAATGTAGGCGAAGGAATTTACTTCATCTAGTTCCCAAATGAAGAAATGGTCAAGAATGTTGTCATGGAGGGCCTCCTTCATTTCGCTGGTGTCATAGCAGCAATAACTCAATGGTCACCTGAAGTTGGGGTGAAGTAGAAGCCCAAACCATGCTACACCTTGATTAATATCTCACAACTCCCACTTCACCTTTGGAACCTTTCGTCGCTGGATGATCTCCTGGGTTTCTTTACTAAGGTGATTGTTGCCGCTGAAATCGGTGTGGAGGCAAGCAGATAGATTTGTTGATTCAAGGGAAGGTGAATAGTCAAACCTGAACGACTTCACCGGAGTCTGACCGAGATCCTTTCACCGTTAACCTGCAAAAAGTGCGAGACACCGGGGTTGATTCCGACGACGCACCCTCCGACACTCTTGTCAGTAATCAGAATGATTAAGAAAGAGCTTTGACTGGAAAAATATTGATTACATTCTTATGGTGGGGGGAGAGGGGTATTTATAGCCGCCTTAGGAGCAGTTTCAAGATAAGATCAAATCCATACTTTCCAATGTAGATGGATAGAAGTGGTTAAAACCACTGTTCAAGGATAATCATGAATCTGAATCTTCCCCTATCCAGTCTGAGTGGGTTTCTTATGGGTTGGAACCCGTACCCAGCAAGACAGGTCCGTTTATGGATTATTGGGCTTTGACAAAAGGCCCAGTTCCCATTTTAGACCCGTTTACAGGTGAAATTACCATTTTACCCCTGAACATTAAGATTCGTGCCCGATTCGAACGGTCTCGATTTAATCCTATTTTTAGCCATATCATGAGCCCTCCACTTCCGAAGGCCGAGCTTGATCAACCTTTGAGGAGTAGTCTTACTGACTTAATGGCTTGCGGGGTTGTATCGGAGTCCGAATAAGGGGTTTCAGATCTTATACGAGGCAGGATGGTGTTTTTCTAAGTTGGTAGCACGCTCAGGATTGCCTTTGAGCTCTTCTATATCTTGGGTGATTTTCCTCAATTTTTTAATTATTTTTCAGATCATTCATTCAATTTTGCGAAGCGGTGATTTATTTTTCGAGGACATTAATTAATTATTCTAAGCAATAATTATTTACTCAGGGGTTTAAAAATATTTCCCTGGAATTATAATTATCTTTTAGAATTTTTAATTAATTTTCCTGATTTTTTTTAAAAAAATTCGTAATTTTTAAATAAATAATTCGAGTAAAAAATAGATTTTTATACCTATTTATGACGTGTCGCGATCCGGATCGTCCATCGGTCTTGGGCGTGGATTTCTGAGCGATCTAACAGCTAGAGTAGCTTGGGGGCGCTTTTTCCTCCATATGGAGGTCGGTGCCCCGGTAGCTCGGCAATGTGGCTCGGTAGCTCGGCACTGTAGCTCGAAGCGCCTTTCTCCGAATGGGCATCTCGGCAGCTCGGCAACTTCGTAGCTCGGTACTTCCCGGGCTGCCGAGCTACGTGGCTAGATCTGGAGCGTCCATCACGGCGCGAATCACGGTGCAAGAGGCTCAGATCACGAGAAAATGTGATTTTGTCATTTTGTGGTCGTGGCGAAATCTGAGCCGTCATCAGCTTTTGCGCGAATCTTGGGACAATCTGATGGTTCAAGGAGTTTGGAGGCATTTTTTCTCCAATGCGGAGGTCGGTGCTCCGGTAGCTCGGCAGAGTAGCACGGTAGCTCGGCACTTCGTAGGCTATCGAGCTACGTGGCCAGATCTGGAGCATCTATCGCGGCACAAATCATGGTGCACGAGGCTCAGATCACGAGAGAACGTGATTTTGTCGTTTTGTGGTCGTGGCGAAATCTGAGTCGTCCATCAGCTTTTGGCGCGAATCTTGGGACAATCTGACTGTCCAAGGAGATCGGAGGCATTTTTTCTCCAATGCGGAGGTCGGTGCCCCGGTAGCTCAGCAGAGTAGCTCGGTAGCTCGGCACTTTGTGGGCTACTAAGCTACGTGGCTAAATCTGGAGCGTCCATCACGGCGCAAATCACGTCACACGAGGCTCAGATCACGAGAAAACGTGATTTTGTCATTTTGTGGTCGTGGCGAAATCTGAGCCGTCCTTCAGCTTTTGGCACGAACTTGGGACAATCTGACGGTCCAAGGGGATCGGTGGCATTTTTTCTCCAATGCGGAGGTCGGTGCCCCGGTAGCTCGACAGAGTAGCTCGGTAGCTCAGCGCTTCCTAGGGCTTTCGAGCTACGTGACTAGATCTGGAGCGTCCATCACGGCGCGAATCATGGCGCACGAGGCTCAGATCACGAGAAAACGTGATTTTGTCGTTTTATGGCCGTAGCAAATCTGAGCTGTCCATCAGCTTTTAGCGCGAATCTTGGGACAATCTGATGGTCCAAGGAGATCGGAGGCATTTTTTCTCCAATGCGGAGGTCGGTGCCCCGGTAGCTCGGGAGTGCCTTCTTCGGATGGACACCTCAGTAGCTCGGCGCTTCTATGGCTGCCGAGTTGTGTGGCCAGTTCCTGGGTTGTTCCCGCCCTTTTGCATTCTGTCGTTTAACCTTCTTAATGGGCTTAAGTGGGGCCCAATACGTTAGAAACCCAAGAGCCGCCCTCTTTTTACTATAAGTTCTCCCCCCTCATCATTTCTCCCACTCTTTCACTTTTCACTCTCAGAGAAACTTTTGCTCTCGAGTTGCTCCGCTAGTAGTGATTTTCGGTCTTGGGTGGTCGTGCTAGCTATCGCGGTGTGGCAAGGCAATTTCCGGCAAACTATTCCGACCGAGAACGTCACATCAAGGTAAATATATATATTTTCAATTATATATATATATATATATATATATATATATATATATATATATATATATATACTTTTCAAGATGTCTAGTGTCCTCGGGTAGTGAGGCCTTTTCCTCGGGTAGTGAGGCCTTTTCCTCAGGAGGTGAGAGTGAGCAGCGGCTAGTGGCTCTGCCCATTCAAGAGGAGGGGGCAGAAGTGCTTAGCTGAGCAAAGGGGAAGGAGGTAGCACGGTTGGCTGTGGTCGAGCCAGTCGCTCTGCTCGAGAAGGGAAAGGGTAAAGAGGTGGCAGGGTCAGTAATTGCCAAGACGGCGGTACAGCCCGTCAGACGGGGTGGAGAAATGGGTCGGCTGCCGACAGAGATATCAGGCCATAGGGGGATCAGGAAGTATACCGGTGAGCCTGTTGACGAAGGTCATCTATGGGAGATCGGAGACGTACGAAGAGAACGAGCCGAAGGAGGTTACCGAGGTTGACGACATTGCCTCGGTTCTGGCGGAGAGGGACCTGCTTCGGATACGGAAGAGTTTCGTGATACCCCCGGAGTACACCCTAATCCTCTCCAGACCCGGAGTGCGAGCGTGCACGACATTCATGCCTGACACGTGAGTCTTTGCCTACGACGCACTGAATGCAGGCCTGCGCCTTCCCATTCACCCCTTCGTGACCGAAGTGCTTTGGTGGTATGGATTGAGCCCGATCCAATTCATGCCGAACATATGGCTCCACGTGCTTGGATTTCTACTCCAGAGTCGGACGGCGAAGTAGAGCCTCAGTTCGTCGTTCTCTGAAGTTTGTATCGGATCAACCGGATGAGCAAGACGGAGCACCGATACTACTTGTCGCCATGAAAAGGCATCAAATTGATAGAGAATCCAGACTCTATCAAGTCGTGGAAGGGCAAGTACTTTTTGATCCGAGGCCCCTCGGCGTGGGACTTTCCGACTAGGTGGAAGAAGGATGTGCCGAAGTGGGCGAAGGCTGAGCCGGTGTTGACTCCGGCCGAAGTAGAAGTTGTGACGAAACTAATCGACCTCCCGATTGTAACGCCCCGAATCCCAAATACACTGAATTCGAGATGTTCTACAGGATCTTTCCACTTCATTTAGTACAATTTTACAAGGAAATTTGAACTTTTCACTTTACATCAGAGTTTACATAAAACATTACACTTTACATTGCACAGCGGAAGTAAAATTTACAACAATTAAATAAATGTACAACAATATTGTATAATCTTTAAGCATCCGTTCCTCTTTAATCTTTATCATGTCACTTACCTGCATATAAGACTGTGGGTACGTCAGTTTATTCAACCGACGAACATTATATACGGCCATCCTCTCTATGCCGGAAATAGTATAACTTATTTTTCATATTTAGCAAACACAAACTTGTCACATATCAAACTAAAGGGACTACCTTATTGATGTCATGTTGTGATTGTGCACTTAGTCCTCAATGCAATTATTTATATTAGATGACACTAATACGCACTTGTTCGGATTCTATGCATCCCATACTACATAGGTCCGAGGGCAAGCCTCTTAATCGTTCTTCATCTTTGTAGGGTTCAATCCCTCGCCATGACTTAGTATACTACTGTAACTACGGTGAGTATCCTAGATGATCTATGAGTACAAACACGTGTACAGAAAACCTGGAGGGGAATCTCACGCCATGTCTTGACTCATCAAGCATGCATTTTGTGGCAATTCAGCCTCCTTCATGGCACACGATCCTCTTGCAGTCACCAAACATCCCACAAGCGTGGCTAAAGTCCGATCATTACTGAGTTGTGCCCACGCCATGTCTTGACTCATCAAGCATGCATTCTGTGGCTCACACACCCGCACCGTAAACTCTAGTTCTCATACTCGTGTTTTTCTCTCACTTTCATCACGTCTTCACTATGCACTAATCCTTAGTTTTTATTAGAATCATGAACAAAATCAAAGCTCTAGAGTTAGCCTCTCTACTAAACCAGACTTATTCATTTATTCAAACATGACCAACCTTGGTCTTTCATTTCAAATTTCATTTCATTTCTTTCCAAATGCCGGGGGAGACTTAGCTACTCTTTTGTTTCAATTCCAATTCACAATTTCCAATTTGAGCATTTCCAACTCATAAATTCATTTCCATAATCATAACAGATTTCTTTTTCATTAGCATGATCTCTAAATTATTCAATAGTCCATAATCACACATGGAATTATGTGTTTCATCAAATATCAATTCCACATTTAAATCACTTCACTAAATGGATATTCACATACCATAAATTTCACACTATTCTCAAATGAGAATAATTTTCATCACATCACATAATATAATTTCTATCTTTAGTATACTTCTTTTCTAATATTTTATTTCAAGCCTTTCTACAAAGTGCAACTTTATACCATACAAGTATATAACCATAAGTCTAAATTATACATTTTATTCTCAAATCACATTTTATTCTATGTATATAATTCCCAAATTATTTTTCATAAGTCTCATATCTTTTTAGAAGAATAATCACATTTTTTTCATAATTTTTTGATCACCAAAACATTCAAAAAAAAATATTTTTTCAATCTTGCCGAAGCCAAGATTCGAACCCAGAACCACAGAGAACACAGCTGAAGGCATAGGCCACTAGGCCACTTGCGCCAGTGGTATAGAAAGAGGGCCAGGGAGTTATATGCTCTCGGTTCTGAAACTGATTAAATTTTTCTTAAATGCATAAAAAGATGGTGTCAACAGAGATCGAATCAGCGAACCGTGAGACACATCGCGCCACATTGTAGCGAAATAAGAGCGATCCGACCACTCGAGCTATAGGCTCGGGTTGTCACTAGTACAATTCGAATTTTATTTACCCCATACTCTCTGTTATTTAAAACATTTTGACGTTCATCAAAATCTCATTTCAATTGCTCTTACTAACATACTGTAAAAATTCCAGATTAATCATTTCCATCATGAATTACACTTCAATATATGGGAATAATTTTCTCAAATAATTAAACACATTTTTCCCAATAATTAATACAAATCTACCATGCAATTTGGTTAATTTGATATACTACCACTAATACGTTCTTTTTTTTTTGACATTATAATTTCATTAATCTCTATAATAATTTTCTGCCCTTACTCATTTCCCAAACATAATAATTGCATCTTAATTTATTCGTTACCACGCCATAACAAAATTTGCAATTTAGCACATAAAGCGACATTGTCAAACTACTAATCTTTGCGCATAATTTTTCATACTACTAACGAAGGTTTATTCACACAATTCATAGCCATATTCATATCGGACACAACTTGAATTTTAATAATAGCAACATATATAATTTGCATATAAACAAATCAATCAATTAGGGATCATCTTTTCAATTAAATGTGCATTCTTATTAATCATTTTCATGCATCATTTTTCTAATTAAATCTAGAATGCATTTCTATTTAGAAATAGGAAAAATTTACCCACCTTATTGAAGAAAGTACAACTAGCAATCTCCTAGACGAATGTCCTTGCAAACGAATGCTTCTCCTCCTAGATGCGCGCACACGAACCTCCAAGCACACCAAAAAAAACTGAGCACTCCTTGTTGAAAGCCGGCCTCCTTCTTCTTGGTTGATGCACAAACCCACACAATTCTCTCAATCTTTTAACTCACTAAAATAACTACTAGATAAAGTATTTTGAACTGTAGGTTGGACAAGAATAACTAGCCAGGGGGGGGGGGGGGGGGGTATTTATACTAAAAATCAAGGAGAATGGATGGCCAAGATTGAAGTAGGAGTTAGGAACAAGTGGCTTAGATTTAAGGAGGAGTTATACTAACCACCCATAATCAAGTAACCATCACACCATGATCCCCATCAAAATTTTGATTTCCCTCCCAAAAGATGCAATCCGGCCATGTTCCAAAGCATGTGCATTTGCACGTGTACGTGCAATGCACGTGCATGCAACTTGGTCTCCAAAAATTTGTACATTATATTTTATAAAAAAATAATCTTTAAATTGTATCCTACATGACAAGTTGTAATTAAAAATAAATTAACTCATGGGCTTTAGTTTATGGGCCAAAATAATAATTTTAAAATAAAATAAATGAATTTAAATTTTGGGCTTTAAGAAAAAGGCTTTTTGTCTAATTGAAAGAAGGCTTTATAAAAATAGTTACAAGCACATATTTAAAAGTCTATACTCATCATAACATTTAATTCAACCAAAAATATTGCACGTGCACAACACGTGCAAAATAAAATAATTTTCATTAAATCAAAATCGGGGCATTACAACACTCCCTCCTTAGAATAGTTCCGTCCCCGGAACTACAGTCAAAAGCGAGAAAACAAACACAAACACTAATAACAAGCACAAAAAGAATACAAAGATACAATCAAGCAAAGAGCTCAGGATAATCCTTCAACATCCTCTCCTCAGACTCCCAAGTAGCCTCTTCAACCAAATGGGTTCTCCAGACTACCTTGACCATCGGTATCGTCTTATTCCTCAAGACTTTCTCTCGACGATCAACAATCTCGACAAGAGACTCGATGTAATTCAAATCCAACTGCAAACCTTCCAGCACTTCAGGCAAATGATGACTCGGATCTGGAATATAACATCTCAGCATAGACACATGAAAGACATTGTGCACTTGAGATAACTCTTCCGGTAACTCAAGCCGGTATGCAGTTTTCCCGATCCTTTTCACTATCTTGTACGGGCCTATAAACCTCGGAGCTAACTTCCCGCCTTTGCCAAATCGAACCACACCTTTATTGGGAGATACTTTCAGAAAGACGAAGTCACCGACCTCAAACTCAAGGTCCCTTCTTCGGTTGTCTGCATAACTTTTCTGCCTGCTCTGAGCTTCTACCAACCTTTTCCTGATCAGATCAATCTTCTCAGAGGTTTGCTGCACAAGCTCACGACCAAACAACTGACACTCCCCAACTTCAAACCAACAAATAGGCGTCCTGCACTTCCTATCATACAGAGCTTCGTACGGCGTCATCCCGATGCTAGTCTGAAAACTGTTGTTGTAGGCAAACTCTACCAAAGGTAAATGCCTTTCCCAACTGCCTCCAAATTCTAGTATACAACACCGAAGCATATCCTCAAGAATACGGTGGACTCTTTCGGTCTGCCCATCGGTTTGCGGATGAAAAGCAGTGCTGAAATCCATCTTGGTACCCAAAGCTGTCTGAAGACTCCTCCAGAAATGCGAAGTAAACCGTGCATCTCGATCAGACACGATAGTTGACGGAACACTATGAAGCCTGAAGATCTCGCCAACATACAACTCAGCTAACTTGTCCATCGAAGCCGCGAGTTTCATCGCTAAAAAGTGAGCGGACTTGGTTAGTCGATCGACTATAACCCAAATCGCATCATTGCCTTTAGGACTCTTAGGCAATCCCGTAATGAAATCGATACTGATGTTATCCCACTTCCATTTCGGAATAGGTAACGGCTGTAATAGACCTCCGGGTCTCTGATTTTCGGCTTTAACTTGCTGACAATCCTCACACTTCGCCACAAATTCAGCCACATCCCGCTTCATACCTGACCACCAAAAATGCTGTTTGATGTCTTTGTACATCTTAGTACTCCTAGGATGTACCGACAAAAGAGTAGCATGCGCCTCCTGAAGAATACTCTCTTTCAGGTCCACCTGATTTGGAACGCATAGTCTATCTCCGAACCACAGCACCCCATCCTTGATTTGAAATCCGGACAACCTGCCAGCACCAACCTTCTCCTTCATCTCCAAGATATCAGCATCAGCCTCCTGACTTGCAATGATCCTTACATTCAAAGTAGGCTGAAGCCTCAACTGAGCTAAAGATGCTCCCAATCCTTGCAAGACAACTTCAATACCGGCTCGGTCCAATTCCTCAATCAGATGCTTCTGAGTTGTAATCAAACTGGATAAACTGCTCTTGCGACTAAGTGCATCAGCAACAACATTAGCTTTCCCAGGATGATATTGATCTCAAGTCGCATGTCCTCAAGCACTTCCAACCATCTCCGCTGCCTCAAATTCAGATCCCTCTGCTGATATATGTACTTCAAACTCTTGTGGTCCGTGTACATGTTCAATTTCTCACCGTACACGTAGTGTCTCTATTGCTTCAGGGCAAAGATAATCGCAGCCAACTCCAGATCATGAGTCGGGTAATTCTTCTCATGCGGTCATAGTTGCCTAGACCCATAAGCGATTACTCTTCCTTCTTGCATTAAGACACAACCAAGCTCACGATGTGAAGCATCGCTATAAACATCATACTCAACACCTGCTCTAGGCAAAGTCAAAATAGGTACAGTAGTCAGCTTCTCTTTCAACTCCTGAAAGTTTGCCTCACATTGCTCAGTCCACTTGAAGTTCACATTCTTCTTGGTCAGTCCAGTAAGCGGCACGGCTATCTGAGCATAACCTTGAATGAATCTCCTGTAGTATCTAGTCATTCCAAGAAAGCTTCTGACTTCCTTCACTGTAGTAGGCCTTGCCCAATCTCTCACTGCCTCTATCTTCTGAGGATCAGTTGCCACTCCCTCCTTAGAAAGGATGTGACCTAGGAATGCCACATCAGATTTTCAGAAATCACACTTGGATAACTTGGCATACAATTTCTGTTCTTCCAGCTTCTTCAAAACTGCTGCCAGATGCTCGGTGTGCTCCTCCTCTGACTTGGAGTACACAAGGATATCGTCGATAAATACCACGACGAAAGAATCAATGAACGGCCTCAGAACTCTGTTCATCAAATCCATGAAGATTGCGGATGCATTCGTCACTCCGAATGGCATAACTAAGAATTCGTAATGCCCATGTCGAGTTCTAAATGCAGTTTTGTGCACATCTTCAGCTTTCACTCGAACTTGGTGATATCTTGATCGAAGATCTATTTTGGAAAAAATAGCTGCTCCTTGTAGACGATCGAACAAATCATCAATTTGGGGAATAGGATACTTATTCTGAACAGTGACCTTATTCAGCTCTCGGTAATCGATACACATTCTCATCGATCCATCCTTCTTCTTTACCAAAAGCACTGGTGCTCCCCAAGGTGACGCACTAGGTTGAATAAAGCCTTTCTCCAACAGTTCCTCAATCTGTCGTTTCACCCCATCCTGTTCCACTGGAGCCATCCTATACGGTGCCTTAGAAATGGGTGCACTTCCCGGTTGAACAGTGATGCTGAACTCTACATCACGATGTGGGGGTAACCCAGGAAAATCATCCAAGAACACAGTCGGATAGTCCCGAACCACAGGAATTCTTGCACTTCCACAGGAGTCTCTTCCTTGCAGATAGCTGCCACCAGCCTAGAACACTTCTTCTTCCCTTGGAAAGTGACTTCAGGTCCACCTGGAGCCTTCACTGTTACCGTCTTGGTCTTACACTCGATGCTTGCACTGTACACTGACATCCAATCAATGCCAATGATAACATCGACTACCAAGATAGTCAGCTCGATCAGATCAATTCCAAAGATTCGATCTCCAATCACAATCTCGCAATCAGCGTAATACCGATCAGTGGTTAATGTTTCTCCTGATGGAGTAGCTACTGCTAAGATCTTGCCTAGAAAAATCTTCGGTTCAACTCCCAACACTTTAGCAAATTTAGGAGACACAAAAGTATCGAACAACACAACAGCTTTCATTCCATTAAGATAAAGTTCGCCTGTTACATAATACACACTCATTACGTAACAGTTTCACTAAACAGCGAGAAAAAGAAATGACAAAAAAAACCTCTAAACATCCACCCTCGTACCAGTGATGACATGATCAACCTCATCGGCATCAGCTTCCGTCAAGGCAAATACTCGCCCTGGTTGGTACGGTCTCTTCCCAGTCTGCTGCATTGGTGCATTGCGATTACCATTCTGTGGCTTGAGACATTGAGATTGGTAATATCCCGTTTCACCACAGTTGAAGCAAGTCACCGCAGGAGGTCTCACCACATTGTTTCCAGGTCCTCCAGCCACACTAATAGCGTTCGCCCCTGTCGGTTTGAACCTTTGTGCAGATGGTTGTCCCTTGAAACTCCCAGAATTGGCGGGCCTCTTCCCAGACTGCCAGTTGTTCCTCCGGTTCTGAACAACATGAAACTGCTCCATATCTGCTTCCGTCGCTGCCGCTCTCTTGACCAACTTGTCAAATCTTCTGATACCAAGAGGTATCATCCGGGACCTCAAGCTCGGCCTCAATCCATGCTCGAACTTACGAGCCTTCTTAGCTTCATCCATCACTAGTTCAGGAGCATACCTAGAGAGCTGAGTAAATATGGTCTCGTACTCTCTCACTGACATGCTACCTTGCTGTAGTGATAGAAACTCCATAGCCTTCTTCTCTTGAACATCGGAGGGGAAATAGTGATTGCGGAATTCTTCCAGAAATTCCTCCCAGCCAAGAACTACACCTCCCATTGTCCTCTTCATCGACTGCCACCAAACAGCCGCATCGCTCTCAAGTTGCAGAGTCGCCAACTTCACCTTACTGCCTTCAGGGGTCTCCAGCACTTCAAAGATCGTCTCTACTTGACGAATCCAGTTGTCAGCCGCATCAGGGTCTGACTTCCCTTCGAATACAGGTGGTTTCATCTGTTTGAATGATTCCACCAGTTTAATCGCTTCGGGCACCGGATTCACAGGCCCACTTCCTTGGTTCTGATTCATAGCCACGGCGTTGAGCGTCTGATAGATCCTCGCAAGTTCCGTTTCCAGATTCAGACCTTCACCATTTCTAGCTCCTCTTCTAGATATATTCTGATGCAAAAGATCCATTAAATTCGAAGTATAAGACATGAATTTTAAATCAACTTGCATTTCATTGAATTCCAAACTTTATACATTCGAATTGAAAAACATTTCTTGACATCAAAATGAAAATAGTAGAAGCTACAACAGTCTAACCCCTACGGCTCCTCTTCGTTTCTTGAAGTTCTCCCCGTAGTTCATCAACTTTATCCTTCAGCACATCGGTCAGATTCTTCCTCTTCTCGAGTTCCCATACACGATGGCTGAGAACAGAAAAGTCGTCCTTACGCTTTGCCAATTGAGCCTCCAATAATCCGACTCTCTCTTGCAGTATTTCTACCTGCCTCTGAAGAGATATCACAAGACCATTTGGAACTGGTTCTTCTTCTTCGTCAGAAGAAGAGTCATCAGAAGAATTCGGAGGTGGGATAATCTCTCGGAATTCAGGCCATTCTTCTCCGTCAGAATCTGCTTGCCCTGGGTAGTCCTCGGAATCTGCCTGTCCAGGATGGTACTCTTCCTCAATGATATGCTAGTCGTCATCTCCAGCAGGGTCGAAGTGATCAGCCATCTTAGAAATAGAGAGGAAGAAGCATAGGTCATAGAGCAACACAAATGTAAGTCACTTACATTTAAATCTCTAGACTCAAACACACACTCTAATGTCCACTTCTAGGGTGTCGTTCCTTATAAATTTGTACAAGCGTGGAAGCGTGGCTCTGATACCACTCTGTAACGCTCCGAATCCCAAATACACTGAATTCGAGATGTTGTACAGGATCTTTCCACTTCATTTAGTACAATTTTACAAGGAAGTTTGAACTTTTCACTTTACATCAGAGTTTACATAAAACATTACACTTTACATTGCACAGCGGAAGTAAAATTTACAACAATTAAATAAATGTACAACAACATTGTATAATCTTTAAGTATCCGTTCCTCTTTAATCTTTATCATGTCACTTACCTGCATATAAGACTGTGGGTACGTCAGTTTATTCAACCGACGAACATTATATACGGCCATCCTCTCTATGCCGGAAATAGTATAACTTATTTTCCATATTTAGCAAACACAAACTTGTCACATATCAAACTAAAGGGACTACCATATTGATGTCGTGTTGTGATTGTGCACTTAGTCCTCAATGCAATTATTTATATTAAATGACACTAATGCGCACTTGTTCGGATTCTATGCATCCCATACTACATAGGTCCGAGGGCAAGCCTCTTAATCGTTCTTCATCTTTGTAGGGTTCAATCCCTCGCCATGACTTAGACTACTACTGTAACTACGGTGAGTATCCTAGATGATCTATGAGTACAAGCACGTGTACAGAAAACCTAGAGGGAAACCCCACGCCATGTCTTTACTCATCAAGCATGCATTCTGTGGCAATTCAGCCTCCTTCATGGCACACAATCCTCTTGTAGTCACCAAACATCCCACAAGCGTGGCTAAAGTCCGATCATTACTGAGTTGTGCCCACGCCACACTAAAGTCCAATCAAAGCTCTAGAGTTAGCCTCTCCACTAAACCGGACTTATTCATTTATTCAAACATGACCAACCTTGGTCTTTCATTTCAAATTTCATTTCATTTCTTTCCAAAAGCCGGGGGAGACTTAGCTACTCTTTTGTTTCAATTCCAATTCACAATTTCCAATTTGAGCATTTCCAACTCATAAATTCATTTCTATAATCATAACAAATTTCTTTTTCATTAGCATGATCTCTAAATTATTCAATAGTCCATAATCGCACATGGAATTATGTGTTTCATCAAATATCAATTCCACATTTAAATCACTTCACTAAATGGATATTCACATACCATAAATTTCACACTATTCTCAAATGAGAATAATTTTCATCACATCACATAATGTAATTTCTATCTTTAGTATACTTCTTTTCTAATATTTTATTTCAAGCCTTTCTACAAAGTGCAACATTTATACCATACAAGTATATAACCATAAGTCTAAATTATACATTTTATTCTCAAATCAAATTTTATTCTATGTATATAATTTCCAAATTATTTTTCATAAGTCCCATATATTTTTAGAAGAATAATCACATTTTTTTCATAATTTTTTGATCACCAAAACATTCAAAAAAAATATTTTTTCAATCTTGCCGAAGCCAAGATTCGAACCCAGAACCACAGAGAACACAGCCGAAGGCACAGGGCCACTAGGCCACTTGCGCCAACGGTATAGAAAGAGGGCCAGTGAGTTATATGCTCTTGGTTCTGAAACTGATTATAATTTTCTTAAATGCATAAAAAGAGGGTGTCAACAGGGATCGAACCAGCGAACCGTGAGACACACCGCGCCACACTGTAGCAAAATAAGAGCGATCCGACCACTCGAGCTAAAGGATCGGGTTGTCACTAGTACAATTCGAATTTATTTACCCAATACTCTCTGTTATTTAAAACATTTCGACGTTCATCAAAATCTCATTTCAATTGCTCTTACTAACATACTGTAAAAATTCCAGATTAATCATTTCCATCATGAATTGAACTTCAGTATATGGGAATAATTTTCTCAAATAATTAAACACATTTTTCCCAATAATTAATACAAATCTACCATGCAATTTGGTTAATTTGATATACTACCACTAATACGTTCTTTTTTTTTTTTTTGACATTATAATTTCATTAATCTCTATAATAATTTTCTGCCCTTACTCATTTCCCAAACATAATAATTGCATCTTAATTTATTCGTTACCACGCCATAACAAAATTTGCAATTTAGCACATAAAGCGACATTGTCAAACTACTAATCTTTGCGCATAATTTTTCATACTACTAACGAAGGTTTATTCACA
Organism: Hemerocallis citrina; assembly: GCA_017893485.1. NCBI lineage: Eukaryota > Viridiplantae > Streptophyta > Magnoliopsida > Asparagales > Asphodelaceae > Hemerocallis > Hemerocallis citrina. The sequence continues at coordinate 128,692,967 of CM030363.1, read as the reverse complement.
CAATTCATAGCCATATTCATATCGGACACAACTTGAATTTTAATAATAGCAACATATATAATTTGCATATAAACAAATCAATCAATTAGGGATCATCTTTTCAATTAAATGTGCATTCTTATTAATCATTTTCATGCATCATTTTTCTAATTAAATCTAGCATGCATTTCTATTTAGAAATAGGGAAAATTTACCCACCTTATTGAAGAAAGTACAACTAGCAATCTCCTAGACGAATGTCCTTACAAACGAATGCTTCTCCTCCTAGATGCGCGCACACGAACCTCCAAGCACACCAAAAAAAACCGAGCACTCCTTGTTGAAAGCCGGCCTCCTTCTTCTTGGTTGATGCACAAACCCACACAATTCTCTCAATCTTTTAACTCACAAAAATAACTACTAGATAAAGTATTTTGAACTATAGGTTGGAGAAAATAATTTGCACAATAATAACTAGCAAATCAAGGAGAATGGATGGCCAAGATTGAAGTAGGAGTTAGGAACAAGTGGCTTAGATTTAAGGAGGAGTTATACTAACCACCCATAATCAAGTAACCACCACACCATGATCCCCATCAAAATTTTGATTTCCCTCCCAAAAGATGCAATCCGGCCATGTTCCAAAGCATGTGCATTTGCACGTGTACGTGCAATGCACGTGCATGCAACTTGGTCTCCAAAAATTTGTACATTATATTTTATAAAAAAAATAAACTTTAAATTGTATCCTACATGACAAGTTGTAATTAAAAATAAATTAACTCATGGGCTTTAGTTTATGGGCCAAAATAATAATTTTAAAATAAAATAAATGAATTTAAATTTTGGGCTTTAAGAAAAAGGCTTTTTGTCTAATTGAAAGAAGGCTTTATAAAAATAGTTACAAGCACATATTTAAAAGTTTATACTCATCATAACATTTAATTCAACCAAAAATATTGCACGTGCACAACACGTGCAAAATAAAATAATTTTTATTAAATGAAAATCGGGGCATTACACCGACCCTGAGCTGGAAGGATATGACCGAGGAAGTACTCAACAGGTCGGATCTCAGTCTGATCGACCCGAGTACGCTCCGGACATCTTGTTCTTTTATTTACTCTCTATACCTTGTGTATTTTTTATCTTAACTTTGCTTTTTCTTTTTGGCAGAGGCTCCGAACATGGACTTTAGGGCGATCATGGCTGATCGAAACAAGGCTTCCAACACTGAGAAGAGGAAGAGGACGACCGCGGGACCTTCGTCTGGCCGACCTACCAAAGTGTCCTCTGCCGTGTTCGAGACTGTAGACCTGGCGTCTCCTCAGCGATCTGCCTTGGCTACCGCTCTTCCTCTGCCGACCTCGTCTGAACCCTCAGCCAAAGGCTTTTCTATCTCGGCGGCATTGGCACTCGAGGCCCCGCCCTTCACCGAGAAGGCTGAGGCGATTCTCACCGAGGGGCACGAGAAGCTCTTCATCCCTGACTGGCGGGTGATGAACAACGATGGCTTCTTGGGCGACGCGGCCATGAGCATGTAGGCCTTGCACCATCTTCCGACCCCGAAGGACTGAGCAGCAATCAAGGCAGGGGATGACGGGCGACGACGCTATCAAGATAGCTCGGGCAACCATGTCGGTGAGTCTCTTAATCGATTTGTTGATAATTCAAAAAAATTTCTATGTCTTTTGCACGGTTTTCATCGCTTCTTTTCCTCTTATGTTTAGATCACGTGCCACTTCAGCCATCTCCTCAAGCAATATTCTGATCAGGAGGAGTTGAAGCTAGTATGCGACAGGGACCGAGCCGAGAGGATGAGAGTCGTGAATCTGTACGAGGTGGAGCAGCGCCGCTCGGAATCATTGGCAGCTCAGGTCGCACACTTTAAGATGGCCCTGGCACAGGCAAACGAGAACATCGCCTCGGAGGTGGCTCGGGCGGACGAGGAGAAGGAAAAGGCGAAGAAGGCCTTGGAGGAGGTGATGCGGGAGAAGGACAAGGCAGTGGAGGCAGCGAGGGCGGAGATAGAGGCCGAGGCGAAGAAGCATATGATGGCGAATATGGAGAAGTCCTACGCCACTGCGCTCGAGCACGTCGAGGCTCGAGTCCCCAGCTTCGATAGGTCAGGATACAGACTTTGGGTTCCGGTTGATGGTGAGGACCTCGAAGCTGATCAAGAGGTCAAGGAAGAGGAAGGGGAGGAGCAGGGAGGCGACAATGCTGTGGCAGACCCCGAGGCCGTGGTGGTGGAGAAAGGGGGCGACGAGGCTGTGGCCGACCCCCCGGCCGGAGCGGTGGAGGAAGGGGAGGCAACCATCGAGGAGCCTGTCACTGAGCTACCACCTAAGGTGGCCCCTTGACTTCAGTTGTCTCGTATTTTAGTATTCTTTTCTTGTATTGTCTTATAGCGGACTGGCCACCGCTTTCTTTGTAGCAATCATCTTTTGTGTGAATGAAACTTTCTATTTTTACTAAGTGTTGGAGACATTTTGAATTCATTGATTATCTAACTTTTGAGTCTCGCGCTATGCTCGCCTAGGCTTAGCTTTTAAACTTTGGTCTTTTAGACTTAGCCAATTTTTTCAGCTATTTCATCTAGTCGAACCATTATCACCCCATTCTCAGCTCGGCATTGTTAAGCTGGCTCTTGCTCGAACACGTGAGAAACTCTACAAGGCTGAGTCGGAGCTAAATCATGTTAGGGTGCGGCTGGCTAAACGAGACTCCGAGCTAGAGCGATTAGAAGAGAAGGCTCGCGAGGCACCCTCCGAAGGGGAGGAGAGATGCCCCTCAGGGGCTTATCACTATGGCCTGAGGCAAGTTGCTCTCGGGGTCTTCTATTCAAAACAAGAGCTAAAAGGGACGAGCTAAAGAATGTGGTGCTTGAGAAAACTATGGAGGCGGCACAACTTCGGAGAGACATCTCGGAGGCCCAGCATGGGGGTGATTCGAGTCGATTACCCCATTTCAAGATCAAAGTGACCGATGAAGCACTTAAAGAGTAGGTGATTGAGTTAGAGGCAGAGAACTTGTGCCTTCGGCAGTAGATTGAGGGAAGCAATGTTAGGAGTGTTTCTTATCCTCGGGAGGAGTATGCCCCAGGGAGAACTTTTCACGAGTTTGCATGCCAGCCATCGTCTCTGGTGCGAAGGCCTGGAGACGCGGAAAGTGGGGTCGCCGGTTCTTCAAGCGGTGCTACGGTTAGATTGGGGGCCGAAGGCGCAATCCAATCCGCTGGTGTACAGTCTTCAGCGGAGACAGAGAGAATGCAACGTGTAGCTCGTTGACCTCGAGCGTCGCTCCGGAGAAGCATCCCCCGTCCTAAGTAGGGTGGTTTTGTAGTTTCAAGACTTGTATTATATGATTTTTTGGTTCCGTGTGAAACTTGTAACCCAGCATAAGAGTTGTATCTTTGATTGTTCTTTTATGAAATAAAGAAATAACTTTTTGCAACTATTAATTTGTGCTTTGGAAGTGTTAGTTTCGATAATCAACGATTGTGGGAGCAGTTCCGAATGGCGAACCACTTCTTACTCGCTTATGAGCAAGTAGACGGAGCGGAGTTGAGCCAAGTGTTGGACTCCGAACTCGTCGTTTAAAAGAGATTCAACGGTTTTGAGAGTAGTTCCGAATGGCGAACTACTTCTAACTTGCTTACGAGCAAGTTGGTGAAGCGGAGTCGAGCCAAGTGTTGGACTCCAAACTCGTCGTTTAAAAAAGATTCAATGGTTGAGGGAGCAGTTCCGAATGGCGAACCACTTCTAACTCGCTTATGAGTAAGTTGGTGAAGCGGAGTCGAGCCAAGTGTTGGACTCTGAACTCGTTGTTTAAGAGAGATTCAATGACTGTGGGAGCAGTTCCGAATGACGAACCACTTCAAACTCGCTTATGAGCAAGTTGATGAAGCAGAGTCGAGCCAAGTGTTGGACTACGAACTCGTCGTTTAAAAGAGATTTAACGGTTGTGGGAGCAGTTCCGAATGGCAAACCACTTCTTACTCGCTTATGAGCGGGAAGATAAAGCAGAGTCGAGCCAAGTGTTGGACTCCGAACTCGTCGTTTTAGAGAGATCAAACAGTTGTGGGAGCAGTTCCGAATGGCGAACTACTTCTAACTCGCTTATGAGCAAGTTGATGAAGCGAAGTCGAGCCAAGTGCTGGACTCCGAACTCGTCGTTTAGAAGAGATTCAAAGGTTGTAGGAGCAGTTCTGAATGGCGAACCAATTCTTACTCGCTTATGAGCGGGTAGATGAAGCGGAGTCGAGCCAAGTGTTGGATTCCGAACTCGTCGTTGAAGAGAGATTCAACTGTTTTGGGAGCGATTCCGAATAGCGAACCACTTCTAACTCGCTTATAAGCAAGTTGATGAAGCGAGGTCGAGCCAAGTGTTGGACTCTGAACTCGTCGTTTAAAAGAGATTCAACAGTTGTGGGAGCAGTTCTGAATGGCGAACCACTTCTTACTCGCTTATGAGCGGGTAGATGAAGCTGAGTCGAGCAAAGTGTTGGACTCCGAACTCGTCGTTTAAGAGAGATTCAATGGTTGTAGGAGCAGTTCCGAATGGCGAACCACTTCTAACTCGCTTATGAGCAAGTTGATGAAGTGGAATCGAGCCAAGTGTTCGACTCCGAACTCATCGTTTAAAAGAGATTCAACGGTTGTGGGAGCAGTTTCGAATGGTGAACCACTTCTTACTCGCTTATGAGCGGGTAGATGAAGCAGTGTCAAGCCAAGTGTTGGATTCCGAACTCGTCGTTTAAGAGAGATTCAATAGTTGCGGGAGCAGTTCCGAATGGCGAACCACTTCAAACTCGCTTATGAGCAAGTTGATGAAGCAGAGTCGAGCCAAGTGCTGGACTCCGAACTCGTCGTTTAGAAGAGATTCAAAGGTTGTAGGAGCAGTTCTGAATGGCAAAACAATTCTTACTCGCTTATGAGCAGGTAGATGAAGCGGAGTCGAGGGACTCCGAACTTGTCATTTAAGAGAGATTCAACGGTTGTGGAAGCAGTTCCGAATGGCGAACCACTTCTAACTCGTTTATAAGCAAGTTGATGAAGCAGAGTCGAGCCAAGTGTTGGACTACGAACTCGTCGTTTAAAAGAGATTCAACGGTTGTGGGAGCAGTTCCGAATGGAAAACCACTTCTTATTCACTTATGAGCGGGTAGATGAAGCGGAGTCTAGCCAAGTGTTGGACTCCGAACTTGTCGTTTAAGAGAGATTCAACGATTGTGGGAGCAGTTCTGAATGGCGAACCACTTCTAACTCGCGTATGAGCAAGTTGATGAAGCGGAGTCGAGCCAAGTGTTCAAATTCGAACTCTCCATTTAAAAGAGATTCAACGGTTGTGGGAACAGTTCCGAATGGCGAACTACTTCTTACTCGCTTATGAGCGGGTAGATGAAGTGGAGTCGAGCCAAGTGTTGGATTCCGAAGTCGTCGTTTAAGAGAGATTCAACAGTTGTGGGAGCAGTTCCGAATGGCGAACCACTTCTAACTCGCTTATGAGCGGGTAGATGAAGCAGTGTCAAGCCAAGTGTTGGATTCCGAACTCGTCGTTTAAGAGAGATTCAATGGTTGCGGGAGCAGTTCCGAATGGCGAACCACTTCTAACTCGCTTATGAACAAGTTGATGAAGCAGAGTCGAGCCAAGTGTTGGACTCCGAACTAGTCGTTTAGAAGAGAT